>CM024520.1:38001492-38629137 GCA_014182375.1 Eucalyptus virginea
AGAAGACCAGTCCTCACCACCCGACTATGAAAACTATGAAAACTCTATTAATACGTGACTATCGAGGCGTACTTCGTAAAACATAAATTAAGACCAAGAAGGAAGAAAAAGGAAGTGAAGAACAAGAACGATGAAGATGTATTTTAGAGGCAAATTCTAATCTTCTTCTTTTCATCCTTGTACATGTGTAAATTTACAATATAAAATATAAGAATAGCATAAAGAATAAACAAGATTACAATATGATTATAATTTCCTACTTTATCTCCGAGCATCTTTGATTGAATCAATTAAGATCAAGGTCAAGGATAAAATCGTATTTATCTTTAATACTCCCTCTTAAGTTAGGGCATAGATATCTTGGATGCCCAACTTGTCAAGTGAGCTGTAAAAAATCCTATTTGATGCAGCCTTCGTTAGTATATCCGCCAGTTAATCTTCCGATTTTACATATAGAAACCAAAGAACCTTGGCATCCAGGTTCTGCTTAATGAACAAGATTATGAGATGTACCTCAATGTGATCTACCTCAACGTGTTTTTTATGGTCATGCTGAACAGGAATATGAGATATACCGATGGTGCACATAACAACCTCATCTCGGAGATAGGAGCATAACCAAGTTCCATCATTAATCTCTTAGGTCGCAGAAGTTCGCAAAGACCTTTGTGCATCCCCTTGAATTTTGCTCTGCACTTGACATTGCTACCACCTTTTGCTTCTTGCTTCTCTAAGTAATTAAGTTTCCTCCCACAAAAGTGAAATATCTGAAGTCGACCTCCCAGCCCAGTTAGCATCCATAAACCCCTCAATTTCAAGGTGCCCATTCTTCAGAAAATGAATTCCTCTTCCTGGAGGCCCCTTCAATTAGCGAAGTATTCTTATCACAGCATCCATATGAACTTCAATTAAGGC
The DNA here is from genome assembly GCA_014182375.1 of Eucalyptus virginea. NCBI lineage: Eukaryota > Viridiplantae > Streptophyta > Magnoliopsida > Myrtales > Myrtaceae > Eucalyptus > Eucalyptus virginea. Next base: position 38,002,408 of record CM024520.1, read on the forward strand.
ATGCATCACAGTATAAGTAATATCAGGTCGAGTATGTGACAAATAAATTCATTTTCCTACCAACCTTTAATACCTTTCTTTGTTAGTCAATACCTGATTTGGATACTCCCCAAATTTATGGTTTTGCACAATTGGAGTGTATGCGGATTTACAATCTAGCATCTCCACTTCCACTAACAAGTCCAACATGTACTTCCTTTGTGAGAGAAATATTCCACCTTTAGATTCTGCCACTTCTATTCCTAGGAAGTACCTTAATCCCCCAAAGTTTTTCATCTTAAACTCCGAGAATAGTCTCTTTTGGAGTTTAGAGATTTCCTATGAATCATCCCTGCAATAATCATATCGTTAACATAGATAATTGGTATAGTTATCTTTCCCTAACAACATCTTAAGAACAATATGTGATTTGCACCATGCTAAATGTACCCCCTTTTTTTCATTGCCACATTAAACCGATTGAACCAAGCATGGGGTGACTGTTTCAACTCACGTAGAGATTGTTCCAGCTTGCAGACCACCCCACGCCGTGAAGGAAAACTATACCCCGATGGAATGTCCATATAAATTTCTTCTTCCAGACCGTCATGAAGGAATGCATTATTGACATCGAACTGGTGCAATGGCTAGTCTAGATTTGCCACCAGAGAAGTAAAACCTAAACATTGTTGAGCTTTACGACAGGGGAAAATGTCTCTCGATAGTCTACCCTATATGTCTTTGTGTATCCCTTTGGTACTAGCTTTGCTTTGTATTTCTTGACCATCCCCTTTATATTCAACCATAAAAACCCATTTGCACCCCCACCATCTTCTTCCCTTCAGGCAACTCTACCAATTTCCAAAGTTTTGTTCTTTTGCAACGCCTCCATTTCCTCCTCCTTCGCTTGAACCCACTTTGGGGTCTTCCAAAGGCTTTTGCATCCTAATTGGGATGTGAATTGAAGAAACATTCAACAAAAATGCTTTTAGTGGTTTTGATAGTCTCCTTGTTAAAACATAGTTTGCAATATGGTACTTAGATCTTTTCCCCTAAGCATCCATTGAGTACTGGTCAGGAGGCTTGCCCCTATTATACCTATCAAGTAACTTATATTCCATAGATATATCAGAATCATCAAGCAAATAAGACATAGTGGTAGGAGAAGTCACCTCAAGAATATCCTCAAAAGATGAATCAAATTCGAATATTGAAGAGAGAGAAGTTGTTCTTGTATATTTGGTTCTTATACATCCCTAATTGCCGATTGCGGAGCTTGCTCATTTTCACCATTTTTTGGTGGTTGCTTTCCATTTTTCAGCGGCATTCCCACCGGTTGCTACTCATTTTTGGGCTGCACCTCTTGCGTTCCTCCTGTCCTCCAGACATGACACCACCAACTTGCCACCAATTCACACTTTCTTCCTATATTTCCCCTTGAAAGGAAGAATTGGTGCCCAAATAAAATTTTTTTAACTCAACAAAACATGACATCTATTGTCACGTAGTTCTTTTGGTAGCTGGATGATAGCAGCAATAACCTTTCTGATGTGTACTATATCCCAAGAAAATACATTGAGCAGGATAAGGATCAAGTTTGGTCCGGTGAATCTTTGAAATATGGATATAACCGACACACCCAAACACCCTAGGTGAAACAAACAAGACAGTTGGCAAGGTAGCATGTGTAGACAATACTTGTAGAGGTGTCTTGAAATCCAGTACCTTGGATGACATTCGGTTTAGGAGGTGAACATATGTGACAACTGCATTGTCCCAAAAGCATTTAGGAACGCGACCTTTGGTGAGAAGGGCACAAGTGATCTCTAAGATGTGTTTCTGCTTCGCTACTCCATTCTATTGTGGTGTCCAAAAACATGATGTCTCATGCAGTATAGGTCATGTTCCTAAAAATATTCCTTAAGTTGTGCATTAATGTACTCTTCACCATTATCACTTCTCAAAATTTGTAACTTCCTACCAGATTGTGTTTGCACCATTTAATGAAACACTTGAAAAATATTAACCACCTCATCCTTGTGTTCCAAAGAATAGAGCCAAGTCATTATGATGTGATCATCCATAAATATAACAAACCAACAACTTCCTGAAATTGCAGAATTGGGAGAAGGCCCCAAATATCAAATGGACTAAGGAAAACACAACACTACTCTTATTCAAATTGATTAGAAATGGCATGCGATGGCTTTTACTCAATATACAAGTCTGACATTGAAAATTGAATATGATAAATTAGAAAACTACTTCAGGAAGTAAATGGCTCATATAGTCAAATGAAGGATGCCCCAATCGGCAATGCCATAGCCAAATCTGCTTCCCCTTTCTATCAAATAAGCGTCGCACCTAGTGCACCCTCCCAAAACTGAAGTCATTTAAGTAATAGAGCCCCCCACTTAGTGTCACATCCCTTTGTGAAAATATCCTAAAAAGACAAAATTGTTGGTACATCAAAATAGCACAATTAAGATCTTTAGCCACCTGTCCCACTGATATTAATTTTTGTGGACAACGATGGCATAAGTAAAGTGTTCAATAAAGATAAAGAAGGGGAAATAGCAATGGTTCTAGCGTCTTTCATTGGATATATAATCCCATTAGCATTTGAAATATTCTGCCACATTGATTTAGTAAGACTGACAAAATCATCTATTGTGAAGGTCATTTGATCTGTAGTTTTTGAATCAATAATCCATCGACTACATTTATTCTGAGAGTTACTAATGAAATCATGAGCATAATTACCTTCACATCAAGTGGTTGACTTCCTGTTCGGTTTTACCTGTGCTATTAGTGATAGCTAAGCTTCCTTGGTCACAAGTGATGTCTTCCCTTTTCCACCATTCGCTGCACTCTTTGCTTGTTTGTGTGCCTTCACCTCCTTCCACCAATCAGGATACCCAATCAATTTGAAACATGTTTCTTTGGTATGCTTCACCCTCCCACAATTGGAGCAGCCACCAACTCTTGTTGAGGAATATTTGCTTCATAGTGCTCCACTTGGTTGACCTCCTTCTGTCAAATCACCTCACTTTGTCATTTGTAAAGCTGACATTTGTCAAGTTCAGTAAAAGGTCTGTGGTCCTACCTTACCTCCTCAAGATACCATAGCTGCAGACGAGTGTGTGGTATCTTTGTGTGCCAGCATCACACTCTGTCGTATGTCCTCCCATCGAACACGAGTATAGGCCTTCTCAACTGTGGGAAAAGGCTGCATTTGAAGCTCATTCGCTTTAACTTTATCCAAGTAGTCATCCAACCTATCAAGGGAGATGTAGACCTAATCTTCCTAAATAGCTGAATTATATTGCTCAATATCGATAGGGCAAACCATCGGATTTGGGTGGCGGAAGCCAATCTCTCGCTGCGAACCTTGCAAACCATTGTAATAAGTCTTAGTAGGTCCTCCAAATGTCTCATCCTAGTCACACGTTGTTTAAGATCATAAACCTAGGATGCATCAATTCCATCAAAAAGGAGGTAGCAATTGAATCCCAACCTTTGTGGTTGGGAATTGGATAAAATTCCCAATCAAGGCAGGTAACATCAAGTTTATCAACCATCCCTTCACTATAGAGTCCCCATTTTCCATTTGTGAAATCCGGGATCGATAGGTTCAGGCTAAGGAAGGTCTCCATTGATATTCTGTCATTTATCTTTCCTTGAGATGTACATCTTGACGACTTGGGGCCATAAACAATAATTGCTCCCATCCAACTTTATTGAAATTTGTGGAGTAGATGACTCATTTAGTGGTGTTTGATTATGGGTTTGATTCTATCTCAAAATCTCCTTTATTCAATTCATCAAATCCTCCAAAATAGCAATAATAGGATTGGATGTCTCTCCTTGCCCCTAATGAGGCACCATATCACCTTGGCCTAACATAGCTTCAGGTCACTCTCCTGGGCAGTTCTCCAATGGAATCAAGCTACTACCATCTGCATTGGTGGATGGGGAACTTGCAAATGGGTTGGTAGTAATTTGAACGATAGCGCATGGAGTAGTGACGATCTGGGTCGTGACGCTTTGGGCAAAGATGTTGCTACTTGTGACAAGTTGGAGTAGTGTTGGTCTACGCGGCGTTGGTGTGAGGATCAGAGTGATGTCAAACTAACTTCCCTTAGATCGACGTTGGTCAAATTGTGGCACAAGAAAGCTTATGATAGTGGTGTGACTTGAAAGTAAGTATGGTGAGTTTGGTTAGTAATGTGACATCCCGAATTTTGTCCTCATCCCGAATATATGAAATGGGCATTTCGCCGGCGCACCTATGGTTTTTTTTCTTCTGAGCTGATCACTTATGAGTTAACCAATCTATTGGGTGAAGCCGTTAAGGGATATGACCACGGTAAAATATCTAAAAGCTACCTAGTAGGTTGAATCGAACTAAAATCGCGTTCGATCGATTTTAACCACAAAATAGAATTCGGTTTCGGAAATCGGATGCTCGAGCATGTCACAATTCATTTATAGGATGTTGTCTTGTCTTTCGGAGAGGTTCCGTCGAGTTTGGGATTTTTACGGAAAATCGATTTGGACGTTTCGGAAAACAAACGAAAATTCGGATCGGCTGAATAAAAGGGGTTTTCAATTTTCAAACCGAACTACTTGGCGTTGGGAGCTTATAGAAATTTAGTGGGCTTTTTCCTTGGCGAGATTTGGACATCAAATTGAGAGATTGGAGAAGAAATTGGATGTCCAAAAATTTAAGAAATTCGGACTAGGCATGGTGGGGTGCAACATTTGGTATTAAATTGATTTATTTGTGGATAAAAAGGCAAGAAAGTATTAGGGGAAAGCAAGTGGATAAGCTTGAAGACTAATGGGGCATTCTAATGATGATTATGGAATATTTGTCTTGAATTATTGCCCCTTCATCCTTAGCTTCTCTCGTACGCTGTCCCTCTCTCCTTCGCATGCCTCATCCGTTCATCCCCTTTGCTTTGCTACTCTTGTTTTCAATTCATTTTCCGTGCAGCTCATCTTCTTTTATTCTTCCACCGTTCGAACGTCAGCTGCTCCACCCAGTTTTATTTTCCTCGGTCAATTATCAGCAGGATTCTCTAGGTGAAGTCATTTTGTTGACCGAAGCCTGCACCACTTCCACTTCACGCGTGTCCCCCACCGAAGCCTTGAAGCTGCCCCGGGGCTTCTTGAACGTCAACCCCTCCTCTCTTTGTTCGTCTCCCCCTCCCCCTCATGTCAGCCTCACCCTGCCACTTGCCCTTGAGCTAACTTCCTTCGGTCAAGCTTCAGCACCCAACAAAGCTAGTTGACCACCGAAGCTTCTCCATCTACGACCGCATGCCAACGCAGCAACGTCCACCGAAGAAGCTCCTCCTTCGCGTGTCTTCATCAGTCAAGCTGCAGCCGCCAACCCAATTCGTTCGTGATTCCAGCGAAGTCCCGCTGCAGCCCGTGATCTTCAACGCTAGCAAAGCCGCAAGCCTTCTTCGAAGGCCTCTTTTTGGCCCAAGATTTCAGCAGCCCATCTTCGGGCTTGCTTGTTCAGCCCACAAACAGTGGAGTCCAGCCCATCTCGAAGCCCTACAGCAGCCCAAGTTCCCAGCTCAGTCCACTCAAGTCGCAGCCCGCTTAGTTCAGTCCATTGAAGTTCAGAAGCCAACCCATTTCAGCCCTTGGTCCAGCCAATTGAAGCCCGTGAAGCAAGCCCAAGCCTGCGAAGCAAGCCCCGTCCAACTCAATGACAAATCTCAATTTGGGCTGAGATTTGTTGGGCCAAGTTTAGGCCACGTCCAAGCCCGTTGGTGTCGTCACGAGCCCAAGTTCGGCCGCCGTCGCGTCGCCATTGCGGTGTTCCAGTATCCGCTTTTAATCAAGTGAGTAATCTCACTAATTCTTACTTAGTAGACTAATGATGCTTAAGGGTTGATTATATTTAATTAAGTACAATTAGGTGGTTAGATTAGCATGGATCAGTGTACAATTAGTGTACTTAGCTAGAGAATTGCCTATACTATTTATTGAATGCATCTCGGGATTTTTCCCTATCCGATTTGGCTTCCAATTATGCATTACGGTCCTAAATTGGATTTATCGTATTTATTTATTAATTTTCTGAATTAATTAATTAATTAATTATTTTCCGGAAATTAGACAGGGATAGCCAACGACCGGAATTTGATGCTAATTGTCGTGGCACAATCCGTTTATTTAATTGAGCTTTATTCTGTGCTGAATTAAATTATTTGTGAAATTGAGAATTATTCTTTAATTGAATAATCTTTGGTTATTAATTGAAAAATAACCGGGCATCGGTTAATAATGCCAAAAATATTTGAATGGACTACAGAAAATGTGGGTTATGGAAAAGAAAATATTATATTTTGGCTAAAGCCAATCGTGTGCCCACGCATGAGATTTTATTGGGTATTTTTAATACGAAGAAATTATGCCAAAACATTACTTTAATTGAGGAATTTAAGTGCGAGGCACATTGTCATTGGGCCGCGAGGGATTAATCATGTGTTGGTTTATAGTTGAAGTAAGATGATTATTGGAAGTGATGTGATGTGTGTTGTGTTAAGGGAAGCCAATGGGTCATGAGTAGGTAAAGGACTAAGTACTACATAATAGCGAGATTTCGTGTGGGTTATACCTCTAGCGCCTTATACCATTGCTTATTATAGTCAATAGCTAAGTGTTACATGGTGACCTGAGTCGCATGGGAATTACCTTTAGTACCTTGCAGTGAAGGGCTAAGTGCTACACAATGGCAAGATCTCGTGTGAGTTACCTCTAGCGCCTTACCCTATTGCATTTTGTAGTAAAGGACTAAGTACTACACGATAGCGAGATTTCATGTGAGTTATTTCTAGCGCCTTATACTATGGTCATTAGTGGTCAATGACTAAGTACCGCACGATGACAAAACTTCGTGTTGGGTCACTTCTAGCGCCTTGAGCCTATTTTTGTGTGGGAATGTCAACTTGGAACATGGAGAACAATTATCGAGTATAGATGGAATCACCGATATGATTTGATCCGTTTGTCATGAATTGGTTAATTGAACTGAAATGATCGACGAATGGTCCGACTAACTTGAAATCGATGAGGTTGATTGATCGAGATATCGATTTGTGATGTGATTACTTGGGTACCTATTGAACTGTGCTAATATATAGGTGGAATCTGAGGCTAAGGTAAGTCCTTTGACCCGTGTGTGCATAGGCAGCCCGGTTAGCGTATTGGTTTCTTGATTGAGTCTTAGCGGGGTAGAACTTGCTGAGACGTAGTCTCATCCTGGTTGTTGGACAACGTTTTAGGCCCGTAGATGAGCCTGTGAAGAAGGAACCAGAAGAGGACGATGAGCCGGTAAAAGATGAAGAGTTTGAAGGATGTGAGCTTAGTGAAAAAGAGTCAGAAGAGAATCATGATGATTCTAAGTACGACCCAGATGAGGATTGAGATCCCATTCTCTTTTGTGAACATTGTGTTGTGTATATAGAGTGTGACTAGAATGTTGTGAGTAGTCTTGTGAATAGACTTTGAGTTATGCCATGAATAAAGGTTTGGTTGTGGATTTCAATATAAAAAAATATGACCTTACTTTTCTATCACATTGTGTTATTATCTGGGGATTTATAACTGCTTCCACATGTGCTTAATAAATGAAAGGGTCAGCGATACTTAGTCCTGAGATATCGTATTATAAAATTGACCAAGTAAATGGGTGTGTGCGTGCCCGAGGATCGGGGCGTGACAAGTAATGGAGGGGCAATTGCAGCAGCACGGTAATCAAAACAGTGCGGCGCTAACAGCAACAAAACCCTAGCTGTTAGGTTTGGTTAGTTTGATTAGATCTTGTTTGGGTCGATTTCAAAGCCCCTAATTCAACTCTATTTTGATACTATGTTAAAACATGAACAAGAACAAGAAGGAAGAATGAAGGAAGTGAAAAATGAGAACAATGAAAATGAATTTTTGGGGCAAATTCTAATCTTCTTCTTTTTATCCTTATCCATGTATAAATTTATAATACAAAAGATAAGAATAATGAAAAGAATAAACAAAATTACAATATGATTATAGTTTTCTACTTTATCTCCGATATATGTGATTGAATCAATTAAGATCAAGGTCAAGGAAAAAATTGTATCTATCTCCAACGGTACTTGCTTTCTTAGGGTTTCAAGACTGTCATGAAAATATCCCGTTTCAGTGCAGGGGGAAGCTTTTTCGCATTCTCAAGGTGCCGCACGATTCATTTCATGGAGTATTGAGATAATATTAAGATTTATATTAAATTATGTGCTTCTAGTTTTTTTTTTTTTTTTTTGGTCGAATATGTGCTTCTAGTTAGTTCCATAGATGAGTGGCGTGGCAGTTTGAAAATAACTTAAAATATAGCTTCTATAGTTTCTTTCTTTTTTTTTTTCCTTTTGCAGTCTTAAGTAGCCCAAATTTGCAGTTTTTTTTTTTTTACATGTGCCATTGTATTTTTATGACACAACTAATGGCAATACTGAGAGAAACCAAATGATATATTTTTTCTATTTGTTCGCATTTAAATAAATTTCCCCTCAGAATTCAAAATATTATTTAAGAGCTTTCAAAGAATTATAAAAAATTATATGTAAATTTACACGTGTCAACGTTTAAGTAATGTGAAAGTTTTAGTAATTTTGACCTTGGAGAAGAGTCAAAATGCATGAGCTGCAAACTTTAGATTAAACCAAAAGTGAAAAACAAAAGTCATTCCCAAAAACCCTGGCCAGTCGAGATCAAATCAATATTGACTCCATGAAGATATTTTATGATTATCAAATTTTGGCCTACTCCGATTTTCTTTCTTGAAAATTATTTTCCAAGCCACCTTTCTTTCCTTACTTACGATGTATTCGACCGGGAATTCCTACCAGAGCAACGAGAAATAACAGCAATTGTCATATAAACGGATTTGAAAAGGCTCGTTTTCATGTATTCTCTTGTTCTATATTGCATGGAAATTACCTTGTTCATTCATTGATAAGTTTACTCTATCAGCATAGTAACAACAAGAAAAAGATGTGTTTGCGTGAATAAAATTAGGCCGTACCAAGTGGAACGTTGAATTTCGTCCCTCCTGCGCTCGAAAGATACATGAGGCCCGGTCTCTGTCCACACTTTCTCATGAAGTGCGCCATGTTTGGAGGGTCATGTTGTGTCCTTAAAGATAGCAGTGTTTTACTTTCTATGCTCTATGATTGGGAGAATTTATAATAGTGCTTGCAAACTTCAAAATTATGAACTTTGCATTTTCGTTCGGTGACAGTAACGGCTACTAATTTTTTGTGTTCATTTCACAGAAAATATTTAATTTTTTTTTAAAAATAATTTGAAAGGGATTGCTTATATGACTGACAAAAATGAATGAACGAAAAATATTTTTATCGTTCACGAAAATATTTAGATATAAATTATTATCAATGATGAAAATATCTTTTATCAATTATTTATTTTAAATCATTTAAACACTTATTTGTAAAAAAAATATTTTTAAAATTATTTATTTTCTGTGAAATAATTTCTCTTTAATTGCAATGAAAAAGAGACTTCAATTTTTTACCAAGTTGAGTTGATAGGACCTTTATGATATCCCTAAAAAATATGTCTAATCTAGTTTGATAATTTATTTGTTTTGCTAATGGTGACACTTGACAGGGGTGAGCATGGTTTGGGGGGATGGTTCTTACCTTAGAACTAGGAATCGTCCACTAATGATCCGTCCTGAAAAATTGAAATCAAGACCCACTTGTTGGTTCCATGAATCCACTCGGAAACCAGACCACTGGCCTGGTTTGATTCTTGGGTGGGTCCATGAAATCAGTCCTTAATTCCTACAAAGCTTGTTTGGCCTTATACTTGGGTTGAATTGTGAGCCATTGATTTTAATTAAGAATTGAAAACTATGGAGTGAAATAAATAGACAATAGTTGTTAGCTAAAAACTTAGTTTCTTCAAGGGTCATGATGTGGTCCTACTAAGATTTCCCAACACTAGAAACATGTCGAGAATTAGACTCTACGTAAAAAGTCCTAACGTCCATAAAAGTTGAAATATTAACCACTTGATCTGTCTTTTTTTTACGTCAACCTAAATTAATCATGGGAATTACTAAGGAAGGACCTAATTATACTCTTAAAATGAGCTGTTGGCTCTTCTAGACATCCTTAATCAGTTCTCTCCTTCATTTATGTTTATTTATTTTGTTTTGATTGAGAAAATAAGTAAATTAATTATTATAATGAAAAAAAGGAGGGTTAATCTTATTACACACACAAGAGATAAAATTAGTCAATAATGTCAAATAACTACAAATTACATGTACGTACATATATATTTGGTCAAAAACACTGCAAAATAATTAAATAATTGAGACGGAATTTCTTTAAATATATATATATGTAGACTCCGGGAGGCCAGGCGGGCGGTTTCTTGTTTAGAACTAGGAATTGGACCATTACTTAGGGGTTTCCCTAAATTGGAACTGTGAATTGGATTGGCTCTCATGGAAATCACCAATTCCAGTTTGGTTCCAAGAGGTTCGGGCGGTTCCCAATTCTTTTGCACGGCCCTAATACTTGAGGCAGAATATATACATATAATTATGCGCTCTAGCATTATATAATCTTGGGACAAAGTACAGTCCAAGTGCCAAAACTTGGCACGGAAGGACACTTAAGTGCCAAAAGTTAGGAAAGTGACTTAAGTACCACTTTTCAAAAAAAGTGGGACACTTAAGTGCCATCTCCGGCGAACTCCACTGAAAATCCTACGTGGCAATTTTTTATTATTTTTTTCGTCTACGTGACTTGCTAGAATGTTGACCCAACAAACAAAGCGCCAAAAATGACGTTGTTTTTAAGTGAATTCAAATATTAATATAAAAATTAATTTAATTAAATTATAAAAATAAATTACTATTATTATAATAAAATAATATTAAAAAAAAGGTGGGAGAGAGGAGGCAGCAGTTGAGGGCTGAGCCCTCGCTACCACCGCCTCCTTGCCGTCGTCGGGAAGGGTCGGTGACGGTGGGGGGAGGGCCGACCGGGGTTGCTGGCCTTTGGCTGATCAGCGGCAAGGGTCGCGAGCCCTCGCCCAGATCTGGGGTGAGGGTTGCGGCCCTTGCCGCCTCCCCATCGCCGCCAGGAAGGGCCGGTGACGGAGGGGGGAGGGTTGGCCGAGGTCGTCGGCCCTCGGCCGACCGGCAACAAGGGCCCGTGAGCCCTCGCTAGATCCGGGTGAGGGCAGCGAGTCCTCGCCAAGATTTGGGGTGAGGGTTGCGGCCCTCGTTGCCTCCCTGCCGTCGTCGGGAAAGGCTGGTGACAGAGGGGCGAGCCCTCCCTTTTTTTTATAATTATTATTATTTATTAAATATTTCAATTTGTATTTTTAAATGTTTTAAATAAATTTAGTTTTAAATTAAATTTAATTAATTTTTATAATAAAATTTTATTACGTCAAGTACAAAACGACGTCGTTTTGCACTTACCTCACCGGAAAATCGCTACATTAGCATCTTGGTCGGATTTTGGTCGGAGTGGCATTTAAGTGATCCATTTTGCTCCGATTTTGACACTTAAGCGTCACTTTCTTAACTTTTGACATAAGTGTCACTCCGTGCCAAGTTTTGGCACTCCAGGTGTCCGTACTTCTATAATCTTAATTGCATACAACAAGCCAACAAAAGAAGAAGGCAACCGAAAACAGATTAACGAAAATAAGTTAATAGAAACAAATCAATGCAAAATCTTAAATAGATCCAGATTTCAGAGTCTTTACTCGCAAAAATTTTACGAGATGCAAACTTAATAAGTTCCATTTAGTTCTTTGATTTTCTCAAATCACGCATGGCGAATCTTTGTTTAAGTTTCTTAGATGTGCAGTTAACGCAACGATAAGTTTTGAGATAATTTGAAATTTATTTTTTTGTATGATCTTGTTAATGAGTACTTCTGCCATACTTGTTAAGCAACCAATTAAGTAAACAATATAGTTTTCAATCCATTGATAGATTTAGTATTATATACAAACCAATACACTGAAAAATAAATTGTTCCAAATAAAATATGCAAAGTGTTCAGAAAGTATTCATTAAAAATATCTTCTTGTCATAGCTCAATGTATCAGGGTTTATGTTGTCCCAACAATCCCTAAAAAGTACTCAATAGTCTATCGGCATCCCTATACTTTCATTACTTTTCTAATTAAGTATCGATACTTTCAATTTTTCAAAATAAACCCTTCTATTCACATAAAATGTCTAATCAAGTGACTTCAACACAAAACTTAGTGAATCCTGCTTATGCGGTCTTTGGATGACATTTTAAATATCACTGTCACAACCTCCTCGAGAGCCCTCTTGCGGGCACAAAGGCTAATGGCTCAACTAAGTTTAGGGTTAGTCCAGACTCCCCAAGCTTATCAATTCGAGATTTATAATCTGAATTTTTAATCAGCAAGTCAAATTTCATTGAGGAGTCATCACTAATCTATTTTGCATGAGTCAATTAAAAATTCAAGTAAAATATTGAGAGAAACATTTTTCTTCGCAATCAAAGAAAATAAGATTGAGAACTCGATTACGCTAATGGATCAATTAATACCCTTTTGGTATCCAATCTTTGTTTAAACTTTAAACTTGATTTTTTGACAGATTTTCCATGTATTAAAAAATACTCCAAAAAACATTGTTAGGCCTTTCCCTAATTTTAGAAATTCTTGAAGGATTTTTCATGCATTTTTAGGGAAAAATACTGAAAACCAATTTTAGGCTTTTCCCCAAAGATATTTTTTTCTTTTTCTTTTTTCTTTTGGATTTTTGGGTTTTTTAAAGTTTGTTTTTAAATAAATAAAATTTAAAAATAATAAAATAATGATAAATAAATTGATGCTAGTCGGTTAGACTCGGACACCAAACTGATTTGAATCTGGCTTGATCGACTTGTCCTCTTGAATGGCTAGTATTAAGGGGTGAGCATGATTCGAGTGAGTGGTTCTTGCCTTGAAACCAGGAATCACCCACCAAGGATTGGTTCTGAAAAATTGGAATCAAGACTCGCTTGTTGGTTCCATGGGTCCACTCGAACTGGACCGCTAGTCCGGTCCGATTTCTAAGTGAGTCCATGGAACTGATCCATAATCTCTACAAAGCTTGTTCAGTCTTATATTCGGGTTGAATTGTGAAATATTGAATTTGATTAGGAATTGAAAACTATAAGACAAAATATACAATATTCGTTAGCTAAAAATTTAATTTTTTTCGAAGGTCATAGTGTGGTCCTGTTAAGACTTTTCAACATCGAAAACATGTAGAGAATTAGACTATATGTTAAAAGTTCGAACCTCCTAGAAGTGAAAACATTGATTGCTTAATTTTTTTTGGTTAACATTAATCTAATTTAATCATGGGAATGGCGAAGGAGAGACCTGATTATACTTTTAAAACGAGCCATTGGCTTTTGTGGACATCTCCAATCAATTCTATCCTTCCTTTACGTTTGTTTATTTGGTTTTGGTTGAGAAAGCAATGAAAAAGATTACTAAATTATATTTGATCGAAAAATTATAAATTAATTAAATAATTAAAATGAAATTCCTTTTTCAAATCTATATACCGATTTGATGGGCAGATGGGAACCGGATTGGTATTTACCAGTTTTACTAAATTGGAATCGGAAATCAGATCGGTCCTTGTGAGAACCGTCAATTCTGATTCGAATTGTCCAGACAGTTCCAATTCTTTTACACGATCCTAGCTACAATCCATTTTCCCTATGTAGAACTTCCTCCCTTTTCTCACTCTCTTTTTGTCTCTTCCTTATTTTATCGTCGTGCATTTTGCTTTTTACCTCTCTCTCCCTGCACGCTGTCAGTCAGATGAGAGAGAGAGAGAGAGAGAGAGAGAGAGAGAGAGAGAGAGAGAGAGAGAGTTTTAGAGCGTGAATGATAACCATTCGACCAAAAATTGATTTCTAGAAGAGAAATAGATTTTTCTATTTCTATTTCTAGATGAGTTTCTAAGAAAATATCTCGTTTGATAACGATACAAAATTTTTACTCTAAAAATAGAAATTCGTTTGATAATGACACAAAATTTCTTCCTTTCGGAAGGCGAACGGCGGTGGTGGCCAACAACGGCCGGCAACCGGTGGACGATGGTCAGCAGCGACAGATGGATGACTGGTTCATAGCAAGGATGAACGATGAGAATAGTTTTTATTTCTCATTTCTGTTCCAGAAAAAGAAAAGTAGAAAATTTTTATTTCTGATTTTTATTTCAAACCTAATTCTGGAACAAAAATCTATTTCAGAAATAGAAAAATAGAATAATTTTATCAAACGAATTTTTATTTCAGAAATAAGTTTGAAATAGAAAAATTATTTCTGGAACATAAATTGTAGTTTTTGTCATGCACCCTTTTAATTGCCCTCCCGCCGACCAGAGAGAGCCCCCTCCTTTTGTCTTTTTCAACGGTTCTTTATTCTCAGTTTTACTGCGACCACACAAAAGCATTCTTGCTTCAAGTTCTCCCGGAAGGCTAAGAACAACAGCGGATGCAAACCACAGAAAAGACCCGAGCTCTAATCGAGACAGTTTAGGTACGCAACAAGCCGTGGCCAGTCATTGCGCGGCGGACATTTGTGGCCAAAACCACCGCCGCCCCTCATCTTCGCCGGCCGATAACTGGTCATCCGTGGAAACATGACCCATACCCAAAGCTACTGTGGAGCAATAACGCACAACGCAAAGGACAACGGTGGAAATCTCGTTAACGCTTTTGACAAACCACACACACTAAAAATGGAATGGGAACCTATTTGCACCTAAAAATGTCCAATTTTTATTTATTATCTACATGCGATGACCATATAGAAGAAACAAAAGTGGACTCGACAATCTCATATGTGATTGTTAAGAGTAGCGATCAAGAGGGAAAAAATGGAGAATACACCATTCGGGTATGTTTAGTTATCCATAGACAAAGCCATTTGGATGGATTGAAGATTGGTCTATATTACGTGTTGTTGATGACTTGGGCGTAATTGTTGGCACATATTGACGAGTGGCAAATGATTGCGAATTATTTCAACAAAGTTGTCAATGAGCATGTTAACTAAGGAGTAAGGTGATTGATTAAAAGGACTGTCAAGGCACCTACTAGTGGAGATCATGGAGAATGGTTGCGATGGGAAGCGAACATGGAAAGTTGAGGCTGGTGTAAACCTGGAGAATAGTTAGACTGTTGGAGAAGTAGTGGACCATTTCAAAGGAGCTTTGAAGAAGACTTGCCGACGTGGGAACATGAGACTGGAATTTCGAAAGAAACTGCTCCCAAACGGCTTATATTAGAATACCTCTAAATACCAAGTTCTCATCGACTAGAAGGGAGAGACTCTAAGACAACATTACTTTCCTACACTTTACTTCTCTTTAGTTATAACTTTCTCATTCTCGTTGTTGATTAGATTCCGACGCATATCTTTATCTTGATGTTAAGTCATCGATTCAATTTTGGTGTGCATCTCTATTAGGGGGATTGCATTGTTGATTAAATTTCAGCATTACATTTTTGTATGTTTTTGAGCTTTATTGTTGATTAAATTCCGACATAGTTCGGGTACATGTATTGTTGTGGAAGTGGTTATACTTTCAAGTCTTGTCATTGATTGAATTTTGACATGGTTTGTATGTACAATTTGATTCGAAGATCGATATAAACGTTTGCAATTATTTCTTATCTGCCTAGATATTTTTTGTCTGGAGTTGCTACAAAACCCTTTTTCTCTCGTCAAAAGCCAAAGGACAACTTTCGGAAAAAGATATTTCAACATAGATTAAATCTTTCGGAAAAAGATATTTCGGCATAGATTAAATTCCAGTGAAGCAGAACCAAAAACAATTGCATACGTTTCAGTCAGGCATTTCATCGAACACAGAGGGTGCGTCGGCGGATGGGGGTTAGACACAGAAACAATGAGCCCGAGTTCAAGCCAAGGTTCAAAGCAAACGACACCCGAGACCTTGCGAACGCAGCCCGCACCTAGATGAGGTCGGAAACTCACACGAACAGAACGACGGCAGCTCGGCCGATGGTCTAGAAACAGGGCACAAAAACAGGGGAGGTTCGCCCGAGAGTCCCTTCCCAGCTTGCTGCGTTGAGCGGCAGACGAGCTCCCTATATCGGGCTACGTTCGTCCGCCTCGCGCGCCCCCGAGCTGAGATCCTTGGGAAGCCGACCTCGAGTCAGCACAAGCGACAAAAACAAAAATCGAGAGCAAACCCACCGTGGGTTTGGTTCAGGAAGTGGGGTATCGTTTGCTGGCCGTCGGCTGGGTTTCACTCGCTCTCAGCCTCGCTCTCGGTTCTCTCTCTCTCAAATCTCACTCCCCGATTTCTCTCTCCTCGACCTCTCCCGTTGTTGAGCTCCAGAAGGCCCTATTTATAGGCTAGAGGTTCCAGTTGATGGGGGTGCATTTCGGCTGCCAGTCCTCGGCACGCCTACCGGCCTCCCACATGGTCGGATCGACGTTCCATCTCGTCTTCTTCCGTGGAGGCCTGCTCGGCATTGAACGCGTTCGCCCAGACGTCCCCTCCGTTTGGGTTTCTTGCTGGATCTCGTGCTGCTCTGTTCAGCAGCATTAATGGCGCCTGCGAGACGTCTGCTCCGTCGCCGGTCTACCCTCCTCTCTCTGTACCGTAGGAAGGAGGAGAAGGAGGAAAGGGCCGGGCCACGGGGAAAAGAGCTGGGCGGGATGGGCCCGAGCCCGCTCGAGGGAAAAAATGAGTAGAAATGGGCTCGGCCCTGCGCGAAGGAAAAAAAAAAAAAGGGCTAAGGTCCCCAAGCCATTTTTTCTTTTTTTCTCCTTTTTAAAAATATTTTTTAAAAATATTTTTATTTTTTATTTATCTAACATAGGGTAAATTAAGGGAAAATAAAAAAATAAAAAATTAGTAAATGGAAATAATATTAATGCGTATATGATGTGAAAATCCTTTTTTGTTAAGGCCGAATCGGTTTCTAATTTCTTTGGCAATTTATATTTAAGTGCTTTGTCAATATTTATGTGTCAATAATTATTTATGCAAATGTTCAACATGGAGCGTGACGGTGAATTTTTATTTTATTTTTGGTATTTTTCCGTTCGCCCATCCGTTCTCTCTCGATGGTGGGCGTCTGCGTAGTCAATATGTGTCCATGTCACAATTGGACTTTTCCTGACGTCATCTCAATAGTTTTGATTGGATTTTGTGCTGAACGAACTTGATTGTGTGTAAGTAAACTGACTGGATTGGAAAAATTGACATTACATGCAAGAGTTTTTTTTTTCTTTGGACATAAATGGAGGGTCCTTGTGCTAGTGACTTCATAGCCCGTGAATAAATCTTTCTCTAAGATCTAGGTAAGCAAATAATTCACATTCGTTGCTTGTCACTTAGAGGGCAAAAATATTTTTAAGAGGAACATTTTCTGTTATTGGAGCAACCTGCTATTATCGCTTGTTTTCTTTTCTTTTCACAAGAACAATATCAAAACAGACGCGACTCCGATCGAAGACAATGTTTTTTCTGTTGATGAGTTGTTATTCAGTTTCCGCGATTATACTCATTAATTTAGAAGATTTGTGGGTCAGTATTAATCAATTACAATATTAAAGAAGATAAAGCCAGAGTGGTCATCACCTTTGTGACTTCCAGCTAGTATGGGGTAGCCATCCAAAGACGTGGCTTGTGTTCACCATCTCAAATAACGAATATTAGATAACTTAATTATTACAATTAACACCAAAGTGTGTATAGACGAAAGGATTTTAGTAAGAAATAAATTGCAAAAATAAAACCTGAACGCAGTAGATTTGTATGGCTTCGGCGCTGTGCTTCCTCCAAGCCTGGGCTTTGTAACGGAGTTTGTGTGGTTTGCGAACCTATCGCAGTGGTTCACTGTCGGTCCTGGCCTTTCTGAGCTAGAGGGCCGACCTCATAGGGCCTCGGCCACCCCAATCCACAGGCTCGGCTGAGCTGACTTGGCGTGTTTGTCGCGAGCCACGAATAATCTCGCTACAAACAAAGACATGTATGCAAGTAGAGGGACACGGGCGGTGGGCGACGGTGAGGATGTTGTTGTCAGCATAGAGGTTAGACTGTGGCATTGAGTGGCAGCTTGTTAGATGAAGATGGGTCCAATTAGATATGTTGATGGGTTTGAATTTGAACTTTTTCTTAGTGATCTCCCTATGTCAAGGTATCGAAACTTTGTTACACACACCCGATGAATAGTATGAAAGCCGATGATAGATTAGTGAGCTCCCAATTTGTTTAGTGTTTGGTGAATATCTCAAAGAAGAGACATTATAATCTAGGTGGGAGGCATTGTGGTCTAGCAATGCAAATCTAATGACCATCTCATGGTTTGGTATGGAAAGAGAGACTAGTTATGAAGGGATATTTAGATTAAGGAGAATCAGATTTAACATTGAGCTCACATGTAAGAGAGATTGTTGAGATGTGTGTGTAAGTTGTGTTTTAAAAAAATCTATGGGTCTAGAAATTGGTGTGGTATAGAGTAGATAATATATCTAAATTGATCCATAATTTATTAGCTTAAACATTTGAGTTTAAGTAATTTTAATTTGATATGTTGACAAGTCCACACTTAGACTCTCTCCTAATAATCTCTCCGGGTGAAAGTATTAGACTTCTACTACGCGTTTTCAATAGATAGTTGTTTTGTTATGTTGTGTGGGAGGAGAGAGAAAGAGCAGGTGTAGAATTTGGTTGTGAGGGCTGATAAGTCTTTTTAGATTGGAAGATGCAACATGTAAGTTTTTGAATCAGAAAAAGGAAATTTGACATGGAGAGTAAAGTTGACGGTATTCGCAATTGTCGCTTTGGGTAAAGAATCGGAAAACCGTTAACTGTAATGGCTTAAATCAGTGTTGTGATGTTACTAGTATGTGTTCCTTGGAAGCCACTGGCACATCCATCCGTTGCCCTTGCAATGGACATGTCTGTTGTCTCCATAGTGGATCATGACACGTGTCCATCAACCATGGCCCTTCTCTCGCTTGATCTCTGGTCAAGAATGATACGACGTTCGGAACATGTTAGAAAGGCAAGTTAAGATGGAGAGACTCGAGTAGAAAAAGATGGCCAATCCGTGCTAAAGCAGTACATGTTTTCACCACCTAGCCAGTCATGTTTACCTTAAGTGATAATGATCTGATTATGAATACCTGATAGAGCCCCACACACTAAGTATAGGGTACGGAAAATTTGTTTATTGTGGTTTGTATAAAATCTTAACCAGTTCAAGTTTGATGTAGATATACTTCTTGAACTTTGGATCAATATGCATGTGATATTATATCCATGCTCGACAGATAAGCATGGAAATTGTGTCAATCTATCATATTCGAGTGGAAGATGTTGGGTTTAATTTGGACTTGGACCACTCATAATGGCTTGACCCAAGCCCTATGCATATGTCCTTGAAGTTCCCTTGGTGAGAACAACTACGAATGAGAGAGAACTTCTCTTTTGCATACACATGCACGTAAGATACAAGGTAATTATACACAAGAAAGTGGATGGGAATGTTGGGTGCGCGCGCTTGACCGTGGAAAAGGAAGTGCTCGTGTGCACGGCGAGTACCGAGAGAGACGGACGATTCTCCAACAAAATCGAATGCACGGATGTTAATCCAAGTGCGTGATTACACTTTCGGACGGCGCATATTACACTAGCATTACGTGAAGCGACCTTGATCCTTGAGACATGAGGGGTGGGCACTCGAAACCCTACTTGAGAGACAGCTCTTCCGGACTTCGACTTCTCCTCCCGGCATTTGATAACAAAGAGCGGCTTGCCTTTAGGCTTTAGTTCTAGAGACTATCTCAGTTTCGTTGAAGTTTTGATAGACTCCTTTAAACAAGCCTACAAAACTCTAGTCTATCAATGATAGTTGGATCGCGTGGCCTAGGATGAAAGCAAACAGTATGACAGTGCAAAGATATTCTGGATGTCTAAGTCGGTTATTAAGCCTATGTAGAGGTTTGGTAGTACTGGGGAGTAGCCTCCACCAAGAGTAGGAGGAACTAAACTAAAATTCAAATCCCCTTTGCCCCTCCACCAATGCCTCATGTAAAACGCTCGCCATAAACCAATGAAACTAGCTCCCATTGCCTTGAACACATCTATTTCCTGGTTCCCTTCTCTTTCCTTTGCCAAATATATCCCACACATACACACTTGCACATCAATACCAATAACTAATAGTGGTATCAAAACCACTCTTCAGCAATACAACATTGTTAACACAGCTAAAAAATTCTAGTTTAGTGTCAGAGCAATACACGTTTGGATGGTTTTGAATGTTTGTCCTAACCGTCCTCTGTTAAAACCAGAGCTAGACCTAAAGGCAGAACCTCATTTCGTCAGTATCAATCATTTGTCCTAACCAACCTTTACAAAAATCAACCAACTACATTTTCAACACTTGAACTATATAGCCAATGTTGCCTCACAAAAACTAACCATCTCTATTTTCGGTGGGAACAATTATGATTATAGGAGCATTTTGATGGCCCAAAACAATGGGGACATCATTGTTAAAACATATGCGACATTGAAGGATGGTGCAAGTGTTTCAGTAGGGCAATTACAAAAAAATGCGAGGGCTTTTAGAGTGAATATCGCAAAAAAAGCATGGGACACTATAAGAAGAATTTCAAGTCAAGATCAAGACATGTCGAAGCATGCTCGAAATGTCACAAAAATTGATAAAGGAGGGGTAGTATAAATAGTTGTCATCAATTTTGTAAGAAGTACCTATTAAAATCTAGTCTACTAATGGTAGTTGGAGCGGGTGGCCTAAAATGAAAGCGAAAGGAAAATAACTGACAATGCAGAGATATTATGCATTTCTAAGTCGGTTATTGAGTCCATATTTAGGATATTCGTTCAAGTGTGTGGGAAGTAATCCTCCACCAAGAGTGCTGGGAGCTAATCTAAAATCCATATCCCTCATGCTCCTCCACCAACACCTCATGTGAGACCCCTTCCATAAACTAATGAAACTATCTCCCATTGTCTTAGACACACAATTATCTCCTTGTCGCCTTATCATTCCTCTACCAAGGATATCGCACGTACACAGTCGCAATCTAACATTGGCATCACAGCTCCAAAAATTCTAATGAGTTTCATTAAAAAACAGCACTAGCATCATGATCAAGCCAAAGATTAAACGCAGTAAGTTCAGGGCTAATTTGAAGATAATTGAGGAGAAAGCCTTCCCTTCTTTGAGTTGGTCTTAAGCCACCCAATGAAGCTCTAGATCCCAATTGCCAGGAGGTCCCCATACGCCCTTAGACACAGAGCATCCAGACATCATGTTGGTCTCTCGATTTTGGCATTAAAATGACAGAGAACACAAGTAACTTCCAACAGGCATAGACCACATATGCAATGTGCTCATGCTCTGACTCCTTTCTCCATAATTTGGAGATAATTTCTAAGTTATAGTTCGTCATTTTGACGTGAAATTTAACTTGTATTGTTATCCCGAATGACCCGAAAATGCTCATTAGTAGAGAAATCAGCGATTTTCCCTGAAGCATACTTACGGAGAAGCAATTTTATGTGCTTTTGATTTGACTTTTCTCATGATGTTTTGGTCTCTTCGCACACCGCAAAAAGGTAAAAAGAAAAGTTTAGATGTGCATAAGATCTGAAAGCTGGAGATCTAAATTCAGATCGATACTCGATCATGTTGATGCTAGTGCCACCTCGAGCGACTTTTAGTTCCATGACTCCGAAAGCTTTACGTCAATGCCCTATTTAGAACCTGGTATGGGATTGCGGTGGACATCTCCTATCTTGATTTCCATTCACCTACGAATAAGTAGACAGAAAAGATCATCAGACAACAGCCATGAGATCTCAGCCACATCTTCTTGCGAGAGACGATCAATATATTCAGGAAAGGATCGAGAATTTGTCCACCTAAACTTTGTGAGCAACACATGAAGAAATGCACATAAGAAGGCTCGAGTGTATTCCGCACCAACACATTGTGTCATTCCTCCCCAAAAGGCAAAGTTCGTCGATATCATGCCTGAATCAAGATCTTGATATGCAATGGACATCAAGTTATACCAAAAGTTACTTGGGGAGGGTTGTTGCGGCTTCAATCTAAGCCCGGTGTGTATTGACCTCGACTCCATTGTCAGAGTCTCGAGTGACAATTGTTATTTTCAATATGTCCCAAGTGCATTGTTGACCCGTTTCTTTTTAATCTTTGATTTACAATGTTGACAACTAACCACAACACAACAATCAAGCAGCTAGGAAAACATTACACAAAGCATACGACTACTATATTACATCAGTATATTTGCAAGCCCTTCTCTATGGGCCTATTTCCTTCTATTTTACATTACTCAAAAGACAGGCTGGGGAATCCCTAGCTCCTCTAGCAACGCTGCAACTCCAAAGGAGGAGACTTTCACACCTACAAATTTGAGGAAAAATAATGAGGTGAGTTATAAACTCAGTAAGTAAACCCACTAATTTCTGGGTAGGAGGATGCCTTGCCTTTCAACAAACACATAACTTATCGAAAACATTTGTCAATGGCAAATCAATAGCAACACAAAAACTTTGTCTTGGTTAGTACATGAGAAATCCTCAATCAACAACAAACAAGCATAAGCCAAGGTTCATTACATAACATGAGGAACTCCTCACTCATGCCTCACTCATGCCTCACTCAATGATATACAAGTATAAACCAAGATCTATTCCATAAGATGAGGAACTCATGCACATGAGATTCATTTATTAATCAACCACAATTTATCGATTATTTCGAACTTAATTGGGTAACGTCCCCTAATCCAAGGGTGACGGCTAGAATTATTCCCTCATGTGACCATGCAAAAAACACATCTCGTTGGCGTGGGAGCATCTCATTCTCATTAACGAGGTATCTCGTTGGTGTGGGGGCATCCCATTGGCATGGGGACAAGATGGCAACGATTCTTATCTTTCATTAGGTGATCACATGTTATGCCTTCCCGAATTTTTTTGAAGAGTGAATTATTCGAAAGGAGGCTAATGGATTGCTAAGTCCGAAGACTTGGCACGGACCCTCCCAAGTCCTACCAATCGCGACTTGATAGAAATTAATTCATTTAAACATGCAATTTCAATTTGGAGCCGCCACTAACCAATTAGGGCTGATTAGAAACCCAAGTAAAGTATGTGAGAATACTTTACTATTGCGAACCAGAGATTCAATAGGTCCGAGGACATGGTTACGCTAGATTAGTCTAACGCCTTTTCGGTACCTTTTATTTTAATTTTAAAAATATTTTGCAGGCAATGTTGATTAATTTAAACCTAAGCTACTAACATGCAAATGGTGGTCATGCGGGTGCACAATCAATAAAATAACATTCAAATAAAAAATTGCTAATAAAAATGCATGTCCTAAACATGATTTCTAAATGACATGACACCTAATTCTTCTTTTTCTTTTTCTTTTTTAAAAAAAATGTTAATTATATGCAATCTTAATCTAACTTAATATGCATGAATTTATTTTAATAACATGCGAGATGCAAATCATATGGTATGACTTAAACTTATCACTATATGTATGCAATCTAAATTATATAATTCTAAATATGCATATGCTACGTGATATGAGATGAATGGCATGGTAAATCTATATGCATGTTCTTTTAATGATTTTTTTTAATGATTTTTTTTATGCATATATGCAACCTGCACTAAACAATGATGACATAAAAAATGAGATTAATTATGAACTAACTTATTAGCTAACTAAACGGCTTTTGTGTTTTCTTTCTTTCTCTTTTTTTTTTTTTTAAATGACAATAATTCTTATTAAAGAAAGTGACATAACAATGCAATGTTAATCTTAGGCCTTTTATTAAAAAAAAAAACTACATGATGGGAATATTAAAACATTAATCTATGACCCACTAACTAGAGTGCAACATGTGGTGTGATTTATATGACCTAAATAACATTTTTTGGTTTTATTAAAGGAAAATCATCCTAATTCTACATGAATCTTAAAAAAATTAAAATGCATTGCTTTAAACATGAAATAAATCCTAGATATGACATATAATGCATGATATGTGATGTGCAAATAACGATAATGCATCAAAATGTACGTCCTATTGATAATTTATCAACATGAATATATGACATATTATCTTTATGTGAATCAATTATGCAAAGCAATTCATGAATTTGCCATGAAAAGTCGAAATAATAAAAAATTTAACCCGACGTCTCGCGGCTCAATATTTTTGATTATCATGACTTAATATGACAAATTTTCTAATTGGATAATAATAAAAAAAATCAGAACAAATCAAGTTAAAAAAAAAAAAAAGTTAGAGTATAAACAAAACATGAAATCAAATATCTAAAAAAAACACCTAGTCTAGCTCACGGTTGGCCTGAGGAATAGCGAGGAGTAGCTGGTGGTTCGATGATGGGTCGCCGTTCGGAATAAGGGCTGTCCGTCGGAGCTCCGGCGAGGTTCGGTAGTAACCAAACCTGCAGCAAAACAGAGGAGGCAGCAAATGGTCCTGTTTAGGCGTGGAGCCGGCGTCGGTTGCTGCAGAGGTGAGGTAGTGGTGGAGGCACGGCAGAACAGAGACTGAGGTGCGACGGAGCAGGGGGGGCTGCTGCTTCTGGCGTCGGATTGCAGCGGTGTCGCTCAGAGGGGAATGACTCAGACCGGCGAGATGCTACAACTGGTTCGGCTGAGGATGCTGGTGCAGGCGCGATAGAGGTGGCGCGAGGGCTCAAGCAGCGGTGACCGGCGCGGGGGTTTGATCAGCAGCGGCGGCGAAGCGGTGGTAGCGCATTTCTTTTTTTTTTTTCACGAAGCACAAGCCGAAGTTCATTTTTTTTCAACAAAGAAATGGCTCATCTTAGCTAAAATTTTTCTCTGACCTCTTTTCCCTCTACAAGTAAGGCCTGAGGGTGTGAATCATGCCGAGAGTATAATATGCTTTACTTTTCCGAAACCATACATCATGCTAGGCACAACACAAGGTTCATGACCCGAGCCGACTAGTCAAGACGTTGACCTATACCAAGCAAGGCCTTGGATTGGCACGCCTCAATACCGACCCACCAAGTGACGTTCATTCCGATACGCCTCAACGCCAATCCAAACCAACGAGATCTGTCCATGGCCCAGAGCGTGCTTTCAAGCATATGAACAAACCATACACAATTCTCACACGAGCGAAACATAAAAATCTTACGTAACTAAGCAATAATAGTTTAAACAACAAAACACACATAATCACATAAGCGATCAAGAACACAACTTGCTCTATCAACACAACACAACGCCCTAGCCAAGGGTTAGGAATTTCACTTACTACTTAAGGCTCATGACTTGAGCTGTTATGATTGAATGTCGACCTAGAACCGAACATGGCTCAGGATCGCTACGCCTCAATATTGAACCGAGACCAAGTAAGGCCTGGCTCGTCGCATCTCAATGCACGTCCAAGACCAACGAGATCCCTTTTTGTAATTTGGACCATGCTTGGGCTCACGGACACAAGCAACCTCTTGCTATAAATCGGCAATATAAGAATGATCGAAAACGTTATCAAACAAGTTCAAGCAAGACCAATCCAAACAACTCAAACAAGGACTCGCTACATGCTTAGAATAGCATAATACAACACCCTAGCCGAATATTAGTAAGTCCACTTATTATTTGCTCAAGTGGTGGCCATGGTCGAGCGGTGGCTAAATGCGAGGGGTGAGCAGCGAGGGAGGAAGTGGCCGAAAGAGAGAGGAGGTGGTGAGGGTGAGGGCATGAGAGTAAGAGAAAAAGAGGAGGTGGTGTGGAAATGAAGGGAATATGCCTTTATTTATAGGCAAACCTTTCATGATGAGCTTTCCAATTTGTCTCAAGTCAAGAAGCATTAAAGGAATGCAGTATTTGGAAGGCAAATTAATTTTCAAGTCTCACTTTGGGGAAATGATTAGCCCTAAACAATTGGGCACACCTAAGCATATAGCTCATCTGTTGCATTAATTAATTAGTGTCCAAAGTCATTAAAGACAACTTGATCTTCAAGACAACAAAGTTCTAGAATGACTTGTCCTCCAAGCTTGGGCGTGTGGCTCTCCTATTAATGAAGACTCTAAGGTGAAGAACAGTTTCAAGTAACTTTCGAAATTAGTGTCATTATCTTATTAAACGAGCTTGAAAAATTATAAAAAATTTAATATGTTATGAAGAAGACCTTAAATAACATTTTTCATGGGAAACTAAGTCTAATTCGTTTTGTGGAAAGAGTAGCAAATCACTGAAGACGACCAAAAAGTTCATCCATCAAATGGATTCAATGACTGTAGAGGAAGCCCATCTCGAAATCCAAATCTTCCTAAAACACTTTGAAAATTTTATATATTGTAAAAATAGATGTCATTTACAACTTTTATGAGGAAGCATGTTTAGATTCAAAAGGGAAAATTTTATAAAAAATCAAGAAGATAACCAGGTCACCATTCTTACTGCATTGGGTAGGTTCAACACGGTAAATGAATAGGCTCTCGTAACAACCATTTTATCTTAGAAAAATTTGAAATTAAGTATGTTGTATATCAAGATGTTTTGAACAACTTTTATGAGGAAGTTTTATCAAATTCAAACCACAATAAACTCTATAAAATTGGAAAGTAGAAAACTGGAAATCAAAATAAGAACTTAAGAAACCAAATGTGGCAAGTCTATGGAGGAGAGGTGGTACCCCTAATGGTCTTCTGAGACCATCCTTCATTAAATTTTCTAGACCAATGATTCACAAAGCATCTAAGGTTGGGAAGAACTTGTCTTCCAAGTGTTAAAATAGTGGAATCCTAGCCTAAGCTCTTTAGGGACATAGAAGCTTGTGACTCACTTCCTTCATTAATGGCTTGTCATGATGACTACACTCCTAAGCTTATGAGTAATCTCTTTCATCAATGGCTTGTCATGATGACTATATTGTGAAGCTTATGAGTCATCTTTTTCATCAATGGTTTGTCATGGTGACTATAACATCTCATGAGAATTATTCAAGTTTAACCACGATTGACTACCTTATTCAGCCCAAAGTTTGTACCTAAGCCATGATTGGATGAAGCCGAACGCAACTGAGCTTAATCGACATAAATTCTCTTTTACACGGTAAAAGGGCCCTCATTTAGGTCTGAGGTCCAATCCTTGTGCTTGTCAATTGGTCTTAGGGTTAGTCCTGTCTTGTGCCACAATCCATGGCAAGTTCGAAATTGATTCACATTGAGTTTATTCGATCCATAGTCGATTCTCGATTGTCATGTGATCATGCGGGATTGATCGATCCGCCTCAACAAACAGTCGCATTGAATCGATTTATGATCGTTCACGACTGGTATGATGACTGTGCAGAATCACCCGCGACCGATACATGACTGTGCAGAGTCTATCCATAACCGTCCATTGATCGATCCGTGACCATACGTGATCATCCCACGATTGATTATTATGGTTGAATAACCAATTCATGGTTGAATACTCTATCAAGTATAACCGGTTCCTAGTTACCTTTTCCAATCAGGCTAAATGACCTAAAACCGATCCTCGGGTCGATTCATGGCCTATTCTTGCTATCGGTGACCAATCCTTGGCCTACTAGTCAAGACTAAAATAAGGGTTGAAATCAACACTGTTACACAATGTGTGAGGGGTAGATTGTTGGGATTTACCTTGTATCGCTTGTGAAATGGGCAGCTGATTAGTTTATAAGTGCGAGGGAAAGCTTTAACCTTTGATCTAGCTTTTGGAATGAAAGAGATCCAAGACCATCCAACAATTTTGGTATTGCCCCTGCACTGTGACATCCGGATTTCGCCGGATCTCGAATATGTAAATGTCCGAGACGGGTCGATGAATTTGTCATCGAACTACGTCATTGACACCAATTACGACCCCGCTTCATCACCACACTCGCCGTAACGAAATGTCATGTTTCGTCATGTTTTCGTGATAGCTTCTCGTCTAATTTTCTTGCTTAATGCGGTCGGCTATGGAGACACGTTACTGAGCTGAAGACCCATAACATGCAGCGGCCATGCGTACGTCCGCAGCACTTTCTTCATGCAGAGATGAAGACGTGCACATCGGTGTTGTCCTTTCTTCATGCACAGATGAAGACGTGCACGTCCATCTATTCTCCAGCATGAAGACACGAAGACCATCGACTTAAATGGCCATTTAGCCACGTCCATTTGATGGTCAATTAAAGAGGAACAATTGACCAAGAAGTAGCCGCGCTACAGCCACGTCTTCCCTCCCTTCAACCGGTCAACCAAGAGAAAAAAACTTGACCGAAGGAGCAGCCACGTCCTGCATGCATGCAAGGTTGACTACATGCTGCCCCATTCTCGCATCCAAGGACCGCACATGAAAGCCACGTTTCTTCTTCCCTCGATGGCCAGCTGAGCGAGGTCTTGGGGAAGCCTTGCAGCCACGTGTGTACGTGAACTCGTGCAAGTGGCATGGGTGAAGAGAGGAACTCTTCACGTGAAGACACGGCAACGTGGGGTGTCTTCGTTCCCTGCTGCCACGACCACTGCATGGAGAAGGACGAGCTGGCATGCGCCTCTCACAAGACTTGGCTCCTTTCGGTGGGACAGCTGCGCCAAGAGGACTGTCCAGCAGAAGCCACGCATCAATCTCTTCTTGCGCTGGCGATGGAGAACCGAACGATGGCCAGCACACGAACGAAATCTTGGACCATGCATCAAATGAAGACACGCCTCCCACAGCGTTGTCCCCTTCATCGACTACCACGAAGACCTCTATCGGTTGACCCATGCGGTCAATTAACGGAGGGACACGCCGCGGCCTGCAGAAGAAAAGGTGGCAGCCGAAAATCCCTTGAGGATTTGAGGATAGCCACGTCTCGCCCGAGCTGTCATTGCTCGTCGCTGCCACCAAGGAGAGCGGTTGTTGACTGGATTAGTCAAGCCGCAGGAGGAACAAAACCAGCGACAGAAGCAAAGAGCGAGAGAGAGAGAGAACAGCGAGCAGCGAGTGCGAGAGAGAGAAACCGGGAGAGAGGAAACGCGCGAGAGTGAGAGAGGGAG
The DNA here is from genome assembly GCA_014182375.1 of Eucalyptus virginea. Lineage (NCBI taxonomy): Eukaryota > Viridiplantae > Streptophyta > Magnoliopsida > Myrtales > Myrtaceae > Eucalyptus > Eucalyptus virginea. Next base: position 38,031,599 of record CM024520.1, read on the forward strand.
AAAGGGACCGTCCCCTTTCGCCCGTGCACGCCCAGCCGCCACCGCACCGCCGTAGGCCCTAGTTTCAGTCGCTGTCACGCCGTTGTTGCCGTTAGCCGGTTTATTTGCTAACCCGGTGAGTTTATGCACTAAACTCTTCTTAATAGGCTAATGACGTCTAAGTGGTGTTTAGATTTATTTAAGTGCAATTAGTTTAATTATTAAATACATTTTCGGAAATTAGGCCGGGGTAGTCGGTGACCGGAATTTTGTGTTGATTGCAATGATGTGGTTAATTTCCGCAATTGAGTGTTAAATTGTGAAATTTGAGTGCTGATTGGAAATTTGGTCATTTATTCCGAAATTTGTGAATTTCAATATTTATTCAGAAAATCCCAAGTGTCGGGTTTTAAACACCGAAAATGGTTTTATATACTATATAAACCAGTGAGATTTTGAAAAGAAGGTTATGAATTTTTCGGGTCCAATCTGACCGTGTACCCACACATGACTCTTTTTTATTGGAAGTTTTTAATACGAAGAAAATATGCCAGAAACACTATTTTAATTGAGGCATTTGAGTGCAATGCACAGTGTCCTCGGTCGAGATTGATTGGTCGTGTGTTGGTTAAGAAAACCCATCCCCGAACTGTGTCGGATGGACGTTACCCTTTATGGGGGATTTGGGTCGCAGTAGAGGTTGGACCTATACTCCTTCAGGAAAGTCGTCTTTGAGAGATGTAACCATGCTCAATGGGGTGAGACGATGCCTAGCTATGCCAGTAGACCGCCGAACTTCAAGTAGGCCGTGCCCTAGAGCGGGCGTAATTATCAATTGGAACACGTGTTGAGTGAAATATCTGTGCCGGATTATGGGACAAAATTGTGTGACATGGAATGGGACGTGTCATAACGATTTGGCCCTATAATCAAGACCCTTATGCTGATTTGAGAATTAAGTGTGGCGTTCTAGTTGTTGGAGCTTAATTATTGCTCATATCGGTATGGCTATCTATGATATAAACTGTACTGACCTGCATGGTGGATCTGAGGTGAGATAAGTCCTCTATACCAAATGCGTGATTGTGTGGTTAGGACGCCTCTAGGCGTATTACCCTCCTAATCGGTGTTTAGAGCATGGACTTACTGAAACATTGTCTCACTGGTTATTGAATAATCATTTTCAGGTCCTTAGAAGGTGGTCATGGAGGACCAAGGCCCCGAAGTCTAAGGAGGAGGAGTATGGAGGATCGACGGATGTGTCCTATTAGTATGTCATAGGACAACCTCTTTTGAGAGTCTATCTTTTTGTAGGCTTTCGACTAGACTCGTTTTGTACCTGAATCTCGTTGCTTATAAAAGTGTGCTTTTGTGAATTGATGTTCTATTTTCTATCCCGAGATGATTATTGTCAGGGGATTTATTTTCGCTTCCGCATGTGCTTAAAAATGAATGGGTCGGCGACTCGTCCCGGGAAGTCGCAAAATATTATAGACCAGAGAGGGATGGGCACGCGCTCGGGGTTTGGGGCGTGACATGCACTATTTCCTTCATATTCAATGGGGACATTTGTATTGGAGACTGTTGCCCTCAATGCTTGTTTGTATGTCTATCACCTTTGATGCACGTGGTATGTCTATAGGTGTTGCACATGTCACAAAAATGTCAGCTGCCTATTTTATCCTTTGGCGCTTTTGTACCATAAAACTATAGCTTCCCTCATTTTGATGGAAAAATTTTATTCTTCTTTTCTTGGGTTCCATTTTTATATGGCTAGGAGTTTATTGCTTGCTAGGTTAGGTGGTTAGGAGTTCGGCAATGTTGAAACTCGATTATGCCTTTGAGAATTCAATGGCATTGTAGCCAATGTGTATTTCATTAATTTGTGTATCTACTTAATTCAAAGTTCATGTATCTCCTGAATTCTTGTGTTAATTTAATTCATGTATCTTTTAAATTCTTATATCTATTTAATTCATAGTTCGTATGCTGCTTCTACACATGAATTTGTCATGAATTAGGTCCAAGAATTGTAAATAATTTTGAATGACATCTTTGCTGAGGGAATGATACTTAGTGAATTATTCCAAATGGTAGCTATCATTTAGAAGTTGCCTTCAGGTTGGTCAGATTTTGAAAATTATTTGAAGCACAAACAGAAAGAGATGAGCATTGAAGATTTCATTCTACGCCTCACAATCAAGGAGGAAAATAGGAGGAATGCAAACACTCCTATGGAATCGAAGGCCAACAATGTGGAGCTTTCCAATTCCAATCGAGATAGGAAGATGAAGAAGTCATTTCAAGGAAAAGGCAAGCAAAAGAAATAGTCCCACAAAATTCCAAGGGACCTATTTTGTTTGCAATAGGCTTGGCCATCAGGCAAAGGATTGCAAGAAGCACCCAAACAAAGGCAAGGGTAGTGGTGCAACCAAGTAGCTAAATCTGATAGAGCAAGAACGTGCTGAAAGACTAATTGCTGCGATAATGTTTTAGGTGTCCTTGGTGTTGAATAATATCGATTGGTGGTTGGACACTAGTGCATCAAATCATATTTGTATGGATAAACATATGTTATCATCTTACAAGAAGGCCGAGGAAGAAGAGAAGCTCTATATGGCTAACTCTATGGCTAATTCTACAACTACAAATATTGTCTAGAGAAGAAAGGTGATCCTGAAATTCACCTCCGGTAAGGAAATCAAATTGCTAAATGTGTTGCATGTATCAAAGATCAGGAGGAATCTCATTTCTGGCCCCATACTTATCAACAAGGGTTTCAAAATTGTATTTAAATTTGACAAATTTGCACTTTCCAAAGGAGGGATGTATGTGGGAAAAGAGCACTTGTGAAATGACCTGTTCAAAGCTAATGTAACTATCATTAATGTAAACTCGAAATGCTTGTACCCAAAGGCTAGTAATAAAGAAGAGTTCTCAATTTACATTATTGTGTCTCGTTCTCATGGTATGGTAGATTATGACATGTAAACTTGGCATGATAGATTATGACATGTAAACTATGGTACAATGAAGAAGTTAGCAAACTTGGTGTTGATTCCAAAGTTTGAGTTGGATGCCCATCACAAGTGCGAGATTTGTCTTGAGGCCAAGTTTGTTAAGAAATCTTTCAAATTTGTTGAAAGAATGAGTGAACCTCTATAATTTATCCATAGTGATTTATGTGATTTTAAGTTAGTAGAAAGTAAAGGTGAAAAGAAGTACTTTACCACATTTATAGATGATTGTACTAGATTTTGCTATGTTTATATGTTAACTAGTAAATATAAGGCTATGATTTGTTCATCTAGTATAAAAATGAGGTTGAGAACCAACTTGATAGAGGAATCAAAGTGCTTAGGTTTGACAGAGGAGGAAAATATAGTTCTTCTAACTAAAATGACATATGTGCTAGTTTGAGAATAATTCTACAAACAACCGCACCCTTTAATCCGCAGCAAAATAGAGTTATTGAACAGAAGAACGAAACTCTAAACGAAATGTTTAACACCATGCTCTTGAGCTCAAGTTCACCTCAAAACTTGTGGGGGAAGGCAGTTTTAATTGCAAACTGTATTCTTAATAAAGTACCTTATCAAAAGACAGGTAAGACTTCATATAAGTTATGTAATAGAAGGTTACCATGCTACAATTTTTGAAAGTGTGGGGGCGCTTAGCCAAAGTGACAACTTCTCTTTTGAAACAAACTCGGGTGGGACCTAAAATGGTGGATTGCATATTCATCGGTTCTACTCAAAATAATAGCACATATAGATTTTTGTTTTGCAAATCTAAAAATGTGGAAATCATTGCCATTACTATCCTAAAATCAAGAGATACTGAATTCCTTGAGGATATATATCCTACGAAAAGAAATCAATGTGAACCTTCTCAGAAGAGAATTAGAGAATTGGAAACTGAGAATGATGAAGATGAGGTCAAAGAAGCCGAACTTCGAAGGAGCAAGAGGTCACAGAATGAAAAATCTTTTAGACCTAATTTTCTAACGTATATGTTAGAAGGTGAGCCCCAAACGTTTCAAGAGGCAATGCCAACTCTAGATGCTTCTTACTATAAAGAAGTTGTTCACACTAAGATGGATTCTATCACAAGTAATCACACTTGGGAATTGGTTGATCTTCCATAAGAAATTAAACCAATTGCATGTACATGGATCTTCAAAAGGAAGCAAAAAGCTGATGGTTTTATAGATAAGTATAAAGCACGGCTTGTTGCCAATGGTTTTAGACAAAGAGAAAGTCTAGACTACTTTCATACTTATTCACCTGTAATAAGAATAACATAAGTTAGAATGTTGATTGTTATAGCCTCACTATACAATTTATAGGTATGTGAAATGGATGTGATAACTGCATTCTTGAATGGTGATCTCAACAAGAAGATTTACATGGAACAACATGAAGGATTCAAGGTCAAAGAAAAAGAACACAAACTGTGTACACTTGTTAAATCATTATAAGGACTTAAACAAGCTCCTAAACAATGGCATTAGAATTTTGACGTGTGATGATCCAAAATGGGTATAAAATCAATGAGTGTGACAAATGTGTGTACACTAAATCCACGTCAAATAGATACATACTTATTTATCTATATGTCGATGACCTGCTGATTTTTGGAGATAATGATGAGGTTATTAAAATCACTAAGAATGTTCTTAAGAAGAAGTTTGAGATAAAAGACTTAGGTGTTATGGATGTTATATTTAGCATCAAAATTCTGGTATGTATTTAACACAATCTCATTACATTGAAAAAGTAATTTAGAGGTTTAAAGTATTCCACATTAAAGATGCGAATAATCATTTTCTTTCGCACCTAACTTTAAAAAAGAATATTGGAAAGGGTATCAGACAGCTGAAGTACTCTCAAGTGATTGGCAGCATCATGTATATCATGAATTGCACTAGACTAGATATTACATACTTAGTAAGGAAGCTAAGCTGATATACAAGTAATTCTGATTGTGAGCATTGAAATGCGCTTTTGAGAGTGTTGGGTTATTTGCAAAAAATTCAGACTTTGTTCTACAATATGGCAAATATCCAGCTGTTTTGGAAGGCTATTGTGATGCCAATCGGATTTCGAGTTCCGATGAATCGAAATTGACTAGTGGATATGTTTTCATGCTAGGAGGTATCGCGGTATCATGGAAATCCTTAAAACAAACTCTAATAGTGTGCTCCATAATGGAGTTAGAGTTTGTTGCTTTGAATAAAACTGTTGAAGAAGTAAAATGGCTTTGGCAACTTTTAGAGGATGTTTCGTTGTGGCAAAAACCTATGCCTTCAATATGCATTTACCGTGACAATCAAGCAACGATAGCAAGAGCATAAAACGTGATATATAATGATAACTCTAGATACATTCGTCGTAAACATAATACCATAAAGTAGTTGATCTTGAATAGAATAATTTCTTTGAACTTTGTGAGGTCAAAGGAAAACATTGTGAATCTGCCAACAAAAGATTTGTCGAGAGAGCAGGTAAATTGCGCATTGAGGGCAATGGGGTTAAAAGTCTTAACCTAATAAAGGGGTTTTGTGGTTGAAACCTAACATAGTGTGCATGCTATCTCTCACTCCTATGATGTAATAGCGCTTTTATAGCGCTTCAAGGGTACGTTATGCATTTAATGATTCCTATAGCTACACAATATCATAGTGAGGTATGATAGGATATCTTTAATATGAATGCACCTATATGCGTGGAGTTGGCTGACTCTATGATAATTTATAAAGGTTGGATTTTCTAAAGCATGCATGAATTTTGAGAAGTTCGGGGCTAAACCCTACGTGGGGTCTATTGTTTGGGCTTACACCAACAACTGGCAGTTTAAGGCTAGTCCACCAACTGATTAAGTATGTCCGATAGGTTTTCACTGAAAAATGTTTAGAGCAAAAACTACCTATCTAATGCAGTATATTTCAATAGGCACGTTTAGTATTCCTCAAATCAAAATGTTTTGTGATTCATTAATGTAGGGATTGTTGTAATTATGGTGGGTTAATGGATCAATGAAAATGAGCAAAACGAGATATGTTGTTTTTGTTCAGGTATCTCATTCATTTGTGTATTTCTTGAGTTCCTATATTTCTTGGATTTGTACATCTACTTAATTCATGGTTCATGTATCTCCTAAATTTTTGTATCCATTTAATTCATGGATCTTTTAGATTCTTGTATCTATTTAATTCATGGTTCATGTATCACTTCTATACATGAATTCAAAAACTCTATAAATAGATTTGAAATTCTTCATTCTGATAGAAGCGAAATCACCTACATCTCCCCTCTTCAAGTTTCTTTAAGCGCACTAGTTTCAAAAAGTGTTTGATAGAGTCCTATTTGTATAGTGTTGATACCAACAGATTTTAGGTGTTGTATTTTGGGAAACAAAATTTGTGAAGCTTTTTAGTACCATGGATAGGAACTAATCGTTTTAAGGAGATTTGGTTAGTCGTAACTCATCTCCAATTACTTTCTTGAATTTATTATTTTTTGGTTATAACGAACAATGTTTTGTATTCCCCCAATATGTCTCATCTTCTTCTTCTCCTTCTTCTCTATGTTTTCATTGTCCAGACTCATGATGTTTTCCTTTATTCATTTTCCGCAATGGCAACATGCAATTTTCCTCTTCAATTTGAATCATGGTTCCGGTTGCCTCTGCAATGACTCAGGCATGTCTAACTAGGTTCAAGTGAGGACTTGATTTCTTCTTGTGGCTCATATGAGAAGTGCTTGATGATTCCAATTTCTTCTCTCTATCATATGTCTACACCTTTACTTCATGTTCGAGTCATGGAAGGATTAAACAACTTAAAGTGATGAAAACTTTGATTAAATCGTATCTCATTGTAGGAGTCACTTTTAGATCGTAGATCAATGGTTGAATCCACAAATTTAGGGACACTAGAATTCTTGTGCTCCAAAAAAAGTTGATCATACAATCATAGGTTATATAGTGCAAATTATGTCTACTTCACGTCGGTAAGAGAAGGGGAAGAAAAATTGCTGAACCTGGAATACAAAGGGAAAAAATGATGATGCGCACGCATTTTATCTTCATGGAGAGACATAATCTGTTGGGCCATAAGGCTCAAACAGTTCAGCAAAGAGTCCCTTCTTTCTCTTTGGGTTCCATCCCATATCTCTGCACAGTCGATCATTGTACCAAATGTGAAGTGCACCAATGCATGATCTTCTATAGTATTGACCCGAAGATCGCTTCATGTACTTGTTCCACTCTTCTATATCCTCCTCCATCTTCTTAATGGAAGGTAGCTTGAATGTACCAGCAAGAAGCTCGGCTAGCCACCTGCACCGCATCTCCGATGTGTACAAGTTTGCAACACTTTCCGAGAACCCTATCACTGCTAATTGGGGAATTCGAGGATGAATGCATTCCCTGATTGGATGGAATCATATAATTTGAGTTGGAGCCAATAACTATAGAGAAATAACACAGGCAACTCATCTTTTTGCTGAATCTTCCATAGTAAAATGTGCACAATTTCATGCTTTGAAGTTTTCTAGCTGTAATTTTTCATCGAGAAAGGCAACCCGTGGGAAAAGGCACTTGACAACTTACTCATGCTCCATCTTTCGGGAACCAAAAACAATCAATGGAGAAGAATTCACGATTTTACCAGTAAAACTAGAAGGAAAATGATATTTTGCGAGGGAGGTATCGGAATTTGTCTATTTATTCTACCAACGCAAGGCCAGAAGTATTGAGGATATGTTAGGCCACATCAGAAACCAAAGACAGTCTCGGGAAAAGTGTTGAGATGAATAATGAGAAACCAAAGTCATTCCCATAAGAAAAGGGACAAATAAGTAGACAAATTTTCACTTAAAATGAAGACCAAAAACTTTCCCAAAACCAAATGCACCTAAGTCTCTACAAGAACCCAGGACACAGGATCAGATTAACCTTTAGCAGGAGGGAGTTCTTGGGCGGTACCTGTATAGTGGAACTGTTGAATCGGGAGATCCAGATAAGCAGTCCTTAAACAGTTGGGACTCAAACACATCTACTAGCTTCTTTTCGCCCCTAAACCCAGTTGCGAGGATGACCAAGTCTGAATTCAGAGGCTCGACCTCTCCATTGATCGAAATCCCATCCTTGCAGAAGCTGAATGCCAGGGCCTTCTTCAAGATTATGCTTCCCTCTTCCACTCTGTCGTAGAACTTTTTGGGTACTATTGAGATCAAGCAGGAGCTGATTTCTTGAAGGAAACTGTGTTTCGGCACCATCCCAAACTTCTTCAACGGAAGTTTTCGCTTTATGTCGCTTTCGACAAACTTGGAAACTGCCCATCTCTGTCATTGAAGTGGATCATATTACATGAACAGCATGTAGCAGCTAATGAATTTAATCATCTGATGTGATTAATCTGAATATTCTGAATCAAAGTTTATTACTCCATGTTAATAATTCCGAATCCAAGTTTCTGTGACCAAAATAACTGGCCCTGCATTACTAAATGGCGAAAAAAAATTCCCCTTGCAGCTCTAATTAAGAAGGCTCCTGTATCACTGTAAGCGAACAAATTGACATATGTTTGGAATGAACAATCACTGTGATGAGAAGTTGCAAGAGATTTATCTCGTCGTGTACCAAGGGCGATAAAAGCGTGGCCAAGAGGCTCAACAACAAGCCCTCTCTGGGCTTATGCACGAGGAGCTCCGAGAAGCGGGTGAGGTAGAAAAGTGCAAGAGGCACGCCCCACGGTAGATAATCGGGCACGTTCCAGTGTTCTGTTTTGTACAACACCGTACAGGGTCGCTCCACTCCTGCAGGACAAAAAATTTCAACAAAAGCGAAGTCACTATGAATCAGCACTTGTCAAAGCGACGAAGCCGGAGGAGCAGCTTGCACAAGGTCAAGAAAATGTAACACCACCACGACTAGGATTCAGTTTACTAGAAGGGATGTCGGATTCAGGCATTTCGCACTTACCATTAACAGTTGAGCACTCCATGGCAATGTCTAATGCGGATTTCTGCAGCCCGACGACCACCACTCTCTTGCTACTGACGAACTCCTTCACAGCTTGGTAGTCCATAGCCGCGTAGTCCATGGAGTGGATCACCTTGCCATGGAACGCCTCTGGGCCTCTGTTTGGTGGAAACTCCGGAATGTTCGGAACGCCACTGAATCGACCGACGCAAAGGATCACAAAGTCCACTTCATATGTCTATCATTGTCATTAGATGGTCAAGCATAGAAACTAAGAAATCGCTACCAAGCAATCATTAACCCAAAATGGAATTAAAAATTGTTACGGATTGCCGGTCTAAATAGTTATTGCCATGAGACAGTTACATGAAATTGCAATAAGGAGAGCAACTGCCAGTTATACAATAACAGAAAGCAGATGCATACCTCAGTTTCAAGGCTCAGACAATCCTGCACTCTCATCTTCCACTTCCCGCCTGAACCGAATGGCCCACCATCGCCACTCCACAGGCTCCACGACTGCATCGCCTCAGCAGGTGGCCCGTCATACCCGATGCTGAGGACCCTGGTGCCTAACTTGACGTGCTTTAGCAGGTTGAAGTGGCAGGCGTATGACTCGACGTACTCCCGCACTTGATGTCCATTGGGGAAATCCTCGGTGACCGAGTCTGGCCACGGGAAGTCCGAGAACTGGTAGGCTGGTTTGGGGGTCTGGAGCTTTGTGGTCTCCACGGTCTTCGTCCAGACCCCTCCGATGCTGGTTTCGGACTCAAAGACGATGGGGTGGAGGCCCTTTGAGAGGGTGTATTTGCAGGCAAGGAGGCCACTGATCCCAGCGCCAACTATGGCTATCTTTCTCGTCTCCATCCGACTTTGTTCAAATGGGTTTTTCCTGTATTGGGGAGAACTAGGTATATATAGTCAAAGGTCTAGTGATGTTGGGCGAAAATGCCCCTAAGAAAATTGATTTGAAACCAAGCCATCCATCTGTCAGTTGGCTTCTCGCGAAACAGACCTTCAGGGAAATGTGATTTTACGTGTTATACTTTGAGTTACCAGTGCTCGGTCAAGCATTAGCTTAGCATTGGGAACATTAGATGCCCAAATTCAACGCATACTGGCAGCTATCGTATTTGAACCAACCTCTTGACTAACATCACTTTTATACGAGAAAATATTGGGTGATCCGGGACCTCCACATCAGCGTGGTCCCCGGCCACTCACGAGGTGTCATGTGGATGGTGGGCCCACTTGGTGTCTTCTGCCCTCTTCCTCTCTCTCTCTCCTCTTCCTAGCCTGCCGACGCCCTCTCTTCTCCTAACCTGCACACTCTCTCTCCTGTCAGAGCATTTATTGTGGGGAAAAACTTTTCTCTTTCCTTCGTTTGAGAAAGAAAACGGCCGTTCGTTCCTCTCGTTCCTCTGTCCCTCTCCATTTGTTTCCTTTCGAAATTTTGAATATGAACTTTTCTCCCTTTCTCCACGCTCATTGCTGCTCCGCCATGCATCAAGCGGCCGTTCCCCTCCTGTTGCCGACCAACCACATTACGGCCGCCCCTACTCCGGTGCTCACTTGCTTCTCTCTTTGGGCTCGTTGCTGCTCCATCGTTCGTTCTGGAGGAGAAGCAGGCCTCTTCGAGCTCCCCTCAACGTCGGCAAGCGTCGCCTGCCGAGCGAGACCCCTACACACGGGAGGCTCGGAGGCGAGGTTGCTGGAGAAGTTGGTGTTCTGGAGGACGGCCTCCCCAATCGGTGACGCGATCGAGGGAGTTGAGAAGGAGGCCACGGTGGAGTAGTCGAGGGACTTGATGTCGACACGGCGAAGCTTGAGCTCGGGGCTCTTGACGCAGACGGTGAGGGGAACCTGAGGAAGGCGGCGCGGAGGATGACAATCGGGGCGAGGGTGTAGACGAAGCACTTGCAGCTGCTGCGCCTCTGGTTGCAACGAGGTGGCGGCTTGGCGAAGTGGGTGAGCTCCATGTTGTCGCTCCGGAGGCGGGGTTTGGAGGGCACGATTGGGCTGGTCGGATCTTCTTTAGGCATCGTGAAAGTCGGAGTTCAAGTGAATGCGAGAGAGCACGGGTCACTCACTAAGAGAGGCTGTTCTTGATGGTGGTGCTTTCACTTTTCTTTTTGGGTTTGTGGGATGATTGTCATCGTGTTCATACAATTCAAGGAATCATGAATTTAAGGCATATAATACAATATCTGGTCTATCTTCCTCTCCAAATCTTTTTCTTGCTGCTTCTCGTTCTTTTTCAATCTATATCTGGGAGAGCGGATTGGATTATTTGTCTCCAGAGATCATTTCTGGTCAATTTTGCTCAAGGGTCAATCTTTATAACCAGAGGAGCTATCGAGATTGATGCAGATAAATGGGCAATGATATGAGAATCTTTGATCTTTCACTATAACCAAAGCAAATAACCATAAATTTTTTATCCCAGATTTCCAGCATATAAACTGTCAAGAATGCAATAAAATTAGAACAAGTGCTAACTAGGACGGCCTTAAACCGTAGGACTCGCTGGCGAGAGGTTTGCATTCCGACGAGGTTTTGCTTTTCCGGTGAACCCAGCATTTGATGCATATGCCATAAAAATCGCAGGGAAACAAAGAGAGAAGAATGATATCAGACGTAGATTCACAATATAAGAACAAACGCATTAAACTAGGCTTCTAACGATCGATCCGACGATGTGGGATTCAGCCATTCACTCAAGCATTTTGTCGAACATCTAATATGCACAGCTGAAACGATAGATTTTAGACTCGATCAAGACTCGAACACAGGTCTGGGTCCCTAACAAAGGGCGCCATAACGCGTTACAACACCAATGAAGGACTGGAAGAACTGAAGTTCCCATGAAAACGAAGCGAGTATGCTTCAGGAAACCCACCCGGTTGAATGGGAAAAGGGTTGTGGCGGACGGCGGCTCTTGGGCGGACGACTGGCGACGGCAAGGCGTTCCTTCAAGCTCCCTCTCTCTCTCTCCCTTCGTTATTCGATTGCTTTCGTTATAGTAGTCGCCGAAGTTAGGTGTTGTTGGGAGATCAAAGATTCTCTGCGATATTCGATTGCTTTGGTTATAGTGGTCGATGAAGTTAGGTGTTGTTGGGAGATCAAAGATTCTCAGATCATTTCCTACTAAAGTTGCGCATGAAACCCAAAACAAGCCAGCTAATCTTTCCTCATTGCACACCCCCAACATATTCATATGAGCACACAAACATACACCCCTATTCACACACGCAGGAGAACACCCCCAACATATTCATACGAGCACACAGACATGCACCCCTATTCACACGCGCAGGAGATTATAAGCTCAAGAGAGAGGGAGATTACATAATACAATCAATTGCTATTTACATTTGAAAGATTTTAGGAGTTAGTGTGGATGACAAAATCCAGATCCAGCAGAAAGTCTTAGTCCTCTCTATTTCCCAAAACCAAATGAATCTTGTCCTCAAGCTTCAATCTGTTTCCTCTGTGGTGAGATGATCATGAAAACATGCTCTTGGCCGATGCAGTTGTCCACCATAACTATCCATATGCTCTTCTTCCTCCACCCTCCGTTGCGGTCGATCTTGCCTCGGGCTCTAGCACCTTCCTACGCCGCCTTGAACGCCCTGCGTGGGTCATCACCAGCGGAGGTTCAAAGAGCGATAGCGACAGAGCAGCACAGCACAGACCCACTCAGACCCAGCTTTCATACGGTCCCGCACGTCTGACCGGCAAAAACCTCAGACAACGGCATAGGAACACATCAACCCCCCCCCAATGAGTGACCCGTGCTCTCTCGCAAGATGTGGAGCTCACCCACTTCGCCAAGCCGCCACCTCACTGCAACCAGAGGCGCAACAACTGCAAGTGCTTCGTCTACACCCTCGCCCCGATCGTCATCCTCCGTGCTGCCTTCCTCGGGTTCGCCCTCACCGTTTGCGTCAAGAGCCCTGAGCTCAAGCTTCACCATGTCGACGTCAAGTCCCTCGACTACTCCACCGTGGCCTCCTTCTCAGCTCCCTCGACCGCGTTGCCTGTTGGGGAGGCCGTCCTCCGGAACACCAACTTCTCCAGCAACCTCACCTCCGACCCTCCCGTGTGTGGGGGTCTCGCTCGGCGGGCGACGCTCGCCAACGTTGAGGGGAGCTCGAAGAGGCCTGCTTCTCCTCCGTGTGCTACACCTACGATCCTAGGAACGTCGGAACGAACGATGGAGCAGCAACGAGCCCGAAGAGAGAAGCGAGCGAGCACTGGAGTAGGGGCGGTCGTAATGTGGTTTGTCGGCGACGGGAGGGGAACAACCGCTTGATGCACGGCGGAGGAGCAACGAGCGCGGAGAGAGGGAGAAAAGTTCAGATTCAAAATTTCGAAAGGAAACAAATGGAGAGGGACAGAGGAACGAGAGGAACGAACGCCGTTTTCTTTCTCAAACGAAGGAAAGAGAAAAGTTTTTCCTGCAATAAATGCTCTGATAGGAGAGAGAGCGTGCAGGCTAGGAGGAGAGAGGGCGTCAACAGGCTAGGAAGAGGAGAGAGAGGGGAAGAGGGCAAAAGACACCAAGTGGCCCACCATCCACATGACACCTTGTGAGTGGCCGGGGACCACGCTAACGTGGAGGTCCCAAACCACCCAATATTTTCTCGAAAGAGAAAAGTTTTTCCCCGCAATAAATGCTCTGACAGGAGAGAGATCGTGCAGGCTAGGAGGAGAGAGGGCGTCGGCAGGCTAGGAAGAGGAGAGAGAGAGGGGAAGAGGGCAGAAGACACCAAGTGGGCCCATCATCCACATGGCACCTCGTGAGTGGCCGGGGACCACGCTGACGTGGAGGTTCCGGACCACCCAGTATTTTCTCACTTTGAGCACTTTTATACCTTTAGAAAATCATCTTGAAACTGTAGAGTACATGGAACGACGGGTGATTCCAAGGACGACTAGAAGTCGATTTGCGAACAGAATATAATGGAACGACGGGTGATTCCGTTTACTGTTAGCAAGCCTGTGAACGACCCTAGGTCGATCCTTGGTAATCGTGTACTTTGAAATAAGAATCTATCATCCGTAATTTCATGTAGTCAAGGACATCCATGTGTCGAGATGTCTTGAACGTGGTTTGGCACGAGTCGTTACGCGTGAATCCTCAAAGCCGCCTGTCAGTCTGAGTTGTACCCAAAATAGCGTTGGGTGAAATTGACATGGCATGAGAAATAGATTGGACTTCAAATTATCAGAAATTGTAATCATATTGTAATCTTTTTTATTCTTTCCGTTATTCTTATCTTTTGTATTATAAATTATACATGTATAAGGATGAAAACAAGAAGATTGTAATTTGCCCCAAAAATCCATCTTCATTGTTCTCATTTTTCACTTCCTTTCTTCTTCCTTCTAGTTATTGTTTATGTTTTAACATGATATCAAAGCAGAGTTGACTCAAAGACTCTGAAATCGACCCAAACTAGATATGATCAAACTAACAAGACCTAACAGCTAGGGTTTCGTTGCTGTTACCACCGCCGTAGTGCTGTTCCGATTACCATGCTGCTGCCATTGCCACTCGATTACCGACTAGACTCACCATACTTACTTCCGAGTCGTGCCACTATCATAAGGTTTCCAGTGCCACAATTTAACCAATGTCAATCTGAGAGAAGTTAGTTTGATATTGCTCTGATCCTCACATTGACACCGCATTATTTGGAATGACTTTTTTTTTTTTCACTTTTGATTTAATCTAAATTTTGTAGCTCATGCATTTTGACTCTTCTCCAAGGTCAAAATTGCTAAAACTTTCACATTACTTAAATGTTAACACGTGTAAATTCACATATAATTTTTTTATAATTTTTTTAAAGTTAAATAATATTTTGAATTATGAGGGGAAATTTACTTAAATGCGAACAAATAGAAAAATTATATCATTTGGTTTCTCTCCAGTATTGCCATTAATTATGTCATAAAAAAAATGGTACATGTAAAAAAAAAACAGCAAATCTAGGCTACTTAAGAGTACAAAAAGAAAAAAAAAACTATAGAACCTATATTTTAAGTTATTTTCAAACTGCCACGTCACTCATCTATGGAACTAACTAGAAGCACATAATTTAATATAAATCTTAATATTATCTCGTAATCCATGAAACGAATCGTGTGGCACCTTGAGAATGCGAAAAAGCTTCTCCTTGCACCGAAACGGGATATTTTCATGACACTCTTGAAACCCTAAGAAAGCAAGTACTGTAGGAGATAGATACAATTTTTTCCTTGACTTTGATCTTAACTGATTCAATCATAGATACTCGGAAATAAAGTAGGAAATTGTAATCATATTGTAATTTTGTTTATTCTTTTTGTTATTCTTATCTTTTGTACTATAAATTTATACATGTATAAGGATGAAAAGATGAAGATTAGAATTTGCCCCAAAAATCTATCTTCATCATTCTCATTTTTCACTTCCTTTCTTCTTCCTTCTTGTTCTTGTTTATGTTTTAACATGGTATCAAAGTAGAGTTGAATTATTTTTACCAAAAAAAAAAAAAAGTAGAGTTGAATTAGGGACTCTAAAATCGACCCAAACAAGGTCTAATCAGACTTACCAGACCTAACAGCTAGGGTTCCGTTGCTGTTACAGCTGCCGCCGCGCTGTTTTGATTACCGTGCCCCTCCGTTACTAACCAGACTCACCATACCTACTTTCGAGTCACACTGCTATCGTAAGCTTTCTTGTGCCACAATTTGACCAACGTCATTCTAAGGGAAGTCAATTTGACATCACTTTGATCCTCACACTGACGCGGTGTTAGACCAACGCTACTCCAACTTGTCACAAGTAGCAACGTCTCTGCCCAAAGCGTCGCGACCCAAATTGTCACTGCTCCATGCGCTATCATTCGAATTACAACCAACTCATGTGCAAGTTCCCCATTCACCAACGCAAAAGGTAGCAGCTTAATTCCATTGGAGAACCGCGAGGTAAGTACACTATCAGTGCCTACTTTGGTGCCAAAAGTTTATTTTGGATCACTTAAGTACCAAAAAGTTTGAAAAATGATCATTTTAGTGCCAACTCCGATCTAATTAGCCAGAAATCCAACGTGGTACTTTTTTATTAATTTTTGAAGCTGATATGGCTTGCCGGAGAGTACAATAAGCATTTAAACAACAAAACAACACCGTTTGGTGTCTCTCCCCCAATTCAAAACCCTAAATCCCCAAATTGAGAGAGAGAATATCTTCAACCGCCCACATCCCTCGCCTCTACCTCCACTGGCGATGGGCTAGTCGCCGTCCTCGACGGCCCTCGCACTCAGCGGCCATGGCTCCGACCTCGACCCCGACCCTGACGACGGCCACTCGGCGGCCAAGTCGAAGGCCGTGATCTGGCCGGTGCTCGGGGAGGTCACCGACGAGTGTGCCACCCCCGATCTCTCCCTCTCCATCTCAAATCTCCTTGACGAGTGCTTGGCCTACGTTTTCCAGTACCTAGGCTCCGGTGACTGGGGCCGGTGCTCCCTTGTGTGCTGCTGCTGGCTCACAATCGAAGGCCAGAGCCGCCAAAGGTTCGCCCTCCACGCCCACTCGGAGTTGCTGGACTCGGTCCCGGCGTTGTTCACGCGATTCGACTCGGTCATGAAGCTCGTGCTCAAGTGCAACCGCAAGTCGTTGAGCATCGGCGACGATGCGCTTGTGCTGATCTTGCTCAAGTGCAGGAACCTCATGCGCCTCAAGTTGCGGCCGAGCGACGGCGGCCGGCGTTGGGCGAGGATCGGACAAAAAAACCCTAATTTCAATCCCCAAATTAAAAAAAAAAAAAAAAAAAATCCCCGAATGAGTTGTGCGGCGTTGGATTTGTGAGGCCATCCACTTAGGATGTCAAAATGATGTTGTTTTCTTAAGGATGACGAAAAACGATATCGTTTAAAAGCCATGTCAATTTTTTTTTTTTAAATATAAAAGCCACGTAATCATTTTGGCCAGAATCTCTTGCCGGTGGCACCAAAGTGATCGTTTTTTCTTCGATTTGGCACTTAAGTGATCCGACAGAAATTTTTGGCACCAAAGTGAGCGGCATACACAACTTTTGACACTGATAGTGTACTTACCCCCTAGCATTTAATATTCTAGAAATTACGGAGTGAGCTTTGAACTGGAAATATTTTTGAACAAGTAATTGTAGGGCTTTATTTGAAGGGAGCCCTTCCAGAGATATTCTCAATGGCTAAGACTTGAACCTAGGCCAAAGAGGGGCTTTGGAAATAGTTTTCCACTAGAAATAGACATGCCTCGATTAGTACCTCAGTAACTATGTCATTGCCTCAAGTGGAAAGATGCTTAATCTTGTTTTTGGAAGATGATGTGGGACACTTACCATTCCCCTTGTAATTACACTTTCATGACAAATTTTAAAACTTCTCATACACTTTTCCCTTCAAAATAAACATATCAACTTGAAATTTTTTTGTAACGATCCGAAACGAAAATGATAACAACCAAGTTTTGAACTAGTAATTGTATGGCTTTACCGAAGGAGCCATTCCATAAATATTTCAACTAGAAATAGATGCGGCTTGGTTAGTACCTCACAAGCTGCATCATTGGCCCAAGGGCAAAGATGCTTAGTCTTAGATGAAATCCTTGGTTGAATACCACTATCTAGATCTTCATTGTTCTCGGGAGATGATGTGGAACACTTGCCATGCCCCTTGTAATTACACTTTGATGACAAATTTCGAAACTTCTCATACACTTATCCCTTCAAAATTGTAGGGATGTAATTCATACTTCCCAGACAAATTTCGAAACTTCTCATACACATATCCCTTCAAAATTGTAGGGATGTAATTCATACTCCCCTGACAAATTTCGAAACTTCTCATAATTGATACTCCCCATTGATAGTAAGGCACGGGATCTCATTCTTTGATAAAATCAACCTTACTCACACCCACAAAAGAATTCAGATCGATAAAATCAAAGAACTCAAAGCCAAGAATTCTGGAGAGAAGCTTTGTATTGTTTTATGTTAGTGTCTAGATTTCTAGGTAATGAAATGAAAGAGAAGAACCCTATTTATACATGGATCCCTCTCTTTACAACCGTACATCTCCCATTATCCAACGGTGGATATCCATTTCCTTATCTACTCTAATTGGAAGGAATACTCTAGAATACAACTGTGAATTCGCATATCATCCTCAAGGATATTCTGGAGTGCACATGAAGTTCATAGACCCATAGAAACTTCAAGGCTTGGCCCATCATCTTGGCCATTTCCTTGGCCCATTGTGCCTCAAAAGCTTTAGTTTATGACACGTGCATCGCGGGACATTATACAGGTTCGGTGACGTAGGAGTCGATTGAGTCGAGATTGAGCGCGCCGGGCATCCTACTCACAAATAATGCATAATGCATCTATCCAGATTGCTGCTGTTTCAGTTCGCTCGAGTCAGCTCTAAGTCGCACTCACGCTTGCACTTCGGACCTTCTCGCCAAATTGGATTGAAAAAGAGCTAACATTGGCATCTGCATAGTCCTTTTAGCTTAGGAAACTTCTTGAGGTTTAATTTCATTGGCGCAAGAAGGGTCTGCATAATTTTAGTAAATTATATTTTGACTGTGCTTCTTTGGCACAATTGTCTGAAACAATTTTTTTTTCTTTCCTATAGGTTCTTTTAAGTAAGAAAACAAGACGGATGAGCATGGAATCCAGCCAGCTATTGACGGATAATATAAAATTCCTTCTGTCTAGCCGATAGATTGAGGATATTAATTCAGGGTACACATTCCTATGGTTTCTTGATGAATGGAATGCAAAGTCTCGGGGGTCGCAACTTGATTTTGGATCTGGCCATGAGGGTTTGAAAAATCAAACATTTGTTAATTTGTTCAACTTGGGGTGTCTAAAAAACATGCAATTGTTTTGGAGTCTAAAAAGTTCAAGAGACTACGTAGGTGAATCTAATAACATTTTTTTTCAAAAATTTTATTAGGTTTATTTAGGACTGATCAATTCCCGGTCCAATCCAATTCTGAGATGGAACCGAGAATTGGACCGGGAGGACTGGCTCCCCAATTCTAGGACTGGGAACTGGACCGATCAGTCCTGGAATCGGGAACCAGATGAGTCAGTTCCTTGATTCTAGGACTGGGAACTGGACCGACTAATCAATTCGGTCCGATGGAACCAATAATTTGTTATTTGTTTGTCGCTGTATTGGATGAGTTGGTGCATGCGGCTTGAGGATGTTCCGATTGTGCAGTGAAGGATGAGGAGATAAGTGGTTGTTTCAGTTGGATTGGTCCTTTTTTAGTGACCCCATCTGGCCGATGGGCTGATGAGAGTGGATTGTTTTGTTGATACCTCTTATCTTTTTCTATGGATTTTCCAAAAAGAATTTTGTTCGGTGACTTCATGGCCTTGTTGTCAATTCATAAACTGCAACATAATTGCAAAGGAGCTAGTGTGATGCTAATAAGCGCTCATTCTTGATTCACCTTTTTTTCTTTTTTGGAGTGAATTAAATGAAATACTTTTGGTTTAGATGGAGTAAGTTAAGAGTCTTGCCTTCTCGGTAATGTCTAGTATGACAGCATTCCTTCTTAATATTATCGTTCCAGGGATATATTTCCCAAGAAGTTTCTTGCTTGTTACGTGAATTCCTTATCATCAAAAGGGAGGGGAAAGCAAAAAGGGAAGGTGCAGAAAGCATAAGAGAAAAGCAAAACCTAAAAAGGGAAGGAGGGTTTTTCTCAACTTTATATATATATTTTATATCAAACGGTCCAGTCCAGTTGGTTTGGTTCCCACCTTGGAACATGGAACCGAACCAACCGGCCACCGGTTCTCGGTTCGAGCTGTTTCCATTGCACACCCCTAAGTTTATTGTTGGTGTAAAAAAAAATTTTTTCACACGTTCACCATTGAAAGGATGAGCACGCGGATGCGGTTACGCTAATATTTCTGAGTACACATGTCACCCATCCAATGATAAATGTGTAAAAAGTTCTTTACTTTGATAATGCACGCACTAATAATCATTTTTCTTTTTTACAAGAGTTTTGGAGCATGGAACTAGAGCACCACATCGCTATGAGGGTTCAAACTAGCTGATAAATTATTTGTAGCACTTATCAATCCAGTCTCTAATTTTGGTCGACTAGGACTGGTATTTTATCTGTTACATTCGATTTTAGAATTTAAAACACGAATAAATTAAGGATACATAGATCTAGAAGAGGCCTAAGTGCAAATGTGATTTCAAAGTCGCACGTCCTAATAATTAAAACATATGAATAGATATTATGTGATATCTTCAATTTTCATCATGAAAACTAACCCTATCGCGACGATCTCTTGTCCAGCCGCAATTGCATGATATCACCAAGACTAAAGGGCCGAGCGGCCCAAATAAAGTTGTCTTCGTGGGAATTTACACACATGATACATCCCTCTGGGTGTAGATCGGTGTTGAATTTTAACCAACTCGACTAATCTATAGAGTTGCACAAGATATCTTAAATTAAACGAGTCGACAAGTATACTTTTAACAAACACAAGATTAAATTATATATATATGTACATTCTTTGCTAGTACAGAAAGGGAGGATTAAGATCGGCACCAAATAATTCCAAAGTCATTAAGGTAAATGCATGCACGAATTACTTATCAATATAAAGTGATAATTTGGGGGTAAGTACACTATTAGTGCCAAAAGTTGTATACGACGCTCACTTTGGTGCCAAAAGTTTCTGTTGAATCACTTAAGCGCCAAATCGGAAGAAAAACGATCACTTTGGTGCCACTGGCAAGAGATTCCAGCCAAAACGATTATGTGGCTTTATATTTAAAAAAAAAAATTAACATGGCTTTTAAACGATGTCGTTTTCCGTCATTCTTAAGAAAACAATGTCGTTTTGTTGTCCTAAGTGGATGGCCTCACAAAAACGACGCCACACAACTCATTTGGGGATTGAAATTAGGGTTTTTTTGTCCGATCCTCGCCCAACGCTGGCTTTCGTTGCTCGGCCGTAGCTTGAGGCGCGTGAGGTTCCTGCACTTGAGCAAGATTAGCACAAACGTGTCGTTGCCGATGCTCAACAACTTGCGGTCGCATTTGAGCGCGAGCTTTGTGACCGAATTGAACCACGTGAACAGCGCCGAGACCACGTCCAACAACTCCGAGTGGGCGTGGAGGGCGAACCTCTGGCAGCTTTGGGCTTTGATTGCGAGCCAACGGTGGCACACAAGGGAGCACCGACCCCGGTCACCAGAGCCTAGGTACTGGAAGACATAGGCCAGGCACTTGTCGGGGAGATCGGAGATGGAGAGGGAGAGATTGAGGGCGGCACACTCGTCGGCGGCCTCCCCGAGCACTAGCCAGATCATGGCCTTCGACTTGGCCGCCGGGTGGCCGTCGTTGGGGTTGGGGTCGAGGTCGAAGCCATGGCCGCCGAGCACGGGGGCCGTCGAGGACGGCGACTGGCCCATCGCCGGCGGAGGTGGAGGCGAGAGATGTGGGCGGTCGAAGATCTTCTCTCTCTCTCTCTCTCTCTCTCTCTCTCTCTCAATTTGGGGATTTAGGGTTTTGAATTGGGCGAGAGACACCAAATGGCGTCGTTTTGTTGTTTAAATGCTTACTGTACTCTCTGGCGAGCTACATCAGCTTCAAAAATTAATAAAAAAGTGCAACGTTGGATTTCTGACCAACCAGATCTGAGTTGGCACTAAAATGATCGTTTTTCAAACTTTTTGGCACTTAAGTGATCCAAAATAAACTTTTAGCACCAAAGTGAGCGCCGTACACAACTTTTAACACTGATAGTGTACTTACCCTGAGAACCGCCTGGGAGAGTGACCTGAAGCTATGTTAGGCCAATGTGACGTGGTGCCTCATTAGGGGCAAGGAGAGACCTCCAATCCTACAATTGCTATTTTGGAGGATTTGATGAATCAAATAAAGGAGATTTTGAGCTAGAATCAAACCCAAAATCACACACTAAATGAGTCATCTACTCCATAAATTTCAATAAAGTGAAATCAAGTTGGATGGGAATAATTATTGTTTATGGCCCCAAGTCGTCGAGATGTACATCTCGAGGAAAGATAAATGGCTGAACATCAATAGAGACCTTCATCAGTGTGAATCTATCGACATCTCGAATTTCACAAATGGAAAATGGGGACTCCATAGTGAATAGATGGTTGATAAACTTGATGGAACCCCTCTTGATTGGGAATTTTATCTGGTTCCCAACCGCAAAGGTTGGGATTTAGTTGCTACCTCCTTTTTTGTTGAAATTGATGCATCCTAGGTTTATGCTCTTAAACAACATGTGACTAGGATGAGACATTTGGAGGACCTACTGAGACTTATTATAATGGTTTGCAGGGTTCGTGGCGAGAAATTGGCTTCCGCCACCCAGATCCGATGGTTTGCCCTATTGATATCGAGCGATATAATTTAGCTATTTAGGAAGATCGGGTCTACATCTTCCTTGATAGGTTGGATGACTACTTGGATAAAGTTCAAGCGAATGAGCTTCAGATGCAACCTTTTCCCATAGTTGAGCAGGCCCATGCTCGTGTTCAACGGGAGGACACACGGCAGAGTGTGATGCTGGCACACGAAGATACCACACACCCATATACAACTATGGTATCTTCAGGAGGCAAGGTAGGACCACAAAACTTTTACCGAACTCAGCAAATGCCGGCTTTACAAGTGACAAAGTAGGATGGTTTGACAGGAGGAGGTCAACCAGGTGGAGCACTATGAAGCAAATCTTCCTTGACAATAGTTGGTGGTTGCTCCAATTGTGGGAATGCAAAGCATACCCAGGAAATGTGTTTCAAATTGATTCGGTATCCTAATTGGTGGAAGGAGGTGAAGGCACAAAAACAAGCAAATAGTGCAATGAATGGTGGAAAAAGGAAGGCATCACTTGTGACCAAGGAGGCTCAACTATCATTAACGCCACAGGTAGAACTGAACAGTAAGTCAACCATTGGATGTGATGGTGATTAACTTTCAAAATAAATGCAGTCAATGGATTATTGATTCAAATGCTACTTATCATATGACCTTCACAACATATGATTTTGTCAATCTTACTAAATCAATGTGGCAAAATATTTCAAATGCTAATGGGATTATATATCCAATGACACGTGCTTGAATTGTTGCTATTTCCCCTTCTATATCTTTGTTGAACACTTTACTTATGCCATCGTTGTCCACAAAAATTAATATTAGTGGAGCAGGCGGCTGAAGATCTTAATTGTGCTATTCTGATGTATCCATAATTTTTTCTTTTTCAGGATATTTTCACAAAGGGGCGTGATACTAAGTGGGGGGCTCCATTACTTGAATGACTTCAGTTTTTGGAGGGTCCACCAGGTGCGACGCTTATTTGATAGAAAGGGGAAGCAGATTTGGCTATGGCGTCATCGATTGGGGCATCCTTCATTTGGCTATATGAGACATTTACTTCTTGAATTATTTTTCTAATTTATCAAATTCAATTTTTCAATGTCAGACTTGTATTTTGGCTAAAAGTCATCGCATGCCATTTCTAATCAATTTGAATAAAAGTAGTGTTGCATTTTCCTTAGTCCATTTGATATTTGGGGCCTTCTCCCGTTTTTGCATTTTCAGGAAGTTGTTGGTTTGTTATATTTATGGATGATCGCATCATAATGACTTGGTTTTATTTTTTGAAACACAAGGATGAGGTGGCTAATATTTTTTGGGTGTTTCATAAATGGTGCGAACACAGTCTGGTGGGAAGTTACAAATTTTAAGAAGTGATAATGATGGATAGTACATTAATGCGCAACTTAAGGAATATTTTTAGGAACACATGAGACGTCATGTTTTCAGACACCACAGTAGAATAAAGTAGTAGAGCAAAAGAACAAACACATCTTAGAGACCGCTTGTGCCCTTCTTGATATAGCTAGTATAAGCACCTAGAGGGGGGTGAATAGGTGTAAAAACAATTTTTCAAGATACGAAAGCAATACTAGGCGAACAATGAAAGGAAGATCTCCTTTAGCTACCAAAACGAATTAAGATCAAAGTAAAGCGGAGAGTAAGGAAGAGAAAATTAAACACAAGGTTTATAGTAGTTCGACTTATTCTAAGCCTACGTCCACTCTTCTGCACTGACAGCCCACTAGCTGGATTTCACTATGAACAAAAGAGATGTTACAGCAGTGCTCTTCCTTGATTCCACAGTGTAGATACTCTACTACACTTCCTCAAGGTATATCAAAATATGAACTCTCTTTTGTGTACAAGATTCCGCTCAGAGAATGAATTGACTAAGAACAAGGAGCTTCAGACTTTGAAATTTTTCTACCGTGTACGTCTTTCGAACAACTGGAACGTCTTCCTTTTATACTCCTTTATGCCATCATACCCGTTGGCACTTACCAAAGGAATTCCTCCAATCTACCTGTTGGACGGAATCAATTAGGAAGATCATTCGAGCTATTAAAGGAACATGACGATAGCCCATCAATCCTGCTCGCCCATACAATCAGGATCTTGGTTTCCATAAGTAGAACCTTCCAAGTATACTTCGCCAATCATCGGATCCTTAATCAATCTTGATTCGAATAAAGGATTCCGTTATGTCATATCCAGCCAAGAGATCTTCTCCGATAATAAGACTAAATCCTTAATGAAACATCCAGTTCGGATAGCCTTTCTTCAACGGATTAGAAACTGCCAATGAGAATAGACTTTGAGTCTTGAGTCTGGCAGTCCGGAGGTCTTCAAACTTTAAATAGAAGAGTCTGCAAAACTTCAGATTAGACTGATGGAAACGTTTTGTCAACTTCAAAACACTTCATGAAGATTTCTCCAATAATCTCCCCCTTTTTGATGGTGACAAAACTTTCCTGCAGATTTGAATATCTTTGACCTGCAAAACATTACTTAAAAAAATATGGATATCTTATAAAGATAAATGGCTTACTAGAATCTGCAACCACAGAAAAATAGATTAGCCAATCATAAGATATCAATAGTACTTAATATTAGCAAATTAAATCCAAATAAGATATCAATAGTACAAATTAGTCAAATCCAAATCAAACATCCACATCCTAACAAAGTCAAGTCAAAACATAAAACATCAAAACAACCTAAAAATCAACAAGTTCAAAGATTTCAAATCTCGCATCTCTCCCCCTTTTTGTCATCATAAAAAAGATTGAGATGGAGTCAAGATTGCTTGGGAACGCGAATAAGCTGGAAATCTCCCATTGACAGTACGATGCCTTCCAGCTTTTCCAAATCTTCCTTCAGATGAGCCACTTCTTCACTTTTAGCATTTGCTTGAATTTGAAGAGCAAGGGCTTGGATCTGATCAGACAAGGAAACGGAAGAAGCCTGTCCTGCATTCTTCAAGTTCTGAACTTCGCATTCCAAAGCATATATCTGACTTTTCATTTCCAAGAGAACATCAAGGATTCTGCGGAAATCTGCTGAATTATCGATCCCGCGTGCTTGCTTCGGCTCGTTCTGATGGAGTAAAAGCAGACGATGGTATATCAGCATGGTCACGCAGATTTGGCGATGAAGCATCATGACCCTCCTCAGGGAATTGAGAGTCATAAATGTCCTCTGGGTCTGCTGGAGAGCGGCTGACTCCTTCACTGGAAACAGGATACGAGGACATTCCTCTTTTCTCACTATCTCCCCCTGTTTCCATGCTCTCCTTCCTCATGCTCTCCTTCCTCTTGATTTTCTCTTTCTTCTTCTTCTTCTTCAAATCTTTCTTTCTCTGCTTCTTTTTCTTCAGCTTCTTTCTCCTCTTCTTCCTTCTCCTCTGCTTCTTGCTCTGCTTCTATCTCTTCTTCTTCTTTCTCCTGTCCTTCTCTTTCCTCTGCTTCTTTCTCCTGTCGTTCCATTGATTCTGGAGTAGAACGACTCAGCTTCTTTAATGCCATAGCAGAGATGGTGAGGTCATCCTCATTATCTTCATCTTCCATGATGAGAGCTCTTCTCTTTTTGGATGGAGCAACCATGGGCTCCTTCCCTTTTCTTTTTGCTGCAGAAGAGACTTGATGAGGCTTGGCAGGGGTTGTCTCCTTCAATTTCTCCAACGCCTTGTCAAGTTCTTTCAGATGCATTTTGGACACCATTTTCAGTCCTACCACCAATTTGTCACACTGTCGAACACAGAAAATTTGTGGAGGCTGAATATTCAAATGTCTAAACATCTTTGACACAAGACCTGGATAAGGAAGTTGACCCCTGTCTTTCACCACTGCTCTATACATGTGGAACAGAATAGTGTGAGGAAGAGAAAACTTTTTCCCCGCATTGATGGCGTACATCGGCTTTGCCTCGAATTTGAAACATCGGTCTTAGAAGTTGATTTTGGCCCGAGACAATTAATCACAATCTTGTGAAGCAGAATGTTGAACGCACGCATCCTTGAGTATGTAATCCTTCCCTCTCGTCCTTCTGTCTTTAACAAGCTCCAATGTGGCACGAGTTATAGAAACACTGATGGGTTGATATCTTCCTCTCTCAACACCAATCACATCCGCCAAAGATATCCACATCAACCACAAAGTCCTTATCACGAACACTAAAAGAAATTCTATTCGCATCCAAGAAACTAAGATTTGAATAGAAATATGCAATTAGTTGAGCATAGGCTTCTGTGGTGTCAGAACAGAACTGTTCAAGTTGAAGAAAACTGAACTTTTCCCTCAAATTTACATTCACAGCATCAAAGAAGTCAAAATCCACACTCCTAGGGTTTATCACCCCATGCTTCAACAACTTGGAGTATAGATCTTTCTGTTCCTTCGATCTAAACAACTCTGTTCTTTTTCCTCGAATTTTTGCCGTAACACCCATTCTTGGTTGAAATTGGATGTACAATTTATCATCATCATTCCCATCGATTGGATTCAGTCCTCCCACACGCGGATCACTTGGAATATTTGCAAGGGTTTCTTCCGCCAACCCCTTACGAGCAATTCCCAAATCCTCCATTTTCCGCAAAAAGATATATTCATTTCCATATCCCTTGTCTTTAAGAAACCCATCGATGTAGTTCAATGGAGTACCGGTGCTCTTTAAAGCACAATAAAGCTTATAAATAAAATAGGGCTTTTGGACTCTTACAGGATCTGCGTCTTCAACGATTTCTTCCTCTTGTTGATGATCACGGTCCTGTGGACTAGATGGTGGAGAATGACGCTGCTAAGAATGTTGTGGGCTCTGCTGACTTGGTAACTCCTCTTCTTCAGTGAGATCAAAGTGAGTAGGCCCCTCACTCATACGCCGTGGTCCCCTGCTTGCGATCCTCGAAGACTTTCTTGAAGACGACATCTTTCACAGTCTTCGGAAGATTCCAAACTTGTTTTTCCCAAGAAAGTTGACAACTTTTTGAAGATTAAACAAGGGGAGTAAACAGGAATGGAAGATCGGTGCTTTCTAGGGTTTTTTGTGAGTGAATCGAAGAGGAATGGACAGAATATAAGGCACTGGAAGAGAGGCATACGAATCGTCGTAATAAAAGAAAGTTTAAAGAAGCCTTTTCAAATAGAACTGCCTTTTTCGAGAAAATAGTTATTTCAAAAATAACTTCTTTTTCGAAAAGAAAACGACGCAGTAGTCATGCCAATAGCAATAATCGAACACTTTGTTGATAAACGTATCCTTTTCAAGATAAGATTCGAGAGAAAATAACATACAGTCAAGATCTTGTTTGTCTGAGTCTGAGAGTCTTTAGACTTTAACTTCTTCAAGCCTCAAAATGTTGAGTCTGGAACGGATGATTTCGAATTGATTTTTCTCCAAAGGTTTTGTAAATATATCCGCCGCTTGGTTCTTTGAGTCAACAAACCGAATCGAAATCTCTCCATTTTGAACATGATCTCTAATGAAGTGATGTCGAATCTCTATATGCTTTGCTCTTGAGTGAAGAATTGGATTCTTGGTCAGATTGATTGCGCTGGTGTTGTCACAGTTAATCTCCATGCATGAATCTTTAATTCCAAAGTCTCTTAGCTGTTGTTTTATCCACAGAATTTGCGAATAACAACTTCCAAGAGCTACATACTCTGCTTCTGCCGTGGAAAGAGCTACTGTATTTTGCTTCCTTGAAAACCAAGACACTCGTCCCCGCTTTCAAGTAGTTGACAGTACCCGAGGTGCTCTTTCTATCAACTCGCAACCGGCTAGGTCTCGCGGCTCGAGTATCCAAGAAGAGTAAAGTCTCCCCTTTTTGGATACCAAAGACCGAGACTTGAGGTTGAAGCAATGTATTTGATAATACGCTTTGCAGCACTTAGATGAGATTCTTTTGGGTCTACTTGAAATCTAGCACAAATGTAAACACTAAACAAAATGTTAGGTCTAGAGGCAGTAAGATAAAGAAGTGAACCGATGATACTCCTGTATAGCTTCTGGTCAACTTTCTTTCCTCCTTCATCTTTGTCTATCTTCAAGGAATTTGACATTGGTATGTCAGTCTTTTTGCAATTTTCCAGTCCAAACTTTTTGATAAGATCATTAGCATATTTTTCTTGATGAATAAAAGTTCCTTCCTCCAATTGTTTCACTTGAAGACCAAGAAAGAAGGTTAACTCACCCATCATGCTCATCTCAAATTCATCCTGCATAGTCTTAGAGAACTTGCACAAATTTTCATTAGAGGATCCAAAAATAATATCATCTACATATATTTGAACAAGTATAAAACTTTTGTTTTCCTTTTTGATAAACAGAGTAGTGTCTACTTTACCTTTGACAAAGCCGTTTTGTATTAAAAACTTACTCAGCCTATCGTACCAAGCTCGGGGTGCTTGTTTCAAACCATACAAGGCCTTTTCAGTCTGAAAACTGAGTCTGGCTTCCTTGGGTCTTCAAACCCGGGTGGTTGTTCCACATAGACTTCCTCATGGATAAATCCATTCAGGAAAGCACTTTTGACGTCCATTTGGAATAACCTGAAATTCTTATAACAAGCAAAAGCAAGTAATAATCGGATTGCTTCTAACCTTGCTACTAGTGCGTAAGTCTCGTCATAGTCTATCCCTTCTTCTTGCGTATATCCCTTGGCCACGAGTCTTGCTTTGTTTCTTACGACCTTTCCTTTTTCATCCATCTTGTTCCTGAAAACCCATTTGGCTCCAATAACAGACTTACCTTTCGGTTTATGAGTCAATTCCCAGACATCATTAATACTGAATTGTCTGAGCTCTTCTTGCATAGCTTCAATCCAGCTTTCATCATACAAAGCTTCTTCTATGCTTTTGGGTTCTTTTTTAGAGACAAGAGCCACAGCACTAGACTCTTCGCGCCTTTTGGATCTTGTGCGAATTCCTTCATTAATGTCGCCTATAATGAGATCTTTGGGATGACTGGACTTATGCTTCCAGTTACTGGTTGGCTTATCTGGATGATGATCACTTCCTTCATTTGAATCTTCAACAATTATTTGATGCTGGTCTTCAGAAGACTGAGCTGCTTCTTGAGATTTAGACTTTGTAGAATCTGGAGCGGTTCGATTCTTCAAGATGAGTCTCGAATAGATTCATTTTGCATAGAGTCTTGAAATCTAACATTCATTGATTCCTCCACAGATTGAGTCTTCTTGTTATAGACTCTGTAGGCTTTGCTTGAGGTTGAATATCCAAGGAAGATGCCTTCGTCTGATTTCTCTTCAAACTTACCAACTCGATCATTCACATTTTTCAAAATAAAGCATTTACATCCAAACACATGAAAGTATGAAACAATCGGTTTCTTTCCTTTGAATAACTCATAGGGGGTTTTCTCCAAAATAGGTCTTAGAAAAACTCTATTGATAATATAACATGCAGTTGAAACTGCTTCGGCCCAAAAACGTGAAGATATATTACTTTCAATTAAAAGAGTTCTAGCCATTTCTTGAAGCGATCTATTCTTTCTTTCCACAACTCCATTTTGCTCTGGAGTATATGGAGAGGAGAACACATGCTGAAATCCAGATTCATCACAGAATTTTGTAAAATTTTGATTTTCAAATTCACCTCCATGATCTGTTCTTATACTAGAGATAACATACCATTTTTTCATTTTGAACCTTTTTAGCAAACTTTTCAAAGTAAGAGAAGGTTTCAAACTTACTTGCTAGGAAATATACCCAAGTAAATCGTGAGTAGTCATCCACAATTACTAGGCAATATTTCTTACCTCCAATGCTCGAGTTCGGTTGGTCCAAAGAGATCCATATGCGAGAAGCTGCAGACACGATTAGTGGAAACTTGATTTATTAGTTTAAAGGAATTTCTTACATGTTTTCCCAATATGCAAGGTGTGCATAGATCGACTTTTGGTATGATAAATTGGGTAGACCACGAACAAGCTTCTTTGTTGAAATTTTAGCTATCTGCTTCATATTGACGTGCCCAAGCTTTCTGTGCCATAGGTTTGCTTCGTCTTGAATTGAGATCAGACATTGCGATTCATCTGGTTTCACATCCAAGAGGTAGATATTTCCATGTCTTCGGCCCATGAATGACTGAGTAGAATCTTTACTGATTCCTGAACATATTCCTTCTTGAAAGTTGATTTTGAAACCAGTATCACACAGCTGACTGATACTGAGCAGATTGTAGTTGAGTCCTTCCACTAATGAAACATTGCTAATTGTGAGGTTTCCAATATTTACAGTTCCAAATCCCACAATTCTTCCTTTGCTGTTTCCTCCAATGAAACTTTTCCGCCATTTACTTGAACAAGTTTTATGAAGCAATTTGAATCTCCTGTCATATGTCTTGAGCATCCACTATCCAGATACCATTTTACCTTTTTCTTGATAGTGACCTGCATTTAAAAAAGAAACTCAAGCTTTCTTTGGTACCCATATTTTCTTGGGTCCATTTGTGTTAGTATGATATGCGGTTTTAGCCCATATTTTCTTAACCGGTTTCCAAACCATAGGACATTCTTTTTCAAAATGATCAGCACTATTGCACTTTGAACATCCGAGAGCATTTCGTCCTCTTGGTTTTACAAAAACCTTTTGAAATGATTTTTGTAAGCTTCTCTTGAGGGTCTTTGCTTAATTCTTTCCTTCACTTTAGGAAAATCAATTAAAGGAATGGTTTCTTGTCATTCCCAACCCATTTATTGAAATAAGGTTTTGTACTAAAAAGAATTTTCTCAAGTTTCTCGATCCTATTGAAAATCTTTTTGAAATATTTGAAATGTCATTTTTAGAAATGCATTTTCTTTCAAGAGATTATTTTCGCTTTCTTTAAGAGAAGAGACATTTATGTCTAAACATTTCACCTTTTCTTTCAAAACACTTTCCTGTTGTTTTAGAGCATAATTCTCCTTTTTGAGTTCAGAAATCTTTTTAAGAGAAGTCTTAAGACTAAAACATAACTCATCAATGTATCTGGAAACTTTAATAGGGATTTTGAAGTTACTTACCTCGAATTCACTATCTGAATCTGAGTCTGATTCTGAGTTTGAATCCGAATCCGATTGTGCCATCAGACATATATTGGCATAATCATCATCACTCTCTTCACACTCTGTATCACTCCAAGTCTCTGCTTTAAGAGCCTTTCGATACTTTTCAGCTTTTCCTTTCTTTTTCCTCAGAAGTGGACAGTTGGGTCTGATGTGTCCCTTTTTCTTACATTCAAAGCAGACTACATCTTTGTTTGATTCATCATCCTCAACAGACTTAGTCTGTTGCTTTTGAAAACTTTGTTTCTTTGGATTGAATCTTCTTCCTTTTCTGTTCAGCTTTCTGAATCTTCTTATCATGAGGGCAAGCTCCTCATCGTCCATATCATCTTCAGAATCTGTAACATCAGAGTCATCATTCGATTTTAATGCAATGGATTTCTTACCTTTAGGGTCTTCATCTTCATTGATTCGCTCCACTTCATAAGACTGAAGAGTCCCAATCAACTCATCGACAGATAGTGGCATGATTCTTTGTGTCTCTCTTATTGAGGTCTTAATGTGATTCCAATCCTTGGAGAGTCCTCGCAGTAGCTTGTTTACCTTCATGGGATCAGAAATTGGTTGTCCTTGATTTTCAAGACCATTCACGATATCTGTAAAACGACTAAACATGTCAGTTATAGATTCTCCTAATTTCATTTTGAAGGCTTCGTATTGACCGAGGAAAATGTTGATTCTCGTCTCTTTCACTCGATCTGTTCCTTCATAAGTAATATGTAATCTATCCCAGACTTCCTTCGATGTAACACAAGAAGATATTCTGTTATATTCAGTAGGCGACAAAGCACAATATAAAGAATAAATTGCTTTTGCATCAAGAGCTTGTCTCTTGATTATCTCTTCCTGAGTCATTTCACTAGACTCAACAGCTTCTTTTCCTCTCTCTGAGACAGATGCAGCTTTAGGAGTGATTCCTCTTTCTACGACATCCCATTCCAGAGGATCCTTTGATCTTAGGAACGCTTTCATCTTGTTCTTCCAAATGTTGTAATCCTTTCCATCAAAGTAAGGTGGTCTGGTATTGCTTTGCCCTTCCACCAGCCCTGGAGCTAGCATACTAGCCATGGATCTTTTACTCTGAAGTAAAATACTTCAAACAAAGTGAGTACACGAGCTCTGATACCAATTGATATAGCTAGTATAAGCACCTAGAGGGGGGTGAATAGGTGTAAAAACAATTTTTCAAGATACGAAAGCAATACTAGGCGAACAATAAAAGGAAGATCTCCTTTAGCTACCAAAACGAATTAAGATCAAAGTAAAGCGGAGAGTAAGGAAGAGAAAATTAAACACAAGGTTTATAGTGGTTCGGCTTATTCTAAGCCTACGTCCACTCTTCGCACCGATGACCCCACCGGCTGGATTTCACTATGAACAAAAGAGATGTTACAAAGAATGCTCTTCCTTGATTCCACAGTGTAGATACTCTACTACACTTCCTCAAGGTATATCAAAATATGAACTCTCTTTTGTGTACAAGATTCCGCTCAGAGAATGAATTGACTAAGAACAAGGAGCTTCAGACTTTGAAATTTTTCTACCGTGTACGTCTTTCGAACAACTGGAAAGTCTTCCTTTTATACTCCTTTATGCCATCATACCCGTTGGCACTTACCAAAGGAATTCCTCCAATCTACCCGTTGGACGGAATCAATTAGGAAGATCATTCGAGCTATTAAAGGAACATGACGATAGCCCATCAATCCTGCTCGCCCATACAATTAGGATCTTGGTTTCCATAAGTAGAACCTTCCAAGTATACTTCGCCAATCATCGGATCCTTAATCAATCTTGATTCGAATAAAGGATTCCGTTATGTCATATCCAGCCAAGAGATCTTCTCCAGATGATAAGACTAAATCCTTAATGAAACATCCAGTTCTGGATAGCCTTTCTTCAACGGATTAGAAATTGTCAATGAGAATAGACTTTGAGTCTTGAGTCTGGCAGTCCGGAGGTCTTCAGACTTTAAATAGAAGAGTCTGCAAAACTTCAGATTAGACTGATGGAAACGTTTTGTCAACTTCAAAACACTTCATGAAGATTTCTCCAACACTTCTCACCGAAGGTCACGTTCCTAAATGCTTCTGGGACAATGCAGATGCGACATCTGTTCACCTCCTAAACTGAATGCCATCCAAGGTACTAGATTTCAAGACACCTCTACAAGACACCTCTACACATGCAATCTATCTTGCTTGTTTGACTTCTCCTACTACTACATCTTATTTGCTTGATGATTATAATATATATGAGGGATATAAGTTACTTGACAGGTATAATAGGGGCAGACCTCCTGACCAGTACTCAATGGATGCTTGGGGGAAGAGATCCAAGTACCTTATTGCAAACTATGTTTTGACAACTAAAAGCATTCGTGTTGAATGTATCTTCAGTTCACATCCCAATTAGGATGCAAAAGGCTTTAGAAGACTTGAAGTGGTTTCAGGCGAAGGAGGAGGAAATGGAGGCGTTGCAAAAGAACAAGACTTGGAAGTTGGTGGAGTTGCTTGAAGGGAAGAAGATGGTGGGCGTGCAAATGGGTCTTCATGGTTGAATATAAGGAGGATGGTTCCGTCAAGAAATACAAAGCAAAGCTAGTAGTGAAGGGATACATAAAGACATATAGGGTAGACTATTAAGAGACATTTTCCCCCGTCACAAAGCTCAACACTATTCGGGTTTTACTTCTTTGGTGGCGAACCTAGACTAGCCATTGCACTAGTTTGATGTCGATAATGTGTTCCTTCATGGCAATCTGGAAGAAGAAATTTATATGGACATTCCATCAGGGTATAGTTTTCCTTCACATCGTGGGCTGGTCTACAAGATGGAAAAATCTCTATATGAGTTGAAACAGTCACCCCGTGCTTGGTTTGACCGATTCAGCGTGGCGATGAAGAAAATGGGGTAGATTCAGAGTGGTGCAAGTCACACATTGTTCTTAAGATGTTGTCAGGGAAAGATAATTGTGTTAATTATCTATGTTAACGATATGATTATTATGGGTATGATTAATGGGAAATCTCTAAACTCTAAAAGAGACTATTCTTGGAGTTTGAGATGAAAAACTTTGGGGGGCTAAAGTACTTCCTCTGAATAGAAGCGGCACAATCTAAAGGTGGAATATTTCTCTTGCAAGGGAAGTACGTGTTGGACTTGTTAGTGGAAGTGGAGATGCTAGAGTGTAAATCTGCATACACTCCAATTGTGCAAAACCATAGATTTGGGGAGTATCCAAATCAAGTACTAACTAACAAAGAAAGGTATTAAAGGTTGGTAGGAAAATTAATTTATTTGTCGCATACTGGACCTGATATTGCTTATACTGTGATGCATGGCCTAATTGAAGGTCATATGGATGATGTGGTAAGAATACTTTGCTAATTGAAGGGGCCTCCAGGAAGAGGAATTCATTTTTTGAAGAATGGGCACCTTGAAATTGAGGGGTTTATGGATGTGATAGCCCAAGGAAGGGGAGGGGTCCTCTCTAGTCTCACATCACTTAGGGGAGAGTCCTGGGATTAGTTTATAAAGGCTTGGGGTCCCTTTAACCTGTGTGATGCGTTTCACGTACGCTTCCACTGCACTGTAAACGAGACGGTAATCAACATTCTCCTTGGTCAATACGAATCCTTCAAAATGGAAACAGGAGAACTCATACATGTTTAGTCGTTTTACGTATATCACAATGGTCTTTAGAACCAAGGACAAAAAGATCTACGATCCCATGAGAAAGTGAACAAGCTCATTTGCGTGGACTTTCTAAGGATTGGAATCATATAAAGACTTCGATAAGAGACGCAAGAAATTGCCACTATCATTTGATGGGAGCTGATTGGACGCTGCTTCTTATGAAGTGGAACGAATCAATGAAGACGAAGATCCAAGAGGTAAGAAATCTATTGCATTGAAATCAAATGATGATTACGATAATGCGGTTCTCGAAGATGATCTCGACGATGAGGAGCTTGCTCTTATGATAAGAAGGTTGGAAAACTGAATAGAAAAGGAAGAAGGTTCAACTCAAGAAACAAAATTTTCAAAGACAAAGAATCCGTCATTGATGATGAGGAACCAAACAAAGATGTAGTTTGTTTCGAATGTAAGAAAAAGGGACACATAAGACCCAACCGTCCTCTTCGAAGAAGAAGAAAGGAAAAAAAGGATTCGAAAAGCACTCAAAGCGAAACTTGAGTGATACCGAGTGTGAAGAAAGTGAGGATGAATATGCCAATCGTAATGGTTCATGGCACACCGTACCTCGACTCGGATCTGGATCGGACTCAGAAATGATTTTGAGGTAAGTGATTTTAAAATTCTTGGTCAAAGTCTCTAAATATATTGATGAACTGTGTTTTAAATCTTAAGACTTCTCTTAAAAAGAGTTTAGAACTAAAAGGGAAAACTTAGTTTTAAAACAAAAAGAAAACATTTTAGAAGAAAGAATCAAAAGTTTAGATTTAGACGTTTCTACTCTTAAAGAAAAGAAGATAATCTTTTAAAAGAAAATACTTTTCTAAAAACGGCTTATCAAATATTTCAAAGGAAATTTATCAATAGGATCTGAAAAACTTGAAAAAAAGCTTCTTTCAGTTCAAAGACCTTTTACTTCAATAAGTCCTGACTAGGAATGACGGCGAAAACAATTCCATTGATTGATTTTCCTAAAGTAAAAGAAAGAATTAAGAAGAGACCATCGAAAGAGGCTTACAAAAATCATTTCAAGAAAGTTTTTGTAAAATCATGAGTCGAAATGCTCTAAGATGTTCAAGTGTAGCATTATAGGATCATTTTGAAAAAAAGAGTGTCCTATGATTTAAGGCTTTGTTAAGAAAGCATGGCCTTATAATGATTACCTGCATAACACCAAAGGACCCAAGAAAATTTGGGTACCAAAGAAGCAGAGATTTTCATTTGAATGCAGTCTCGTCAAAAAAAGATAAAATGGTATCTTGACAGCGGATGCTCAAGACACATGATCGGGAAGTCAAATAGCTTCATAAAGCTTATTCAGAGTGAACGGAGGAAAGTTTCATTGGAGGAAACAAACAAAGTATTGTGGGATTTGGAACTGCAAAATTGGAAATCTCACAATAAACAATGTTTCGCTAGTAGAAGGACTCAATTACAATCTTCTCGGATCGGGCAATTATGTGATACTCGGATTCAAGATTTTCTTCCAGAAGGAACATGTTAAGGAATCAGTAAAGACTCTGATCTTTCAAAGGTGAAAGACATGGAAATATCTACCTCTGACGTAAAAACCAAATGATTCGCATTGCTTAATCTCAATACAAGACGTGAAGCAAACCTATGGCATAGAAAGCTCGGCCATGTCAATATGAAGCAATTGGCCAAAATCTCATCAAAACAAACTTGTTCGAGGTCTACCAAAATTGTCATATCAAAAGCATCAATCTATGTACTCCTGTGATTCCTGGAAAGCAGGTAAAAGATTCATACAAGTCTATAAATCATGTCTCCACTAATCATGTATGCAGGACTGTTGCATATGGATCTTCGGACCAACCGTAACCCAGTATCGAGGTAAGAAATATTGCCTAGTAATTGTAGATGATTACTCCGTTTTACTTGGGCATATTTTCTTGCAAATAAGCCCAAACACTCTCGTATTTTGAAAAATTTGCTAAAAAGATTCAAAATGAAATTGGATGACAAAGACTATTAGGTATTACGTTTTTGCTAAAAAATTTCAGCCGTGGGGACTCGGTGTCCAAAGTGGACAATAATACTACTTTATTTATTAAAAAGTGGGGCCCGGGCCATTACAAATGGTATTGAGCCAACTCCAAAAGGTTTGGATTAGAAAATTTACGACCGCGTGTGGGGGCCACGGCGACACACATTTTGTCAGAACGCTATGCTCTTAAGGGGTGGAGAATGTGACAGCCCAAGGAAGGGAGGGGTCCTCTCTAGTCCCACATCGCTTGGGGGAGTCATATTCAAAATGGGCTAGTTTATAGAAAAATCAATTCGGTACCGCTTTTTGAGGGGTCCGTGAGGGAGGGTGCGCCAGTGGGCCACGCCTCCAAAGCAAACAATATTATGGCTTGGGAGAGGGAATGCTCAAGTGATGGCCCTCTGCCCCTGCATGACTCGTTTTAAAGCCGTGGGGACTCAGTGTCCAAAGTGGACAATAATACACAGTGGGGCCCGGGCCATTACAAATGGTATTAGAGCCAACTCCCGACCGCGTGTGGGGGCCACAGCGAGAACGCTATGCTCTTAAGGGGTGGAGAATGTGACAGCCCAAGGAAGGGGAGGGGTCCTCTCTAGTCCCACATCGCTTGGGGGGAGTCCTGGGGCTAGTTTATAAAGGCTTGGGGTCCCTTTAACCTATGTGATGCGTTTCACATATGTTTCCGCTGCGCTGAAAACAAAGCCGTGAGGGAGGGTGGGCTGGTGGGCTACGCCTCCAAAGCGGACAATATTATAGCTTGGGAGAGAGAAGGCCTGAGGGATGGCCCTCTGCCCCTGCATGACGCGTTTTAAAACCGTGAGGATTCAGTGTCTAAAGCGGACAATATTACACAGTGGGGTCCAAGCCATTACAAATGGATGCTAACTAGGCTTTTGTAGGAGGAAATTTAATTACCTGGAGGAGCAAGAAGCAAAAGGTGGTAGCATTGTCAAGTGCAGAGCAAAATTCAGGGAAATGCACAAAGGTCTTTGCGAACTTCTATGGCCTAAGAGATTAATGATAGAACTCGGTCATGCTCCTATCTCCGAGATGAGGTTGTTTTGCGCAAACATCAGTATATCTCATAATCCCGTTCAGCATGACCATAAAAAACACACTGGGGTATATCTCATAATCCTGTTCATTAAGCAGAACCCGGATACCAAGGTTCTTCGGTTTTTATATGTAAAATTGGAAGATAAACTGGCAGATATACTAACGAAGGCTATATCAAATAAGATTTTTTACAGCTCACTTGACAAGTTTGGCATCCAAGATATCAATGCACCAACTTAAGATGGAGTATTGGAGATAGATACGATTTTATTCTTGACCTTGATCTTAATTGATATAATCAAAGATGGTCGGAGATAAAGTAGGAAATTATAATCGTATTGTAATCTTGTTTATCCTTTCCGCTATTCTTATCTTTTATATTATAAATTTATACATGTACAAGGATGAAAAGAAGAAGATTAGAATTTACCTCAAAAATACATCTTCATCGTCTCGTTCTTCACTTCCTTTTTTCTTCCTTCTTGGTCTTAATTTATGTTTTACCAAGTACGCCTCGATAGTCACGTATTAATAGAGTTTTCATAGTCGGGTGGTGAGGACTGGTCTTCTCGCGCATCTCGACGGCTTCGCTTCACGAGAGTCACAGAAGGGTTTTCAGCAAGAATGCTGCTGGGTGCATGAACATATAGATATTTGCCTTCCTTTTAGCCTACTCTCCCTTTTACTTGTTCTCAAAACTGTAGCAGCATTTGGATCTCATCTTCGGAAATGGGTCGGTCAGATTTTGTTGGGAACACAAAAGTCAAATGGAAATATGAAAAAGAAAACATTATCTTGCTCTTTCCATATGATCCCACGTCGGTACGGGAAAAAGCTCTGCAATGATAAATTCTTCCATTGATAAGCTTCGACCGGCGGCGATGCCACTAGTGGCGACGTTGATGGGCCGCTTTCCTCTTTCCTCTTTTCGTTCTTTTCTGGTTCTTGTTTGTGCATAGAAGATCACCTGGAAAGAGAAGAAGTTTACCTTGAAATATAAAAAAACGAAAGATACGTAGAGACAGCTCGGTTAAAGTACGTCACCACTTGGCATATCTAGGAAATTCCTTTTGTCTCTTATATTTACATGTTATCTCGTTGTATGATATATTAACCTTTTAGTTGAAATTTTTAACATAGTATTAGAGTCGGGCTTTCGAGTCCTTTATATCTCGGGTTTTTGGGCATTTGCGACTCCCCTTTGTTCAATTCCATGTGCCTTCTTGTATACGACTTTAGTTTGATTTGCACTTCAAATGAGGTGTTAAAGTATGATCTTATATCACTTGATTATTGAGTTCAATTGCATATTATAAATATATTGTCTCTCTCTAGTTAAAGAGTTTGAGCTCAAGATTTCACTTTACGGAGTCAACTTTTTCTCACGGCAAAGGAATTACTCTGTAAACAGTATTATTTGAGTAAATTATAAAAGCAAAGTAAACATGGGTTTTACCAAATTGACATAAGACGTATAACTTGCAAGTACTCATCCATGATATATTGGGCCTAAGTAAGTCCTTAAAAGGCTTCATCCTCGTTAAATTTAAACCTTGAAAAGGTGTTCCTTCCTTTTACGGAAGACAAATATATAGAGGGAAGCTTGGGGGTGTTGAGTGTGCTCGCACCAGCACATTAAAATAAGAAACGCAGTCTTATTAATCCACCTGGGTTATCATTTATAATTAAGAAAATATGTGTGTATAAAGTTAGAAAAAACACTTTTTTCTAGAAAATGGTTTCCCGCAAAGCATAATCTTTTACATGAATTTTTCTCCAAATCAAACACACTATTTTTATTAAAATATTTAAATAAAACTGTCGTGGATTATTAGGCAATACATTTGAAAATCTAATTCTGTCCTCAAGTCAATCCAGGTAAACACTATGAAGTTGTTTGGCAACGTGCCAAATAATGCCTGATTCTGATTTTTTGTTCCCATAATCAGTTTGGGACAAGAATCGTGTTTGGTAAAATTTTTGTTCCCGGGAACAGATTGGGAAGAGAATTGAGAATAAAAAAATGTGATTCTCCATCTGAGAATAAAAAAAAAAGAATCAAACCAGTGAAAGTCTCCTTCTTCCCTTTTGTCATCCCGTGATTGCCGTACACCTCCGACCGTTGCCATCCGTCGTCGCCCGCCGCCGCCATCCATCGTTGGTCGCCGTCCGCCGGTCCGGTGAGCTCGCCAAGCCAGGGCAAGGTCCGGCGAGCTCACCGGAGGCAAGCCTAGCCACCGGCGAGGCTCGGCCTCGCCAAATCCGGTGGCCAAGCCGGCCTCACCCAGCCTCAGCGAGGCCAGCCTAGCCACCAACGGGGCTGGGTGAGCCTCACCGGTAGCTAGGCGAGCTCGCCCGGCCACCGGCGAGGCTTGCCCGGCCCCGCCGAGGCTCGGCCTTGCCAAATTGGGCGAGGCGGAGCCTCACCGGTGGCCGTGGGCCTCGCCCGGCCCGGTGAGGCTCACTTGGCCTTGCCCAACCTCGGCGGGGCCGGGCGAGCCTCGCCTAACTGCCGGCGAGGCTCGGTCGACGAGGGCCGACCTCGCCGAGGGTCGGCAACACTTCGGTGAGCATCGCCGGCCCTCATCTAGCCGGTCGCCAGTCCGGCGACCGGCCACATGAAGAAGAAGAAGAATAGAAGAAAAGGGAAAAAAAGAATAGAAAAAAAGAAAAAAATTTAAAAAGAAAAGAAAAAAATTTAAAAAATTATTTAAAAATTAAAAGAAATTGATTTGGAACATAATCAATTAGCATGATATCAAATGCAATTCTATTCCAGGATAATAAAAAATTTGGACAGTTACCAGACGTGTTTTTTTTACTCATAATCAGTTCCCGGGAACAAAATCAAAAATAATCATTTCTGGTCAAAATCAGTTCCCGGGAACAGAATCATTACCAAACGCGCCTTATATTGATGAAGAAATAGACAGCTTGCCATGTACTCTACAGTTTCAAGATGATTTTCTAAAGGTAAAAAAGTGAAGCTAGTCAAGAGGTTGGTTCAAAAACGATGGTTGCCAATATGCGTTGGATGTAGGCACATAATGTTCCCCAAGCTATGCTAATGCTGGACCGAGCATTGGTAAAGGCAAGTGAAACACATAAAATCATATTTCCCTGAAGAATTGTTTCAAGAGAAACCGACAGATGGACTATGATACACGGACACGTTTTAGGAGCTTACGTGTCGTGTTGGATACCCCAACACGTGTCCGATACGCTTGGACACACTCGGACACGTTCGGACACGTGGTCAACGAGTGTCAAAAAATCTGACACGCAGTCAACTTTTTCTGACATGCTTCCACTTGTGTGTTCGGAAATTGTGAGAAGCATGGTGGCATCAAAGGCAGGTCTACAAGTGCGATGGTGAGAAAATTATTAAAGAAGGCTGTGGCTGCGGCTGCGAAGGAGGGAGGGCCGTAGGCGCGGTGGCAAGCAATGCAATGAGGTGACCGAGAGAGAGCAGAGATCAAGATGAAGAGAATCAGGCGAGAAGGAGGAATAGGAGGCCGTGGGGGAGGGTTTTAACTTTAACAAGAAGAGTAGATGAAAATTAAAATTAAAATGGGGATTCTGGTGCGAAGGGATGGCTGAGAGGATTATTTTAATTTTTAAGGGAAATGACAGCAATGATGAGTGGTGGGGGAAAGAAACGAGGGGGAGAAACCGGGGGAGGAAGAGGGGGTTTTGGTGGTGTGGTGGGATGGCGGTCTTTGTGTGTGGGGGAGGGGGTTTTGTGGGGATGGCGGTTTCTGTGAAGGGATTTTGGAGGGATGGCGGCTTCTGTGAGGGGATTTTTGTGTCTTGGGGGAGGGGGTTTTGGGGATGGCGGTTTTTGTTCTTATATATATACATACCTAGTTCTCTCCAGAACAGGAAAAGCCATTTGAACAAAGTGAGATGGAGACGAAAAAGATAGCCATAGTTGGTGCTGGGATCAGCGGCCTCCTAGCCTGCAAAAAC
This sequence comes from Eucalyptus virginea, assembly GCA_014182375.1. Classification (NCBI taxonomy): domain Eukaryota; kingdom Viridiplantae; phylum Streptophyta; class Magnoliopsida; order Myrtales; family Myrtaceae; genus Eucalyptus; species Eucalyptus virginea. The sequence continues at coordinate 38,073,798 of CM024520.1, forward strand.
ACCCTCTCAAAGGGCCTCCACCCCATCGTCTTTGAGTCCGAAGCCGGCATCGGAGGGGTCTGGACAAAGACCGTGGAGACCACGAAGATCCAGACCCCAAAACCAGCCTACCAGTTCTCGGACTTCCCATGGCCGGACTCGGTCGCCGAGGATTTCCCCGATGCGCATCAAGTGCTCGAGTACATCGAGTCCTACGCCCGCCACTTCGACCTGCTTAAGCACATCAAGTTCGGCACCAGGGTCCTTAGCATCGGGTACGAGGGGCCACCTGTTGAGGCGATGCAGTCATGGAGCCTGTGGGGCGGTGACGGCAGGCCATTCAGCTCGGGTGGGAAGTGGAAGATCAGAGTGCAGGATTGTCTGAGCCTTGAAACTGAGGTAGACGTATGCTTCCTGTTATTGCATAATTTGGTGGTTGCTCTTCTTGATGCAGTTTCATGTTACTGTCTCATGCCAATACCTATTTAGACCGGCAATCCGTAATAATTTTCATTTCCATTTTGTGTTAATGATTGCGCGGTAGCAATTTCTTAGTTTCTATACCTTACCATCTAATGACAATAACAGACGTATGAAGTGGACTTTGTGATTCTTTGTGCCGGTCGATTCAGTGGCATTCCGAACATACCGGAGTTTCCACCGAACAGAGGCCCGGAAGCGTTCCATAGCAAGGTGATCCACTCCATGGACTATGCAGCTATGGACTACCAAGCTGCGAAGGAGTTCGTCAGTGGCAAGAGAGTGGTGGTCGTCGGGCTGCAGAAATCCGCATTGGACATTGCCATGGAGTGCTCAGCTGTTAATGGTAAATGCGAAACCCCTGAATCCCAAGGTTCCTTAAACTGAAGCCTAGTCGTGGCAGCATTACATTTTCTTCACCGTGTGCAAGCCGCTCCTCCAGCTTCGGCATTTTAACAAGGGTGGATTTGTGGCAACTTCCTTTTGGTTGAATTTTTTTCCCTGCAGGAGTGGAGCGACCTTGTACGGTGTTGTACAAAACGGAACACTGGAACCTGCCGGATTATCTACCATGGGGCGTGCCTCTCGCACTTCTCTACCTCACCCGCTTCTCGGAGCTCCTCGTGCATAAGCCCAGAGAGGGCTTGTTGTTGAGCCTCTTGGCCACGCTTTTATCGCCCCTGGTACGCGATGAGATAAATCTCTTGCAACTTCTCATCACAGTGATTGTTCTTTCCAAACAAATGTCGATTTGTTTGCCTACAGTGATATAGGTGCCTTCTTAATTAGAGCTGCAAGAGGAATTTCTTTCACCATTTAGTAATATCGAGCCAGTAATTTTGGTCACAGAAACTTGGATTCAGAATTATTCGCATGGAGTAATAAATTTGAATTCAAAATTATTCAGATTAAGTGCGTCATATGATTAAATTCATTAGCTGTTACATGCCGTTCATGTAATACGATCCACTTCAATGACAGAGATGGGCGATTTCCAAGTTTGTTGAAAGCCACATAAAGCGAAAGCTTCAGTTGAAGAAGTTCGGGATGGTGCCAAAACACAGTTTCCTTCGAGAACTCAGCTCCTGCTTGATCTCGACCGTACCTGAAAAGTTCTACGACAAGGTGGAAGAGGGAAGCATAATCTTGAAGAAGGCCCCAGCATTCGGATTCTGCAAGAACGGGATTTCAATCGATGGAGAGGTCGAGCCTCTGAATTCAGACTTGGTCATCCTCGCGACTGGGTTTAGGGGCGAAAAGAAGCTCCTAGATTTGTTTGAGTCGCAACTGTTTCAGGACTGCTTATCTGGATCTCCTAATTCAATAGTTCCACTATACAGGTATTTCCCTAGAACTCCCTCCTGCTATAAGCTAATCTGATCCTGTGTCCTGGGTTCTCATGGAGATTTAGGTGGATTTGGTTTTGGGAATGCTTTTTGTCTTCATATTTAGAGAAAATTTTGTCTACTTATTCATCCTTTTTTCTTTCCCGGGAATGTCTTTGGTTTCTCATCGTTCATCTCAACACTTTTTTTGAGAATGTCTTAGCAAAAATTATAGCTGAAAAACTTTTAAGCATGAAACTGTGCACTTTTTGCTTTGGAAAGTTCAGCCAAAAGATGAGTAGCCTGTGTTATTTCTCTATGGTTACCATCACGGACTCAATTATGTGATCACATCCGGTCAGGGAATGCATTCATCCCCGAATTCCCCAACTAGCAGTGATCGGGTTCTCAGAAAGTGTTGCAAACTTGTACACATCGGAGATACGATGCCGGTGGCTAGCCGAGCTTCTCGCAGGTACGTTCAAGCTACCTTCCATTAAGGAGATGGAGGAGGATATAGAAGAGTGGGAAAAGTACATGAAGCAATCTTCAGGTCCATACTACAGAAGATCATGCATTGGTGCACTTCACATTTGGTACAATGATCAACTGTGCAGAGACATGGGATGGAACCCTAAGAGAAAGAAGGGATTCTTTGCTGAGCTGTTTGAGCCTTATGGCCCAACAGATTATGTCTCTCCATGAAGATGAAATGTGCGTGTATCATCATTTTTCCCCTTTGTATTCCATGTTCAGCAAACTTTCTTTCCGTTCTCTCACTGATGTCAAGTCATATTTTGCACTAAATAATCTATGATTGTTCTTGGAGCACAAAATTCTAGCTTGCCCTAAATTTGAGGATTCAACCATTGATCTACGACCTCAAACCGACTCCTACAATGAGATATGATTCAGTCAAGTTTTTATCGCTAAGTTGTACAATCCTTCCATGACAGTAACATGAATTAAAGGTGTAGACATATGATGGAGAGGAGAAATTGAAATAGTCAAACACTTCTCGTATGAGCCACAGGAAGAAATCAAGTAGTCACTAGAACCTAGTTAGACGTGCTTGAGTCATCGCAGAGGACAATTGGAAAGGGGATTCAAATTGAACAGGAAAATCGCATACGTTGCCATTGCAGAAAATGAATAAAGAAAAAAAATCGCAAGTCTGGACACATTGGCGACCACAACATCGAATTCTTGAAGGTGCAATAGAGTTTCAACATTGCACAACTCCCATCTAAACTAGCAAACAATAATTCTAGACATCTAAGAATGGAACCCCAAAAAAGAAGAATCGAATTTTTCCATTGGAACAAGGGAAGCTACAATTCTATGGTACAGAAGCGCCAATGGATAAAACAGGTACCTGACATCTCTGTGACATGCGCAACACTTACAGACATACCGGCGTGCATTGAAGGCGACAGACATACAAGTAAGCATCGAGGGTGACAGTCTTCGATACAGATGTCATCACTGAATATGATGGAATGAGAGCAGGGGCAAGATCAAAATCAGGAAGAAGTTCCAGCTAAATGCCCGAAAACTGTCCTTCATGGCGAAGCTATTTGAAACTGTTTACAAAACAAGCCCCCAAAATATTAGGGAAGTATAGGTAGTGGACTACAAATCACAATGACAGACGTTCCAGTAATTTACAGACGAAGAAAGTATAAAAAGTAGACAATTCGACCTTATTGCTAACAGTCAGGCATAGGGGTAATCAACAATTCGACCTTATTGCTAACAGTCAGGCATAGGGGTAATCAACAATTCTATAAAACAATTGATTCCAACAGCAAGTTCTATCATTTTTAGCTCATGTGTGGAATTATTCGAGTGTGTACCAGGACAAGTGTTATCGGTGACAAGCACTGTTAGAATAGTCTGGTTCATATAACCAGCATAGGCACAGGTTGTGCGGTTACAAGATGTCGAAGTTGAGTTGCCCAGGAATAAATTTGAACCCTCGCATTGCATTGAGGGGCAACCCGACTGATTAGATGGCTTAAGCTGGGATGGCTGGCAATGTAATCTGTTCATGTATAGGGAAATGAATCATAAATTCTGAGAGATTGTTTGGAAAGAGAAGAATTAATGGAAGATTGTCCACAAGAAGGACGTGATCTAAAGAAATTCTAGAATGGTAATACTGACGTCCAGTTATTTGCTGCGTTGCAGGTGCACATCACACAATTGTTAGCAGTGAAGACATAAGTTCCATTAGCAACGTGTAAATAGGAGTCCAGCGAGTCATTCCTTATTGCAGATGAACAAGCTGCATACAGAATCAGAGAATTCATCAGTATTGCTGTTAAAGATTGGAGTACGAGATTACCAGAAAAAATCAAGCTTACTAGTGTTGGAACAATGGAAAAGCACAGGCAGGAAGCATCACAAACTATCTATATGACATCTGGCAATTGAATCTCAAAACATAATGTTGGCGGGTCAAGAACTATCTACACAGCGTCGGGCAATTAAATCTTAAATCATAATGGTGGTGGGTCATGAAGCTTAATAGTATCGATCAGAATTGCCAATTCATAAACTATGCTAATGTTACTTAGAACAAGTACCTTCATGCAGAGTCTAACTGAAGGATTTATTAGTAATTGGGCTTAAGGCCCATCCGCCAAAGTTGGGCCCAGAAAGCCCGGCCCACGGGAATATGGCCCGTGGAAAGAAGGGGGTATAAAAGGGAAGAGAGAGAGAGAAATTAACTCACGTTGAATCAGAATTACGTTTTCTCTCCCGCGCGTTTTCTCTCCCAAAAGAACAAAAAGAGGCATACGGCTTCCAATTTCTTCCCTTCAAGGCTTCATCGAATCGATTCGACCGGATTCTCTTCCTCCATTGACGACGGTGTTTAATCTGTGGCTAACAAGGTACGCTCGAATCCGTGGTGTGCTTTACGATCGGTGATGCGTGTGTTTTCTTGGGCTTCGTCTTCCGCATTGATTTAGGGGTTCGATTTTGTGTCGAATTCGTTTTCCGGGGATCCGTTATTCCCAACATTGGTATCGAGCCCTAGTTCACGTTTTCCCGATCTGTTTATGATGTTTTTGATTGATTTTTCGCAAAATTGCTTTCGGCCGTACGGATCGGGCGACAAATCCCGACACCCGAGCGCTCTTCGGCCATTTTTACATGTTTTCGTATGTCAAAATCAAAATCTGATAGCACAGGGAGAAAGGAGGCGTCGAGACGAGTCTGGCGGTATGTCGAGCGCCGCCGGGAGGCGCTGCGCGTGGGCGCGACGCGCCCGGAGGCGCTGCCTCGCCAGGCGCGTGTGTCACACGCGCCGGTACCGAACCGGCGCTCGCTCGCCGCCGGCGACGAACCGGCACGCGCCGGTCCGCGGACCGACGACGTCAGGAAAGCCGACGCGCATGACGTCACACAACGGTCAATAACCGCCGGGTGACGTCATCGATGACGCGACGACGACGGTTGGCCGGCCGGTCACCGGCCGGCGACCCGACCGGCGACCCGACCCGACCGGCGACCCGCGGACCCGGGCCGGCTGGCGCGTGTGGGCACGTGCCGGCCGACATCCGCGTGACGTCGGCCGCGCACGCGCGCGGCACGTGCGGGCGGTCCGCGCGAACCGGCTCGGCGGCCTGACCGGCGCGACCGGTCCGACCGGTCCGACGTCCGACGACCGGCGACCCGTTGACCGTTGACCACCGATGACCGTTGACTTTGACCGTTGACCGTTGACCTCAAAAAAAAAAAAAATGTGTTTCTTTTTCAATTAAGTCTATGTGGATTATATGTAATCCCTTATTTATTCTGCATTTGTTGCAGGAACATTTCTGCATTTGTTGTAGGAAAAAATGCCTCCCCTGAGGTTGCGCACACCTATTCGCGCAGTTACCGATGATCAAAAGGAAAGGCTGTATAAGTTAATAGCTGAGCTGACTGATCATCGATGGGAGAGAGGTGACTTAATTGATCATGTCCTTGAAGTCAACGGGAAGATACAAGAGGTCATAAGGAATGGTCGTCCCATGTCACAGTCGGAGATGGTGCGATTTTTCATAAACACTCTTCCACCTGAATGGCAAGATGTGTTGAATCGCATATGGGATGTCAACGGAGCTGCTTCATATAAGAAAATTATTATAGATTTTGTAAATGAATATTACCGTATTATGACAAGGGAAAAGATCGAGAAATTGAACAAAAGAGGATCTTTCCCAGTTCGTGTGCTGACTTGGTGTTAGTTGAATTTGCTGATTTTTGTTAAGTGTGTTTGTGGACATATTATGTACTGTTTGACTACCTGATAGTTGTTGATGTAGCAACCAATGTATTGATTGTATTTGTTGAAAGCATTGTTGTTTTTTTATTGGATATTTGTTATCTATTGCTTTCTGTAATTGCTGGTTGCTGTGGGTAATTAGCTGTGGATAGTTTTAGAAGTTTGTGTAGCTTCATAGAATTGATTTTACATATGACAATCATATTAATGATAGTTTTAAGTTAGGATTTTTGGAGGATGATTGGAAACATAGTGACCTTTTGATTCTGAAGCCTTACTTAAAATTATTCATTAATATGATGGGTCTATGTAAAAAGGGATGCATAAATGATAGGCATTAATAATTCGTGCATATGTCGATGTGTTCGATCAATGGCTTCCACAAAAAGAGCATAGTTGCCGAGCTGAACAAATGTGAAAAGCTCAATGGTGACAACTATGAGATATGGCAAATGAAAATCCAAGATGTCTTTGGAAGAGCAAGAAGCACTTGAGGCTCTTGTCATGACCATGGTAGAACCTGAAGAGGGAACCACTGCACAGCACAAAAGAGACAAAGAAGCTTTTTCTGCGTGGAAAAGAATGAACTCTCTAGCTCGCATCACGTTGCTGAGCAGCATGGAAAATGACGTCATGCGAGAGTTTAGGCGTTTTGACAATGCCAAAGAACTGTGGGAGGCATTGGTAGCTAGATTTGGTCATACTTCGGTGACCAGACTAAGACAACTCACTATTAGGTTTGACTCCTATAAGAAGCCTCATGGTCAGACCATGAAGCAACATCTTAGAAAGATGTCAAATATGATAACCGAGCTTAAAGATGCTGGCCATGTCCTCACGGATGAGCAGCGGGTGCAAAATGGTCGATCCTTGCCTCGAGTTGGGAGCATATGAAGGTGCACCGACCCATAATGAGAATATCAAAACTTTTGAGGATGCTATGCGCCATCTTGAGCTGGAAGAGGACCGCCTCTTGGCGGCTAAGCCGGATGCTGAACTTTATCATGCTAGTTCTAGCTCACATGGAGCTTCGAGTTCCAAGCGCAAGCGCCCTAACTGGTTTGATAAAGGGAAAGGCAAGGAAGAAGCAGGTCCTTCAGGGAAGAAACCCAAATTTAACCAACATGGAAGAGGAAAGCGTCCTCGCATGAAAAAAGCGGCAAGGGTGAAATGCTTCAACTGTGACCAGAAGGGTCACTATGCTCGCGACTGTCGTGAGCCAAAGAAGGTAAACACCCCTTGTGTTTTTCAGAACTTTACTTTTGTGTCGAGTTCTGTGTTCTTAACTGAGTCTAATCCTTTGTGGACTGTGGACTCAGGAGCGACGGACCATGTAGCGAAGGATAGAGGATCCTTCGTGGAATTCCGACGAGTACCTACTGGAACTAAGTGGATCTATGTGGGAAACAACTCCAGAGCTGAAGTGAAAGGAATTGGCACATGCCTACTGAATATGCGTGGTAGACGCACTTTATTCTTGCATGATGTCTTGTATGCTCCGGAGATTCGTCGGAATTTAGTGTCTGTATTAGTGTTGGTTAAATTAGGTTTCAATTTGAACTTCTTTAGTAGAGGTGTGAATTTGTTTTTAGATACAAATTACTATGGTTGTGGTTATTTCCTAGATGGTTTCATTGTATTGGATGTTGATTATGTTAACACAAATTTTTGTTATTCCCTTATCACGTCTCCTAATACCTATGATAATGATGTGAATGTGTGGCATGCTAGACTTGGTCACATTGGCCAACAAATACGCATGAATAGACTAGCCAAAGAGGGCTTGTTGGGCAACATTGAAAAAGTCGATTTGCCCATATGTAAGCATTGCCTAGAAGGGAAAACAACAAGGAAACCATTTGGAAAGGGAAAAAGAGCTGAATTTCCTCTGCATTTAATCCATACTGATGTCTGTGGTCCAATGAATGTGAGAGGAAGGCACGGGGCTGTTTATTTCATCACCTTTATTGATGATTATACTCGATTCGGATATGTCTATTTGATTTCTCATAAATCTGAAGCGATAAGTTGTTTCAAAAGGTTCATGAACCTGGTGGAAAATCAATTAGACAGGAAAATAAAAGCATTGAGATCCGATCGAGGTCGAGAATATTTATCTCGATGAGTTCAGAAAATTGTGTGATGAAAAAGGAATAGAAAGACAGTTGTCTATTCCATATACTCCTCAACAAAATGGTGTTGCAGAGAGAAGAAACAGAACCCTACTGGAAATGGTTAGGTCTATGATGGCGCATGCTAACTTACCTATCACTTTTTGGAGTGATGCGTTGTTAACTGCTGCCTATATACTTAACCGGGTGCCTTCCAAATCAATTACTTCCACTCCATATGAGTTATGGACAAGTAGAAAACCGGAATTAAGTTTTCTTAAGCCATGGGGTTGTGCTGCCTACACACATGAGTCCTCTCACAAGTTTGGGAAATTGGGTCCCGTAGGAAAGAAGAGTATTTTCATAAGATACTCGGAACACTCAAAAGGGTATGTGTTCATAGGTGAGCAGGAAAGTGGGAGTATAACCGAGTTTGAATCACGAGATGTCACATTCTTAGAGGATGAGTTTCCTAAGAAGGGCGAAATAGGGAAGATTGTTCCCTATTTGAGACCTTGGATCAAGATAATGATGTTAGTGGAGTTCGTCCAAGTGGGAGTAATATGAGAAGTGATGAATTGAATTCAACTCATTCTCAATTGCAACCACCTGATGTAACGACATCATCATTACCTAATCCAAGTGGGAGCATGATGGGAAATGATGTGCAAAGTGTGCAATCTCCCATACGGCGAACAAGTCGCCAAAGTATCCCCCGTCGACGTTTTGGCATTGAAGGGGAAACTTTAATGGTTGCTCCACAAGATGAGGATGAGCCAAGAAATATTAATGAGGCTCTAAATTGCCCTAGTAAGGAAAAATGGATTAAAGCAATGGAAGAGGAAATGGAGTCGATGAAATCAAACCAAGTCTGGGAACTGGTTGATCTTCCAAAGGGACGCAGAGCTATTGGGAACAAATGGGTTCTCAAAATAAAGCGAAAGACTGATGGCTCAATAGAAAGGCATAAGGCTCGCCTTGTGGCGAAGGGGTATAATCAACAGGAAGGAATAGATTATGAAGATACGTTTTCTCCTGTAGTCAGATTTACCTCGATTCGCATTATTCTGGCAATAGTAGCTAGTCTGGATCTTGAGTTACATCAAATGGATGTAATAACTGCTTACCTCAATGGAGAATTAGAGGAAAATATATGGAACAACCTGCTAGTTTCATAGTGAAAGGCTAAGAAGAAAAGGTATGTCGACTTTTGGGATCGATATACGGCCTTAAGCAGTCGTCAAGACAATGATATATACGTTTTCATAATGCCATAATGGCATATGTCTTTACAATGATAGATGAGAATCATTGTGTATATATCAAAAGATCCAAGGATCAATTTGTGATCATATCATTATATGTTGATGATATACTAATTGCCGGAAGCAATATGGAGTTTGTTAATACTGTCAAAAGTTGGTTGTCTTCCAACTTTGAGATGAAAGACATGGGACATGTTGCATACATTCTTGGAGTTAAGATTTCGAGATTGTAAACCCATAGACACTCCTATTGCAAAGGATGAAGGATTGAGCCATAGACTGTGTCCAAGGACTCCACAAAGAGAAGGAACAAATGAAACATGTTCCTTATGCTAGTGCTGTTGGAATGCTTGATGTACGCTATGATGTGTACAAGACCCGACATATGCTTTGAAGTTGGAATGGTGAGTAGATACCAATCCAATCCAGGTCCAGCACACTGGAAGGCCGTTAAGAGAATACTGAGGTATCTAAAGGGGACTGCTGATTATATGCTGAGTCATTAAGAAAAGGATCTGCGACTCTGAGGCTATACTGATGATGATTGAGGAGGAGATGTAGATGAAAGAAAATCTATCTCTGAGTTTGTTTTCTTACCGAATAATGGCACCATATGTTGGAGCAGTAAGAAACAAAAGTGTATAGCCTTGTCCACGATGGAAACTGAGTTCGTGGCATTATCAGCAGCAGTGTAAGAAGATGTTTGGCTTAAGAGATTATTGGATCATTTAGGTGTTATTGGAGGTGCTGCAGATTTGTTAACTGTGATAGTTAAGCAAATAAAGCGTACACCAAAGATCCAAAATATCAAGGCAAGACCAAACATGTAGATACCAAGTATAACTTTGTTAAAAATATGGTTGCACGAAAAGATGTGAACTTAGAGTACATACTACGCATAGAATGGTAGCAGATCCTATGATAAAGCCAGTACCTAGAGATGTGCTTTTGTGGCCATGTGAAATCTCTAGGATTGCGTAGAGGCGATGTACTTGAATTGTAATTTCCCGAGTTGTTCACATTTATGAAATTTTGTTTTTCATTGATTAATGCCTATGAATCTTTGTGTGATCTTTATGCATCCTAATGCTCGTGCATTATTTTAAGTTAAGGAAGTATGTCGGACAGATATGAGATTAGCCCACTCACACGGGTAATCGCCTCTATTTACTGTGTGATAAATAGAGATGAGACTGTATTTAAGCTTATTATCTAGGTGATAATCGAGAGCTCGGGCTTAAAATACACATGTCGCCTTAACTAAGTGTTAAGATGAGGACATAATACTTATGATGTCCGAAAGTAAAATACCCCACATATTTTACTTTATCTGTCTAAGATGCCAGATGTGAGTTCTGATGAATGAGTAGATACGTGAACTCAAGTTAGACATTGGGTATGTCTGAACTATCATCTGTACGGTATTGAAGAATGTAGACATACGCTCCATGGGGAAGGAGTTAATACCGTAATACGTATTTCATACTACGTATGCATGAGACGACCAATAAGAGTGGCAAAAAGTTTGATCTCAACTTTTATGACGTGTGAGACTCTTGAGGAAATGAGTTCCTCAATTCTTAGTCCCCTCAAGACTCTTACTTATTCTCAAGGTTTCTATTTAGTGTTTGCTATCTTAGGATGTTGCCAATGGTCATGAGTTTGATTCGATCTAATGGGACATTTCTAGAAAAGCAAGCTAAACTGAAATTGAGAGTTTGAAGGAAAGAGGAAGATCGATTTTGGAGAATCACATTATAGTTTTGTATTCATTGGTCGACCAATTATGACTGTCTTTGTGATGATTATAATTGTGAATACAATATATATCATTGTTTAAAAAGAGATCAAGAGAGAGATATTAATGTGATTGATCGATCTAGGGTACTGCATACTAAATCTACTCGGAGTGTGACGCCCATTATGAGCTGCTATATATTCCTAACAGATGTATAGCAACGAGCTCTCAAAGTATGCTGGTCGCACAGATTATTCACCGGTATGAATGTTGAAGAGAGGTAAAGAGAATTCTGTTCGGCCCACCATGTTAAGAGAGAGTCTATGTTGGATTATTCTCGATGGGGCTGAGTAGGCCTGTCCGCCCATGTTGGTTTTGGACCACCATGTGCGAGTGGGAGATGAAGGATTTATTAGTAATTGGGCTTAAGGCCCATCCGCCAAAGTTGGGCCCAGAAAGCCCGGCCCACGGGAATATGGCCCGTGGAAAGAAGGGGTATAAAAGGGAAGAGAGAGAGAGAAATTAACTCACGTTGAATCAGAATTACGTTTTCTCTCCCGCGCGTTTTCTCTCCCAAAAGAACAGTAGGCATACGGCTTCCAATTTCTTCCCTTCAAGACTTCATCGGATCGATTCGACCGGATTCTCTTCCTCCATTGACGACGGTGTTTAATCTGTGGCTAACAAGGTACGCTCGAATCCGTGGTGTGCTTTACAATCGGTGATGCGTGTGTTTTCTTGGGCTTCGTCTTCCGCATTGATTTAGGGGTTCGATTTTGTGTCGAATTCGTTTTCCGGGGATCCGTTATTCCCAACACTAACCAAAAAGCATAATGTGGCAAATAAGGAGGACATTAGATTGTCATACTCTCCGTGTCGATTATCAATCATCGAAGAAAGCTTAAGGCAATTGCTGACATTGTTAGGCCATTAATCTCCTCAAGATCGAATCATAGAGCCGATCTGTTGAATGGAAACAAGTCAACAGAACTGTTCTTGGCAGAGAACTGCATCATGGGGAGAACCACTTTTGCACATTCAGGCATTACACTTGGATTCTGAGTTAAACTAGATCTTCAATGTTAAAGACTTACAGAATTGGCTTAAGTAAATAATGGGGCCTCTTTAGAAAGTCCCAGTTTCCTCTCTCCTCTCTGTCTTCCTCCACTAAACTTCCATGCTTAGAAGCAATAGCCAAATTTCAGCCAAGTTCCTTAAAATCTCTTCCTAAAGGAGAAGCAATCCAAGGAATAGGAAAATATCTCTGGACAATGACCAACCAGAAGGAACCCCACCCCCCTCCCCCCAAAAAAAAAAAAAAGGCCTTCACCAGGATATAATGTCATTTTATCCTTCTTATAAAAAAAAACACACAAAGATGTGAACCGGATATCACATCCTTAATTTCGATGACATCAAAGAGACAATGACCAAATACAACTATTAAATTCGCAGAGATGCAAGTTACAACCATTTTAAAGTTATATAGGATATCATATAGTTCTATTATAATTTCTGGAGAAGCCCCCCTGGAGGTCAGATCAGAGTTTGAGTAGGGACCACACAGCACCTGAATAATTTGCCGCTCACTACTAGCCAACATCATTCGCGGTGGGGAGGCACTGCAAGGCCCTGCCATCACGTCCTGGTCTTACCCTATAATTCTATCAATAAATCTAATCATTCAAACACAATCATCGAGCGAATCAATCCAAAAACTCAAAGATACATCCAATCGAGCCAAACTCACTCATCTTACTTCACTTAAATACAAGCTAGTTCTGGCAGATCCTCCACACAAGATCAATGCCCGTAAAGCAAAAGCACAAGCAGAAAACCTCACACACCAAGTCCTATCCAAATTTCTTGTACCCCGTATGTTGACTTACGGTCACTACTGATGCATACCTCATTCAGAAACATTTCATCCCAAATCATTCCTTCCCTCCACCCCCCAAAAAAAAAGAAGAAGAAGAAAAACCACCCAACCATCAAATTTTGACCAACTCTAATTTTCTTCCTTGAAAATTATTTTCCAGTCTATCTTTCTTTTCTTATTTACGATGTATTCGACTGGGAATTGCTATCGGAGCTAGGTGAAATATCAGCAATTGTTATATAAACGTATTTGAAAAAGCTTGTTTTCGTGTATTCTCTTGTTCTATATTGAATGGAAATTCCCTTGTTCATTTATTAATAAGTTTACTTTATCATCATGGTAACAACAAGAAAAAGATGTGTTTGTGTGAATAAAATTGAGCTGTACCAACTGTAAAGTTGAATTTCGTCACCTATGCACTCGAAACATACGTGAGGCCCAGTCTCTATCCATACTTCCTAACGAAGTGCACCGTGTTTGGAGGGGTTTTTTTATATCCTCAAGGATAGCCATGTTTTACCTTCTACAGTCTATGATCGGCAATTTATAATAGTCTTTGCAAACTTCAAAACTATGAATTTTGCATTTTCATTCGGTGACAATAACAACTACTAATTTTTTGTGTTGGTTTTGTTGAAAATTTATAATTTATAATTTATTTAAAAAAATGATCGCTCGTATGACCAATAAAAATAAATGAACAAAAAATATTTTTATCGTTCACAAAAATATTTAGATATAAACTCTTATCGATGATGAAAATATCATTTATTGGTTAATTATTTTAAGTCTATAAGCACTTATTTAAAAATAATATATTTTAAATTTTTTATTTTTCATGAAACAATCTTACCCTTTTATTGCAAATAAAAGAAGAGATTTCAATTTTTTACTAAGTTGACTTCATAAGAACTTTATGATATCCCTGAAAAATATGTCTACTCCAGTTTTATACATTTTCTCTTCTGCTGATTGTGACACTTGAGGCAGAATTTATACATATATTTATGCTCTCTAGCATTATATAATATTTATTGCATCCGATAGCCAGTATGCAATAGAAAACAGATTAAAGAAAAGAAATTAATGGAAGAAATCAAAATCAAAATCTTAAATAAATAGATCCAGGTTTCACAGTCTTCACTCGCAAACATATTACGATATGCAAACTTAATAAGTTCCCTTTAGTTCTTCGATTTTCTCAAATCATGCATAGTGAAATTTTTGTTTAAGTTAGATGTGTAGTAAACACAACAATAAGTTTTGAGACGAATTGAGAATTTTCTCTTTATTATCTTATTAATAAGTACCTTAGCAACACTTGTTTAAGCAACAACTTAAGTAAATATAGTTGCCAATGTATCGAGAGATCTCATGTTATGCCCAATTAATAAATTGGACATTAAATTATTTCAAATAAAATATACTTAATAAGTGTTCAGAGATCATTCATTTATAATATCTTTTTGCAATAGCTTATTGTTTTAGGGTTTGCGTAATCCCAAAAATCGCTAATGAATACTCAATAGGCTCTCTGCATTTACCATGTTTTTTTTTTTTTTTTTTGGTCGTTAACAGAAACTTCATTCATGAATTAGAAAAGTTACAGCAGTTCAACATATCGGTACATAACGAGATCAAACAAAGCGGGAGGGGGAGGTGACCCGGTTATTTGAGAAGATTTTGGGCACAGGCTTTTGCAGCCCGATCGGCAAGAATCGTGTTGGTTTCTCTTCGCAATGTTGGATGCGCAGGGTTGGGAAGAGGCGGAGCGAGCCCTAGCTTCAGGCGAAAGAGCGCCGAGCTCCCATGGTGTGCGATCTTGGTCGTGAATTGCTTCAACCACAGCAAGAGAGTCTGATTCCAGAAGGAGGTTGTGTTGATTTCTTCTTGTGGTGATGAGGTATCGTAGGGCAAAGATGAGAGCTTGGGTTTCGGCGTGCAGGGGCGAAACAGAGGGTGTTCGGTGAGTACTGCCATCAATCAGCTTCCCGGAGGAGTCGCGACAAATACAAGAGACAGCAGCACCATCCATGATCGTGGGGAAGGATGCATCAATATTGATTTTAAGCACACCAGGAGGCGGAGGACACCAAGACAGATCCAAAGGGGGACGCCGAGGAACGGTCTTATGAGCCGATCGAAACCCAGAATAAGAAGAAGCTACATCGAATCCACTGGTGAGTGATCTGTTTCTCTGGATTGGGAGGTCTTGCTGGTGTGGCTCCTGATGATTTTGTTGCTGCAAGGCCTGATGACAGCGATAATATGAGCGGGCATGGGCCAGAGCAAAAGCTACGATGTGATCTAGGTGCGGGGGTCTTCGGCGGAAGACAAAGTCGTTCCTGGCTTTCCAGATGTGCCACAGAACATATGTAATTTGCGCATAAAACTGTAAGTTTCTCTCCTGAGCAAAGATATGTAATAGCCAGGCGTCAAATCTGTGATGTTGAGCATGCTGAATAGTACATGGTAGATGGGCATGAGTCCAAACTTTCTTTGTCCATGGGCAATGTAGAAACAAATGTTCGGTGGTTTTGGGGTGGGCTACTATCACTACAGAGTTTACAAATAGGATCTTCAATAATATGACGATAGTAGAGATTTGCAGCAGTGGCTATAGCATTGTGGCATAGTGACCATAAAAAGATACGCAGTTTTGGAGGAGCTGGTACCTGCCATATAGTAGCCCAAAGGTGCTTAGGGGGTTGAAAGGATGAGGAGGGCTGATTTTGAAGGACTGTTGTTGCTGCTGTTTTGATCCGGTGATATCCATTTTTGACAGTGTACACACCATTTAATCGTCTTGTCCACATCAATTTGTCTTCAGTATAGTGCGGACTGATCTGTATGTTTAGAATTTCAGCAACTTGATGCTCATCAAAACTTCTAGAAAGCAGAGGGATATTCCATGTCTGAAGGTCTGGACAGATGAAATCTGCGACCTGAGTAGGCTCATTCCTAGGTGCTGGTCCCCCAATAATGCCTGTAGACAGCCATTTATCCTCCCTGATGTTAATGTTCTGCCCATTGCCTACTGACCATTGTAGATTAGATGCTATAGAATCTCTGCCTAGCAAAAGGCTTTGCCATCCCCAAGAGGGCCGAGCACCTCTGTCCGCATGTGCAAAGTCAGTGGAGGGGAAATACAACCCTTTAAGAATGCGAGTCCATAGAGAGGTAGGTTGTTGAAATAGCCGCCAAGCTTGTTTAGCCAACAATGCTTTATTAAAAGAGATAAGATCCCTAAAACCAAGACCACCCGAGTCTTTTCGAACTTTGAGAGAGTCCCAATTCCGCCAATGAATACCGACTTATTGCCCCGAGATTGCCACCAAAAGCTAGCCACCTTTTGTTCAATAGACTTACACAAAGTGATATAGGTATTTTGAAAACCGACATAGCATACTTGTGGAATAGCTTGTACTCTTTGCTTTAATCAAGATTTCTTTCCCACCCTTCGAAAATAACTTTTCCTTCCAGCCATGAAGTTTAGAGTGAACTTTTGCCAAGATCCAGAAAACATTTCTTTTTTAGATTTCCCCCCGATGGGATGCCGAGGTATTTGCCGGTCTTTTTCATCACGGGAACTCTAAGTTCTCTAGCAAGAGACTCCCGTAGAGCAAGAGGACAAGTAGGACTAAAGAAAACACCAGATTTATTACGGTTAATCTCTTGTCCCGATGCCCAAGCGATTGAGATAATATATTGGATAGATTCGACATTCTAGCGGTTTCCCTTCTATAAAAAAGATGGCGTCATCAGCAAAAAATAAGTGTGAGAGGGTAGGGCACACAGGATTGAGTCTAATGCCTGAAATGTTACCCATCTCCATAGCTTGGTGTATTAGAGTTGAGAGTGCGTTCGCCACTAAGATGAACAAATATGGCGATAATGGGTCGCCCTGTCGGAGCCCCCTCTTCATTGGAAACGGAGGGAGGGGTTCACCATTTAGCTTGACGTTCATAGAAGCAGTGGTGACACACTGCATAAGCAGGTGAACCCAGGTTGCATGAAACCCGATCTTCAAGAGATAATCTCGCAGAAAGTCCCACTCGACCCGATCATAGGCTTTTTTCATGTCAATTTTGAGTACACCCTGAAATGTACGCTTGCGTTTCCGTATGCGAAGTTGGTGCAAGACTTCCTGGACTAAGAGAATATTATCCTGGATTTGGCGACCACTGATAAATGCACTCTGTTCTGTTGAGATGAGGGTCGAGAGTAACGGCTTCAAACGATTAGCTAAGATCTTCAAAATGATTTTGTAGGAAAAGTTGCATAGGCTGATTGGCCTATATTGGTCCAAAGTTTCAGGGTGAGAGATTTTTGGAACCAAAGTGAGATAAGTCTTATTAAGGGCTGGGTTAAGCACATCTGAACGGAAGAAGTTTTGAACGCAGCTAACAATGTCTGCCTGTAGAATATCCCAGTGTGCATGATAGAACTGGCCATTTAACCCGTCTGGGCCAGGTGCTTTGGAGGCTCCTAATTGAAAGGTAGCTTGGCGAACTTCCTCAGAAGTTACTGCAGCAGTAAGACAGGCATTCATAGAATCAGTGACCACTATTGGACATTGATCAAGTATTGGGCCATAGTCTCGGTGACCCACAGATGAATATAAATTCTGAAAAAAGTGCTGTGTCATATCCTGTAATGTCTGACGATCTCTGACCCATTGCTGATCGGCATTGAGTAACATGCTGATTCGGTTACCCTGTCTTCTCTGAATAGTTGTAGCATGAAAAAACTTGGTATTTTTGTCACCCCACTTGAGCCATTTAACTCGAGAGCGCATGGCCCAGTATTGTTCTTCTTGCTGCCACAAGTGCTGAATTTGAGTTTTTAAGGCATTCATCCGGAGTTGGTCTTGATGAGAGGTGGTTTTGTTTGTCAGGATCTGAAGTTGGTGCTGCAGTGCATTGAGTTGGCGGTAGCTGTTCTTAAATTTGGATCGACTCCAACTGGTAAGGGCTGCTGATACCTTTGTTATCTTCTTTGTTATATCAAAAATCTGAGAAGGAGCAGTTTGCCATGCAGTTGATATTACGGAACGACACGTCGTTAACAGCAATGGACTATGGTCGGATCCAATGGCTGGGAGGGCGAAGACTTCAGCTGCAGGAAAAGTAAGGCGCCAATCCATAGTACAAAAAGCTCGATCTAATCTTTCTTTAACTAAAGCATCCCCAGCTCTATTGTTGCACCAAGTGAAAGAACATCCTTTACTTTCAAGGTCCATAAGTAGGCATTCGTTTAACATTTGATGAAAAACCTGCATTCGCTGAGTAGAGGGTGATTGTTTACCTTGTTTTTCCCATGGATACATAACCTCGTTGAAGTCACCAATGCATAACCATGGTAAAGTGTTAAACTGGCTGATGAGTTTCAGGGCTCGCCATAAAGATTGCCGTGGCTGAAAAACTGCTGGTGCATGCAGACAAGTCAAGTGCATCATAGGTCCACTCTCCCCCTCCGCACAAAACATATCAATATAGTCTGGGGTTTGTTGATCCAGTGTGAGGTAAATATGGTCTTTCCAAAACACTGCAAGGCCCCCTGCTATGCCTAAGGGCTGTTCCAAAAGGCCATTTGTATAAGTAAGTTGTTTCTGAAGCTTTCTGAGTACCTGTTCTCTGTTCTTAGTTTCCATAAGGAATAGAATATCCGGCTGTTCCCGGGCCACCAACGCCCTAAGGGCTTGAATTGTCAGGGGATTGCGCAACCCCTGACAATTCCAACTGATGAGCTTCATTTGTCTTTGGGTGGCTTATTAGGGCCAGCCACCATAGCCCAACTGTTAGGGGTTTCAGCTTGAAAGATTGGAGTCTCCATGAGGTATGATTCATCAAGTCCCTCTTTCAACATAGTACAGCGTTTGGCCTTTTTTATTGGGCCTGACTTGGTACTCAGCTTACTGCTCCTTACTTTTTTTGTCTTCGGGAGTGCTCGAGCTTTCGGATGCCATGACAGGAGGATTGGAGACAGGAGCCGTGTGTGGGAGTGGGAGCAGACAAGATGCGATCGGGTAATGGACGCCAATTGAGAGGTTCTGCCGTAGTAAAGGATGGGCCATCCTCTAGAAACCGAACAATCTCTTTACCTTTGTTAGCGGGGGGGTGTTCCGGTGGAAGCTCGTCGAAGGCACTATAGGGGTCTCCGGAACCATTTCTTCTGTTTCAGGTAAGGATTGAGGAGAATCATAAAAGGTATGCCAGAAAGGGCTGTACTCCCTATTCTCTGCCCTGAGCCATTGACCAAAATACATACTATCCCTGTGCTCAAAATTGGCTTCATCATAGGGAATTTCAGGGCACCCCATGGCATAATGTCCAAGTCGACCGCATGAATAACAGTAGTGCGAGAGGCGTTCGTATCGAAAATCTAACCAGGAACAACTCCTGCAACTCGCAGCAGTTGGCCTGGTTTAAGAGGTTCATTAAGACTGAGATCAACCCTTGCATGGACAGACCGAAGAGATGTACCATCTTTACCAGCAATTTTGACTGCTTGAACCCTACCAACATGGCGGACCGCCCTGCGAATGACTTCCTCTGTGCAACGTTCTAACGGGAGACCAAAGACTTGGACCCAAAAGGTACATGTAGCGAAGTCATAGCAAAGGTGCGGGGGTATTAGGAATCCAAGGCTTGATAATAACAAGGTGATTTCCAAAATGCCATGGCCCATTATCAAGAATTCTCTGTTTTTCCAGTTCAGTTCGGAACTTCATAACGTATATGTCAGTTTCAGGTTGTGTAATTTCCACAGTGTCTACTCGCCAAGCTCGCCGCATAGTACTTTGGAAAGCTGGAAGATTGATTGAATTTTGGGTAAGTACCTTACCGACAAGGATGAGTTTGCATTCAGCCAATTTGTCAATCGAAGGCGCTTCATCACAGACTTCAATGCTCTGTTTTTCCCATAGGCGTCCAAGACGAGAGCACAACCTTTACTTCCATTACTTTTCTAATCAAGTATCAATACTTTCAATTTTTCTAACCAAACCCTTCTATACACACAAAATGTCTAATTAAGTCATTCCAATACAAAACTCAACATATCCAGCTGACGGGGCTTTTGGCCGGCGCCTTAATTATTAGTTACGCAAGCATTCAACATGGAGCGTGAGGTTGATTTTTTTTTTTTGACTTTTCCATTTGCCCATCCGTTCTCTATTGATGGCAGGCGTCTGTGTAGGCAATATGTATCCCATCCCACAATTGGACATTCCCCAACATCATTTTAGTAGTTTTGATTGGATTTTGTGTTGAACGAACTTGATTAGACATTTTATATATGTAAACTGAATCAATCAGGAAAATTGACAGTGCGTGCAAGAATTGTTTTATTTCGACACAAATGGAGGGTCCTAGTGTTAGTTACTCCCCAGGCCACAACTAAATCTCCGTCTAAGCTCTAGGTAAGCAAATTCATATTCTTGGCCTCTCATTTAGAAATAAAAACAACTCTTCTAAAGAAACATTTTCTGCTGTGGAACAACCCGGGATTATCAAAATACACATGCGACTCGCGCCAATCTTTAGAATACTCGCACTCGCAGCATGTTCCGAGCAAATTCAGAGATCACCGACCGAAGATAACGTTTTTAATGTTGATGGATTGTCAATCAGTTTCGTGATTATACTCATTACTTTAGAAGATTTGTTGGGTCAGTACTAATCAATTACAATATTAAAGAAGAGAAAGCCAGAGTGGTCATCACCTTTGTGACTTCCAGCTAGCATGGGGTAGCCATCCAAAGACGCGGCTTGTGTTCGCCAACTCAAATAACGAATATTAGATAACTTAATTATTGCAAGTAATAACACAGTGTGTAGAGACGAAAGGATTTAAGTAAGAAATAAAATATGAATACAGCGGATTTGCGGGATTCAGCACTGTACCTACTCCATGCCTGAGCTTTGCAATGGAACTTGCACAGCTTACGAACCTATCGCAGATGTTTACCGTCGGTCGCGGCCTTTGTGAGCTTGAGGCCCGACCTCTAGGAGCTCAGGCTGAGCTCACTTGGCGTCTCTATTGCGAGCCACGAACAACCTCGCAACAAATAGGGAGAGCGACATGGGTAGTGGGCGAGGGCGAGGATCTTGTCATCAGCATAGAGCTTAGGCCATGACATTGAGCAATAGTTCATCAAGTGCAGGTGAATTCAACTAGATATGTTAATAGGTTTGGACTTAAGCTTCCTTTTCGTGATTTCTTTATGTAAATATATCAAATTTTTATTGCACACGTCTAACAAATGATATCACAATTGATGGCAGATTGGTGGACCCCCAATTTATTCCGGTGTTTAATGAATGTTTCGAGGAAGAAATCTTATGATTCAAGTGGTAGGCTTGTGGTGTTACAACGCAATTGTGATGGCAGCCTCATTGTAAGGAAGATTGTTGAAATGCACATGTGAATTGTGTTTTGAAAAAAATTCCATGTTCGAGAAGTGGTCTAGTATGGAGTAATTAGTATCTCTAAGTTGACCCAAAACTCATTAACTTAAACTTTTGATTGAAGGTGAATTCAATTGAATATATTGATGGCTTCAAACATGGAATCTCTCCTAAAAATCTCCTCGGGTGAAGGTATCGGACGTCTGTTGCACATTTCTAACAAATAGTTGCCATGTTGGGATGTTGTGTGAGAGAAGAGAGAGAGGGAGAGGGAGAGGGAGAGGGTAAGGAAAGAGAGTGGGAGAGGGGTTTTGGTGTAGAATTTGGTTGTGCATGAGAGCTAATGAGTCTTTGTAGATTGGAAGATGCACAATGTAGGTTTTGATAGTGAAAAGCGTATTTGATTTGAAGAGTAAAGTTGATGATGGTATTTGCAATCATCGCTTGACCATTAGTCGGTGGAAAATCGGAAAACCCCACTGAAATCAGTGTTGTTCTAATACTTGGATGTGTTCCCCGGAAAACACTGGCACATCCATCAGTTGCCCCTTGCTATGAACATGTCTGTTGTCTCCACAGTGAATCACGACACATGTCCATCAACCATGGTCCTCATCACGCTTGATCTCCGATCGAGAATGATATGACCTTCGGGACATGTTAGAAAAACAAATAGGTCAAGATGGAGAGACTCGAGGGGGAGAGGAAGACCAGTCCCTGTTAAAACAGTACATGTATTCACCAAGTAGTCATCGGTACCTTAAGTGGTAATGATTTGATCATGAATGTAAAATAAAGTCTGACACGGGTTCCAAGTATAGGGTACAATAAAATTGTTAGTTGGGGCTTCTGTGTAGCTGTGACCAATGCAAGTTTAATGTAGGCATACATCCTGATCTTTCGGCTAATTTGCCAGTGTGATTCATCTATGTAAAAATTGCTTGTGAATGATAGATATTATACATATGCTGGATGTATGAGCACCGAGATTGTGTCAAGTCCATCATGTTCAAATAGGAGATGTTGGAGTTAATTGGGAGTTGGACCGTTCATAATGGCTTGAATCAAGCCCTACGCATAAGTCCTCGAAGTTCCCTTGGTGAGAACAATTATAAAAGAGAGACGACTTCTCTTTTTGCATAAACATGTTCGTAAGATACATGGAAGTTATACACAAGAAAGTGGATTGGAATGTCGGGTGTGCGCGCTTGATCGTGAAAAAGGAAGTGCTCGCGTTCGCGGTGAGTACCGAGAGAGACAAACCAATCTTCAATAATATTGGAAGCAAGTGTAAGACCAAATGCACGGATGTTAATCCAAGAGCGCGATTACACTTTGAATGGCGCAAACGACAGGAGCATTACGTGAAGCGACCTCGGTTCTTGAGACGAGAGGTATGAGCACGCGAAACCCAACTCAAGGGAAAGCTCACCGTACTTCAACTTCTCCTTCCCAGTATGATAACAAAGATCGGCTCAGCTTTAGGCTTTAGTTCTAGAGACTATCTGAGCTTCGTTGAAGTTTTGATCAATGTTGTAAAAAGCCTAGACTCCTTTAGAAGTACCTACAAAACTGTAGTCGATTAATGGTAGTTGGAGCGTGCGGCCTAGAATGAAAGCAAAAAGTCTGAAAATGCAAAGATATTTTGTATGTCTACGTCGGTTATTGAGCATATATAGAGGTTTGGTAATCATTCATTCATTCATTCTGTTACTGGGGAGTTGGTCTTTACCAAGAGTTGGAGGAGCTAGACTAGTTCATATCGCTTTTGCCCCTCCAACACCTCGTGTAAAATCCTTTCCATAAACCAGTGAAACTAGCTCCCATTGCCTTGAACAAAATTATTTCCTACCAAATATATCCCCCACACATAGGAACTTGCACATGATTACCAAAAACTAATAGTGGTATCAAAACCACTCTTCCGCGACGCAACATGGACATCACAGCTAAAAAATTCGAACATATTTTTAGAGCCACGCACATCCAGATGGTTTTGAACATTTGTCCTAACCATCCTCTATTAAGACCAAAGCTTAGACCCAGAGCCAGAGCCTCGTTTGGTTAGCACGATCATTTATCCTAACCAACCTCTGCAAAAATCAACCAACTACAATTCCAACACTTAAACTATGGCCAACGTTGTTTTACAAAAACAATTTATTTCTATTTTTTATGGGAACAACTATGATCGTAGGAGCATTTCGATGCCCCAAAACATTGGGACATCATTGAAAAAACATGTGGCACTGATGAAGAGTGCAAGTGTTTCAGCAGAGCAACTACAAAAAGATTCAAAGGCTTTTGGAGCGAAGATTGCGAAATAGGCACGGAACACACTACAACAAGAATTTCAAATGAATAAAGGAAGGGTAGTATTAAAAGTCGTCATCAATTTTGTAAAAAGCCTCGACTCCTCTATAAATACCTATAAAACTGTAGTCTACTGATACAGTTGGAGCGTGTGGCATAGAATGAAATAATGCAGAATGTGTAGGTCGGTTAACAAGCCTATATTAAAGGCTTGGCATTCATTTATTCGAGCGTGTGGAAAGTAGTCCACCACCAAGAGTACTAGGAGCTAAACTAAAATCCTTATTACTTGTGCTCCTCCATCAACAGCTCGGGTAAAACCACTTCTACAAACTAATGAAACTATCTCCCATGGTCTTAATCAAACAATTATCTCCTTGTCCCCTTATCATTCTTCTACCAAATATATCGCGTACACATACACAGTCACGCATCAGTACAAAAAAAAACCATTAGTGGTATCAAAAACATACTTTCGCAATCCAACATTGATATCACAGCTCTGAAAACCTAATAAGTTTCATAAAAAAACAGCATTAGCATCATGATCAAGCCAAAGATTAAACACATTAAGGTCAGAGCTAATTTGAAGATAATTGAGGAGATAGCCTTCCCTTCTTTGAGTTGAGTTGAAGCCCCAAATGAAGCTCTCGATTCCAATTGCCGGGAGGTCCTCATACGCCCTTATGCAAAGCATCGAAACATCAAGTTGGTCTCCCGATTCTGGCTTTGAAAGATAGGCAACACAAGTAATATCCACCTGGCATGGACCAACGTATGCAATAGTGGGTGCGCATACCTTCACTCCTTTCTCCATGACTTGGAGATAATTTGAAGTTTGTAAGTAGTTCATCATTTTGATCTGACATTTGAGTTTTGCCCCATTAATCTTTCAAAAGTTAAAGAATATTGCCGAACTAAGAAATATATAATTTTCTGTATATTTCAGTGTGTTTTGATGAAGGGTATATCAGCCTATTTATAAGTTTTGCAAGATGACTATCTATGGTATAAAAATATTACACAATTAACTAGAATCAATCACAAAGGTATCCAAAATATTATAGATAATCTTGTGAAAATTCAAGAGAGATAGGTTTCGACATAATATTGCCTTGAGGAAAGTTTTATTATATTGAGAACCATATGAATCTTTGTATAGAGGAAGCAATGTATCTAATACAAAGAATGATTAATAAAAAAGAGAGTATTTTTCCTATTCTTGGTCTAGATATTCTAATCCTAGATTGATTCAATTAATCACTATGAAGATTCAACAGAGATATATCTTGGGTGATCTTCCTTGGAGAGGAAGCTGTGGTGATTCTTGGGCGATTCTGGATTATTCCTCTTAGTTGGCAGTGCTTTCTTGACACCCCCCACAAGCTGATGTGGGTGAGCACACAGTAAGCTTGGCTTGTAGGAGACGAAAGCGAGAGGTGGAGAGCCCTTAGGTGAAAATGTCAGCGGGTTGATTAAGAGTGGAAAATATTGAACATGCAACTTGCTTGACTAATCCATTCGCGGACAAAATGGCAATCAATTTCCACATGGTTCGTGGAAGCATGAAACACTAGATTGCCAGTCAAATAGATTGTCGATATGCTGTCACACCATAAAACCAAAGGCTGTTGATATGACACTTAGAGATCTTGCAATGGATCCTCAAGCCAAATGAGTTCAGCAGTAGTGTCTGTAAGGCACTTGAACTCGGCTTCAGTGCTAGGGCGAGCCACAATGAGCTATTTGCGGGAGCTCCCAGAGACAAGATTGTTGCCAAGTGCCAAAACCCCCCAACTGAGCGGCGAGTGGCATGGTCTGCTGCCCATCTGGCATTGGAGAAAGCATGAACAAGAAGATTGTAGCTCTGAGCGAACAGAATGCCATGATGAATGTTACCCCTAGTGAACCGCAAAATCCGCTTGATGAATTGCCAGTGTTTAATTGTAGGAGCATGCAAAAATTGGCAAGTTGTATTGACTACATAAATGATGTTAGGCCTGGTGATGGTACGGTATTGCAAAGCCCCTAAAACGACATGGTGTAAGGTCAGGGAATGCATCACCATCGTTGACAGAAGGATAGTCAATACCAACAAAGCAGGGTGTGGTCACCGACTGGGCATCGAATATCTTGGCTCAATGAAGAAGGTCAGTGGCATACTTGCCTTGATAGAGGAGAAGGCCCTCTGCCGAATACTACAATTCAGTGCCCAAGAAATGATACAGTGCCCCAAGATCCTTAATAGCAAACTCACGATGCAAATCAGCAAGAAGGGTAGACAACAGAGTAGTAGGTGATCCCGTAAGAATGATATCATCGACAAATACCAAAAGATAAATAATGTATCCATCTCAATTCAATATAAAAAGAGACGAGTCAGCTTGAGAAGTAGTAAATCAGAGAGATAGTAGAAAGCCATTGATGCCAAGCCATTGGTGCTTATCCAAATACCATTTGATCTTCTTCTTGATAGTGACCTGTTGTGACATCTTGAAATTCTAGCCCTCTGAGTGATGAATGAACATCAATGATCACTCCTGAGATACTGACCTTGAGGGGAAAGGCTAATGAGAACAAAACTCGTACGACTAAAGTTTTTGACCTAGGAAAACAACTTGACCATGAGACTTGCATGAGGATGATCCTGTAGATAAGCATGCCAATTTCAAGGACAACTAGAAGTCGATTCGCGGACATAACATAATGGAATGATGGGTGATTCTGTTTACTGTTAGCGAGCCTGCGAACGATCCTAGGTCGATCCTCGGTAATCGTGTACTTTGAAATAAGAATCTATCACCCGCAATTTCATGTAGTCAAGGATGTCCATGTGTCGAGATGTTTTGAACGTGGTTTGGCACGAGTCGATTACGCGTGAATCCTCAAAGCCGCCTGTCAGTTTGAGTTGTACCCAAAATAGCATTTGGTGAAATTGACATGGCATGAGAACTAGATTGGACTTCGAATTATCAGGAACGTCCGGGATGAACTTTGGATGAAGCTACTTCATTAGTCGACAGCGCCAGTTAAGCCGACTACTTGGAAAAGGGATTTTCAGACCGAAGAAGCGAGCCCATGAGGAAGTGGGCCAGACCAAGTTAGTGTGGGCCTTAGGCCTAAGGTGGGACAGCCACCATGGTGGGTCTAAGGCAAGTAAGTGAGCCCATTAGGCCCAATCCACTATTTTCTCTTCCAAGCCCATTACCTAGCCTTAAGCCCATTTGAGCCTAATCAATTCCCGAGCCCGTTCTTATTCATTTCCAAGCCCATTTCTTAGGCCCGCCTATCAATTTTGGCCCAATGGCAAATTGGGAATTTGTGCAAAGTGGAAATGACCAAATTGCCTCTAAAAGCATGTAGATAAGGGCAAAGGAAGAGAGAGAAGATGATGTCATCTTTGCATGGGGATTCGGGGCATGCTTTATGGTCTTTTAGAAGAGGGCAGCAGCCCTCACATCACCCTCTCTCTCCCCTCCTTCGGCCCTCTCTCGACCAACCTCTCTCTCCCTCATTCTCCCTCTCTTCCTGCTTCTACTCCAACAAACCTTCCTCCAAAGATCTGAGTTGATTGTTGGCTTCCCATGTGAATAAGCTTTTGTGCCACCACCACTATGCTCAAGACATCCAGACCGTCCGCCCTAACTTGGTCGTTCGCCGGTCGAAGCCACCGTCTGACACGCCGGCCGGCTAGAAGCCAGCGGTAGTCTAACCGTCTGTTCCTGTTTTGCTTCAACTGACCTTCTTGTGAAAAATCGAGTTGTTCGTTGCCTTCCCAGGAGAATCAGCCTCCGTGCCACCCACCATTTTCTTTAGAAGGCCTAGATCGTATAGACGAGCCCGGCTGCTCGCCGAATGGAGCCGCCGGCCGACCCGCTTGGCAGCTCGCCTAGTCCACCTGTTTCACCTTTATAGCTCGTTTTCTCCCATTTCGACCTTTCCTCCGCCCATCCTAGCCATCAACAAATCCCCCTTGACCCCCAAGTGCCGCCGATCGCTGGCCAACCCCTTGCCGGAGCTTTGATCAGCCGCCCAACTCCGTTTCTCCTCCGGCAAGTCAGTTTTCTAGAGTTTCAGTGGGAGGCAGAGCTTGTGGCTGTCGTTTCAGCCCCGGGACCACCTTGGATCGTCATGGAAGAGGTTCCCGAGCGTCGCCTTTGTCATTGCCACCGCGTCCGTGTCTCCGGCCCGCTTAACAGGTGAGTTTAGCTTCTAATCTTTTGATTAGTTCCTAAACTTGCTTAGGGTTGGTTTATTTAGTGTTAATTCTAGCTTTGGAGGTTTAATTAAGTTATATTAGTCCTAAGATAGGTGGTTAGATTAATGGTTAAGATTAGATTAGCTTAAGCGGAACACACTAATTTATATTATAACAATATTTTTACATACTATTTCTCTACATGCCTTCTTTTCTTTTTACATCACAATACAAGTTTTCCACATAGGCCAAGGGAAATCCTATCTCCTCTAGCGTGACTACAATTTCTAAAATTGAGGTGAGACTTCTATGCCTACAAGACTGAAAGATGAGGGATGAGTTTTGGGAAAATTTAGTAAGTTAAATTTCTATTTCTCTACTAGGAAAGCATCTCATCATCGTTAAAGCCTAGCAAGTACAATACTCATAAACAATGTCGATAGCAAATCAATAGCAAACTTGTTGTTACCCTTGACTACATGCAAATGTCCATCGCAACATACTTCAATGTATACTTACCTTTGGCTTATTAATTAATATATCAATATATCATACTTATGCATATACCGGCACTCATACAAATTCATTTAGCGTCATCCTGGCTTGACTAGGTTTTGTTTGCTCAACCCAAGCTTCTAGTTTCTTGTTGGGCTTCCTAGCTCGACCAAGGCATCTCAGCTCGACCGAGGTTTCTCGAGGTTAGCTTCCCGAGGCTTCCAAGTTCAAGACCCAGGTATCTTGGCTTAACTAGGGCATCCCGGTTCAATTGAGGCATCCTGTTCAATGAATGAGGCATTGCTGCCAACATTGTATGGTGACGGACGCTTTCTCCTCTTTAAGTGAATGCATAAATGCATCATATAAGCCGGTTCTTATCTTTTCTCTTAGCCGACACATGCATGGCTTGAAGGCCTGCTCATTCATTCGTGTGTGTCATGAATTTCTCATACTTCACTAACAAATATGTTGGGAACGATCTTTGGTCCGTAACTTGAATTAATCTTGTAGCGCCAATCCTTACACTAGACAAGGCTCAGAAATGGTACGCCTCAATACTGATCCAAGACCTCGAGATTTGGGTACACCTCGCTTTAGTGATGATCCCAAGCTTGATGAACCTTAGCTCCAACCTGATGTGAATACATATGCATCGAGAATGACCCTTGGCTTGCGGTTTGATTCAACACCAAGCACAAAGTCTGCACATCCATTTGGACTATGGAAATCGACATGCTTGGTGCCTTATCAAGAGCTCATGGATTTGGGTGCTTTTTGAGAATGATTTTTGTAAAATGCCTTTGTAGGTCTTTGTTTGATTCTTTCTTTAACTTTGGAAAAATCAATTAAATGAATAGTTTCTAGAGTCATACCCAAACTAGATTTATTAAAATAAGGTCTTTGTACAGAAAGAATTTTCTCCAACTTTTCAGATCATTTTGAAAATCTTTTTGTGATATTTGAAATATCTTCTTTCAAAAAGGCATTTTCCTTCGAAAGAGAATCAGAATTTATTTTCAAGTCAACAAAACTTTTATCCATGCTTTTAAACTTTTCTCTTCAAGAAGTTTCTTGTTGCCTTAGGTTGGAATTCTCCATTTTTAATTCGGAGATCCTCTTAAGAGAGGTCTTAAGACTAAGACATAGTTCATCTATATATTTCAAGACTTTAATAGGAATTTTTAAATTGCTAACCTCAACTTCTTTGTCTAAGTCTGAATCAAAATCTATTTCAAAATCTGAGTATGATTCCAAATTGACCATCAGACATATGTTGACATATTCTTCATCACTTTTCTCGCACTCGGCATCGCTCTAAGTTTCTGCTTTGAGAGCCTTTTTGTATTTCTCTACTCTTCCTTTCTTTTTCTTTAATAGAGGGCAGTTAGGTCTGATATGTCACTTTTCCTTGCATTCAAAGCATATCACATCTTTGTTGGTTTCATTGTCCTTAGTTAGTTTGTTTTTGAATCTTTGAGTGCTCTGCTTCTTCCAGTTGAATCTTCTTCCCTTCCTATTCAACTTTCTGAACTTCTTAATTATAAGCACTAGCTCCTCATCGTCCATTTCATCTTCTGAATTTGTATCATCTGAATCATCGTTAGATTTTAAAGCAATTGACTTCTTACCTTTAGGATCTTCTTCCTCATTGATCTACTCCACTTCATATGATTGAAGTGTGCCAACAAGTTGGTCTATTGAAAGAGGCATGATCCTCTGGGTTTCTCTAATAGATGTCTTCATGTGATTTCAGTCTTTGGAGAGTCCATGTAGCAGTTTATTGAGTATGTAATCAACTATGATGAGACCTTTTCTCTAGTTGCACATCTTACTTATAATCAAAGTATTCTTGCTATAACAGCTATTAAGCGACAGCCCCTTTTCTAAATGGATGTTAAAAATTTCTTTCTTAATAATGATCTTACTAAGAAAGTTTATATGTAGCCTCATCCTACGTACATTGCTACTCCCAATAAAGTATGTCGTTTACGAAAAAGTCTTATATGAACTAAAATGAGCTCCTTGTGCATGGTATTCTAAAAACAGGTCCACCATAGAACATCTTGGCTTTAAATCTACTCCCCAAGGCAATGCTTTATTCGTTCAAAGAACATCTCCTGGTCATATTCTACTACTATTATATGTGGACAACATGGTTATCACTGACGATCATCATATTGGCATTACAAACCTCTAGTAGTATCTTAATTAACAGTTTGAATTGAAAGATCTTGCGATTAAGTTACTTTCTAGGCTTGGAGGTTGCCTCAAACTCCTTGGGCTATTATCTTTCTCAAGCAAAATAAGCCACTGATCTTCTTTCGTGAGACTCACTAATACCAAGACTATTACAACTCCAATTGATGCAAATGCCAAATTTCATGCCAACTATGGAACTACTCTTTTGAATCCTACACTTTATAGACAATTGGTTGTCAATCTTTTATATACTATTGCTACTCATCTTGACATTGACTATGCCATTGACATAGCCAATCAGTTGCTGATAACAATGCATACAACTCGCTTTGTTGATGTCCTCTGTACTTTTCGCTATGTCAAGGGTACCTTATTTCATGGCCTTCTTTTTTCTACTAACTATATTTTAGAGTTGAAGGCTTATTCTGATGATGATTGGCTGGTGACCCTCTTGATGATCACTCTACTATAGGCTACTGCTTCTTTCTTGGTACCTCATTTATATCATTGCATAACAAGAAACATACCATTATCGCTCGATCTAGCACCAAAGCGAAATATAGTGCTCTTGCTGATACGATATCAAAATTACTTTGGTTACGGTGGTTATTAGAACATATCGAAGTCTGTCAAAATAGTGTAACTATCACTTAATATGACAATCGGAGTGCTATTCAAATGGTTCATAATGATGTTTTCCATAAGTGCACTAATAATATTGACATTGAATGTCATTTCATACGATATCATGTGCTTTATGACACTGTACGACTTGTTTTCACTTCATCTACAAAGTAGATTGTTGATATTTTAACGAAAGCACATCCACTCGAGCATTTTCAGGATCTTTTCTTCAAACTCCAATTTACTTCTTTAACACCTTGAGTTTGATGGGGAATGTCAGATATATTTATATTTGTCAAAGGAAACAATGCTAGTTAAGAGGAATAGTAGAATCATCCAAGAATCACCACAACTTTCTCTCCAAGGGAGATCACCCAAGAGACATTTCGGAATCACCGCAACTTCCTCTCCAAGGAAGATCACCCAAGAGATATCTCTCTTAAATCTTCATGGTGATTAATTGAATCAATCTAGGATTATAATTGATACACCTAGAATAGGAAAATATACTATTTCTTTTTATTAATCATTCTTCATATTATATATATTGGTTCCTCTATACATATATTCATATAGCTCTCAATATAATAAAACTAACCTCAAGGCAATATTCTGTCGAAATCTATCTCTCTTGAATTTTCACATGGTATCAAAGCCTTGATTGTGCAAGCATAGTTTTTTTATTCCAATCCAATGGAAAATCAATCTTGTCCTTCTATTGCTTCTTCTGGTAATTCAACACTCGGTTCATCGGCACCTAAAACACACATTATTCTTTGCCCAATCAGTATACATTGTGGTGGGGGTGGAACAAGAGACCATGTGTGATTTTTGCAGGAGAGCAGTATATTCTTTAGACATGGCCCGGCGCCGCTTAGGTGCTTTATTAGCTTGATTGAAGTAGGAAGGCGTAGAGGTATCCATGATAGACGTGTTCGAGGTGTATGTGTGATCAGAAATGAGGTGGCAGCGCCGCAAAGAGAACTTCGAATAATCATCAATGAAATAAATGTAAAACCGATTGTTTTGACTTGACATTGGTCCCCAAACATCAAAGTGAACTAATTGTAATGGGGCCATAGATTTATTCCAATTTCCCAGGAGGGGGTCAACTCTGACGATGACTTTTACTAGACACACATGCAAAACATGGTGGAACAGACTCAACTGATTCATTGAAAATGCGATAGACTATTGAAAAAGATACGTGATCTAGATGATTGTGCCACCAAGTGATGGATGATGATTAGGAGACTTGATAAGTAGAAGGTGATAGCGAGGCGGACGAAACTGAAAGGGAATAGAGACCCTGATCAAGTACTCCTTGGAGTAGAGTCTTCCCCGTACAACCACACTTCACAAAAAGAAGGTAGGCTAGAAGATAAAATCACAATTGTTTTCTTCAGTAAATTGACGAACTAATAGTAAATTTTTCTTAATGGAAGGAACAATAAGAACATGAGACAGTTGAAAATTTGGGCAAAAATCTACTTGTGTGTGAACTAGGAAGGTTGGACCCATTACCTATGGTGACGTGATTAGAATTAGTGTAAGGCTGAATTGTGGATAGAAGTACATGTTTATTTGTCATGTGATGAGTGGCGCCCGAGTCAGGGTGCCAGAATTCAGTAGAAGACACTAATGGTGGTGGAGGAATATTTAGTAGGTTGAGCTGTGGCTACGATTGAGCTACCGGTGCAAATGATTGTTGACGATAATGATCGAAGCTATGCAAGAAGAGCTCAAACAGTTCAGCATCAACGATGTTTGGGAGCTAATTTCTAAACCTAAAGATAAGTCTATTATCAGGACTAAATGAATTTTCAGGAACAAAGTGCACGAGAAAGGTAAAGTGGTTAGGAACAAAGCAAGACTAGTGGCCAAAGGATATACGTAAGAAGAATTGATAGACTATAACGAAACCTATGCCCCAGTAGTGAGGTTAGAAGCAATTAGATTATTACTTGCTTTTGCTTGCTATAAATATTTCAGGTTATTCCAGATGGATGTAAAGAGTGCCTTCCTAAATGGATTCATCCAAGAAGAAGTCTATGTGGAACAACCATTAGGATTTGAAGATCCAAGAAAGCTAGACTCAGTCTACAAACTAAAAAAGGCCTTGTATGGAGGATGAATTCGAGATGAGTATGATGGGTGAGTTAACTTTCTTTCTGGGATTGCAAGTTAGACAATCGAAGAAAGGTACCTCTGTTCACCAAAAGAAGTATGCAAAAGATCTTATAAAGAAATTCGGATTGGAGAATTGCAAAAAGACAGAGACACCAATGTCAAGTTCTTCGAAGCTAGACAAAGATGAAGGAGGAAAGAAAGTAGACCATAAGCTTTATAGGAGCATTATTGGTTTGCTTCTTTACCTTACTGCATCTAGACCAAACATTTTGTTTAGTGTTTGCATCTATACTAGATCCCAATCAAATCCCATAGAATCTCATTTAAGTGTTGCAAAACGCATCATCAAATACGTTACAACTACTCTAAAGCTAGGTCTATGGTATTCCAAAGAAGAAGACTTTACTCTTCTTGGATATTTAGAAGCAGACTTAGCAGGTTGCAAAGTCGATAGAAAAAGTACTTCAGGTACTTGTCAACTTTTGGGTAGCATGCTGGTGTCTTGATTCTCAAGGAAGCATAGTACTGTAGCTCTATCAACAGCAAAAGCAGAGTATGTGGCTCTTGAGAGCTGTTGTTCCCAAATTTTGTGGATAAGACAACAGCTAAGAGATTTTGGAATTGAATAATCATGCATCGAGATCAAATGCGATAATACCAGTGCCATTAATCTCAAGAAGAACCCAATTCTTCATTCACGGGCAAAACATATAGAGATTCGACAAATTGCATAAGAGATCATGTTCAAAATGGAGAAATTATTATTCGGTTCATCGACTCAAAGAATCGGTTGACAGACATTTACAAAGCTACTGGAGAAAAATCTATTCGAGTCTATTCGCACCAAACTGAATATTATATCTCCTACTAGTTAAAGTCTGAAGTTGGTCAGACTCAGAATATCCAGAAATTACTTTAGTAAGTTAATATCTCTTCAATATAGGTAATTTAATTTTAGTATGAAGAATTCAAAAAGGTATGTTGATATTTGAATCATTACTTGCCTATTTTATTTTTAAATCATCTTTTTCGAATTTTTGAATTTTTGGCAATTTTTATTTTTTTGAAAAAGGTAGTTTTCCTTTTTCCTTATGACGGTTCGTTTACCCCGTTTTACTTTCTTTAAATACTGTCGAGTTTTTCTTCTTCATTTACAAATTCTTAAACCCTAGAATATAGAATTTCTACTCTCTCATTTCTACTCTGAAGTTTTCATCTTTTTCACTCAAACGTATTCGAGAAATCCTCCTCGACTGTGAAGATGTCTTTCCAAAGTAAGTCGTCTCAGATCTCAAGTAGGGGACTAAGGAATATGCTTGAGGGTCTTACATATTTTGACTTAACCGAGGAAGAAGATTCTCCACAACAACATTCTCCACAACGTGCCACTCAAAATCCTCCGCGCTAGCCAGTAGAAGAGGAAATTGTGGAAGATGTCGAACCTGTAAGGACGTTAAAACCCCAGTTTCTTTTTAAACTCTACAATCAGTTGAAGCAAGGTGGTACTACTATGACCTTTATTGATAAATTTTTGAAAGAAAGAGGATACAAAAATGAAACTCTATTCTTACGATCAATGGAAAGGTTAGGCATAGCGCCTAAAGGAACGGCAGACAAGACGTTTGCTAACTTTCTAGTTGATCCCCGTTTTGAGTTCTTTTAATCAGTCAAAGATCAAGGATGATGATGAAAGAATGTACACGAATTTTCAGCCTAGAATGGGTGTTGCTGCTAAAGTGCGTGGTGATGGAACGAGTTTGTTTCGTTCTAAGAATCACAAGAAGACTTACTCGAAATTGTTGAAAAGAGGGGTGATGAACCCTCAAACGGTCGACTTTGATTTCTTGGATTCAATATAGGTGAACATCAGGGAAAAACTTACTCTCCTTGCACTTGAAAAATTTTTTTGCTCTGAGACTTTTGTTGCTTACCTTGAGTGCATATTTCTATTCAATCTTGTCTTTTCTTGACGCTAATAGATTTCATTTTAATGTGAGGGAGAAAGAGTATGCGGTGGATGTAGACACATTGACTGATGTTATTGGTGTGGAAAGAGGTGGTTTCCAACCAATAAATGTGTCTGTTGGTCATTCAACAAGTTTTCTTGTTAAGGATAAACTTTCTGAAGGCAGCATTACCGATTCTAGAATGTCTACCTCAAATATTTTGTTGCATAAAGTCGTGATCAATTGCGTTCGACCAAAGTCAACCTCAAAAACAGATGTCTCTCGTTCTAAAGCTAAACTGATGTTTTCTATTAGTAATGGAATGAAGTTCTCTTTGCCACACACAATTTTGATGCACATGTACAAGACTGTTGTGAAAGATAAGAGACAACTCCCTTACTCAGTGCTGGTCACTCAATTGTTCAGACACTTTAATATTCAGCTTCTGGCCTCTGTGTGTGTTAGAACTATTGTTCCTATGGTTATAGGATTGAAGATGGTGTCCAAGATGAGGTTAAAGGAACTGAACAAGGCCTTGAGCGCTTGAAGGAAAAGTCCCCTAGCAAAACCAAATAAGACTCTCTAATGCAAAGAAAAAGAAATGCAAGGAACCTATGCTTGAACTTACAAAGAAGAGAAGATCTCTTATCCTGTAGGATGAACAGGATGAGGATGATCTTACTCTCTCTGCGTTTGCCTTAAAAAATCTTCGGAGTTTTGTCAGTTTTGAGCAGGAACAAGACAAAGAAGAAAGAAAAAGAGGAGAAACGGAGCAAGAAAAAGAAGGAAGAACAAAGGAAAGAGAAAGAAGAGAAGAAAGAGAAGAAGCAGGCAAAGAAGCTAGAGAAGAAGGAGAACAGCTAAAGATGAGGAGGGACAGGATGACTTTGTTGAACCAACATTTGCAATCTCCTTATCTGAAGATTCAGAGAAGACTAGGAGTGGAACTGTAGGAGATGAAAGAGAAAAAGAACATCACTTGAAAAATGAAATTGAGAAGGAACAAGAAGAAGAATTCCTTTTGCCACCTGTAGCCACAAAAATAGGGGGAGCTCGTGAGAAAATAGGTACTTATTCTTCTCATATTTTTACTAGTAATGATGTTGGTAGATCTCCTGTCGATCCAGAGGATGTCTATGCCTCTCATTTTCCTAAAGTTGATATTGAGACACCCTCTCCAAGTCTTGATGTTCGACAAGTTGAAGTTCCCTCATCTATCAACACTCCACAAACTGAACGCATAGAGGCTAGTGCTCAAACAGCAACTTATGCAAACTTTCAAAGGCTGCTAAAGCTCCTTCTGGAGTTAAAAGCACATCAATATGACATGGAGTGTGAAATTCAGAACCTCCAATCTGCATTGAAATCTACTTCAGTTTCTCTTCACAAGCATGTACAAGACCTTAAGCTTCAAGTTCAAGAGATTGCCAAGGGTGAAGAAATTGAGAAGCGGAAGGAGTCAATGAGAAAGCTAGAGGCGACAGTTCAGTTTATGGGGGATTTCCAGCTCGTTCGCGTTCCCAAACACTCTTGATTTCTTTGAACTTTTTATCCTTCTCCACTTTTTGCTGCTGATAAAAAGGGGGAGAATGTGCATATTTAACTTTTGTTTGACTTATCTTTTGACTTATCATTTGAACTTTTATGCTGAACTTTGTTGAACTATTATTCTGATTGACTCTGTTTGACATTAATGCTTGCAACAACTTACTTTTGTGGTAATGATGTGGTGAATGTGGATGGATAGTTCTTTAAGTCTTGATATTTTTCTTATCTTTTCAAGATTAACATGTTTTCTATGGTTGTAGAATCGATACTATCCAGATCCTAATCAATTTTTTTATATAAGATATCATGTATTGCTTAAAAGTTGTTTTGCAGGTCAAAAGTTCTTAAATCTACAAGAAAGTTTTGTCACCATAAAAAATGGTGAGATTGTTGGAGAAAATTCCTTTACTGTTTTGAAGTTGACAAAACCTTTCCAAAGTCTAGTCTGAAAACTTTGTCAAAGTCTGAAGACCACTAAACTTTAGGTTCAAAGTTTGCCCACACTGACAGATTCCAAACTAAACGCTACTAAAGAATGAAGACTTATCCAAATGCAAGATTATCTTAATTTCTTCAAGGATTTGATTCGTATGGCGTATGGATGACTTTCTGGTTGGATACAACACCTACATGATTGATTATCCTTATTGGAATCATTTTCAATATTCAAATCTTTTAGAAGCAAGCAAACTTGGAAGGTTCTACTTATGGAAACTAGATCCTGATTGTATGAGTGAACATGATTGACGAGCTTTCATCACAAATCATCAAACGATTCAAGATCCATTTGATTGATTTTGTCCAACGAGTAGATTAGAAGAATTTCTTTGAAAAGTGCCAACAGTCGAGAAGGCATGAGGGAGTATTTAAGGTGGACTCTCCGGTTGTTCAATAGTGTGCGTGAAAGAAAATTTTCAAAGTCTGAAATTTTCTAATTCCTTGTCATTTCATTCACTGAAATCCTTTATTTTGTTCATAGTTTTATCTAGCTGCTATAATATGAATTTGTTCATAATTTGTCATTTTCTAAAAGCAAACTGTTTCTACTGTTCGTTGCGAAAAATTGTCTTCACACCTATTCATCCCCTCTAGGTGTTCATACTAGCTCTTTCAATATCGAGATACAAAATTATTTTTTTTCCATTTATTTTATTTATTTTATTCTTGAATCCTCGAATTAGAAAGTAAATCACTAGTATTAGGAAGTAGAGATCTATTCCTATTTCTTGTTATTTTCTAACTATCCTAGCCTATAATTATATGTTATGTTCTTTTTTTTTTTTTTTGGTAAATAAATATATACTAAGCTATAACCAACAATGTACAAAGCAGATCGGCACAAAAAACATACACTCATAGGACAACCTAGTCCGCACGAGTGGAAGGGTGTTGAGAAAAAACTACAAGCTGTCCAGCAAGGGAAGCACAAGGCCAACAAGGCATCGAAGCCTAAACAACTACTACAAAAGAACCAAAACAAAATCGGCCAAAACAACGGCAAATACACAGAGACGGAGGCAACTAGCAGCTAGAGAGCGTCCCCAAAAACATATTCATGAGCAGAGAGGGAAAGGCAACCAGCAACCCAAGTAGTGAAAAAGCAGCCACACACCACCTTAGAGCAAAAGACTTGCCAACCCCAGTCGAAAATCAAGGCCCAAAGGCCATCAAACAACCACCTCCTCTTATAGAGCAGCATCAGCCAACACAAGGGAGAAGATAGATGAGTCAATTCCTCAGCTGCGTTGCATCCTATTATGTTCTTTGTAATAACATAAGCAACAAAAACAAAAGGAATCACTTTTCTTCTTTGAAATCCACTCAACCATTAAAGGAGAAGTAAATATCAAAGCCAAGTTCATACAATTGACCCACATAGTCAGGCTTAAGGAGAATTTAGGAAC
Source organism: Eucalyptus virginea (assembly GCA_014182375.1). Taxonomy (NCBI): domain Eukaryota; kingdom Viridiplantae; phylum Streptophyta; class Magnoliopsida; order Myrtales; family Myrtaceae; genus Eucalyptus; species Eucalyptus virginea. The sequence goes on from CM024520.1 coordinate 38,112,622, forward strand.
CATCAAAGTGTCAGGTAATGACTATGTAGACATTTAAATGTTTGCTATGTGACTAATTGACATCTGTGACTTATCAGTTGTATGAAGATTAAGTGTTTGTGAAAGCAAATTGTCACGCCCCGAACCTTGAGCACGTGCACATCCCTCTACGGTCAATAAAAATTTTGCAACTTTCCAAGACGAGTCACCGACCCTTTCATTTTAAGCACATGCAGAAACAAAACAAAAACCCCTGACAACAAACAGCATGGGATAGGAAAGCAAGGCAACATTTCACAAATGCACACTCTTATAAACGACGGGGTTTAGGTACAAAATGAGTCTGATCAAAAGTCTACAAAAGACCGGCTCTCAAAAAGGAACTGTCCTACGGCATATTAGTCGGACACATACGCTGATCCTTCGAACTCCACCTCCACAGACTCCGAGGCTTCGGTCTTCCACGAGCACCATTTAAGGACCTGAAAATGGTTATACAATAACCAGTGAAATAATGTCTCAGCAAGTCCACCCCCTAAACTCTTATTATGAAGAAAATACGCCCAAAGGGCTGCCTAAGCTTACTCACGAGATAGAGAGCTTACCTTGGTCTTAGTTCATTCCTACAAGTCAATTCAATAAACAATCATCGAATCACATTATCACATCAATCAAGAATTCAAATCGAATCATCAATCAATTGACTCAGTCGATTATATGTCAACGAGACCATTCCCCGTTCATCTCAATTACTCAATCCCAATGCTGAATTACGGCTCAGCAAGCACGGCCTACACGGTCATCTCAAATACTCAATCCTAATGCTAAATTACGGCTTAGCGAGCACGGCCTACTAAAACTTTGGCGGTAATACTGAATTATGGCTCAACGAGCACAACCGATTCTAAATTCGGTGGTAATGCTGAATTACGGCTCAGCGTGCACAACCGATTCTAAGTTCGGTGGTAATGCTGAATTACGGCTCAGGGAGCACAACCTAGATTAGGTGGTTTTCTTGACCTAACTCACAACAACATGCCCAACAACTCTCAATAGTCAACTTATCGCGACTATAAATCCTTACATGATTAATTACCTACCTTAACAATTTTTGAAATAAAAACCCACCATCACCAATCACACTCAAATTGCACAATCTAACAATCAATTGCATAAACTAATTGCACCACGACAATCAGCACGAAAATCCAGTCACCGGCTATCCTGGTTTAATTCCTGGAAATAATAAATAATTAAATAAATTGCAATTAAATAAAGAAATAAATTGCGGTTAATTAAACTGAACTATTAAATTAACCAAACTATGCAGGCACCTAATTAATCAAGTCAACCTTTTGCAATAATACTAGACAACAAACATAGAGCAATCCCTCTCATGACCTCACACATAAGTTCTCAGCATGCCCCAAGTCCACCACATTACTAAATACACCTTATTTAGTAAGCACAACATTAAGAACAACCACAAAACCATAACCGGTCATAATTGGAAGAAACCGGGACATTCGCGCGTCTCTAAGTTTAAATCCAGAAACCTAATCCAACAACTTTGGAAAAATTCCAAATTTTAATATATTGTAAGGGACACATAAACATACAAAAAACTGGGTCCATTTTTAGAAAATATGTCTTCCGAAATCAGTTTGGTTTGAGGTCCAAAAAATGTCCGTTTGATTTGAAATTTGAGTATGTTAAACTAAATGATGTGATAAACAACTTTTGTGAAAAAAATATTTTGAAATTCGAACTCTAAGAGTTTATAAAAATTCCTAGAATCCTAAAATGTCACAAATTACAGCATAGTCTGAGACTCTGTTTGCAAATGATGGAGCTGATATCTCCTTATTTTAAATCCCTAAAAATCTTGAGAAAAATATATGTTGTAGCTGAAGATGTCTAAAACATTTCTTAAGAAGGAATTGACCTCAAATTCACAACCCATTTCGATCCACAAAAATGATAAATGGCAAGGGTTCAAAGATTTGAACTGTAGACAGTCCACAGGATTCGATTAAACCAACTTCAATGGTACTAATCTCACTAATTAGATTAATATTAAACCATTCTAAGGTTAATCTAACAATTCTAGATTATCACTAATCCATTCTTAAGCTAATATAAACAACCCTTAAGCATAATTAACTTCATAAGTAAGGTTTAGTGAGTAAACTCATCGGTTTTCCGATCCGATGAGTTCATGGCGACAGCAACGGCGAGGCAGGCGATAAACCTCCAAGTGGTGACACTAACCAAGGTTGGGAAGGGGCCGATAACGGGACTTGAAGCTTCAAAGCTTCTGCTGGTTCGGTTTCTGCTCAAAACCGAAGAACTTGGAACCTACGGCTGAAACAGCCAAGGAGGAACAGCGGAGGCTAGGCGGGTGGTTCTGGTGGCTTGGCTGGCTTTGACGGTGGCTCATGGCTGCTGAACGACCAAGGACGGCGACTAGGGAGGCTCAAGATGCAGCTGAACTCACGAAACAACAACTGGCTCCCTGGAACATGCGACGGCAGCAGCTGGCTTCCACAAGTGAGCGACGGCTTAGACGGAAGAGAGTGAGCTTCGGCTGGCTTGTTGTTGGCTTCTCTGTTTTTGCCGAGCTTCTCTTTTCCAACCACAATGGAGAAAGCCCCAAATTGAGGGAGAAGAAGGTCTGCTGAAGAGGGGGCTCCCTAAGGGCTCTCTAGCCTTCCAACACTTGTTCAACTGTCCTTGCTTTCCCCCCACCATGATAGCCCATGACCTCAGCCATTCTCTCTCCTCAAATCTTCCTTAGCAAAATTTCAATGGGTCCAAAATGTTGTGTACCCCATGGCATACGAATTTTGTGCAAATGTTCATCAATTCCATTCAATCATCTTCCAGTTAAATCCAATTGAGCTCAAATCAAAGTCTATAATTTTATCCAAGGTGTCTTCACTTAAATCCACATTTTTACATGCTAATAAATCCATCTTGTATGTCAAAAGTGTGCTCAAGAATGGTCTGGAACAACTTTCCCCATCCAATTCCATCAATTCTTGATTTTTTGCTGAAAAACTTGGTTTGAAGAAAAATCTTCGAAAGATGAGTCGACATTCCTAAAATGATTTGTGACATGACAAAACTTCCAATTTCTAAAATCGGGTTCAATTTCTCGATTAATTTCAATCTGGTGCAATTTTAACGCATCATAATCTACCTTGTAGCTTTTAGGAACTTTTCATGCAATTGACCTATGGTCGATTGTTTTCGAGCCACAAAGTGCATTTTCGACACATTGGCGATCTCGATTGTCATAAAAATCTCAAGGTTTCAAATATAGACACAAGGTACCAAAACAACAGAGAAATCGGTCTAGTGCCAATCGATAAGATTTGTGCGATCAGGTGGAATCACTCATACTTAATCACATGCCTTTGTTGAGTCGACCTATCTCCGGTCTCTAATCGATTTGTGCCGTAGTGACCCTTGCAGATTAGTACAGTCGAGTAGTCGTTTCCTGTTCGAATTCTCAAGTCTATTGCGTTAAAATCCCTTAACGGCTTCACCTAATAGACTAGTTATCTCGTGAGTGGCCAACTCAGAGAAGAGAGCTATAGGTGCGAAGATGAAATGCCCGGCTCATTCAATTTAAAACAGAATCGGAAAATCAGGATGTCACACAAATACTTCGATTTAAACAAATTGGTGTTCAAAATAATGTGATTGTAGCAGGCTGAATTAAAGAACCATGGACAAAAAAAATCCCTAGAATCACAAACAATGTAGAAAAGCTAGGGATTGAAGAGCTAGAGGTACTAGATTCTCGAATAATGGAGCAGAGATCCTCTAAAGATAAAGTAATAGATGAGCTGTTAGGAGAACCCCTAATAGTAACAACAATGGTAGACAAGCATGCGAGTGGGTTTCTTTATCGAGACCGGTTGTTTGTCCTTATAGGCTGCCTAGGTTGTCACTGATAGTCAATGGATGCAAGATGACTAGTTCGATGACAATATGTGCAATATTTGCTATGCAATGAGGAAGAGGCAAGTGTGGCAAGTACAACATCTAAATGAGTGGATAAGATAGGGCAGTGTGCCTTCAAAGTATAAGCTAAGTCTCTTTAGTCAATAATTTTGATACAATTGTCTAAAGACAAGAAAATGGATCTCGATGTAAAAGTGAAGCTTGTGTAGATTCAAAATCATCGTTGAGTGCCATAAGAAATTTCATAACATGCATAGATCACGATATTTAGCGAACTTGCAAGCATCAGCATCAGCTTTTGATTGCGGCTTTGATAAAGCCAATTGATCCCAAGCAACATGCATGGAGGGAAAAAAATCGTTAACTAATTGACTAGTCTTCTAATGCATGCAATGCAAAATTCCTAATAGTTGATATTTATGAGCAATATTCAAGGTGAAGAAATGGCCAAGAGGTAGATCCACACTTTGTTTGCTATATTGAGGTGACCAAACTGTAGCTTGATGGAAGGAGCTGAAGTATTTTGAAATCATGTTAAAATCTAACTATTCTTGCTATTCCAATCTAACTATTCTTGCTATTCCAATCCTCCAAACGTTCAATAAGTTTTTCCCCAATCTTTTCATTAATCCTTTTTATACTTTTTATACTTTCTTCGTCTGTAAATTACTGGAACGTCTGTCATTGTGATTTGTAGTCCACTACCTATACTTCCCTAATATTTTGGGGGCTTGTTTTGTAAACAGTTTCAAATACCTTCGCCATGAAGGACAGTTTTTGGGCATTTAGCTGGAACTTCTTCCTGATTTTGATCTTGCCCCTGCTCTCATTCCATCATATTCAATGATGACATCTATATCGAAGACTGTCACCCTCGATGCTTACTTGTATGTCTGTTGCCTTCAATGCACGCCGGCATGTCTCGTAAGTTTTGCGCATGTCACGAGATGTCGGGTGCCTGTTTTATCCTTTGGCGCTTACATGCCGTAGAATTGTAGCTTCCCTTGTTCCAATGGAAAAATTCGATTCTTCTTTTTTGGGGTTCCATTCTTAGATGGCTAGAATTATTGTTTGCCAGTTTAGATGGCCTGGAGTTGTGCAATGTTGAAACTCTATTGCACCTTCAAGAACTCGATGTTGTCATCGCCAATGTGTCCAGACTTGCGATTTTTTTTCTTTATCCATTTTCTGCAATGGCAACGTATGCGATTTTCCTGTTCAATTTGAATCCCCATTCCAATTGTTCTCTGTGATGACTCAAGCACGTCTAACTAGGTTCCAGTGACTACTTGATTTCTTCCTATGGCTCATACGAGAAGTGTTTGACTATTTCAATTTCTCCTCTCCATCATATGTCTACACCTTTAATTCATGTTGTTGGGAATACCTGAATCCCTAAAACGGATTCGACACTAAATCAAACTCCTAAAACGAATGCGGAAGACGAGCCCAAAAAGAACATGTATCACCGATCAAAGACATACCACGGAATCGAGCGTACCTTATTGTCCATAGATTAAACCCCAACGTTAAAGTTCAAGGAAGAATCTGATCCTAGTCTACCAAGGAGCGTGCTGTTGCTATTAGGGGGGAAAAAACATAGCGTACTATTTCTTTCTGTTTTCTTCTTTTTTGAGGGAGAGAGAGAGACTGACGTACGTTCACTTGAAAAGGTACATTCCTCTCTTCTTCTTCTTTTTTTCTCTCAAATACGTCTCCTCCAAAGACGTATCCCTTCGGTAAAAGACGTTCCCCCAAAAGTTACAACCCTTTAACATATCCCTCCATCCATGGGCCATAATCTTGTGGGCCAGGCTTTTAGGCCCAACATGGGCGGACGGGCCAACTTAGGCTCATCACATTAATTAATAAATAAAACCATCATCTCCCACTCGCACATGGTGGGTCGAACAGGATCCTCTTTACCTCTCTTCAACATTCATACCGATGAATAATCCGTGCGACTAGCATACTTTGAGGGCTCGTTGCTATACATCTGTTAGAAATATATAGCAGCTCATAATGGGCATTATACTTTGAGTAGATTTAGTATGCAGTACCCTAGATCGATCGATCACATTTATATCTCTTTTGATCTCTTTTAAACAATGATATATATATATTGTATTCACAATTATGATTATCTCAAAGACAGTCATAATTGGTTGACCAGTGAATACAAAACTACAATGTGATTCTCCAAATTTGATCTTCCTCTTTCCTTCAAACTCTCAATTTAAGTTCAGCTTGCTTTTCTATAAATGTCCCATTAGATCGAATCAACTCATGACCATTGACAACATCCTAAGATAGCAAACACTAAATAGAAACCTTGAGAATAAGTAAAAGTTATGAGGGCACTAAAATTGAGGAACTCTTTTCCTCAAGAGTCTCACACGGCATAAAAGTTACGATCAAACTTTTGCCACTCTTATTGGTTGTCTCATGCATACGTAGTATGAAATACGTATTACGGTATTAACTCCTTTCCCATGAAGCGTATGTCTACATCTTCAATACCATATAGATGATAGTTCAGACATACCCAATGTCTAACTTGAGTTCACGTATCTACTCATTCACAAAATTCATCAGAACTCACATCTAGTATCATAGACAGATAAAGTAAAATATGTGGGTTATTTTACTTTTGGACATAGTAAATATTATGTCCTCATATTCACACCCAGTTTAGACGACAAATATATTTTAAGCTTAAGCTCTTGATTATAACCTAGATAATCAGCTTAAAAACCGTCTCATCTCTATTTATCACATAGTAAATAGAGGCGATTACCCGTGTGAGTGGACTAATCTTATATCTGTCTGACTTACTTTCTCAACTTAATGTAATGCACTAAGCATTAAGATGTATAAATGTCAAACAAAGATTCATAGGCATTAATAATGAAAAACACAAGTTCATAAATGTGAACAACTCAGGGAAATTACAATATCCAGTACATCAAACTCTACGCAATCCTAGAGATTTTATATGACCACAAAACACCTCTCTAGGTATTGGCTTTGTCATAGGATATGCTACTATTCTATGCGTAGATATGTACTGTAAGTTCACATCCTTTCGTGCAACCATATTTTTGACAAAGTTATACTTGGTATCTATATGTTTGGTCTTGCCATGATATTTTGGATTTTTGGTGTACGCTATAACTGCTTGGCTATCACAGTTAACCAATAATAGATTTGTAGCTTTCTCAATAACACCTAAATGATCCAAAAATCTCTTAAGCCAAACTCATCCTTGTACCACTGCTGATAATGCCACGAACTCATCTTCTATCGTGGACAAGGCTATACACGTTCGCTTCTTACTGCTCCATGATATGGCACCATTGTTCAATAAGAAAGCAAATCCAGATGTAGATTTTTTTTCATCTAAATCTCCTCCCTAATCAGCATCTGAATAGCCTTCAAGTTGCAGATCCTTTCTTGGTAATTCAGCTTGTGATCAGCAGTTCCCTTCAGATACCTCAGTATTCTTTTAGCGGCTTTCTAATGTGCTTGACCTGAATTGAATTGGTATCTACTCACCATTCCAACTGCAAAACATATGTCAGGTCTTGTACACATCATAGCGTACATCAAGCTCCCAACAACACTAGCATAAGGAACATGTTTCATTTGTTTATTCTCTTGTGGAGTCCTTGGACACAGTTTATGGCTTATCCTTCACCTTTTGCAATAGAAGTGTCTATGGGTTTACAATCTTGCATACGAAATTGTTCAAGAACATTATTGATGTATGTTTCTTGCGAAAGAGATACCGATCTCTTCAAACGATCTCTTGAAATCTTAACTCCAAGAATGTATGCAGCGTCACCCATATCCTTCATCTCAAAATTGGAAGACAACCAACTCTTGATAGTATTAACAAACTCCATATTGCTTCCGGCAATTAGTATATCATCAACATATAATGATATGATCACAAATTGATCTTTGGATCTTTTGATATATACACAATGATCCTCATCTATCATTGTAAAATCATATGCCATTATGGCATTATGAAAACGTATGTACCATTGTCTTGACGACTGTTTAAGGCCATATATCGATCTCAAAAGTCGACATACCTTTTCTTCTTGGCCTTTCATTATGAAACCAGCAGGTTGTTCTATATATATTTCTTCCTCTAATTCTCCATTGAGGAAAGCAGTCTTTACATCCATCTGATGTAACTTAAGATCCATATTAGCCACTATTGCCAGAATAATGCGAATCGAGGTAAACCTCACTACAGGAGAAAATGTTTCTTCATAATCAATTCCTTCATGTTGATTATACCCCTTCGCCACAAGGCGAGCATTATGCCTTTCTATCGAGCCATCAGCTTTACACTTTATTTTGAGAACCCACTTGTTCCCAATAGCTTTGCGTCCTTTTAGAAGATCAACCAGTTTCCAAACTTGGTTTGACTTCATTGACTCAATCTCCTCTTCCATTGCATGAATTCATTTTTTCTTACTAGGGCAAGTTAGAGCCTCATTAATATTTCTTGGCTCATCCTTATCTTGTGGAGCAACCATGAAAGTTTCCCCTTTGATGTCAAAACGTCGACGGGGAATACTTTTGCGACTTGTTCGCCGTATGGGAGATTGTACACTTTGCACATCATTCCCCATCATACTCCCACTCGGATTAGATAATGATATCATCTCATCATGTGGTTATAATTGAGAGTGAGTTGAATTAAATTCATCACTTCTCATGTTACTCCCACTTGGACGAACTCCATTAAGTTCATTATTTTGATCCAAGATTTCAAATAGGAAGAAATCATCACCTATTTCGCCCTTCTTAGGAAATTCATTCTCTAAGAATGTGACATCCCGTGATTAGAATTCAGTTATACTTCCACTTTCCTGCTCACTTATGAATACATACCCTTTCGAGTGTTCAGAGTATCTTATGAAAATACTCTTATTTCCTCTAGAACCCAATTTCCCAAACTTGCAAGAGGGCTCATGAGTATAGGCAGCACAACCCCATGGCTTAAGAAAACTTAAGTCCGATTTTCTACCCGTCCATAACTCATATGAAGTGGAAGTAACTGATTTGGAAGGCACACGGTTAAGTATATAGACAGCAGTTAACAAAGCATTACTCCAAAAAGTGATAGGTAAGTTAGCATGCGCCATTATGGACCTAACCATTTCCAATAGGGTTCTGTCCCTTCTCTCCACAACACCATTTTGTTGAGGAGTATATGGAATAGACAACTGTCTTTCTATTCCTTTTTCATCACATAATTTTCTGAACTCATCAGACAAATATTCTCGACCTTGATCAGATCTTAATACTTTTATTTTCTGATTTAATTGATATTCTACTAAGTTCATAAACCTTTTGAAACAACTCAATGCTTCAGATTTATGGGAAATCAAATAGATATATCCGAATCGAGTATAATCATCTATAAATGTGATGAAATAAACAACCTCATGCCTTCCTCTTACATTCATCAAACCACAAACGTCAGAATGGATTAATTGCAAAGGAAATTCAGCTCTTTTACCTTTTCCAAATGGTTTTCTTGTCGTTTTCCCTGTTAGGCAATTCTCACATATGGGCAAATCGACTTTTTCAATATTGCCCAACAAGCCCTCTTTGGCTAGTCTATTCATACGCTGTTGGCCAATGTGACCAAGTCTAACATGTCATATACTCACATCATTATCATATGAATTAAGAGATGTGAAAAGGGAATAACAAACATTGGCATTACTATAGTCAACATTTAGTACAATAAAACCATACAGAAAAATGACCACAACCATACTAGTTTGTATCCAAATACAAATCTACACCGCTATTATGGAAGTTCACACTAAAACCAAGCTTAACCAACACCAAAATAGACACTAAATTTCGACGAATTTCCGGAGCATATAAAACATCATGTAGGAACAAGGTGCGTCCACCACGCATGTTCAATTGGCAAGTGCCAATCCCTTTAACTTTAGCTCTAGAGTTATTTCCTACATAGATCCACTTAGTTTCAGTCGTAACTCGTCAAAATTTTACAAATGATTCTCTATCCTTCTCTACATGGTCTGTTGCTCCCGAATCTACAGTCCACAAAGGATCAGATTTAGTTAAGAATACAGAACTTGTCACATTAACAAAGCTCTTAAGAGTACAAGGGGTGAGTACCTTCTTTGACTCGCGACAGTCGCGAGCGTAGTGACCCTTCTGGTCACAGTTGTAACACTTCACCCTTGAAATACTCTTCACTCGAAGACGTTGTCCTCTCTTATGTTGATCAGCTCTTGGTTTCTTGCAAGAAAGACTTGATCCACTGCATTTCCACATATTGAACGAATCAATGCACTTGCGCTTAGAGCTCGAAGCACCTTATGAGCTGAAAGCAATATAGCAAATATGTGTTTCCTTCTCAAATGCCTTGAGGCAATCCTCTGCTAGCTCAAAGTGGCGCACAGCATCCTCAATTTCTTCCACAACATGGTCAAGAGCTTCTAGTGCTTGCTTTTCAAGTACACATTGAATTTTCATATTCAATATTTCACAATTCTCGATGTTCATTGTCTTCTTTGTTCAAATCAGCAATTATGTTCTTAGTTGTTGAATTCATCGATTTGAATATATCAGACACATATGCACGAATTATTAATGCCTATCATTTATGCATCTATTTTGCATAAAACCATCATATTAATAAATAATTTCAAATTAGGTTTTAGAATCAAGAGGTCATTATGTTTCCAATCATCATCCAAAATTCTAACTTGGAGTTATTACTAATATAACATTCTATACAAAATAAATTATTTGAAATTACAAAAATTTCAATGAACTACCCACAATAGTTAATAATAATAGAAAGCAAATAATATTTGATATCAAACAATGATATAATAATAATGCTTTCACATAATACAACTAACATATCAGGTTGCCACACCAACAACAACTAGATAGAAAACATTACATAAGATGTCCACAAAACACACCAAATAAAGACTAGCCAAAATATCTAACACCAAGTCAATATACGAATTGGGAAATATCATCTTTTGTTCAATTTTTTGATCTTTTCCCTTGTAATAATCCAATAATAATCATTTATAAAAGCAATCACAATTCTCCTATACGAAGCAGCTCTGTTGACTTCCCATATTCGATTCAACACTTGTTGACACCTATTTAAATTTAATTTTTAGAAATAAAAGATAATATTTGATTAGAGGGAAATTTTGAAAAAAAAAATTGAATTCAAAAGAATTCAACGGTCAGATTTTGGAGCCACTTTTTTATTGAAGAAGTTGAGTGAATATCGCCGGATCTTCAATGATTTCGAGTTTCTCCTCTATAAAAGGAAGGCGAGGTTTCAGAACCAAGGGGGGGCTTTTCTTCGTCTTCATCGAAGGAGAAAAGAATACAAAAGTGAAAAGAAAAAAGAAAAGTCAAAAAGTGAAGAGATCAAGAGAGGTTCTTGTGTTTTTTTGCTAGTTTCGAAGGGGAAGCACTTTTTCTTCTGCTGAAAAGTACAACAGAGCACAGTAACAAAGAGAAAGCAGAGAGAAGAGTCAGAGAGATAGTGACGTGAGAGAGAAAGGTGAGAGCAAAAAAAGAAAGAAAAAAAAAAAGAGAAAAGGAAAAACGCTGTTCATCTTCTTCCTCGCTGGTCCCTCCGCTGCTACAGGCCCGCGATCGCACCATTGCGCCTCTGCCACTGCTGCTTCGTTCGCCACCTCCGAGCACTGCACTTCCGTCTGCCGTTCGCCGGTCTCTCCGGGAGGACCGCGCGACCACCGCCATTCCTGCAACTGGTGCAACCCCCGACACCACCGGAATCCGAGTACCACCGCTGCAGCAACTCCTCAGTGCCTGACGCCCACGGCCAGCCTTCGCCTCTGTCCTCGACGGTCAGCCGACGCCGCACCTCCGTTCTGCTGTAGCTCGCGCCTCTGTACCCATGAGCTCCGCCACCGCATCCCTTGCCCGAAGTGACGCCACTCCACTCCGGCGCCCAGCTCGTCCGCCGGTCTCCGCCGCTGCTGCTGCCTCGCCGATCTGCTCCACTAGCCCGACGAAGCCGTCGCTGTGCCAATCCGAGTCTCCCCCGAGCGACTCCCCTGCTCCGCCGGTTCTTGTTGCCCGAGCGTCTCACCGTCTGCCGCGTCTCCGAGTGGCCCTCTGCTCGCTCGTCCGAAGCTCCGATCGTGACCCTTTGTTCCACGATGCCCGCCACACACCCGTGGGACACCACCGCTGCAACGCCTCGAGCTCCTGCCGCCGCCGCTCCTGATCCGAGCCTGCTGCTGTGCCCACGACCCACCTGCTGCCTCCCCTGTTTTTGTTGCAGGTTCAGTTATCACCTGAGCTTCGCCGGACCTCCGACGGACAGCCCCTGTTCCGAGCGGCGACCCATCACCGAACCACCACCATAGCTCGATCACCGTTGCTCCCTCACCATTCCTCAAGGCGGTTGTGAGTTAGATTGGGTAAATTTTTAGATTAAATTTAATTCGAGTATTCGAACTTATAGTTTTTGTTTTTAATTTAACTTGATTTGTTCTGATTTATTTTTATTATTATCAAATTAAAAACTTGTCATATTAAGTCACAATAATTAAAAATATTGAGCCGCGAGACATCGGTTTAGATTTTTGATTATTTGGACTTTTCATGACAAATTCTTGAATTGCTTCGCATTATTGATGCCCATTAAAATAATATGTTGTTGATTTACATTGATGGGTTTTTCAATAGGACACATATTTTGGGGCATTATCGTTAGTTGCTCACTACATATCATGCATCAAATGTCATATCTAGAATTTAAGTACTTAGGTCCATATGCATTTCATATTTAAAGCTTTGCATTTTTAAGATTCATATAGAATTAAGATGATTTTCCTTTAATAAAACCAAAAAAAGAGAATAAAAAAATGTTATTTAGGTCATACAAATCACACCACATGTAGCACTCTAGTTAGTGGGTCATAGATTAATGTTTTAATATTCCCATCATGTAGTTTTTTTTTAAATAAACAAAAAAAAAACAAAGATTAGTATTCCATCGTTATGTTATTATTAAGTCATATTAAAAAAAAAAACTAAAGATCATTTCCTTGATTAGTTAATAGGTTAATTCATAATAAATCTCATTTCATATCATCATTATTTAGCATAGGTTGCATATATGCATTAAAAAATGAATCATCATTAAAAAAAAAAATCATAAAAGAGCATGCATGTAGAAATACCATGTCATTCATCCCATATCATGTAGCACATGCATATTTAGGATTATATAAATTAGATTGCATACATATAGTGATAAGTTTTAGTCATACCATATGAATTGCATCTCGCATGTCATTAAAATAAATTCATGCATATTAAGTTAAATAAAGATTACGTTTAATTAATAAAAAAAATTAAGTGTCATGTCATTTAGAAAATCATGTTTAGGGCATGCATTTTCATTAGCATTTTTGTAAGGTTGCCGTTAATAATTTCATACAATTCTATCACTTTAGTTTATTGAATGTTATTTTATTGATTGTGCACCCGCATGACCACCATTTGCATGTTAGTAACTTAAGTTAAAATTAATTAATATTGCCTGCAAAATATTTTTGAAATTAAAATAAAAGGTACCGAAAGGACGTTAGACTAATCTAGCGTATAACCATGTCCCGGACCTCTTGAATCTCTGTTCGCAAAAGTAAAGTATTCTCCCATACTTTACTTGGGTTTCTAACCAACCCTAATTGGTTAGTGGCGGCTCCAAATTGAGTATAATTGCATGTTTAGATGGGTTAATTCCTTAATATCAAGTCGCGATTTGTAGGACTTGGGAGGGTCCGTGCCAAGTCTTCGGACTTAGTAATCCATTGGCCTTCTTTAGGTAATTCACCTTCAAAAAACTCGGGAAGGTCGCGACAACACTCCTTGCCATTCTTATGGAATAGTGTTTATGAAAAATCACACCATCTCAAACTGTGGCATGGGACAACCATTCCATCTGACCTTTTGTATTTTTCCATTGACTTCAAGAACGTGATCAATTAAGTCGCCACTCTCCCATCGATGATCAGTCAACTCAGCTATCAACTTCAAAAGTATTTCCTTTTGTTCATCGGTAATTGCACGAATATGTGTGCGCAACCTAAGGGGAGGCATTGTTTCTGCAACAAATGCAAAACAAATAAGGAATTACATATAATACATATAGACTTCATTGGAAAAAGAAACACATTCTTTTCCTTTTTTTTTTTTTTTTTTGGTCAACGGTCAAAGTCAACGGTCAACAATCAAGGTCAATGGTCAACGGTCAGCCGGGTCGAAGTCAACGGACGGTCGGGCCGGACCGGCCGGGCTAGGTTGGACCGGACGGACCAGTCGGGCCGGTCGGGCAAACCAACCGACAGGTGCCACGCTCGTGCCTAGCTGATGTCACGATGACGTCAGCCGGCGCGTGCCCGCACGTGCGTCGCACGCGCCTGAGGCCGAAACGGCGCGTGCGACGCATGCATCTGCGGGGGACCGAATCGGCGCGTGCACGGCCGCGTGTGGCGGCGCGTCCGGCAGCAATCCGCGACTTGTTTTTCTCGTATCGACGAGAGCTTCGTCCCTACACTATCAAAAACAAATTTTGACTTGCAGAAAATCACCAAACAGGACGAACAATATGCGGGTGTCGGGTTTTACCTTCCCCGATCGACCGGCAGCGGCTTTTCTCGAATTTCGACCACAAAAGTAATTCAATAACATAAAAAGGGGATCGGAAAATATTAACTACGGCTCTGATACCAATGTCGGGAATACCTGAATCCCTAAAACGGATTCGACACTAAATCGAACCCCTAAAACGAATGCGAAAGACGAGCCCAAAAAGAACATGTATCACCGATCAAAGACACACCACAGAATCGAGCGTATCTTATTGTCCACAGATTAAATACCAACGTTGAAGTTCAAGGAAGAATCTGATCCCGGTCTACCAAGGAGCGTGCTGTTACTATTAGGGGGAGAAAAAACAAAGCGTACTATTTCTTTCTGTTTTCTTCTTTTTTGAGGGAGAGAGAGAGATTGACGTACGTTCACTTGAAAAGGTATGTTCCTCTCTCTTCTTTTTTTTTCTCTCTTAAATATGTCTCCTCCAAAGGACATGTCCCTTCGGTAAAAGACGTTCTCCCAAAAGTTACAACCCTTCAACATATCCCTCCATCCATAGGCCCTAATCTTGTAGGCCAGGCTTTTAGGCTCAACATGGGCGGACGGGCCAACTTAGGCCCATCACATTAATTAATAAATAAAACCATCACATGTTACTGTCATGGAAGGATTGTACAACTTAGCAATGAAAACTTGACTGAATCATATCTCATTGTAAGAGCCGGTTTGAGGTTGTAGATCAATGGTTGAATCCTCAAATTTAGGGCAAGCTAGAATTTTGTGCTCCAAGAACAATCATATATTATTTAGTGCAAAATATGACTTCACATCAGTGAGAGAACGGGAAGAAAGTTTGCTGAACAAGGAATACAAAGGGGAAAAATGATGATACACGCACATTTCATCTTCATGGAGAGACATAATCTGTTGGGCCATAAGGCTCAAACAGCTCAGCAAAGAATCCCTTCTTTCTCTTAGGGTTCCATCCCATGTCTCTGCACAGTTGATCATTGTACCAAATGTGAAGTGCACCAATGCATGATCTTCTGTAGTATGGACCTGAAGATCGCTTCATGTACTTTTCCCACTCTTCTATATCCTCCTCCATCTCCTTAATGGAAGGTAGCTTGAACGTACCTGCGAGAAGCTCGGCTAGCCACCGGCATCGTATCTCCGACGTGTACAAGTTTGCAACACTTTCTGAGAACCCGATCACTGCTAGTTGGGGAATTCGGGGATGAATGCATTCCCTGATCGGATGTGATCACATAATTGAGTCCGTGACGGTAACCATAGAGAAATAACACAGGCTACTCATCTTTTGGCTGAACTTTCCAAAGCAAAGAGTGCACAGTTTCATGCTTAAAAGTTTTCCAGCTATAAAATTTTTGCAAAGACATTCTCAAAAAAAGTGTTGAGATGAACGATGAGAAACCAAAGACATTCCCGGGAAAGAAAAAAGGATGAATAAGTAGACAAATTTTTCTCTAAATATGAAGACAAAAAGCATTCCCAAAACCAAATGCACCTAAATCTCCATGAGAACCCAGGACACAGGATCAGATTAGCTTATAGCAGGAGGGAATTCTAGGGCAATACCTGTATAGTGGAACTATTGAATTAGGAGATCCAGATAAGCAGTCCTGAAACAGTTGCGACTCAAACAAATCTAGGAGCTTCTTTTCGCCCCTAAACCCAGTCGCGAGGATGACCAAGTCTGAATTCAGAGGCTCGACCTCTCCATCTATTGAAATCCCGTTCTTGCAGAATCCGAACGCTGGGGCCTTCTTCAAGATTATGCTTCCCTCTTCCACCCTGTCGTAGAACCTTTCAGGTACGGTCGAGATCAAGCAGGAGCTGAGTTCTCGAAGGAAACTGTGTTTTGGCACCATCCCGAATTTCTTCAACTGAAGCTTTCGCTTTATGTGGCTTTCAACAAACTTGGAAATCACCCATCTCTGTCATTGAAGTGGATCGTATTACATGAACAGCATGTAACAGCTAATGAATTTAATCATATGATGCACTTAATCTGAATAATTTCGAATTCAAATTTATTACTCCATGTGAATAATTCTGAATCCAAGTTTCTGTGACCAAAATTACTGGCTCGATATTACTAAATGGTGAAAGATATTCCTCTTGCAGCTCTAATTAAGAAGGCGCCTATATCACTATAGGCGAACAAATCGACATTTGTTTGGAAAGAACAATCACTGTGAGGAGAAGTTGCAAGAGATTTATCTCGTCGCGTACCAGGGGCGATAAAAGCGTGGCCAAGAGGCTCAACAACAAGCCCTCTCTGGGCTTATGCACGAGGATCTCCGAGAAGCGGGTGAAGTAGAGAAGTGCGAGAGGCACGCCCCATGGTAGATAATCCGGCAGGTTCCAGTGTTCCGTTTTGTACAACACCGTACAAGGTCGCTCCACTCCTGCAGGGAAAAAAATTCAACCAAAAGGAAGTTGCCACAAATCCACCCTTGTCAAAATGCCGGAGCTGGAGGAGCGGCTTGCACACGGTGAAGAAAATGTAATGCGGCCACGACTAGGCTTCAGTTTAAGGAACGTTGGGATTCAGGAGTTTCGCATTTACCATTAACAGCTGAGCACTCCATGGCAATGTCCAATGCGGATTTCTGCAGCCCGACGACCACCACTCTCTTGCCACTGACGAACTCCTTCGCAGCTTGGTAGTCCATAGCTGCATAGTCCATGGAGTGGATCACCTTGCTATGGAACGCTTCTGGGCCTCTGTTCGGTGGAAACTCCGGTATGTTCGGAATGCCACTGAATCGACCGGCACAAAGAATCACAAAGTCCACTTCATACGTCTGTTATTGTCATTAGATGGTAAGGTATAGAAACTAAGAAATTGCTACCGAGCAATCATTAACACAAAATGGAAATGAAAATTATTACGGATTGCCGGTCTAAATAGGTATTGGCATGAGACAGTAACATGAAACTGCGTCAAGAAGAGCAACCCCCAATTATGCAATAACAGGAAGCATACGTCTACCTCAGTTTCAAGGCTCAGACAATCCTGCACTCTGATCTTCCACTTCCCACCCGAGCTGAATGGCCTGCCGTCACCGCCCCACAGGCTCCATGACTGCATCGCCTCAACAGGTGGCCCCTCGTACCCGATGCTAAGGACCCTGGTGCCGAACTTGATGTGCTTAAGCAGGTCGAAGTGGCGGGCGTACGACTCAATGTACCCGAGCACTTGATGTGCATCAGGGAAATCCTCGGCTACCGAGTCTGGCCATGGGAAGTCCGAGAACTGGTAGGCTGGTTTTGGGGTCTGGATCTTCGTGGTCTCCACGGTCTTTGTCCAGACCCCTCCGATGCCGGCTTCGGACTCGAAGACGATGGGGTGGAGGCCCTTTGAGAGGGTGTTTTTGCAGGCTAGGAGGCCGCTGATCCCAGCACCAACTATGGCTATCTTTTTCGTCTCCATCTCACTTTGCTCAAATGGCTTTTCCTGTTCTGGAGAGAACTATATGTGTGTATATATATATATAGTTCTCTTGAAACAGTTCTTCCCCCCTTCCCCTTTCTTTCTCTCTCTTTCTTTTATAGTTCTCTTGAACAGTTCTTCCCCCTTCCCCTTTCTTTTTCTCTCTCTTTTTTTTTCTCCCCATTTTCCTCCGCATGTCACTCCTGCCGCCCCCTTTTTCTTTTCGTCTCTCTGTCTCTCCTCTTTCTCCCCTTCTTCTTCTTCTTCTTCCTTCTCCTTGCTGGCTGCTGCTTCAACCAAGACACAAAAATCTCCTCACAGAAACCGCCATCCCTCCAAAATCCCTTCACAGAAACCGCCATCCCCCCAAAACCCCCTCTTCCTCCCCCGGTTTTTCCCCTCGTTTCTTTCCCCCATCACTCATCATTGCTGTAATTTCCCTTAAAAATTAAAATAATCCTCTCAACCATCCCTTCGCACCAGATTTCCCCATTTTAATTTTTTTTTTCATCTACTATTTTCGTTAAAGTTAAAACCCTCCCCCACGGCCTCCTCTTCCTCCTCCTCGCCTGTTTCTCTTCATCTTGATCTCTGCTCTCTCTCGGTCACCTCGTCGCAATCGCTTGCTCCCGCGCCTACGGCCCTCCCTCCTTCGCAGCCGCAGCCGCAGCCGCAGCCTTCTTTAATAATTTTCTCACCTTCGCACTTGCAGACCGGCCTTTGAAGCCACCATGCTTCTCACAATTTCCGGACACACGAGTGAAAACATGTAGGAAAGAATTGACCGCATGTCAGATTTTTTGACACATGTTGACCGCGTGTCCGAATATGTCCAAGCGTGCCCGAGTGTATCGGACACATGTCCGGATATTCGACACGACATGGAAGCTCATAGAACGTGTCCGTACATCATAGCCCATCTGTCGATTTCTCTTGAAACAGTTCTTCAAGAAAATATGACTTTACGTGTTTCACTTGCCTTTACCAATGCTCGGTCCAGCATTAGCATAGCTTGGGGAACATTATGTGCCTAAATTCAACGCATATTGGCAGCCATCGTCTTTGAACCGACCTCTTGACTAGCATCACTTTTTTACCTTTAGAAAATCATCTTGAAACTGTAGAGTACATGGCAAGCTGTCTATTTCTTCATCAATATAGTGTTTACCCGGATTGACTTGAGGACAGAATTAGACTTTCGAATGTATTGCCTAATAATCCACAACAGTTTTATTTAAATATTTTAATAAAAACTGTGTGTTTGTTTTGGAGAAAAATTCATGTAAAAGATGATGCTTTGTAGGAAACCATTTTGTAGAAAAAAGTGTTTTTTTCGAACTTTATAAATGCATATTTTCTTAATTATAAATGATAACCCAGGTGGATTAACAGGATTGCATTTCTTATTTTAACGTGCTGATACTTGCACGCTCAACATCCCCCAAGCTTCCCTCTATATATTTATCTTCCTTAAAATGAGGGAATACCTTTTCAAAGTTTAAATTTAACCAAGATGAAGCCTTTTAAAGATTGCTTAGGTTCAATTGGATGAGTAATTGCAAGTTATACGTCCCATGTCAATTTGGTAAGACCCATGTTTGCTTTGCTTTTATAATTTACTCAAATAATACTGTTTACGGAGTATTTCCTTTGCTGTGAGAAAAAATTGACTCTGTAAAGTGAAACCTTGAGCTCAAACTCTTTAACTAGAGAGAGACAATATTTTTGTAATGTGCAATTGAACTCAATAATCAAGTGATATAAGATCACACTTTTAACACCTCATTTGAAGTGCAAATCAAACTAAAGTCGAATACAAGAAGGCACATGGAATTGAACAAAGGGGAGTCATAAATGCCCAAAAACCCGAGATATAAAGGACTCGAAAGCCTGACTTTAATACTATGTTAAAAATTTCAACTAAAAGGTAAATATATCATACAACGAGATAAAATGTAAATATAAGAGACAAAAGGAATCTCCCAGATACGCCAAGTGGTGACGTACTTTGACTGATCTTATCTTCCTCGGTGATAAATCGCTGTCTCTACGTATCTTTCGTCTTCTTATATTTCAAGGTAAACTTCTTCTCTTTCCAGGTGATCTTCTATGCACAAACAAGAACCAGAAAAGAATGAAAAGAGAAAAGAGGAAAGCGGCCCATCGACGTCACTACTAGTGGCATCGCCGCCGGTCGAAGCTTATCGATGGAAGAATTTATTATTGCAGAGCTTGATTCCATACCGACGTGGGATCATAGCAAGATAATGTTTTCTTTTTCATATTTCCATTTGACTTTTGTGTTCCCAACAAAATCTGACCGACCCATTTCCGAAGATGAGATCCAAATGCTGCTACAGTTTTGAGAACAAGTAAAAGAGAGAGTAGGCTAAAAGGAAGGCAAATATCTATATGTTCATGCACCCAGCAGCATTCTTGCTGAAATCCCTTCTGTGACTCTCGTGAAGCGAAGCCGTCGAGATGCGCGAGAAGACCAGTCCTCACCACCCGACTATGAAAACTCTATTAATACGTGACTATCGAGACGTACTTGGTAAAACATAAATTAAGACCAAGAAGGAAGAAGAAAGGAAGTGAAGAACGAGACGATGAAGATGTATTTTTGAGGTAAATTCTAATCTTCTTCTTTTCATCCTTGTACATGTATAAATTTATAATATAAAAGATAAGAATAGCGGAAAGGATAAACAAGATTACCATACGATTATAATTTCCTACTTTATCTCCAAGCATGTTTGATTATATCAATTAAGATCAAGGTCAAGGATAAAATCGTATCTATCTCCAATACTCCCTCTTAAGTTGGTGCATCGATATCTTGGATGCCCAACTTCTCAAGTGAGCTGTAAAAAATCTTATTTGATATAGCCTTCTATAGTATATCTGCTAGTTGATCTTCCAATTTTACATACAAAAACCGAAGAACCTTGGTATCTGGGTTCTGCTTAATGAACAGGATTATGAGATATACCTCAATGTGTTTTTTACGATCATGCTGAACAGGATTATGAGATATATTGATGGCTGCGTAGAACAACCTCATCTCAGAGATAGGAGCATAACCAAGTTCCATCATTAATCTCCTAGGCCATAGAAGTTCGACGTTCCTAAAATGATTTGTGACATGACAAAACTTCCAATTTCTGAAATCGGGTTCAATTTCTTGATTAATTTCAATCTGACGCGATTTAAGTGCATCCTAATCTACCGAATAGCTTTTAGGAACTTTTCGTGCAATCGACCTATGGTCGATTGTTTTAAGCCACAAAGTACATTTTCGACACATTGACGACTCTCGGTTGTCGTATAAATCTCAAGGTTTCAAATACGAACACAGGGTACCAAAATGACAGAGAAATCAGTCTAGTGCCGATCGACAAGATTTGTACAATCAGGTGGAATCACTCACACTTAATCATATGCCTTTGTCGAGTCGACTTATCTCCGATCTCTAATCGATCTGTGCCATAGTGACCCTTGCAGATTAGTACGGTCAATCAATCATTTCCTGTTCGAATTCTCAAGTCTATTGCGTTAAAATCCCTTAACGGCTTCACCTGATAGACTAGTTATCTCGTGAGTGGCCAACTCAGAGAAGAGGGCTATATGTGCGAAGATGAAATGCTTGACTCATTCAATTGAAGACAAAATTGGAAAATCAGGATGTTACACAAATACTTCGATTTAAACAATTGGTGTTCAAAATAATGTGATTGTAGCAGGTTGAATTAAAGAACCATGGATAAAAAAAAATCCCTAGAATCACAAACAATGTAGAAAAGCTAGGGATTGAAGAGCTAGAGGTACTAGATTCTTGAAGAATGAAGCAGAGATCCTCTAAAGATAAAGTAATAGATGAGCTGTTAGGAGAACCCCTAATAGAAACAACAATGGTAGACAAGCATGCAAGTGGGTTTCTTTATCGAGACCGGTTGTTTATCCTTATAGGCTGCCTAGGTTGTCGCTGATAGTCAGTGGATGCAAGATGACTAGTTCGATGACAATATGTGCAATATTTGCTATGCAATGAGGAAGAGGCAAGTGTGGCATGTACAACTTCTAAAGTAGCGGATAAGATGGGGCAGTGCGCCTTCAAAGTATAAGCTGAGTCTCTTTAGTCAATAATTTTGATACAATTGTCTAAAGACGAGAAAACGGATCTCGATGTAAAAGTGAAGCTTGTGTAGATTCAAAATCATCATTGAGTGCCATAAGAAATTGCATAACATGCATAGATCACGATAGTTAGCGAACTTGCAAGCATCAGCATAAGCTTCCGATTGCGGCTTTGATAAAGCCAATTGATCCCAAGCAACATGCATGGAGGGAAAAAAATCGTTAACAGATTGACTAGTCTTCTGATGCATGCGATGCAAAATTCCTAATAGTTGATACTGATGAGCAATATTCAAGGTGGAGAAATGGCCAAGACACAGATCCACACTTCGTTTGCTATATTGAGGTGACCAAACTGTAGCTTGATGGAAGGAGCTGAAGTATTTTGAAATCATGTTAAAATCTAACTATTCTTGCTATTCCAATGCTCCAAACGTTCAATAAGTTTTTCCCCAATTTTTTCATCAATCCTTGCAGGAGTGCAAATTGCCAAAGTTTGCGTCCTCTGAAAAAAAATTTGACATTTCTTGGGCACATAAAATATAATTCAATCCATTCAATTAGTTTGAATGAGTATTGACATGTCCATTTTATCCATTAGAAAACACTAATTCATGTAATCACCAAGAAATAAGTACTAGGAGCGCGAATATGGAGAAATAACGCCAAAAATGGATCGGCACATCGAAATACCTTAGGAATCGATTAGTCAATGGTAAACGATCAATGTTCAACGGTCAGTAGTGATGTGGAGCTGATGTGTTGAATGACGTGGCAGGTGACGAGCAAATGACGTGGAGGTGACATGGCTTAGAAGCAGAAGATGACATCAGGATGATGCAATAGTGATGTCAGCAATCCACAGCCGGCCTTCTAATCGCGTGCGACGCACGTGGGCTTGTGGATCTAATGCGCAAAATCCGTGAGTGCGCGTGAGGGCGCATGTGACGTCCTTTGGGCGGCATTTGGCTTGTTGGATTCATTGAGTGACGGAGAACCTGTCTAAAGTCTTTTATGGTAAAATATAACCAGCTTAATGCGTCCAAAATCGACTTATAGTTGACGGTTTTGATGAGTCCGACACGGTGGCTGGTGGCAACTCGTGGCAGCGGCGTCCGTTGACAAGAATATAAGTCTAGCGATACCGACAAACAAGATGTGGAAGACTCTTTACCAGCAACTGAAGTTGCAGACTTGGTGGAGAAACGAGAGTGACGCGACCTACACGACTAACATCTTAACGATTACGTGGATTGAACTTAGCCTATTCGACTGGCGTTGCAAATACTTCTAAGGAAATAGCTTTTCAAGAAAGAGGCTCTAATACCAAATTAAGAATACTACGGAAGAAAGAAATAGAGAATTTTGTGTATATTTCGATGTATTTTGATAAAGAGTATATGAGTTTACTTATAGGCTTTATAAGATGGTTATCTATAATGACAAAATATTACACAATCAATTATAATCAATTATGAATATATTCAAAATAATATAGATATTCAGAATATCATGAAGATATTCAGAATATTATAGATAATCTAAATATAAATATAGAACATCTAAAATATACATGCTGCGGCATTGTCTACTATATGATAGGCATTGGAATTAACTTGGAATCTCGGCTTCAGACTTGTCATGCTAGAATGAGACGTGCTGGTTTGATTCACTTTCAACGACCAACTTGTCGAATTCATCCTTGTATCATCATATCGAATGATCCAAAATGCTCATTGGTAGGGAAATCAGCGATTTCCCCTGAAGCATACTTACGAAGAAGCAACTTTATCTACTTTTGATTTGACTTTTCTCATGTCATGACCTCTTCGTACACCACAAAAAGGAAAAAAGAAAAGTTTAGATGTGCATAAGATCTGGAACCCGGGGGATCTCGAATCAAGATCGATACTCGATCATGTTTGATGCAATTGCCGCCTAAAGCGACTGCTAGTTCCATGACTCCGAAAGCTCTACGTTAACGCCATCTTTAAAACCAAGTATGGGATTGCGGTAGACATTTCCTATCTTGATTTCCGTCCACCTGTAAAAAATAAGTAGACAGAAAAGATCATGGGACAACTGCCATGAAATCTCGGCCACATTTTCTTGCCAGAGAACCAGTATATTCGCAGAAGAATTGAGAATTTGTCTACCTAAACTTTGTGACCAACACATGAAGAAATGCACATAAGAAGGCTCGATGTATTCTGCTCCAACACATTGTCTCATTCCTCCACGGAAAGGCATAAAGCTCTTCAATACTGTGCCCGAATCAAGATCCTGATAGGCAATGGACATCAAGTTATGCCAAGAAGACAGGAAAAAATTCAGTCAATGAAGACGTATTGAAAAGAGAGGTCAAGAAACATCTGCTAGTTAAGTTTCAAGCAAACATCTGCTAGTTAAGTTTCAATCATCGACCTCCGGCATCTTGGCCCCGGCACACACCTTCCAGCACCAAGGGTTAAATTCAAGAGGCCAAGGATTTCTAATTTTTCTAATTTTTCTGAATTTTAAAATTTTTTTATGAATTTTATGAATTTTTAATTATTAAAAAGGGACTTCGGATTCTCAAACACATTGGGACCACTTCCATTAGTGAAGAAAATCATTCACGCATTTGTAGTGACGACCATCATCGACCTGTAAAATTCGACTGTAATAGGAATTACCACCCTTTTGGGATCATAACATCCTGCAAATGCATAGTTTGTGACAATATGTTGCTAATTAGAGTTTCAAAAGTGCGAACATTTATCGAGACCACTCACCGTTCACTGGGATATCTCAAACTGCTCTTCGGAGTAGCTCTGGAGCAGTATTTGCCAGCCTGAGTGTTTCATTTATTACCTGAAGGTTTTTTTTTTTTTCATAGAGTACTCTTTACATGTTGGAACATGATTCTTGTTTGAAGTATGGAAGGCATAGATATAAAAATGCCAATGAAGGGATTCTGCGTCACCTGCATCGTGAAAGACATCGACTTGTATTCATCCCAGCAAAGTGCAGTACTTTGCCCCTCTCTCCTTTCAAGGATAAGTTTGTGCTAGGCCTACGATGTAATTGTTGCCATTATTGAACAATTTTTTACAATATGGCATAAGATAATTTTTTAGATATTGTTAGTTCATACGCATTAGGTAAATCCTCTTACCCTTAATTCCTCTAGGACTGATGGGGTCTCGGACAGTAGCTTGAAGATCATAGCCAGCATTGACAAAATAGACTCAGAGCTTGCAAAGATGCCTGCAAACATCATCTGAACTATGAAATCCTCTGTCAGGAACTCCTGATCATGCATACTGTCAATTGCCTGATCGAGAAAATCTACATTGCTTGCTTTCCCTGAATTGAGTCTCTCCCCAGGATACCTTTGAGCATATCTATCAATTTCCTGTGTTCCTGGAGTAAAACGATGAATTGTCAAAAGGATTAAGATTCATGTATTTGGCTCAAAAGTTTCCAAGGTTTTCCCTAAGATAAGTTTCTACTTCATAGCCCATGCTTTCCAACTCCCGAACGCCTATTCTGCCAATCTTCTATGGCAAAAGAAAAAACTTCAGATATACTATATTTTTGAACAATTTAGCTTGTAAAATTGGCACTAAATGCAATTTTTGACTGCAAGGGGAAGTGAAATGGTGATTGAGATTTTCTTCCAACGAAAAAATCTAAGAAAACAAAAAAGAGGTGTTGCAAGGTTTCAAATACCTTTAGGCACCTATGGTATGTAGTACTCGGGACATTAAGAGGAAAGGCCATGAAACCTCTTCTAGTCCACAACTCCAAAGGAAGTTAATAGAACAATTTTGATAGAAATATGGTATTGTATGTGAAAGGCTGCTTTCAAAGTCTCACCTCATAGAAAATCAGATAAATTGATCCTACTAATCATGCTTCTCATCATGGCTATAAGGTTACAATTACACTTTCAAAGACACCATTTTGTTCAAGACTGTTGATACCTAATTTTGACAACCCTAAGTAAATAAAAAATAAAAAACACATCAGAACCAATAAAAAGAAAAAATGGAGAAAATCAATGTCATTGATCGTGCATGGAATTTGAAATTCTAAGAATATTCAATTATTAGTAAATGTGAAAGTAAATTCTTGGTCAAAGAAATTAAGTGAATAAAAAAAAAGTAAGAATTTGATAAAAAAAAAAGAATTAAAATATTTGAGTTGCAAGATCATACTTCAATTTGCAAATCATGAATTAAGCAGGCATGAGAGACAAAAAAATAAAAAAAGGAGAGAGAGAAAAGAAGCCTTCGTCCATTCAATCAGTCAACAAGGGGAGTCTTGCTTACTGAAGGAGGAGTGCAGAAAAAGTACAGAAAGGTACAGTGAGAGAGACGTGAGAGCAGAGAGAGGGAAAATAAAGAAGAAAATAAAAAGAAAAAGAAAAAAGAAGGGGAGTCTTCTTCTTCACCAAACCGGCGCTCGACGTCCACGCCCCTGCAGATCGTGCCTCTGCAGCCGTGAGCACCGTCGCGCTCGGCGTCCGGCGACCGCGTCTCAGACCACCCATCGTTCGCCGGCGTCCTCCGCTCCTCCGCAGCTGCCCGCAGGAGCTTCGCCCGACGCCGCAGCAAACCGGCGACCGACGCCCCCTCAGCCCAATCGACGCCTGCACCTCCGCCTCGTCAGCAAACCCGCGTCACCGCCGTCGCAGCCCTCCGCCCGGCGCCCATAGCAGTCAGCTCGTTCCCCCGCGAAAACTCGATCGCTCTTGCCCCCGTGAAGCTGCTGCTGCCCGACGCCACTGCTCACCACCGCCGCTGCGACCCGCGACCCAGCTGCTGCTCGCCGGTCACCGTCGCCCCGCCAGCGCCCGACGCCTGCTGCGGCCGCGACGACCCAGACGCTCACCACTGCTTTCGCTCTCGCCGACGCCTCCACTGCTACCGTTTTCCCTTCGCCGACGCTTCCACTCGCCGTCTGCCTGGGCCTCCGCCGCAGCCCGTTCGCCCGCCGCGCCTCTGCAACCCGTGACCCCTCCTCGCCAAGCCTCTGCCGCGTCTCCGCTCACCACCGCGCCTCACCCACGACCTGCAACTCGCCCCGCTGCAGCCCACTCGCCACCGTCCTCCTTCCGGCGCACCACCGCCACCCTGCCTGTCCCGCCCGTGACGTGCAGCACCGTCGCCCCGCCGCGCCTCCTCCACGAGCCGCTGCCTGCAACCCTCTGACGAACGCCTCCGAGCGCCGACACCGCCAGCAGCCCACAGCAACCAACCCGTCGCCGCTGCTGGTCGCCGTGCCGCACCTCCGTGCCAGCCCGCGCCACTGACGCCGCAAATGCCGCTTCGCCCGCTCGCCGAAGCCGTCGTTGGTCCACCTGTCAACGCGTTTGCCGCGCGTCGTGTTGAGTTCACCCTTAGGTAGTTTATTTTTATTTTTATTTTTATTTTTCATTTATTTTGCTTTATTATTTTTTTTTTATTTTTCAAAGTTTAGTTATTTAAATTGGAACATTGGGTCCATGTTCATTTTACAAATATTGTAGACATTATCCGTAGGATTTTGTCCAAAATTATTGTAATTATTAATTTGATCCGTAAAACGTCGGATTATTTTTTAATTATAGTAATTTTTTGGGCATTTTGATAGTGTTTTGGTTATTAAATCATTATAATTATTAATTTGACTCACAAGACTTTGGATCAAATTTTTAATTATTGTGAACTTTCTCATATATTGTGATGTGTAGGGTTAAAATAATCATTCTTTACCAAAAAAAAAAAATAATCGTTAATTTAATCTGTGAGACAACAGATTATTTTTTCGGTTATTTTAATCCTTCATTTGATGAGTATCTCGATTAGTTTAGATATAATGTTTATCTGATAATTGCTTGTCTTGAAAAACACTAAAAAAAAAACAAAAATCAAAAATCAAATCTTGCACCAAAACATGTCGGTTTCATAAATTAGGATTGCATTTTTTTAGATTGCACGTTTATATAATTTTTTGGAATAGATTAGGATTGGATTTAAATTTTTTTTTAATAAGGGCTTAGATAATCTTTGTACATTTTAATAATCTCATTTTTCTTATGAAAATAGTTTTCTAAGATAGGATAGGGTTTAAGTCAAATTAATCCTAAAATAAATTAGAAAATTATTTATTTTAGATGGTTTAATTAGGTTTCCTTTTTATTATGAATTTTAATTAAAAAATACAAAAATATTAGGTGCATGTCAATTAGTTTGCATGTTAGGTTCACTTAATTAGAAATAGCTTGTTAGTAAAATTAGGTCATGTAGTTAAAGTGCATGTTTTAATTTCGAGATAAAAGAAAATCCAAAAAAAAAAAAAATTGTTTGTTTTGTGTGTTTATTTATTTTGATGCAATTTGTTTAATTCATTGAGTGTTTAATAATGATTGAGCACCCGTGTAATTACCCTTTTGCGTTATGGTAATTTAGATTAAAATTAAGCCAAGCCTGCAAAGATATTTTTGAAAAAAAAAAAAAATGATACCAAAAGGACATTAGAAAAATCTAGTGTAACCAAGTTCTCATACTCAAAATCTCTTATTCGTAAGAGTAAAATAATTATCTCATTATTTTATTTAAATGTCTAATCGACCTACCATAAACTGATTAGTGGCGATTCCTAGATAAAATCCATTTGCATGTTAAAAATTTAAACCTAAATTGCAAATTGGTATGGGCTTGGGAGATCCCGAGCTAAATTTAAAACTTAGTAGTCCATTAGCTTAAACCTTAGGTGGTGCACCCGAAATTTAGGTCGCGACAAAAACTTTTAGGCATAGTAAACTAAGCTACTATTCTACAATCCTCCAACTATTTGGCAAATGACTTTTAAATTATCCAGCATTATCATGCCCATCAAAATATTCACCACTACAATTAGATCTGATTACTTTTAAGACTTTTACCAACTATTTCTCAATTTCAATTCGAAAACACTTTAACGTGTCAAAAGACTCTGATTTTTTCTTAATCAAATATAGATAACTATATCGAGATTAGTTGTTAATGATTGTGATGAAATTAAAATTTTCTACACAAGGTTTCTGTATATGGTCTACTAATATCAGTGTGATTGACCTCCAACAAGTAAAAATTATGGATTGCAGTTTTCTTCTTTATCTTAATCATCTTACTTCTACAGTAATCTACACAAGTCTCTACAGTAAAAATTATGGATTGCAGTTTTCTTCTTTATCTTAGGGAGGATGTCGGCCTTTCTACTCTTTCTCTAGAGATGTGACCATGACTTTATGCCACAATGCATAAGACAGTTTCTAGCTAGAGATTTTTTGGAAACGATCTTTTTAGTCATGTAAGTGACATATATATCATTAGGAGTTAAAAACAATATGTACAATTCATTAGACATATTGTAGCACACAACTGTATTTGAATTAAAGAACATAAAAATAATATTATTTTTTATTTCAAAAGAGTAACCACACATGTCTAAACAAGATACTGAAACTAAATTCCGTCTCAAGAAATGTACACCAAATGTGTTTTTTTAACATCATATTAAAATCATAATGTAGAATTAAAATGATATCTCCCACGAGCTCAATGTTGTATTTATCATTGTTCTTCATGGTGAGCTATGATTCATCATTGTTTGGCTTCCTTCTATTTATGAATCTCCATATGGTAAACGCAACATGATTTATAACACCACTATCTAGCCACCATAACTAGTAGTGGCATCTAACAAATTGGACTCATAAACAAATGCAAAGAATTATTACCTACAAGCTCACTCTTAGGCAATCAAGTTTTATTTTTGTCGCAATCTTTCTTTATATGAACTTTCTTCTTACAAAAGAAGCAACGGTCACTATCCTTCTTGAATGATACTTTATTAGGACCCAAACTATCAAAATGACCAATGGTATCATGAGTTCATCTATGAATATGATTTTTAGATTTCAGAT
Organism: Eucalyptus virginea; assembly: GCA_014182375.1. Classification (NCBI taxonomy): domain Eukaryota; kingdom Viridiplantae; phylum Streptophyta; class Magnoliopsida; order Myrtales; family Myrtaceae; genus Eucalyptus; species Eucalyptus virginea. The sequence goes on from CM024520.1 coordinate 38,142,780, forward strand.
TTACCATCCTAAGAACGTATTCTCGAACCCCACAAGAACCATCATACATTATGTTAAAGAGTCTTTGTAAATGTATCACAATCTCAACATTAGACAAGGCACAGTTTGAAACCACCAAGGCTTTCATTATTTGTTTAGCAGAACAGTCAACTAGCAAGCTAATCTTCAAGTGTTCCCGAATGAATTACTTCTTAGATAACAAACAAATCCAATTGCTCTTTTCCTAAGTAGTCGAGTGCACTTTTAAGGGTTCCATATTGTCGATAGTGAGATTTGTTGGCTTATCCCAATAAGAGCAATATAAACATTCGCCAATTCCATTGCAAACAAAAATCCTCTTTCCATTTCTTGAAGTTTGAACCAATAAGAACCTCAATTGTAATGGAGTTGCTGTTTACAAAGAAGATGACTAAATAACAAACAATGTTTGCAATTAGCATCATGTGAGTATTGTATAACTTGAAATCATATAAGTATACATCCTAAGAATTACATGCATTATCATATACCTAAGCAGAAGACATGACAGCAAACATAAGTATATATTCCTACCTTCGTGAATTCACCACATTTGAATGTATAAACTATTAGGATCAATGATTCCTTAACCATATATTATTCACGTATCACTTCATGAACCAATACATAATCACCTCCTTTAGGAATATGATTACACATTAGAAAATCCTACTAAAATATGAGACCGATAGTTCTCAAACCAATTAAATCATTGAAACTCTTTCATACTAGGGATATAAACCTTATGTCTTACATTTACCATATACATGTATTTTTAGACTAAATGACGGGGGTAATTTGTCTCTAAAATTACATGTCATACTAATTACATTGTTTCATCCACTAATACATATTAAATCTTATATATGCAATCAATGAATCATGCTCTACACATTATCTATGTGATGATACATGTGAGCTTCCAATTGTATTTTCGAAACCATAAAAATTACAAGAAAATACACAAAAATACCCTAAAAAATACATGTATTATGGGTTTTATATGCAATTTCACATCTTTAAAAGCATCAAACACGTAAAATTAATATACCACAATGTGGAGAATCTTAATACGAGAACACAAGTACCAAAAATACTCCAATTGCAGCTCAAACACGCTAGTACATGCCATCGGAATGCATAGTGCATGTAATGCATGCACAACATGCTTGAACCAGCTGAACCCAATCCAATCGGTTTGACCTGTTTAACCAATCAACTACACTAATCCTATAACATCCTAAAATTTCAATTATGTTTTCAATTAGATAAATTGGGCTTTCATTGACGCGCCTATAGTGTTATTCTTTGAGCTAATCACTCCTGAGATAATTAGACTATTTGGGGAAGTCATTAAGGGATTTAATGCAATAGACTTGAAAATTCGACTAGGAATTGACTACTCGACTGTGCTCATCTACAGAGATCACTACAACACAATTAAAAATTGATTAGAGATTAGAGATAGGTTAGTTCGACTAAGATGTGTGACTAAACGTGGGTGATTCCACTAAATTGCAAAATTCTTATCGATCGGCACTAGACCGATTTTTCTATCGTTTTGGTACCCTATGTCCGTATTTGAAATTTCGAGATTTTCACGACTACCAAGAGTCGCTAATGTGTTGAAGAGTTTCATTGTGACTCGAAAAAAATCGACCACTAGTCATTTGTACCAAAAATTTCTAAAAGCTACCTAGTAGGTTAGGTCACGTTAAAATCGCGCCAGATTGAAATTAACCGTGAACTTGAATCCGATTTAACTTCTATCATGTCACGACTCATTTTAGGAACGTCACATCCTCCAAAGATTTTTCTGCAAACCAAGATTTTTGGCAAAAACTCGATATAGGGTCGTTTTTTACCGAAAAATTCAAGGGACCGTTTTTTATCACGTTGTTGGGATACAAGTTGATTCTATTAGTGATGAAAAATGTCAATTTGATCGACAACTCGATGGTGAAGTTTATTAGGGCCAAATTGAATCAATTCAAGAGAGAATTGGAGAGGAATTGAGGGAAATGTTACAAAATTCATAGCCCCCCTTAGACCACCACCTTTGGACCCGCTCATTAGCTTCTAAAGGAAGCTTTGGGGCTAGAAAATGGCTGAGGAAACTAGCTAGCCATGGTGGGACCATTCCAAAGAGATAAGAGGATAGAAGAGGAGCATGAGGGACCCTCCAAGCATTTTTGTTCCCTCCTTTCTTCTCCATCCGACCAACTCCCCCATTTGTAGACCAGAAGAACTCAAAAAATTGCAGAGAACCGGCCTACAAACCCCCCCACCATTGCAAGCTGCTGCCACGCCGTCTAGCTCGCCGTTGTTCTACCCATGAGCTCCACCCGCCAGCCACTCGTCTCGCTCCAGTCGCGGCTCCAGCTTGCTGTTCCGTGACCCCTAGCTCGTGTTCGAGCCCCTTCGCCAACGCCCTGGTCGCCGTCGTCCCTATCCAGTCGCCGGAATCCTCCGCCAGCTCGTCTAGCCACCCACTTGGCCTGTCTCGCCATTTCCAGCCAACCAAGCCACCGGTTCTACCTTCTCGACCAACAAGCATAAATAGAAAATCTAGAAAGGGTTTTAGGCTTCGAGGCCCATTTCCGAGCCTTTCCCGACCTCGAATTTGAAGTTTGTGAATCGTCTCTGCATCCTCGTCAAAGTGAACTCACCGGCTCAAAAATCTAGTGAGTTTACTCTCTAATCTCCACTTAAGGAGTTAATAATGCTTAAGGGTTGATTAGTTTAGATTAAGTATGGATTAGGTGGTTAGTTAGAACGGATTATCAATTTAAGCATTCGATATTGCATGTTAGGTGGTTAGAGTAGTGCAATTAGCAAGTAGATAGGTCGTAGTATTTATCTAAATAGGTTCAAAATTTTTCCGGGCCCGTTTTGGTATTTAATTAGGCTTTTCCGGCCTAAGTTGCATTTATTGGTATTTATTAATTAATTTCGGTAATTATTTAATTAATTATTATTTTTCAGAAATTAGACCGGGATAGCCAGTGACAAGAATTTTGTGCTGATCACAATGGTGTGGTTGGTTTATTTATCTGGATGATAGTTTGTGCAATTTGTGTGTTGATTGTAATTTTGGGTATTTATCCCAAAATTTATTAATTTCGGTATTTAATTATAAAATTATCGAGCGTCGGTTTATAGCGACAAAAATGTTTTTATCGACCATATAATTAGTGGGATTTTATAAAATAAAAATATTATATTTTTGGCTGAAGGCTACCGTGTACCCACACACATTATTTTACCAGGTACTATGAATATAGTGAAATGGTTAGTGGATAAATATAATATCTATAAATCAGCTTCGATGAATATAAATTAGCTTCGGTGAACTATATTGACTATCATTGTTAGCTTAGGCAAGCATTCTTTTGTAACAGCTTAGGTAAATAGTGATTGTTTCAAGGAAACGACTTGATAGATAGTATTGAATAGGTTGACCGAAATATGGTCCTGATGACATGGAATCAACTGGAACGATTGATCAATGGCTCGATCTGACTTGATGAATTTATTTGTTGAAGTGATTCAATAAATATATGAATTGTACTGACTTGCAGGAAGGAACTAAGACAAAAGTAAGTCTTCTATCTCGTGCATGACTAGATAGCCTTTGGGCATATTTCTTTCCTAGTTGGGTCTTAAAGGCTGAACTTGTTAAGAGATCATCTCACTCCATCGTGGAATAACACTTTCAGGTTCTTAAATGGCAGCTCCTCCCGAGCATTTTGGCCAACCAAAGAAGGTTACCGAGCAGAGGTATTACATTCCGCTTCATGGGAGCCCAAGGGGATGGGTCTATGAACTCGTGAGGTTCGTGGTTTGGGTTGATGCGGGTCTACCCCATAAGGTACCCCATCAATATAGATCATGGTATCGTCATGAGCGGAATGGACAAAATGAAGGTCCCATACCAGAGTCTGAGGTCCTTATGTCGGTGTTGGAGGTTACTTTGAGAAAAGGCACGGTAGATCCTCCTTGTGGTTCAACTGGTAGACCCGGATCTTTCAGATTCAAGGACCTTGGAGTATTCAGTCGAAGACTCGACTGATTAGAGGATCTGTAGCCCGCCCCCATTTTGCAGAGCTTGTATATAGTTGGCTAATATTGTATATAACATAGCTTGATAGGTATATAAAGGTGTGGCTTGGTTTTAAAAAATTGTGGCTCTACTTTTCTATCACATCTTCATGTTGTCTGGGGATTAATTATTCGCTTCCGCATTAATGGGTCGACGACGTGTCCTAGAACGTCGCAATTTAATTGACCACCGAGGGATGGGCATGTGCTCGGAGGATCGGGACGTGACAGATCCATCCAGTCAACATCAAGTCTGGTACAATCAACGAACAACTCAGTCAACTCGGGTCCTGGGTTTGGGCTGGGTCAACCCACGTCCCAACTTCGTTGACATTAGCCCTAGCGAGAGCCCGCGTGAGCACGTGCAACGCACGCACTGCTACAATGCGCGCATGGCCATGCATGGAAGCACGTAGAACGTCCCCTAGTGTCTTGCGACCACTCAAAATGCTTGTCTCAACGAGCTCTTTCCATTTATGTGATCAAATTTGATTTTTATTGCACAAAAAATCATGAAAAATGCTTGAATCCGTACGTTCAAGTTTTAGATTATGGTTATTTTGATGCCACATGTAAGTTGCGAAAGCGCACTCAAGATCTCCATAATTAGAATCAGTAACGCATATAAATAAGTAAAAAAATCTGTGTACTTGATTTAAAATCCATCATTCTCGATGGGAAACAACAATGATTCAAAGCTCAAGTGCTTCTCCTCTATTGTCCTCTGCATCATTGGCTCAATTGGACTACCCTCACCCTTAGTGTTCCGTAAATGCCTCTTATATGAGGATATTTGTGTGTTATGATTAGATGAAAGACCTGATAATTATTTATAGAGTTTTCAACTAGACCCATCACAGGCCGAGCTCAACTTGGCCACATTAACCAGCTCAATATTAAACTAATTAAGAATATCTCACTTTATTAGATTAATCATGTAGAATAGTAAATTACAATATTAATTAATATAGCCCACATCAGAAAAATTCTGACAATTCATCCTTATATTGTTATAATGAATGACCCCAAAATGCTTATCAGTAGAAATCATCAATTTTCCTGGAAGCATACTTATAGAGAAGCAATTTTATGTGCTTTTTATTTAGACTTTTCTCATGTTTTGACCTCTTCGTACTTTGCAAAAAGGCAAAAGGAAAAGTTTAGATGTGCATGATATCTAAAGGCTGGGGATCTTTAATTCAGATAGATACTCGATCATAATGATTCTAGTCCCATGATTCTGAAAGCTTTACGGTAACACCATCTTTAAAACCTAGTACGGGATTGCGGTAGACATCTCCTATCTTGATTTCCGTCCACCTGTAAATAAGTAGACATAAAAGAAGATCATGAGACAACTGCCACGAGATCTCGGCCACATTTTCTTGCCAGAGACAACCAATATATTTGGAAAAGGATTGAGAATTTGTCTACCTAAACTTTGTGACCAACACATGAAGAAATGCACATAAGAAGGCTCGAGTGTATTCTGCACCCACACATTGTCTCATTCCTCCACCAAAAGGCGTGAAGTTCTGCGATATTGTGCCTGAATCAAGATCCTGATATGCAATGGACATCAAGATATGCCAAGAAGACGGAAAAAATTCAGTCCATGAAGATTTATTGAAGAGAAAGCTCAAGAAATATCTGCTAGCTTTTCAAGTGTCACACCTTCCAGCGCCAAGGGTTAAATTCAAGAGGATTCTCAAACACATTGTGATTCATATGAAGAGCGGTCGTGACTACCATGATCGACCACCCTTTTGGGATCGTAAATCCTGCAAGTGCATAGTTTGTGAGAGTATATTGCTAATTAGAGTTTCAAAAGTGCGAACATCCATCGGGACCACTCACCTTTCACTGGGATATCTCGTAATGCTCTTCGGAGTACCCCTGGAACAGTATTTGCCAGCCTGAGTGTTTCATTTATTACCTGAAGGTTTTTTTTTTTCATAGAGTACTCGTTACATGTTGGAACATGATTGCATAGAAGGCGTAATTATAAATATTCTTGTGAAGGGATTCTGCGTCACCTGCATCGTGAAAGTCATCGACTTGTATTCATCCCAACAAAGTGCAGTACTTTGCTGCTCTCTCTTTTCAAGGATCAGTTTGTGCTCGGCCTACGATGTAATCGTTGTCATTATTGAACAATTTTTCACAATATGGCAAGTTCATACTCGTTAAGTAAATCCTCTCACCCTTAATTCTGCTAGGACTGCTGGGGTCTCAGACAGTAGCTTGAAGATCATAGCCAGCATTGTCGAAATAGACTCAGAACTTGCGAAGACGCCCGCAAACATCAACTGAACTATGAAATCCTCTGTCAGGAACTCCTGATCGGGCATGCTGTCAATTGCCTGATCAAGAAAATCCACATTGCTTGTTTTCCCTGAATTGAGTCTCTCCCTCAGGATACCTTTGAGCATATCTATCAATTTCCTGTGTTCCTGGAGTGAAACGATGAATTGTCATAAAGATTAAAATTCATGTATTTGGCTAAAAACTTTTTTTGTTTCCAAGGTTTGCCTTAAACTAATTTTCTACTTCATAGCCCATGCTTTCCTACTCCTTGAAGCCTATTCTGTCAGTCCTCTATGGCTAAAGAAAAAACTCAGATATACTATCTTTTTGAACCATTTAGGTGTCAAAGTTGGCACTACGTGCATTTCCTAACTGCAAGGGAAAATGAAATGGCGATTGAGATTTTCTTCCGTTGAAAATAATTTAAGAAAACATAAGAGGTGTTGTAATTTTCAATTACCTTTAGGCACCTACGGTATGCAGTACCAGGGACATTCAAGGGAAATGCCATGAAACCACTTAAGAACCTGTTGCTCCTCTCATTGGTAGCGTCTGCTGAAGCCTCATCAGCATCATAACTAAAAAGTTGCTTCCCCGTGAAATCGAACATCATCTAAAAGATGGTTAGTTCAACAAAATAAACTTGTAAGCTCAATGAAAAAATTTCAATGCTGTAAATTTTAAAGAAGACATGCCCCAAACGGACAAACTAGAGTTTTACAGCAGAAGCAGCTTGTTTCACTTCGATGCACGGTTGGCTAGACCACATTCTTAGACATCTCTCAACCCCTTCCTCTATTTGCTGAAGCAGCTTTTCTCTGAGGATGTCGGAGCCAAAGTGATTCAGAAAGATTCTTCTTATGTACTTGTGAACAAGACCGACTCTGCTCAAGCGGGATTCGCCCTCCATTGCAAGTATCTTGGCAAAGGTGTCAAAGTACCACATTTCAACGAGCCTCCCTTCTTGCTGAAGGATGTAATTATTAAATTCAGGGTCTACAGAAAATATGATTGGCCGACCTGCTAAACTGGTTCGGAATATTGGCCCATACCTGAAAACAGAATACATTGATTATCACGTCAATTCTTTCAGGAAGCAAGAGAACCTGTTTCCTTTGCGGCAATCTCTATTAAGCAAACATCGTTGAAAGAGTTTAAGAATGGACTCAAGCGCTTTCTCATCGTTCAAGCTTCTCAAAATCCATTTATTTTTTTATATTCAACCTTAAAAGAAGTTCGAAAGGTCGTTATGGGTTTGGCCTCGACGTAGAAAAATTTCAGTAGTTCAGAAACCAAAGAATGTTACCAGTAGAAAAACCAAACTCAACCTGACAGATTAAAAACATAGAATACTCGATTTGTAATTATATAGTTGAACAGATAATCTTTCAGTGCAACACCATACCATTACAACTTGACGCACACGTGATATTCACAATAAGGTTGAAACCCAAGCCAATCTAATCGGGTTTTCAAGAGTCAGGCCACACGACCAAATTAATATGGACCCCGCAATCTACAAAACATTGGGTGGAAGGATGTTACCTCTGAACTCTCTTTCTAATGAACGGATGAAGGTCAAGAGAGTAGCTTGGAATCAAGAGCTTAAGAGTCTCCCCAAGGAGAGGCAAACCCATTGAACCTGGAGGCAAAACTCCATTGCATCCGGGTTTTCTCCACTTGTAGACCCAACGAACAAAGTACAATAAAGTCGCTACCGCAAGGCACAATGAAAAGACCCACATTTTTTCTCTTCAAGTTTGCGATTCTTCTAATCCTACAAAGAGACCATATTTATAGATGGCCGACATGTGCATGAACTGTGGCACCCCTAATCCCAGCAGAAAGGGGGATGACACGACTATTCTTTTACCCAAAGTATGCAATCTCTGACCATCCAAATCCAACCTTCAAAAAGTCTGTTGATATCACTCTCACTCTATAGATCGCTAACTCTTACGAAGTTACGTGAATTTCATCCCATAGTCACATGTGCTCGTAAGCATGCGAAGATTTGGCCGGCCAAGAGAAATCAAAGTTATCCATTTCCAGCGGTGATGTAAGACTCCACGCCTAAAGTTTATTTTAAGAATGGATCTCTACTCTAATGACTCTTTTCAGAAAATACGGCCTATTTGAAAATGAGTGATTTTGAATATTTTTTTTTAAATAATCGTTTGTAGCATTGACAAAAATAAATAAATGAAAAATATTTTCATCGTCCACGAAAATATTTAGACATTGTCTACAACAAAAATATTTTTCATTGATTAATTATTATCCTTTTTAAAAAATATTTTCCAAATCGCTCATTTTTCGTGTAACAAACGGACCCTTTGATGGGTTTTGCTTTGGGCCAAGTTTGGAATCTAGATGGACAGTATCCCAAAAAACCGAACCAAACTACTCATACTTAAAAAAAAAAAAAAAACCATTAATCTTAAGCATTTCACCACTTCTATAGGGCAATTATCTTTTGTTTTTGTATTAATATTTATTTTATTTGGATACTTAAAAGAATGACATCAATTGAGTTTCATATTTCCAATTACTTCTTTAGGCGGCTTTGGCACTTCCTCTCAAAAAGCAAATGAGTTAGCAACAACGTCATACATCACGTCATACATCCCAAACCCGCCCGCTGCATTCCTGTGCCATTTTATATATAATAAAAGATACAGTCCGGCCCAAAAAACAAACAAGATAGATTTAAGTCCTCGTTAATTCGCATTCCAGACCTTCCATGAGCCAAGCCTTATATCAAAATTAGACAAATAATTTTTTTTCCTGTTTCAAAGAGGGAGTTCCTTTGGCAGCGGCAGCGGCAACAAATAATCAGCATCTTTAAAGACAATTTTCCAACTGCGACTATGAAAATTCAAGGTCAGACTCGAAATTCAATGATAAAATTGCCCTCGTGACAAGATTCCAAAATTCGAGAATGGCTGACAAGATGCTAAGGGTGATAAACGGTACATCCTTAGCACTCTTGTCTGATTTGAAAGGGAAAATTGCATCTTAAACCCATGAAGTTAAACATGTGTTGGTCGAAAGTTAAACATGACTTTTTGTTGAAAATATGTCTTGAATTTGAGCCCGTTAAATAAAACCGGACTAACAAGAATACATGAACTCGACCACGTCCGAGTCAAAGCAGCGCATGTGAATTAATCAGCCAAAATTGTCAGAAGAAGATTGCATGCGGATCTACAAGCTGCAGGCGTGAAGAATAGGCCAGAAGGGAGCGTGCAGCCGTGAGAGGGAAAGTCCAAAATTGCTGCTCGTATTTAATGCAGATAGAAGCTCTTTGTCTTTTGTTATTTGGTTGAAGTGCAAGGGAGAATAGTGCTCGAGTTGGACTTCTTCGAGAAAGCTAGGGGAGTTGGTGTGCATGAAGAAAAGTGCAACGATGGCATTCATTGCATGGGTCAAAGAAAGAAGAAAGAAATCTTCATACGTCCATTTTCTCCTCTCCTTTAATGCATGCACATGCATGGATGCCCATGGATTATGGTGGGCTTGCTTTGTCCTTTCTTTCTCTGAAGAAGACTTCCTCACGTTGCAATAAATAATGGAGACTCTCTTTTATATTATAAAAGAGAGATGTCCAATGGAGAAGAGTGAGCCTAGTTTCGATGGCTGAGAGAGAGCTCCTGAGGAGTGTAGAGAGTTCTCTTATGTGAGGGATTTTCTTGTTGTAATTATACCCAAGTATTTTAGCCAATTAAATTTTTGTGAGTAGAAATTGTTTAATTCCTTGAGTGAGGTTTCACTAGGAATTGTGAGGGGCTAAACACTGTGTGAGTTATTTAGGTGTAATTTGAGGCTGGGAAACACTGAGAGTGTGTTTGAGTACTCGAGTGATTGTAATCTCCGGTGTATCTTTGTTTCTATAGTGGAATTCCGTACTGCTCTCCCCGTGGACATAGATTTCGATATTCGGACCGAACCACGTAAATCTGGTGTCCGATTTCCTTTCCTTTATTCTGACTATTTTATCCAATTCGCTTGGTCCATATTCTGCGCGCACAACACTTTTGATGGCAAAAATTTGCCACATTCAACAGATGATGAAGTTGTAAACCTTCGTAAGGTATCAAAACTGGAGAAACCTATAAATGCTAACTCACAAACAACGAAAGGTGTTCGATAAGCGCAAATCACGTGAGTACCTAAGGGACAGCAGAATGTCTCTTTTTTCAACAAGAAATGCCTGCATAACGAGTAAAACAACCTACACAGAGAAAATGATGTACAAGTATCTTGAGAAGCACAAGGAGGTAGAACTCTGGGATTGCTCAAGAAGGTATTTTGTAACCACCCACTCTTTCCTAGATGAGTTTCATGTAGAAGATGCACCGTAAATCTACTTGTCCAGTTGCCAATCTTTCATATACATTTTTTGCCTTTGTCTAGTTGTGACTTGGCAATCACGTTTCTATCAAAATGTTTCCTGGAGGTATCTAATAGGTTGGACTTATGAACAAATGCAAAGAATTATTACCTACAAGCTCACTCTTAGACAATCAAGTTTTATTTTTGTCGCAATCTTTCTTTATATGAACTTTCTCCTTACAAAAATACACAAAAATACCCTAAAAAATACATGTATTGTGGGTTTTATATGTAATTTCACATCTTTAAAAGCATCAAATACAAATAAGAACCTCAATTGTAATGGATTAATATACCACAATGTGGAGAATCTCCATACGAGAACGCATAGTACATGACAAAAACGCCCATGAAATCAACATTTGGATGTATAAACGCAGATTCCTCAACCATTTAGATGCGCTCATACGTGCCACCGGAATGCACAGTGCATGTAACGCATGCACACCATGCTTAAACCAGCTGAACCTCCCCAAACCAACCGGTTTGACTAGTTCAACCGGATCAACTACACCGACCCACCTAGTCAATGTCAGGTTTGGTACAATCAACAAATAACTAAGTCGACTCGGATCCTGGGTTCGGGCAGGATCGACCCATGTCCCAATTTCGTTGACATAAGCCCTAGCGAGAGCCTGCCTAAGCACATGCAATGCACACATTGCTACAATGTGCACATGGCCATGCATGGAAGCACGTACAACGTCCCCTAGTGTCTTGAGACCACTCAAAATGCTTGTTTCAACAAGCTACAATTTATGTGATCAAAATTGATTTTTTTTTTTTTGGTAAAGATCAAAATTGATTTTTACCGCACAAAAAATCATGAAAAATGTGACATCCTGAATTTTCGACCTTGTCTCGATAAAATAAAATGGATTTTTCATCGACACGTTTATGGTCTTTTTTCTCTAAGCTGATTAATCATGAGTTAACTAACCTATTAGGTGAAGCCATTAAGGGATACAATCGCGATAAAATCCCTAAAGGCTACCCGGTAGGTTAGATTGGACTAAAATCATGTCCGGTCGATTTTAATCACGAAATTGAACTTGGTTTCGGGAATCGAACGTTCGAGCGTGTCACAATTTATTTTTAAGACCTCGTCTTATCTTTTGAGAAACTTTTCCGTCAAGCTGGGAATTCGGTGGAAAAATCAATTTCGGCAAATTAGAATTTGTGAAATTCGGATGGGCAGCTTGGGAGGCATTTTTGGGCTGCCAAAAGGGTTTAATTGGGAGAATTTGAAACTTAATTCTTCATTGGTTGATGCTTGGATTTTGTGGGCTGAATTAGAGGAAATTTGGATGCCAATTTGAAACTTATTAGGTGATGCCAATTTGTGGAGAAAATAGATGGAAATTCGTAGGGCTGTTGCATGGGCATTTTTGGGTGCCAATTGGGTTTGTTTTGTGAAGGTTTGAGGGAAAATCAGCCATTGGAGGCTGCCTTGACTTCAAGGGCAGAAGACTTTGAGGCATAAACCACTCAAGTGCTAGATATTTGCCTTGTTCTCCCATTGGTTGCCTTGTTGACCCTCTTGGCTTCTTGTCCCCCCCTCCCTCCTTGTTATGAGACCCGCCCCAACAGAAGCCAACTCCAACTTCTTCCTCGGCTCTACTTCTTTTCATTCCTCCATTGTTGTAACTACCTCTACAAAACCAACAACCAATCACTAGAACACCAGCCCAAGGCTAGCATCGAACCAGCCACTGCTAGAGACCAGCTTCGCCCAAGCTTAGCTAGCTCCGACCACACCACCCACCTCTTTGCCTCACACCCTCCGTCTCGTCTAGCCCATAACTAGAATTGCTCGTCTCTACCATTCGAGCTGTGCTGCCATCTAGCTAGTCCGCCACCGGCCCTAGCTCGTTTGGCGCTCGTCCCCGTCGCCACTTGCCCCCGTCTGGTTTCGCCAGCCACCTCGACCCCTCAACTAGCTCCAGAACAGAACCGACTTCCAATAGCAAGTCGTGAGCTTGCTTGGCCGTTTTCAACATCTTTTGGGCCTCCGTTGGAGATGCCGTAGACATGAGATCTCACCGTCGTATGCCGCCATCGTTGTGAACCCGTTTTCTTGTTAATGCGGTGAGTTAACGCCATAATCTTGGATTATGAAGTTAATTGCACTTAGTTAGGTGGACTAGTGTTAATTAAGGATTAGTGCTAATCCTTAGTTGAACTAGTTAGTTAGGTTACTTAGTTAGGCCAACTAGTTAGTTAGGTGGTTAGTTAGGTTATTTAGTTAGTTTAATTAGATTAAATTAGTTAGCTTAGTTAGATTAATTTAGTTAGCTCAATTAGGTTAGTCCGGTTAGCTTAATTAAATTAATTAAGTGCATTAGTTTAAATAATTTGTAATTTATTTAATTAATTTTGATTAGCTTAAATCGTGTCGGGATAGCCGATTATCAGAATTTTATGTTGATCATCGTGGATGTGTTGGTTTGTGTAATTGATTGTTAAATTATGCAATTGAGTGCTTGGTGATGATTTTTGAATTATTATTGCAAAAATTGAATTTATGGGTATTTAATTAGAAAAATGTCAGGTGTCAGTTTTTTACGCCAAAAATATTTTATGTATTATATAAAATCGAGAAATTTTTAAATAGGAGAGTACCACGTTTTATGGCCCAATTTAAATGTGTGACCACGCACAATTATTTTATCGTGTACTTTTAATACGAAGAAAATTGGTCATGTCCATTACTTGAAATGGAAGTATTGGAGTGCAAAGCACAATGTTCTTGGCCGAGCATGGATGAGCGTGTGGTCATTATCAAAACCCGTCACCCAGCGGGAGTTTGAAGACGATACCCGATGTTTATCGGATGCTCGGCGGGGGTCTAGATGCCAGTTGAGTGGAGGCTGGACCGATGCTCCTTTATGGAATGCCGTTTAGGCGGGGGTTCTAGACGTTGCCGTGCTCAATGGGGTGAGACGACACCTGATTATGCTAAATGACCGCCGACCGATGAGTTGGCCATGGCCGTTTCGGTCGTAATTAACTAGAACACGCTTGAGTGATTGAGATAGCCGTGTCTGTTGGAGAAAACTCCTATAATCTTCAAACGACTCGAGATCTCCTTGATTGATTTTATCTAACGGGTAGATTGGAAAATTTCTTTGGAAAGTACCAATGGTTGAGAAGGCATGAAGGAGTATTTAAGGTGGATTCTTGAGTTGTTCGATAGTGTGTGTGAAAGAAAAATTTCAAAATCTGAAACTTTCCATTTGCTTGTTACTCCAAATACTGAGTTCAAAGTTGTATACAAAAGAAAGAAATACTTAGTGTGACTTCATGAGAGACCAGTAGAGGCTCTTCACAGTGAAGTCAAAGATTGAAATGCTGTAAAATCTCTTTTGATTCTTAGTGAAATTTAGCTAGTAGGCTATCGCGTGAAGAGTGGACATAGGCTTGATCTAAGCCAAACCACTATAATTTTTGTGTTCTCATTCTCTTCCTTAAACTATTTTATTTTGTTCGTAATTTATTTAATTGCTAAAGTTTGAACTTGCTCAAAATTTGTTGTCTTTCAAACTTTGTTTTAAAAGCGAAATATTTCTACTATTCCTAGCAAAAATTGTTTTCACACCTATTCACCCCCTCTAGGTGTTCATACTAGTGCTTACAATTGGTATAAGAGCTTGTGTCCTTATTGTATTGAAGTGTTTTACTTCTAAAGCTAAAAATCTTTGGCTAGTATTTTGGCTCCAAGTTTGGTTGAAGGCCAAAGCAACACCAGACATCCTTACTTTGATGGAAAAGAGTACAATGTGTGAAAAAACAAGATGAAGGCGTTTCTAGATTAAAAGATCCTCTAGAATGGGATGTGATAGAAAAATGGATCAATCCCAAAGCTACATCAACCTCATAAAGAGGAAAGGAAGTTGCAGATACTAGCAAAATAACACAAACAGAAATAACCAAGAGACAAGCTCTTAATGCTAAAGCTATCTACTCTTTATACTGTGCTTTATCTTCTATTGAGTATAATCGAATTTCTTCTTGTGAAACAGCAAAAGAAATTTGGGACAGATTGCACGTTACCTATGAAGGAACTAATCGAGTAAAGGAAACAAAAATCAATATTCTACTTGAACAGTATGAAGCCTTCAAGATGAAGCTTTGAGAATCCATCACTAATATGTTAAGTCATTTCACTGAAATCATAAATGGATTGGCATATCAAGGACAGCCAACCTCCGGACCAATGAAGGTCAATAAACTGATGCGTGGACTCTCCAAAGACTAAAATCACGTGAAAACATCAATTAGAGAAACCCAGATGATCATGCCTCTCTTAGTAGACGAACTAATAAGCACACTTCAATCATATCAAGTGGAGCAAATCAATGAGGAAAAAGATCTTAAAGGTAAGAAGTCAATTGTTTTAAAATCTAACGATGATTTTAATAATACAAATTCAGAAGATGACATGGACGATGAGGAACTAGCACTTATGATTAAGAAGTTCATAAAGTTGATAAATATGAAGGGAAGAAGATTTAACTAGAAGAAGCAAAGCACTCAAAATTTCCAAAAGAGACCAACTGAGGACAACGAAACCAGCAAAGATGTAATATGCTTTGAATGTAAGAAAAATGGACATATTAGACCTAACTGTCATTTGTTAAAGAAAAAGAAAGGAAGAACTAAGAAATACAAGAATGCTCTTAAAGCATAAACTTGGAGTGACGCTAGGTATGAGGAAAGTGAAGAAGAATACGCCAACATTTGTTTGATGGCTCATTCCGATTTAGACTCAAAATTAGAAACAGACTCTGATTCAGAGTCGGACAAAGAACTTGAGGTTAGCAATTTAAATATTCCAATTAAAGTCTTAAAGTATATAAATGAATTTTGTCTCGAGTCTCAAAACATCTCTTCAAAGGATTTCCGAACTAAAAATAGAGAATTCTAAACTGAGGCAACAAAAAATTTCTTGGAGAGAAAAGTTTGAAAGTTTGGACAAAAGTTTTGTTGATATGAAAGTAAATTATGTTTTTCTTTCGAAGGAAAATGCCTTTTTGAAAGAAGATGTTTCAAATATCACAAAAAGATTTTCAAAATGATCTAAAAAGTTGAAGAAAATTCTTTCAGTACAAAGACCTTATTTTAACAAATCCGGTTTGGGTATGACTTCAGAAACTATTCCTTTAATTGATCTTTCCAAAGTTAAAGAAATAATCAAACAAAGGCCTATAAGGGCATTTTACGAAAGTCACTTTCAAAAGGTTTTTGTAAAACATGTTGATCGAAGTGCTTTCAAATGTTTAAAGTGCAACAACTCAGAACATTTCAAGAAGGATTCTCCTAAGGTTTGGAAACCTATTAAGAGGAATTGGGCAAAGACTATTTTCAATACTGACTCTCCTGGACCCAAGAGAATATGGGTACCAAAGAAAACCTGATTTCTTCGTATAATCGTAAGTCACTACCGAAAGGAAGATTAAATGGTATTTGGATAATGGCTGTTCGAGACACGTGACAAGAAATTCAAGTTGCTTTATAAAACTTGTTCAAGTAAATTGTGGAAAAGTTTCATTTGGTGGAAATAGCAAAGGAAGAATTGTTGGATGTGGAACCATGAAAATTGGAAGCTTAACTATCAACAATGTCTCATTGGTGGAAAGTCTGAATTACAATCTACTTAGCATAAGTCAGGTTTGTAATACTAGATTCAAAATAACTTTTCAAGAATGCATCTCTTTGGACCAACCAAAATTCAAAGTATTGGTGAAAAGAAGTACTGCCTAGTAATCGTAAATGATTACTCTTGCTTTACTTAAGTTTATTTTTGACAAATAAGTTTGAAGCATTCTCTCACATCTCAAAATTTGCCAAGAAGGTTCATAATGAAAAATGATATGCTATTTCTAGCATACGAACAGATCATTAGGTGAATTTGAAAATCAAGACTTTGCGAAGTTCTATGATGAATTTGGATTTCAGCATGTTTTCTCTTCTCCATACACTCTAAAACAAAATGGGGTAGTAGAAAGGAAAAATAGATCTTTACAGAAGATGGCAAGAACCTTCTTAATTGAGAGTAATATATCTTCTCGATTTTGGGTAGAAACAGCTTTCTACAGCTTGCTACATCATCAATAGAGTGTTCTTGAGGCCTATTTTAGAGAAAACACCTTATGAAGTGTATAAATGAAAGAAGCCAAATGTTTCTTACTTTCATGTATTTGGCTGTAAATGTTATGTCTTGAAAAATGCAAATAATCGAATCGGAAAAGTTTGAAGAAAAATTAGACGAATGAATTTTCCTTGGCTACTCAACCTCAAGTAAAGCATAGTGAGTCTTTAACAAGAAAACTCAATCTGTGGAAGAATCCATGAACGTCAAATTTCAAGATTCTATGCAGAATCAGCTAGATCATACTCAACTTAAAGAATCTGAATCAATTCAAGACTTTACTAAGTCTACTTCCCCCGAAGAGGTTCAAATTTCTGGAGATTAGCGACAAACAAATCTAAAAGATTCAATAGAAGCAGAGGATCAGCAGACTCTCAAATCAACCAGCAACTGAAAGTAGAAGTCAAGTCATCCCAAAGAACTCATCATTAGCAACATTGATGAAAGAATTTGCACTAGATCCAAAAGGTGAGAAGAGTCTAGCGCCCTAGCACTTGTTTCTGAGATAGAACCCAAAAGTGTAGAAGAAGCCATGACTGATGAAAGTTGGATCAAAGCTATGCAAGATGAGCTCAGACAGTTCAGCATCAATGATGTTTGGGAGCTAATTCCTAAGCCTAAAGATAAGTCTATTATTGAAACAAAATGGGTTTTCAGGAACAAGATGGACGATAAAGGAAAAGTTGTCAAGAACAAAACAAGACTCACGGCCAAAGGATATATACAAGAAGAAGGGATAGATTATGATGAGACCTATGCACTAATAGCGAGGTTAGAAGCAATTAGATTATTACTTGCTTTTGCTTGTTATAAAAATTTCAGGTTATTCTAGATTGATGTCAAAAGTGCATTCCTAAATGGATTCATCCAAGAAGAAGTTTATGTGGAACAACTACTAGGATTTGAAGATCCAAGAAAGCCAGACTCAGTCTACAAACTAAAAAAATGCCTTGTATAGATTGAAACAAGCATCTCGAGCTTGGTATGAAAGGTTAAGTAAATTCTTAATCCAAAATGGTTTTGTTAAGGGAAAGGTAGATACTACTTTTGATCCCCTAATGAAAATTTATGCAAGAAATTCTCTAGATATATGTAGGATGAAATTCGAGATGAGTATGATGGGTGAGTTAACTTTCTTTCTAGGATTGCAAGTTAGACAATTGAAGAAATGTATCTTTATTCACCAAGAGAAGTATGCAAAAATCTTGTCAAGAAATTTGGATTAAAGAATTGCAAGAAGATAGAGACACCAATGTCAAGTTCTTCGAAGTTGGACAAAGATGAAGGAGGAAAGAAAGTAGACTAGAAGCTTTACAGAAGCATAATCGATTCTCTTCTTTATCTTATTGCATCTAGACCTGACATTTTGTTTAGTGTTTACATATGTGCTATATTCCAATCTGATCCCAAAAAAACTCATTTAAGTGCTATAAAACACATCATCAAATATATTGCACTACTCCAAAGCTAGGTCAATGCTATCCCAAAGAAAGAGACTTTACTCTTCTTGAATATTCAGACGTAGATTTAACAGGTTGTAAATTCGATAGAAAGAGTACTCCTGGTACTTGTCAACTGCCGGGCAGCATGCAGGTGTCTTGGTTCTCAAGGAAAAAGAGTACCGTGGCTCTATCAATAGCCGAAACAAAGTATGTAGCTCTTAAGAGCTATTGTTCTCAAATTTTATGGATAAGACAACAGCTAAGAGACTTTAGAATTGAAGAATCACGCACTGAGATCAGATGCGACAACACCAGTGCTATTAATCTCACGAAGAATTCAATTCTTCATTCAAGGGCAAAGCATATAGAAATTTGACACCATTTCATAAGAGATCATGTCCAAAATGGAGAAATTATGATTCATTTTATTGACTCGAAAATCAGTTGGCAAACATATTTACAAAGCCTTTGGAGAAAAATTTATTTGAGTCTATTCACACCAAACTAAATATTTTATCTTCTACCGGTTAAAGTCTAAAGTTAGTCAGACTCAGACTTTCCAGACTCTACTTCAGTAAAAGAAAGTCTCGAATCTAGGTATTTTACTTTTGGAATGAATAGGTATGTTTAATTGAATCGTTGTTTGCCTATTTTATTTTTGGAAGTTATCTTTTTTTAATTTTTGAATTTTTGGCAGTTTTTATTTTCATTTATTTCGAAAAAGGCAATTTTCTTGTGACGGTTCATTTTTCCTTTTATTTGTGACCGTACATTTCCTTTATATACCTTTCAAGCACTTTTTACCAAACCCTAGCATATAGACTTTCTACTCTTTCATTTCTACTCTCTCGTTTTTACTTTAAAGATTGTTCTGCAAGTCTTCACCTTTTTCACTCGAACTTGCTCGTGAAATCCTCCATGACTGTGAAAATGTCTTTTCAAAGAAAGTCATCTCGGATCGCAAGTAAGGGATCACGAAATATACCTAAGGGTCCTACACATTTTGATTTGACCGAGGAAGAAGAGTTTTTACAACACAATCCACAATGTGCTACACAAAATCCTCCGCACCAACAAGTGGAAGAGGAAATCGAGGAAGATGTGGAACCTCTCAGAACCATGAAACCCTAGGTTATTTATAAACTTTTCTATCATCTGAAGCAAGGTGGTACTCCTATGACCTTTATCGATGAATTTCTGAAAGAAAAAAGATACAAGAATGAAACTCTATTCTTGCGAACGATGGAAAGATTAGGAATAGCGCCTAAAGGATCGGCAGATAAAGCATTTGCTAACTCTCCACTTGATCCTCACTTTGGCTCTTTCATTCAGCCTGAGAGCAAAGACAATGATGAGAGAATGTACTCAAATTTTCAGCCGAGAATGGGCATTGCTGCTGAAGTGCCTAGTGATGAAACAAGTCTTTTTCGTTCTAAGGATCAAAAAGGAGTTTACACCAAACTGCTGAAAAGAGGGGTGATGAACCCTCAATCAATCGATTTTGAGTTTCTAGACTCAATCAAAGTAAATATGAGGGAAAAATTATTTCTCCTTCAACTAAAGAACTTTTGCTCCGAAACTACTATTGGATATCTTGAGTTAATTGCTTATTTATATTCAAACTAGTCTTTTCTTGACCCAAATAGATTTAAATTCATTGTGCGTGATAAAAGCTATGTGGTGGATGTTGATATGTTGGTTGACATCATTAGGGTGGAAAGAGGTGGTTTCCAACCAATAAATGTCTCTTTTGGTCAAGCAATGAGATTCCTCGTCAAGGACAGAGACCTTGAAGGAGGCATCACTTGGTCCCAACTGTTTGCCTCAAATATTTTGCTGCACAAAGTTGTGATCAACTGCATTCGATCTAAGTCGACCTCAAAGACAGATGTTTCTCGATCTGAAGCCAAACTGATGTTTGCCATCAGTAATGGAATGAAGTTCTCTTTGCCTCATACAATCCCGATGCATATGTACAGGAATGTTGTGAAGGATAAGGGACAGCTCCCTTACTCAGTACTGGTCACACAACTGTTCAGACATTTTTAGATTAAGTTACCAGCCTCTCTTTGTACTAGAACTATTGATCCTATGGTTATAGGATTGAAGATGGTGTCCAAAATGAGGTTAAAAGAACTGAACAAGGATATAGAATGCTTGAAGGAAGAATCCCCCAGCAAAACCAAACAAGACTCTGCTGCAAAAAGAAGGAAAGGCAAGGAGCTTATGCGTGAACCTGCCAAGAAAAGAAGATTTCTTCTTCTGCGCATGAAGAGGATGATAAGGATGATCTTACTATCTCTACCTTTACCTTAAAGAATCTTCGGAGTATTGTCAGTTTTGAGCAGCAACAAGACAAAGAAGAAAGAGAAAGAAGAGAGACTTAGCAACGAAAAGAAGATAGAGAAGGAATAGGGGAAATAGAAGAAATAGGAAAAGAAGCTAAAGCAAAAGAGAGTCAGGATGACTCCCATGAACCAACTTTTGCAAAATCACTGTTTGAGGATTCAAAGAAGACAAGGAGTAGAACTATAGGAGCTCCAAAAGAACATCACTTTGGTGCTGAAATTGGGAAGGAACAAGAAGAAGCATTCCTTTCTCCACCTGTAGCCACAAAAACAGGGGGAGTCATGAGAAAATAGGTACTTCTTCTTCTCTTGTTTTCACAAGTGATGATGTTAGTAGATCTCCTGCCAATCTAGAGGATGTCTATGCTTCACCTTTTCCTGAAGCTGATATTGAGGAATCCTCTCCAAGTCATGAGGTTCAACGTGTTGATGTTCCCTCAATTCATTTCGTTGAGGCTAGTGCACAAACAGAATCTACTGCTAATTATCGACGGATGATGGAACTCCTTTTGAAGGTGAAGGCCCAGCAATATGCTATGGAGTATGAGATACAAAAACTTCATGCCGCCCTCAAATCGTCTTCTAAATTTCACACTAGGACAATATAGACTTTGGAAACACAGGTAAAGTCTTTGGACACACAAGTCCATTCTCTAAATCAACAAGTTTCTCAATCTGTGGTCAAGAATGTTGAAAATGCTCAAATGTTGAAGACTGTCCAGACTGGAGTTCAGAATGTTTCTCTCTAGTGCCAGAAGATTGAGGAAGCAGTTTAGTCGATGGGAGATTTCTAGTTTCTTCAAATTCCCAAACAAACCTAATTTCATTTAACTTTTATTTATATTTTACTTTCTCCATTTTTTGCTGTTGACAAAAAGGAGAATGTGTAGATTTGATTTATTTGACTTATTTGACTTTATCTTTTGACTTTTGTTGAACTTCTTAATATTTTGTTATTTTGTTTAACTTTTGCAAGCAACTTACTTTTGTGGTAATGATTATGGATGGATAGTTGTTTAAGTCTTGATGTTTGTCTTTTCTTTTCAAGATTAACATATTATCCGTGGTTGTAGAATTGATGCTATCCAGATCCTAATCAACTTATTTTTATAAGATATTATATACTACTTTAGAGTTGTTTTGCAGGTCAAAAGTTCTTAAATCTGTAGGAAAGTTTTGTCACCATAAAAAATGAGGAGATTGTTGGAGAAAACTCCTCTAATATTTTGAAGCTGACAAAACTTGTTTAAAGTCTATTATAAAGAATTCCAGAATTCGTGTCAAAGTCTAAAGACGCCTAGACTCTATGTCTAAGTCTGAAGACTCTTAGACTTTAGATTCAAAGTCTACCCACACTGATAAAATCCAGACTGAATGCCACTAAAAATGAAGACTTATCCAAATGCGAGATTTTGTTTGTTTCTTCAGGAGTTCGGTTCGTATGGCTTATGGATGGCTTTCTAGTTGGATATATCATCTATATGATTGATTATCTTTATTGGAATCAATTTAGATAAATCAGATCTTCTTAGATTTCAAGTAAATTTAGAAAGTATCTACTTATGGAAACCAAGATCCCGAATTGTATGGGCGAACATGATTGATGGGCTTTCATCTCAATCTTCAAACGACTCAAGATCTCCTTGATTGATTCTGTCCAATAGGTAGTTGGAAGAATTATTTTGGAAAGTACCAACGATCGAGAAGGCATGAATTAGTATTTAAGATGAACTCTCCAGTTGTTTGATAGTGTGCATGAAAGAGAAATTTGAAAGTTCGAAGCTTTCCATTTGCTTGTTACTCCAAATACTAAGCTCAAATTTGTATACAAAATAGAGAAATACTTAGTGTGACTTCATGAGAGACCAGTAGAGACTCTTCACTATGAAGTCAAAGATCGAAAAGCTGTAAAATCTCTTTGATTTTTAGTGAAATCCAGCCAATAAGCCATCGGCATGGAGAGTGGACGTAGGCTTGATCTAAACCGAACCACTATAATTTTTGTGTTCTCATTTTCTTCCCTAAATTTTTTTATTTTGTTCATAATTTTATTTAATTGCTAAATTTTGAATTTGCTCAAAATATGTTGTCTTTCAAACTTTGTTTTAAAAGCGAAATATTTTTACTGTTCCTTGCAAAAATTGTTTTCACACCTATTCAACCCCCTCTAGGTATTCATACTAGCACTTACAGCGCCTTATTATGAGGACAAAATTATGTGGCACAAATGGAACGTGTTATAATGGTTTGACCTTATAATTGAGACCCCTATGAATATTTAATGAATGTTATGAGGTGTTCCAATTATTGAATACATTTACTGTATGTATATGATATATGAGATATACTAATGTGCAAGGAGGTGTTGAGGTGAGATAAGTCTTATATGGTGCATGTTTAAGACGCCTCTGAGTGAATTCTTGTCCTAATCGGGGTTTAGGGTGTTGACTCGCTGAGATTTTGTCTCACCCCATCGTAGTTAAAATTTTCAGGTCCTTAGATGGAGGTGCACCATGTTCATTTTAGGTGGCCACAAGAGGCAAAGACCGAGCGTACCCTTCTCCTATCCACGGGACCACCTGGACCCGTGAGCTCATAGTGACAATCATTTGGGTTGATAAGGGCCTACCTCAATTGGTACTCCATCGCTTCAAAACGTGGTTTCGTAATAGGCCCAATGGGGTTTGGGAGGGCCCATTGAATGGTTTCAACGGACCTGCCGTCGATACCAAGTTTGAGGTAGTACTCGACCCCATCGTGGATGCCGATATTTTGGAAGATATTGCAGGGAACTAGGGGCCTAAGGCTAAAGGGCCTGAAGTAGAGATAGCTGATCCGTTAGACATCGACATCACAAACAATGTTGTGGTAGACCCGGATCCCAAGTAGGTAGGGTCTAGGGTAGGATTGACTTAGTAGCTTCTTTTGGATATAGACTCCTCTATATAAACCTGATATATTTATAAAGTGTGTTTTGTGAAAATTGATTGTCTTGCTTTTCTATTCCATATTTGATTGATGTCTGAAGTTTATTAGTTCGCTTCCGCATATGCATAAATCGATTGGGTCGGCAACGCGTCATGGAAACGTTGCATTTTAGTCGACCACCGAGAGATGTGTGCGTGCTCGGGGTTCAAGGCGTGACAAAAAATGTTTGAATCCATACATTCAAGTTCTAGATTATGGTTGTTCTAATGCCACATGTAAGTTGCGAAAGCGCACTCAAGATCTCCATAACTAGAATCAAGAACACATATAAATAAGTAAAAAGATTTGTGCACTTGATTTAAAATCCATCATTCTTGATGCGAAACAAGAATGATTCAAAGTTCAAGTGCTTCTCCTCTATTATCCTTTGTATCATTAGCTCAATGTGACTACCCTCACCCTTAGTGTTCTGTAAATGCTTCTTATGTGATGATATTTGTCTGTTAGGATTAGATGAGAGACCTGATCACTATTTATAGAGTTTTAGTTAGATCCTCTCATCACAGGCCGAGCTCAACTTGACCCACACTAATCAGCTTAATATTAAACTAATTAAGAATATCTCACTTTACTAGATTAATCCTGTGAAATAGTAAATTATAGTATTAATTAATATAGCCCACGTGAAAAAAATTCTAACAATTCATCCTTATATTGTTATAATGAATGATCCCAAAATACTTATCGGTAGAAATCATCAATTTCCGCGAAGCATACTTATAGAGAAGCAATTTTATGTGCTTTCTATTTGGACTTTTCTCATGTTTTGACCTCTTCCTACGCTGCAAAAAGGAAAAAGGAAAAGTTTAGATGTGCATGATATCTAAAGGCTGGGGATCTTTAATTCAGATCGATACTCGATCATAATATCCTAGTTCCATGACTCTGAAAGCTTTACGCTCACACCATCTTTAAAACATAGTACGGGATTGCGGTAGACATCTCCTATCTTGATTTCTGTCCACCTGTAAATAAGTAGACAGAAAAGAAGATCATGAGACAACTGCCACGAGATCTCGGCCACATTTTCTTGCCAGAGACAACCAAAATATTTGGAAAAGGATTGAGAATTTGTCTACCTAAACTTTGTGACCAACACATGAAGAAATGCACATAAGAAGGCTCGAGTGTATTCTGCACCCACACATTGTCTCATTCCTCCACCAAAAGGCGTGAAGTTCTGCGATATTGTGCCTGAATCAAGATCCTGATATGCAATGGACATCAAGATATGCCAAGAAGACGGAAAAAATTTAGTCCATGAAGATTTATTGAAGAGAAAGATCAAGAAATATCTGCTAGCTTTTCAAGTGTCGCACCTTCCAGCGCCAAGGGTTAAATTCAAGAGGATTCTCAAACACATTGTGATTGGTATGAAGAGCGGTCGTGACTACCATGATTGACCACCCTTTTGGGATCGTAAATCCTGCAAGTGCATAGTTTGTGAGAGTATATTGCTAATTAGAGTTTCAAAAGTGCGAACATCCATCGGGACCACTCACCTTTCACTGGGATATCTTGTAATGCTCTTCGGAGTACCCCTGGAACGGTATTTGCCAGCCTGAGTGTTTCATTTATTACCTGAAGTGTTTTTTTTTTTTTTTTTTTTCAAAGAGTACTTTTACATGTTGGAACATGATTGCATAGAAGGCGTAATTATAAATATTCTTGTGAAGGGATTCTTTGTCACCTGCATCGTGAACGTCATCGACTTGTATTCATCCCAACAAAGTGCAGTGCTTTGCTTCTCTCTCTTTTCAAGGATCAAATTGTGCTCGGCCTACGATGTAATTGTTGCCATTGTTGAACAATTTTTTACAATATGGCAAGTTCATACGCGTTAAGTAAATCCTCTCACCCTTAATTTTGCTAGGACTGCTGGGGTCTCAGACAGTAGCTTGAAGATCATAGCCAGCATTGTCGAAATAGACTCAGAACTTGCGAGGATGCCCGCAAACATCATCTGAACTATGAAATCCTCTGTCAGGAACTCCTGATCACGCATGCTGTCAATTGCCTGATCAAGAAAATCCACATTGCTTGTTTTCCCTGAATCGAGTCTCTCCTTCAGGATACCTCTGAGCATATCTATCAATTTCCTGTGTTCCTGGAGTGAAACGATGAATTGTCAAAAAGATTAAGATTCATGTATTTGGTTCAAAACTTTTTTTGTTTCCAAGGTTTGCCTTAAACTAATTTTCTACTTCATAAACCATTCTTTCCTACTCCTTTAAGCCTATTCTGTCAGTCCTCTATGGCTAAAGAAAAAACTCAGATATACTATCTTTTTGAACCATTTAGGTGTTGAAGTTGGCACTACGGGCATTTCCTAACTGCAGGGGAAAATGAAATGGCGATTGAGATTTTCTTCTGTCGATAAAAATGTAAGAAAACATAAGAGGTGTTGCAATTTTCAATTACCTTTAGGCACCTACGGTAAGCAGTACCAGGGAAATTCAAGGGAAATGCCATGAAACCTCTCAAGAACCTGTTGAACCTCTCATTGGTAGCGTCTGCTGAAGCCTCATCAGCATCATAACTAAAAATTTGCTTCCCCGCGAAATCGAACATCATCTAAAAGATGGTTAGTTCAACAAAATAACTTGTAAGCTCAAAGAAAAAATTTCAATGCTGTAAATTTTAAAGGAAACATGCCCCAAACGGACAAACTAGAGTTTTACAGCAGAAGCAGCTTGTTTCACTTCGATGCACGGTTGGCCAGACCACATTCTTAGACATCTCTCAACCCATTCCTCTATTCTCTGAAGCAGCTTTTCTCTGAGGATGTCGGAGCCAAAGTGATTTAGAAAGATTCTTCTTATGTACTTGTGAACAAGACCGACTCTGCTCAAGCGGGATTCGCCCTCCATTGCAAGTATCTTGGCAAAGGTGTCAAAGTACCACATTTCAACGAGCCTCCCTTCTTGCTGAAGGATGTGATTATTAAATTCTGGGTCTACAGAAAAAATGATTGGCCGACCTGCTAAACTGGTTCGGAATATTGGCCCATACCTGAAAACAGAATACATTGATTATCACGTTAATTCTTTCAGGAAGCAAGAGAACCTGTTTCCTTTGCGGCAATCTCTATTAAGCAAACATCGTTGAAAGAGTTTAAGAATGGACTCAAGCGCTTTCTCATCGTTCAAGCTTCTCAAAATCCATTTATTTTTTTATATTCAACCTTAAAAGAAGTTCGAAAGGTCGTTATGGGTTTGGCCTCAACGTAGAAAAATTTCAGTAGTTCAGAAACCAAAGAATGTTACCAGTAGAAAAACCAAACTCAACCTGACAGATTAAAAACATAGAATACTCGATTTGTAATTATATAGTTGAACAGATAATCTTTTAGTGCAACACCATACCATTACAACTTGACGCACACGTGATATTCACAATAAGGTTGAAAGCCAAGCCAATCTAATCGGGTTTTCAAGAGTCAGGCCACACAAGACCAAATTAATATGGACCCCGCAATCTACAAAACATTGGGTGGAAGGATGTTACCTCTGAACTCTCTTTCTAATGAACGGATGAAGGTCAAGAGAGTAGCTTGGAATCAAGAGCTTAAGAGTCTCCCCAAGGAGAGGCAAACCCATTGAACCTGGAGGCAAAACTCCATTGCATCTGGGTTTTCTCCACTTGTAGACCCAACAAACATAGTACAATAAAGTCGCTACTGCAAGGCACAATGAAACGACCCACATTTCAAGTTTGCGACTCTTCTAATCCTGCAAAGAGACCATACTTATAGATGTCTGACATGTGAATGAACTGTGGCACCCCGAAAGGGGGGATGACATGACTATTATTCTACCCAATGGATGCAATCTCTAACCATCCAAATCCAACTTCCAAAAGTCTGTTGATATCGCTCTCACTCTATTGATTGCTAACCAAAAGACCTGAAAATATCGGGAGTGAGAGGAGTGAGCAACCACAACTCAGTAAATAATATGTCTCTTATAAATAAATCAAGCAACTTATCAAAACTTCATAATCCAATCTCAAAGTATACAATATGTGGTGAATCGCATATAAGTTGTTTCATTTCAAATTTTTTTTATATAAATCAGATATACTCATTTAAATTCACCATCAAAATTCAGATATCAATGATCAAATCCATTAGTTAATCTCTATAAAAAAAACAATGTCAATAGTCCATTCTATTGTCCAACTCGTACAACATTACTTCTCAAGGTCCTAGAGGTGGCTCTCATGAGTCTCACACGACATTATATAGTATTTAGCCCTTGAGTAGTACAAGGCCTTGGAGGTGGCTTCCATAAAATTCCTATCACCGTATAGCACCTAGCCATTGACCAACACATATCAATGGTACAAGACCTAAAGGTAACTCTCACGAAGTTACGT
This sequence comes from Eucalyptus virginea, assembly GCA_014182375.1. Taxonomy (NCBI): domain Eukaryota; kingdom Viridiplantae; phylum Streptophyta; class Magnoliopsida; order Myrtales; family Myrtaceae; genus Eucalyptus; species Eucalyptus virginea. Next base: position 38,170,907 of record CM024520.1, read on the forward strand.
GAATTTTGTCCCATAGTCACATGTGAGTTGCACGTGCTCGTAAGCATGCGAAGATTTGGCCGGCCAAGAGCTAAGGGTGGTGTAAGACTCCACGCCTAAAGTTTATCTAATAATGGATCTACGCTAATGACTCTTTTGAGAAAATGGGGCCTATTTGTAAATTTCTCAAACATAGAACACGCGATTCCTATCTTGCTTATGCAGTTGAACAGATTATCTTTTAGTGTGACACCATACTATTACAATTTTATACACACATCTGAAACCAAAGCCAAGCTAATTGAGTTTTTCAGTGCCAATTCACTTTGGTTTGCTTTCGTTCCCCATATAAGACCAAATTAATATAGACTATATTTCATCAACTCATGCACTCCGCTCACAACTACAAAAGAAAATTGGAGGAAGAGACATTTGTTTCGCAGAAAATAATTGATTTTGAATATATTTTTCTGAAAATAATCATTTGTAGCGCTGACAAAAATAAATAAATAAAAATATTAAATTGTTGTCTACAATGAAAATATTTTTCATTGATTAATTATTTTGAACAATATAAGTCATCCTTTTTAAGAAATATTTTCCAAATTGTTCATTTTTCGCAAAATAAATGGACTCTTTAATGAGTTTTACTTTGGGCCAAGTTTGGAATCTAGATGGATGGTATCCCAAAAAACCAAACCAAACTACTCATACTTAAGAAATACCATTAATCTTAAGCAATTCACCACTTCTATAGGCAATTATCTTTTATTTTTGTATTAATATGTCCTTTATTTGGATACTTAAAAGAATGACATCAATTGATTTTCAGATTCCCAGTCACTTCTTCAGGCCGGCTTTAGCACTTCCTCTCAAAAAGCAAACGGGTTAGCAACAACGTCATACATCACGTCATACATCCCAAACCCGCCCGCTGCGATCCCAACCTCCCCCAATATAAGCTCATTTGAACGCATGATAGGACTATTGAAATCCAAAAGACAAATGGAAGACTGATGTGGAGAAACGGCATACGGCTCCTATTACAATTGTTTTGAAAAAACATAAGGGTGCAAGAACCAGCTCATCTGGTGGTACGATGGTTCAACCGGTCTATATAGTTAGACCAGGTGAACTGTCCAATTTAAGTTTAAAAGACATTCTAGAATAAAGGGTTGATATATAGAAAACAATGCAGTTCTTTTAATCACAAATCTGCACAAAGCTGCATTGGTGATGTGCACCTTTTTTTTTATATATAGGGTTTTTTATTTAAGTCTCCATCATCACATGTTGGCCCTTTATTTTATGAGAAGTCATTTAGATGTTTTGCTATCAGAGGACGAAATAGTTGGTTCTAAAAGCAAAAAAAAAAAAGCGTGTGAGAATTTTCAGAGGCAAGTGATCAAATTCTACCACCACCAAGGAGGATTTTCCTTTTAAGAAATTGCAGATTGGTTCAACCAATGGAACTGGGTCACCTCCATCCTTTTACTGGTTCCAAGTCAATACAGCGTAGGGTGCCGAGCCAGACCACAAAGGCTGCGTGTGGGAATTGCTTTTCCAAGGGACTTCGGGGGTAAAGGCCTTTGGGCCAAATATTTAGCGTTTGGCAAATTTTTTTTCACTTGCATTTGTCAAAGGTAAGCCTTCCCAAGGCTGAAAGCTCAAAATAGGTTGAGGGCTACCTTGGGCTTTCTTGACATGCTGCCTTTAAAGTTACTAAAATTTTTCTTCCAAAATTGTCCTCTTTAATTTTTTGTTTTTCCAGCTTTACCCCGACAATTGTTCATCATCTTCTTCTTCTTTCGTTCTCTCTACTGAACACAATTAGCATCTACGCACGGTTGCTAGCGAAGGGTAGGTGGTCCGGCAAAGGGCAGGCGGTGTAGCAAAGGACAAGTGGTCCGACTAGGGTCCCACGACCCTCCGACGAGGGTTGCCTCGCGGAGGATGCTAGCAACCTAGATCACACGCAAATATGATCGTGCAAATCTGGGTCGCAGCAACCGTCGTGCAGATTTGGGTCGCAGCGACTAGATCGTAGGCGCCGGCGACCTCCGCGACGCGGTGGGTCTCGTGATGGCTCAACGGGTTGCGCAACGGCTCGGTGAGGGTCACCACAACCCTCGCCACGCTATGTCCTCCGTATGGTGATCCTAGCCAGACGCTACCCTTCGCCACGCCACGCCACCTCCCCCTCATCGGATGACCTACCTTTCGCCAGCAACTGTTAGCTTTTAATCGACAGTAACTGGCGAAGCCCTTGGGCAGCCAACTCTCCTTTTTTTCCCTTTTTTTTTTTTTTATAACAAAAGTCTTTTGCAAATTTAATTTATCGAAATACTATCTTGTTCAAAAATACTTTATAATGGACTTTCACAAATACGATTTACCAAATATAATTTGCATTTTAAAAAACTCTTTTAACTCAATGGCCTTTACATTTTCTCAAGGCCTTTCCCTAAAAGCCTTCCCAAACACAGCCAAGTCACTGCCACAGCACATAAAGAAACAACCCTCATTTATATATATATATTTTTTTTTTCCTTCAAGCTATCTTCTCATATAATTTTATTTTTATATATTTTTTCCTTCAAGCTAGAGACTCTTCTCAACTTGCAAGGAGACCATCTTTAAACGGATGCCCAACATGCGTATGAACGATGAAACAAACACCCACCCGTGAGAGCGTACTTCTGTTTTGACCGTTTGACCTACTGCACCCACATCTGAAATTCCCCCATTGAATTTCTCTTGGTTGAGCAAAAGCGATGCCTTGTACTACTAAAACCTTAACTTCCAAATGAGCATAGGACTTTTCTTGTTCCTAATTTTTTACTTAAATAGCAAGCTTTACACCAAAAAAGTAATTTGCATTTAACATCGCAGGCGTTCCAAAATGGCGTCTGCGTGAGCATAAGATTTAGCACTAAGTAGTTGGAATTATAAAATATTGCTTAAAAGGTAAACACCAATGGACAATTTTTTGGGATTATTGTCTGTCAAAAATTATTTTGAAACAAACTAAATTTGAGATTATTGTCTTATATATATATATATAATTGATTTATATTTATAACTATTCCTCAATTGAAGTACCAAATAAAATACCAAATGGAGTTATCGCCGCTTCCGAAATATATTGTAGAATTTAACTTTTTGCATTCCTGTGCCATTTTATATATAATAACAGATACAGTCCGGCCCAAAAAAAAACTAGAAATATTTAAGTCCTCGTTAATTCGCATTCCAGACCTTCCATGAGCCAAGCCTTATATCAAAATTAGACAAATAATTTTGTTTTTCTCCTGTTTCAAAGAGGGAGTTCCTTTGGCAGCGGCCGCAGCAACAAATAATCAGCATATTTAAAGACAATTTTCCAACTGCGACTATGAAAATTCAAGGTCAGACTCGAAATTCAATGATAAAATTGCCCTCATGAGAAAATTCCAAATTCGAGAATGGCTGACAAGATGCTAAGGGTGATAAACGGTAACATCCTCAGCACTCGTCTGATTTGAAAGGGAAAATTGCATCTTAAACCCATGAAGTTAAACATGTGCTGGTCGAAAGTTAAACATGACTTTTGAAGGCAAAAAATTTGCCACATTCGACAGATGATGAAGTTGTAAACCTTCGTAAGGTATCAAAACTGGAGAAACGTGTAAAGGCTAACTCACAAACAACGAAAGGTGCTCGATAAGCGCAAATCACGTGAGTACCTAAGGGACAGCAGAATGTCTCTTTTTCAACAATAAATGCCTGCATATCGAGTAAAACAACCTACACAGAGAAAATGATATACAAGTATCTTGAGAAGCACAAGGAGGCAGAACTCTGGGATTGCTCAAGAAGGTATTTTGTGCCCACCCACTCATTCCAGGATGAGTTTCATGCAGAAGATACGCCGTAAATCTGCTTGTCCAGTTGCCAATCTTTCATATACATTTTTCACCTTTGTTTCTGTCGTCGCAGTCATCAGACATCTAAGGTTGCATCAAGGGAGATCCACCATCAAGATGTTGACACTTTCACTGAGCCACACCTGGAAACATATAGGATACAATGTCTGAGTGAAACTGCCAGGAGAAAATGCATTTCGGCTTTCATTTCAGCACAAAGGGACTAATAAGAAAGAAATATATTCATTCACAGAACTGATTGAACTAAGATAAACATTGACCGATCTGTCCTCAAAATTTAGAGTGGCTGCACAAACCTTTTAGGTAAAGAAGGAATTGCAACTGCATTTCAAGTAGTCAACACATATTGGATCCTACGTAGCTGAAAACAGGCATACACGAACGATATTCCAGCATCTTGTTATAATGATGGCAGTCATCTTAGAATGACACCATCTCCACCCAGAAATTTTCCACTATTTCCAGAACGTACTTTCATTGGGAAAACATATGTAAACCGTGTGTTTATCAAACAATATCAAGCTCAAAATAAAGAACCAGGCAGCCACTCTCCTTTCCCAGTCTGTCATCTCGCATGACACAAATACCCCAAAATCCAGCCTGCCCGACTCCTAGGTGCTAAGAATGGAAGCACATTGAGTCCGGGTTCAAATCCTAGCCAAATCCTCCTATAGGATTATAATGGCATTTTGGAAGAGAAAACCCTGTGGGGTTTTGCCTTGGGCCGAGTATGGAATCTAGATGGACGGTATCCCAAAAAACCGAACCAAACTACTCATACTTAAAAAATTATCCTGATGTTCATAAGGCAAATGTGGAACAAGCATGAGATCAACCCCCCGCCGCCAAAAAAAGTAAAAGTAAAATAAAAATAAAGGAGAAAAGATATGGATAATGACCAAACCTGTATCAATGGGACCCAGAAGGAGCACCCACGCTGCCCAATCCCATCTTCTGTCCTAAAACCGTAAGTTGCTCAACAAATTCCACTCCAGTGAGAATCTCTGTTGTTCCATAAATTACATGCTTGACAGGTTGCTGGTGTTTTGCAAGTTCTTGCAAGCTTCCATACTCCACATAGTTGCCACCACCAATCATGAAAACAATAGCCTCCTTAAATGGACCCTTCAGATGGCTGCCACTTGTCCCAGCACTGGATTTAGGAGAACGAGGATCAAGCAAAAGGTAAGAGTCAATTTCTGGATTCGGTTTCCCCTCCATCAAGGCCTCCACAGTTCTTGTCATCACCAGCTGCTGGTCACTAGACAACAGATTCTTCACTCCTGCAGTAACTGCACTTATAGACTGCCCATAAAGTTTCTCAGCCCAATCAACAATGTTGCTTCTGCTGGCAGAATTTGCTGACGCCAAGGAAACATTCAGTGACTTGATCTTCTTTACATATTGAAATGCAGTAGTATCAACCTCTGATTCCTTCAGTGCTGCTTCAACTGATTCGACTTCCAACTGATTAATAGTTTCTGAGGAAATAAGATAGATGATTGCAAATCGCAGCTTATCCATCTTTGTTCCTTTCCCTTTGAGCACAGCCAGCAGTTCAGCCCGATCAACTCCTCCTCTGACCATCATGTCATTCTCTTTTTTGGCATAAGAATCCAGAGATCTCTCCTTGATCTCACCCAGCAACACTGTCGCAATGTTTGTGTGCTTATCAATCACCTGCTTTCTCTCTGTTAGTTCGGGCAAGGAATTGACAGCATTCATCAAATGCTTCGTGTTTCCCATCAAATCGGTTCCATCAAATTCAGCACCTCCACTTCCACCAGTTCTTTTATTTACCTCATCCACATCCTTCTTATACTTGTTCAGCTGGTTCTCAATTTCAACTGCAACTTCAGGAAATTCCAGTGAACCATTGGTCACCCAAAAAGGATCCGAACTATCCAACTCAAATGACTTCATCCCGCCCTTCTCACCTTGAACATTCAATCTGTTAAGCCTCAACCCGAGGACATCGTGAACAAGTGGCCTGTACCTAAAATCATGCTGTATCCCTACTGACAATTCAAAGTTCCTATCAAATAAACATAAAATTGGACGCTGAAATGAGCTAACAAAACCTCCACCCTCAGTAAATAAATTGTTCTTCGACAACAAGTGATCCCTCAGCCTCTGATCAAGAGCCATGGCAACCATCTCAGCAGGTCCACCACGAGGGCACCTAATTATGGGAACCACCGCAAGTGTGGCCAGAACACAGAACAGCCCACTAACAATCCTCTCCACAATCTCTTCAATCTCCCGATCCCCTGCCGATGGGTCATTCAACTGAACATAACATGACTTCTGGGCCAAAGAAAACAAGTCATCCTCCAACGTCACGAACTCCAGGTACTGATCATGAACCTTTGAGATCCGATCTAATGAATTCGAATTCAACGTCCCAGAAGCCAAATCCTCCAAAAGCGGGCGTGGTATCGAAGACGAGAAGTTGAGGTGGAAACTATCATATAAAGAGCGAGAAGCATCGGCGACGATCCTCTGGATATTAACTTGACTCGCTTGGACGAAATACACCGCGGGCACATCGTGGACCGGCTTCCTGTCCTTATCGATGAGGAAATAGAGGGTCACACCGTGCTTCCTAAGATCCTTCACGTGGATCAATGGGGAGAGTATGTTTTGGCAAAACTTGTCGTAGATCAAGATCTTATACACTTCCTCATTTGCAGTCCCGGATGGATTCACAGGTTGGTTCAGGTTCAGCATCCGGATTATACATTCTGTGTGCGCAAAAATAGATTAGGAATCAGAATCGCCCCATGGCAAATGCAAAAAAACACAAACCAAAACACAGATCAGAATCTATCCACAGATCAGACCAAAACACACTGAACAAAAAACGAGAATTCCACCTAACCAAAAACATCCCCGGCCCTCACTTTAACAAACGAAAACAGGCAAAGCACGCGCAGCAGAACTTAGCGAATCGGATTCAGCGAAATGAGTGCTGCCACATCACACCGATCTGCCTAGGAAGAATGACCAGGAGCCTTTTTTGCTTGCTTTCTCGATTTCACTTCCCGGTCGCCGTCACCTAGCTCGCTCAACAAGAACATCAAATCACCAGAGTCTATCGAAACCTAATTCCACATCACCGCAACCGTTTAATCCCATCAGCGCTCCACCGGGTCAATCTCAATCCACACGCAGGGGCCCCAAATTGCGCCCCGCATTTCACAACCCAACACATCAGAACGCGCCAGGATCGAAACTTTCGGCGCCCAAATCGGCGTCCGACAGGCACAAGCACCGCCCGCCGAGCCGGAACCCATCAACGAAAGCGACAGGCGATCTGCCGAGGATTATCGGACCAAAAACAAAGCGCAAACGCAGAACAACATAGGGAGAAAAACAGTAGGCGAACTGAAGGGTACCCTCGCGTTCGCGAGATCGGCGAAGAAGGAGGAGCGAGTCGGACTCACTCTCGGCGATCGCCGCCGAATCAATCGATCCGGCACAAACGCCTACCGACGGAAAAGGAGAAGAGCTCGGTCGCCGACGTACCTGTTTGCTTCTGGCGGAGGTTGAGCGCCATGGCTGCCGGAAGCTGCGTTCAGCTCGAGTTCACGAGATGGAGAAGAGAGGGTGGAGATCCGCCCGCGCAGGATCCGATCTAGCTATGGAAACTCGACAGCGAATCGAAGCGAGAACGAGAGATCACGAAGCGAGATCGAGAGGCCGCCGGATCTGGCGCCGATTGCGATCGCTTCGTCGTCGAATCGGAATGCTTATGCTCGCGATTTGCGAAGCGGCGACCTTCTGCGATCGCATCGAATCACTGAGAATTCGAGAGTCGTCGTCTTCCCCGTCGCTGCAGGCTGCAGCATCTCTGATCTGCAACTTTAGGCTTTGAATGGGCCCATTGGCGAATGGGCCTACGAGTTTCTCAGTTTGGGCTTTTCTCATGGGTTGGGCCTAACGGAATTTCTTTTTCGTGTTTTTTCACGGCGCTTTATCGTCTTCTGTCTTTTGAAACAGTTTGCAGAAACTGTGTACAGCAATAGCGATTTTCACGATGACAAATGGTCCTTGTGCCTGGGCTCCGGGAGGGGGAGATGTAAGAAAAATTACCAACTTGACCCACGGCCATACATAACATAGAAATCACACTTGGAGAGCGCAGTACAACGGAGAGTTGTGAGCACGTCTCGACCGGGCTTGGCAACGTGGGTCAAGGTGACATGGTGCTCTTGCGCTCTACAGAGGATCCAAGGAAGGTTGTGATCAAGCACATCGTGGGCGTGGAAGGCAATACTGTTACTTACCTTGTAGATCCCAAGAACAAGTGATGCATCAAAAACTTTTGTGGTACTTGTGACCAGCCTTCTTGACGTCTGTTTTGAGTTCTCTGCTTTGGATTGGATTCTGGCGATTCATTGCACTAGTTAGTGACGTTTGCTCAGTTCTGAATGTTATGTGCTGGTCGATGATGCTTCATGATGAATTTTGTTTGTCATGAACCATTATTTCCTTTGTTGTTTTAACGAGAGGTTGCGAGGTACTATGGAACAAGTTGACATTATTTGCAGTTGCTCTCCTATTTCACTTCCTTTTGGACAAGTTTGTCAAGTTTTCCTTTATTATGTTGATTTTCTGGTAGATGCTGTTAAAATTGATGTCTTTGGTTTCCTTGTCAGAATTATGAAGATTATGTCTGGTTCATTTTTATTTTATTTTTTTACAATGCTCCCTGTATATCTCAAAAAGTTCATTGATACTACTCCACTTTGTCTGCATTTTTGCCTGTGTATTTTGTTATAAGAACTAAGAAGTGAAATGTCATCTGAAGTCCCCATGTCTGTGTAGGTTCCTCGGGGAAATGTATGGATATAAGGAGATAACATACATAATTCTAGAGATTCACGAACTTTTGGGGCTGTGCCCTATGGTCTTGTCGAAGGCAAATTATTCTGGAGGGTGAGTATGCTTATCAGACACAGACCCACTAACGAACCCTTCATCAGCATCTACCCACACAACTCAAAATCCATACTTGACGACAACCCAAGTTTCTACCGACGGCACAAACCCACGGCGTCGCTTCGCCCGGCCGACCCTCGGGGGCGAACGCGAGGGCCGCAGAAAGATCCTTATTATTTCTAATATAATAATATATCTTAGAAAACCATCCCCATTATTTACAACAAACACACAAGCAAAGAAGCTAAATCCACTTTCACGTTCATTTATAATTCCCCAAACTAGATCACATGTCAACTAAAGTTGACTTGAAATGGAAAAGAAACCACGTCATCTCCAATCACAATGGAGTGACCGCGAGATGGCAAGACGTGATTCGCGGCGGAGTCAACTATTTCCAAGCCCTTACAAATGTTGATCTTGAAATGAACCTTTTGGCTACTTTGTTTACGAATGAAGACCCTCTCGAACCCAATCAATTGCTTTATGTGGGTGCCCAAAATCCCATGGGGAGGCTTCGAGTACACCAAGACGGCGTCGCTCCCGTCCCTGTGCCCAGTGTTCATCACTTCAACTACGAAATCGATGTCGTGCCTGCAGTCCAAGTCGTCGATGGACATCGCGGGGCATGGTGGCCTCTTGGTGTTATGGTTGTAGCTGAGGTCGCAGCAGTAGTCGAGGTTCTCCACCTTGAGGTCGACAAATCGCTTTGCAGTCGACAACGAGTAATTGAACCGTGTGTAGCTCAAGCCGTAGCCGAAGGGGTACACGACGGAGCCATTGAAGAACTTGTAAGTGCGTCCAGGGTAGCCCAGGGAGGGGACCGGCCTCAGTGGCATTGATGTCATGGGCAGCATATCCACGTAGTCCGCCTTGTGCCATGTAAGAGGTAGCCTTCCACCTAGTAAATAAATCAACATAACTCACAATACTATGGTTGCTCATTTTGAAACCCATTATATGACATTTAAAGAGTTTGTTTAAACTTAAGAGAAAATTACCTTTCTTTTCTAGCTTTCCATAAATAAATAATATATATATATATATATATATATATATATATATGAAATTATCCACTTTCAACATATCGGGATATATTCATTTGTTTTGAATTTAAGATATGTTAATATATATATATATATATATATAGATATATAGATATATATATATATATATATATATATATATATATATATTGCCAGATTTTAGATTTAGTAAAAAGTATAATTCAAAATATATAAACTTTGATATGGTAGCATTATGAACAAACAAGAAAAGAAAAGAAAAGATATGGTAGAACAATTTCCTATTTACCGGGATTATAGTGGCCGAAGACAACATCCGCGATAGCTCGGCCCCCTTCCTCTCCGGGATATCCAGTCCACAAGATGCCGCCAATATTCGGATTCTCCTTCGCAAACGAGATATCGACGCCGCCGGCCGATAGAATCACGAGGACAACGGGGCCTTTGGCGACCTCCGCCACTTGATTGATGAGCTGAGTCTGGTACCCGGGAAGGACGAGGTCGGTCCTGTCCAAACTCTCGGCCTCCACCGACAGGTCCAGTCCCGCCAAGATTACCGTCGCGTCCGCGCGCTTGGCGGCTTCCATGGCCGGGAAAATGAAGCTCTCGTTCTTGCATGCGATGTCTGCGCACCCCTCCTTGTACGTCACCACCCCGTACCTAGAGAAGCCGTCGATGGGCGCGGTGAATCGGCATGGGACACCTGAATTTCAGTTATAAAGATCACAGAGATCAAAATTATTGCCCCGATGATAGCAGCACATGAACTCATAAACTCGGGTCATGTACCGGCATAGTTCCCGATCATCGCCTTGGTGGCGTTGGCGTGAGGGCCGACGACGGCTATGTTTCGGGCTTGGTGACGGCAGAGAGGGAGCGTCCGGTTATTTTTCAAGAGAACAATCCCCTCCTTAGCTGCCCGAGCGGCTAGCTCAAGGTTCGCCTCGGTGCAAATATCGTCCTTGCTGAGAGATTTGAACTCGGGACTTCCATCAAAGAACCCCATCCTCATGAGCACGACGTAGAGATACTTCAACGACGTATCGATTTCTCTCTCCCTCACCTTCCCTGCTGCCACCGCGCCGGCCGTGAAATTCGTGTAGTAAACTCCACAGTCCAAGTCCAAACCTGTTATAGCAACCAAAAAAAAAGGGGAAAAATGCATTTTTTTTTTCCATAATAAGTTAAACAAATAATCAAGTGAATCGATAAATTGGAAAAAAAAAATTAGCCAAAACTATTAGTGTAGTGAACTCCACAATCCAAGTCCAAACATATTATAGTAAAAATGAAAATAAAAAATGCACGTACACCATTATAATAAATTAAGCAAATTATCGAAACAAATAATCAAATAAATCGATAAATTGGGAAAAAAATAAGGGGGTTTAGCCAAAACTATTTAGTGTAGTAAAACTTCACAATCCAAGTCTAAATCTATTATAGTAAAAAAAATTTAAAAAAATGCACATACACCACCATAATAACAGAAATAATTAAATGAATCGATAAATTAAAAAATAAATAAATAAGGGGTTTAGACAAAAACTAGCCTGCTTTAAGCGTTCTTGCCACGGCGTCCTCGTTTGTGTCGCCGAGGAACTTGTGGTTATCCACCATGACTTGAATAGAGTCGCAATCGGCGACTATATACCTGAATTATTTTTATTAAAAAAAAATTAGTAAATAAATCTTCGATGAACAAAATGAAAAATTAGGAAAAGGGTCGAGGCTGTTTTCTAAATTTTCGATCTATTATATACCCGTGAAGATCCCACTCCCCTCTGATCGTGTCCTTCAAGAGGTTCGGATCGGCGCACGTCGGAATTCCGTCGACCCGGTTGTACGAGCACATGACGCTGCTAACGTCGCCCTCCTTCACGCACATCTCGAACGGCCGGAGGAACGTCTCCTCCATGTCTTGCTGGCGCACCTGAAGGAAGAAGCCACGAAGCGTTAAGATCTTCGGCTTTGCCATGTCAATGCGGAAGAGGGAAGGGAGGTTTTTCTTTCGTGCCGATGATTTACCCTCGCGTCGAAATGGTAGCGATCGACCCCCAACCAGTTGTCGACGTCGTACGCGGCGTAGTGCTTGCAGCACGAGGAGACCTTGAGGGGCCTCTGGTTCGGGTCGGCCGTGCGGTGGTGGTCGGCTCCCTCCACGTCTTGCAGGCCCCGGACGTAGTTGACGGCGAACCTCCCGACCACGAAAGGGTCCTCCCCGGGGGTCTCCAGCGCTCGCCCCCACCGGGGGTCTAGTACGACGTTGATGTTCGGGCTCCAGAACGTCAGTCCGGCCCGTCCGAGGTTGTACATCGCTCTCGCTTCCGTCGAAACAGCCTGTGTTTTAACGTTGCAGGCGCAGATGATGTGTTTTTTTAGCCTCCAAGGTCGATGGTTGATTGAATTTTGAGTACATCTATCTTGATTCATGCGCATATGTATGGTAATTATGCCGGGGGAACTTTCCGCTCACCTGACCGATGCTTTTCCAAAGAGACTCGTTGAAGGCGGCCGCCATGAGGATGACGGTGGGGAAGCTCGTCGCGCCGGGGACGACGTGGTCGAAGAAGGTCCCGGGGCCCACATTGGAGACGCCGTGGAGCGCCTCGGACCACCACTCGTACTTAGGAAGCCCTAGCCTCGGGACGCCGTAGGCGCCATTGCCGAGCTGCCGGACCTTCTCATGGAGGACCATCCGCTTCACCAGATCCTTGGCTCGCTCCTCGTAGGTCAGCGAGGCGTCGCAGAACGAGAAAGCAGACATGTTGAGGCCGAGGCTTGCGTAGCGCAAGGCGTCACAAACATAAGTGTATTTCTTAGTACGCAAAGAAGAGGAAGATGAAGAAGATGACGATGATGAATGATCAAGCTTAAATTTAGCAGGCTTTGCTATTGTTGCTGTGCAAAGAGTGAGGAAGATGAAGGTGATTGTGGTGAATCGAGGCATTTCTAAGTTCTTCTCAAACAAAAGTAGCTTGGAGAGATCGAACTTTTGACCAATGGAGAGCTGAATTGGAGATGAACCTAATTAGAAGAGAAGGCAACTGTATAATTTCTTGTAAAATGAGGTATTTATATGCTTTAAAGGATGGGTACATAATATTATCCATCACCATCAATCGAGATCGATTGCACAATAATGTAACAAGATATATGGAGAATTGAGTCATATATGATAAATATGCTACTTATCTCTTATGAAAAGAATGGGGATCTTAATAAGTTCAATGAATTTGTCATTTGATTTTGCTGCCAAAAAAAGTGAATACATGGAGATAAGATCACACCGCCACGTACTCTGGCGAGAGCCAGGTAGTTACTATCACTTGAAATTGGAACAAGCACAAATTTTCTTATAGTTACCACCCAAATAGTTACATTTTGTGTTTTAAGTTCGGTTTTGAAAGATTTTATGAATTTGTGTCCTTCCATTTATGCTATATGATGATTGAGAGATTTGAGAATTGAATTTCATAATATAATTCTAGGTGCGTTTGGTGATCAAGATCAAATTCATGATAGGATCGGATTTATCCTATCATGCATTTGTTGCCTATTTAAGATGGGATAAAGTCGAGATATAAATGGAATATAGGCTAGATAAAATTAGCGCATGGGAGAGGTGAGATAAAAGTGGATAAGATTTTAATATCCATAATAGGAAAATAATTTTTCTCAAATAACAAACTTCTTAAATTAACAAATTTAAAATTATATTTAAAAAAATAATATTTGAATTCTAATATAAGAAATTTATAATAACAAAAGATAGAAATTTTTTTTTTCAATTTAATCCTTTTGTATGTATATATTTGAATTTAATTTTATCTTATAATATAAATTCAATATATAAATATATTATTACATATTTTAGGTATATTAGCACGGTTTTCTATTCAATAAATTTTATTAGAGAATGATGAAAGGGTAAGAAAGAAATAAAATAAAAATTAATTAAAAATAGAGGAAAATAAAATAAAAAGCAATAAAAATAAAGTAGGCAAGAATGTTGTGAGAAATTTCTATCATTTCTGTTGTAAATTTTTTGTTTCATTTATATTGACATGTTGTTTATACCAAACAATATATATGATATGATGTCGATATATTCGACTTTATTGCTTTACTCAACAAACGAGGGATGAGATATAGCAAAATCCCCTAGATTTCCTAGTGTATCTTATCCAATCCTATCTTACTTAAAAATCTAGATGACCAAGTAGCCCTGGTGTTTTGTTAGCGATAAGGTAATCTTAAAAGGTAATTTAATCAAAGGTCGTTCATTTTGTTCATTGTCTACAATTTTTTGTGCATTGTTCATTGTGTCTAGACCCAAAGACCCCAATATACCTCAATTGTCAATTTTGAGGGGAGATTGGGATAGCATTAGCCCAACCCCAACGTTTGCATTATGACCACAGCTTAGGCTTCATTTGTTTCACGAAAAATAATTGAAAAATATTTTTCTTAAAAACGATTGGTTGTATCATTTTATGAAAATGAATGAACAAACTATATTTTCATTATCCTCAAAAATATTTAGACGTAAATTGTTATCAATAATAAAAATATTTTCAATTGACTAATTATTTTAAGTGATATAAGCGATCATTTTTAGAAAAATAATTTTCAAATTGCATATATTCCGAGAAACAAGTAGAACTTCATTTTTAGGGTTGGTACTCAATTTTTGGAAGCAAGACCCAGTTGGTAAAGGTAAGAAGGTAGGTTACAATATTAATTATAGAAAAATTCACTCAATGAGCAAAAAAATTCATTAGATAACTAGACTGTTAATTATAGTTGCAATTACTGTTGTAATTTCAATAACTTTAAAAACATGTTTTTGCCCTTATGATTAACATCATCAATTTACTAGAAATACTTCTCAAGTCTCGTTGACAATTTACACAACTCTAACTAAAAGTCGAAAAAATAATTTGGAAGAAAAAAAAACTTAACATAATAATTTTCATAACTTTTTAAACCAATTTGCAAGTCCTTTTTACAAAAATCTATCTATAATTTGAAATTAATTTGGAAGAAAATAATAAATCAATCTTAGCAAAAGTAATTTGTACAGTTACTTGTTAATTAATTAATCGCTTGTTTTTCCTAAGCAACTTAAGTATGAAATAACATTTGCTAAAAGTAAATTATAAGCCTGTAGAAATGGACTTAGTATTAAGACTCCGTTTGTTTCAAGGAAAATGAATAATTTAAAAAATAATTTCATAAAAACAATTGCTTGTATCGCTTGAAATATTTAGTTAATGAATCGACAATAATTTATGCCTAAACATTTTTGTAAATGATGAAATTTTTTTAGTTCATTTTTGTAAACGATAGAATTAATCATTTTTAAGAAAATATTATTCAAAATACTCATTTTTTGTGGAGTTAGTTATATATGAAATGAAATACAATTATAGTGATATTTAAGATAGAGATTTCTCACAACTTGGATTTGAACTTGCCTAATGGAGAGCTGAATTGGAGATGAGACTAATTTTTTTTTTTTTTTTTCAAAAGAGATGAACCTAATTAGAACAGATAAAATATATCCAGAAGAGAAGAAAATATATAATTTCTCCCAACATGAGGTTTTTGTAGGCATAGTATACAATGTACATTATCCATTACAATCAATCAAATCGATTGTACAATAATGAATTTAGAAATACGGAAAATCAAGTCAGATAAGGAAAATATTATGGAACCTAAATAAGTTAGATGGATTTGTCATGACTTGATTTGGCTAGATTTGACAACAAAAAAAGTGAATCAATGGAGATAAGATCACACTCTCATGTAAATAGAGGTACTTTGTAATTGAACCTGTACACTAAGGCCCTGTTTGGTAACCATCCAAACAGGGCCAAATTCTGATTCTTTGTTCCTAGAATCAGTTTGGGCATAGAATCGCGTTTGGTAAAATTTTTGTTCCGGGGAACAAATTGGGAATAGAATCAAGAACCAAAAAAAAGTTGATTCTTGTTCCGGGAACGAATTTGAGAATCAAAATCAAAAAAAAAATTTCTTCCCTTCGACCATCTCGCGACCGCCGTCCACCACCGCCCGCCACTACCATCCACCGCCGCCGCCGACCGCCGTCCGCCGGTCCGCGAGCTCGCCGAGCCAAGCCCCAACCAAGCTCTTGCCGGAGGCTCGCCCACCACGAGGTCCGGCGAGCCTCGCCAAAGGCAAGCCCAACCACCGGTGAGGCTCGCCTCACCGGTCGGCGAGGCGAGCCTCGCCCGGCCGGGCAAGGGCCGGGCAAGCCGGCGACGCCCGAGCCCCACCGGGCGGGCGGCGAGGCTCGCCCGGCCCCGCCGATGGCCCGGCGAGGCCTCACCGTCCACCAGCCCCCGGCGAGGCCGGCTCGGCCACCGGCGGGGCTAGGCAAGCCTCGCCCGCCGTGCCCGCGAGGCTCGGCCATCGAGGGCCGGCCTTGCCGAGGGCCTCGACGCTCCGATGAGGTCGCGGCCCTCGTTGAGGTCACCGGCCCTCTCGTTTGGCCGGCGGACCGGCGACCAGCCAAGAGAAGAAGAAGAAGATGAGAAAAAGGAAAAAAAAAAAAAAAAAAAGGGAAAAAGAAAAAAAAAATGAAAAATGAAAAAAAAAAAAAAAGGAAAAAGTAAAAAAATTATTTAAAAATTAAAAGAAATTGATTTGGAACATAATTAATGAGCACGGTACCAAACGCAATTCTATTCCAAAATCAGAAATTTTGGATCGTTACCAAACGGCTTAAATTGCTTAGAATCAGTTCCCGAGAACAGAATAAAAAAGAATCAGTTCTGATCAGAATCTACTCCTAGGAACAAAATCGTTACCAAACGCGCCCTAATAATGTTGAGAGCTAGGTGAGTTATGACGAGAGGATCTTATAGCTAATGATCACTGATTTATTAAACACATTATCACTAGAAGTTGGAACAAGCACAAAAGTTTTGCATATTTACCACCTAAATAGTTAATTTTGTGTTTTATGTTCGATTTTAGAAGATTTTACAAATCGTATTGTTCCATTCATGCTATATGATGATTAAGAGATTCACAAATCGGATTTCATGATGTGGTTCTAGTATTTTGTTAGTAATAAGGTAATCTCGGAAGGTAGCTTAATCAAATATCATTCGTCTCATTACTCTTGCTTAATTTGTTTTTCTTTTGTTCATTGTCTGCACATTTGCGTGTATTGTTCATTATGTCTAGCAAAGCTGGAGAAAATTGTGCAAAAGTTCTAAACCTTTTGCAATTTTGTCAATTATGTCCTAAATATTTTACAAATTTGTTATTTTAGTCATAAATCTTTTAATTTTGCCAATTAGGTCTTAAACCTTTTGATAATTTGCCAATTGAGTCCATCCGCCCATTTTTAATTGAAGATCACTCATGTGATTTCTAATTGATGTTAACGTGAACAATTTTTAATAATTTAAAAAATTGATTTTTTTTCCTTACCAAGTCTAACGAGGTTCACGGCCGACTCTCATTGACCATAAGCAAGAGCTAGCTGACCCTTGTTGACCATAGTCAACGATTGGTAACCCTCACCTAGCCCCCGCTCATGGTAGACGAGGGCTCACGAGGTCCAAGTGAGGCCGCGACCCTCGCTCGCAACTGGTGAGGGCTTCACGGCCCTCACCCAGTGGTTGGCAATGGTTGGCCGGTAGGGTTGGTCGGAATGAAAAGAAATAAAAGAAAAAAAGAAGAAGGTAATAAAAAAATAATTATAAAAATTATCTACATTAGCATTTATTATGCCACGTAAGATGACTGGCGTTTATGTCAATGATTTTCGATTAAAATTGGCCGGCTTGACTTAATTGGTAATTTGTCAAAAGATTTATGACTCAATTGACAAAATCAAAATGTTCATGATCGAATTGACAAAAATGCAATAATTTTAAACTTTTTGAACAATTTTCTCCACCAAAACTAACAGACCCAATGTACAACAACTATTAGTTGAATCTTTTTCTTTTTTTTTTGGTTCCTCCACTTTCAAAAGAAAACTAACTATAAGTTGAAAAAAATTGGAAGGAAAAAAGAATAAGAAAACTTAACATAATGATTTGTATAACTCTTTAAACAAATTTTTAAGTCCTTTTTACAAAAATCTATCTATAACTTTGAAATTATTCTTGAAGAAAATAATAAAGCAATCTGAGCAAAACATTATACAGTTACTTCATAATTAATTAATCACTTGCTTTTTTCTAAGCAACTTAAGTATGAAATAGCACTTGCTAAAAGTAAATTATAAGTCTATCGAAATAGACTAAATATATAGTTATATATAAAATGAAATATAATTATATTTATAGTTAATATAGAGAAAGCCTATTCATTTATTCTATTGCAAAAATGATACAAATACTCATTGAACTTTGGCCTATTGTGCAGTGTTGTCTCTAAACTTTTAATCTTTTCAATGTGGTCCTTGAATATAAGCTCAATGTGCAATATCATCCTTAAATTTTTAATTTATTCAATATGGTTCTTGAACTATTGGTGCATGTTCAATTTAACTAATGGAATCATATTTGATATTTTCATATAGTTCATGGGACAGATTGAGCATTTATCAAAAGTTTAGGTACTGCATTGAATAAATTAAAAATTCAAAAATGACAGTACATATTGGGTTAAAGCTTACGAACCATATTGAACAAATAAAATGTTTAGGGACAATAATACACATTGAAACAAAATTAAAAAACTATTTGTTCTATTATCCTTATTTTATTTCGGGCTATGCAACCGGACCAATTTTATCTGGGAGCTTAATCAAAATGCCTTTTGGAATCGGTGGGAGTAGGTTCGGTTCTCAATTCCAATTGAAGAACTACATGGGAACTGGACCGGTTTTGGAACTGGTATAATAAAGCCTAAAAATATTAATTTTTCTCTTGGCATCTTTTTCTTTATCTCTCTCTTTATCTACCTCACTTAGACACTTCCCTCTCACTCACTCGCGGCTCTCACTTGCGATTTGCCATTGCCCTGAATATATGTGGTGAAATTTTCTATTTATTATTTTAGTCTTTTAATTTTAATTTAATCTAAACTATCGTTAAGTGTTTAATTACGTTGTTTGTTTTATTTTCAAGCAGTTGGAATTCAGAGTAATATGTTTATGGATGCATGAAAATAAAATTTTATAATTTGTACTTTATGTTACGTATTTTGAGCCTTTTTATTAGCAATAATTATACATGATTATTTGTCCACCTTATGAATTATTGCTTTTGATCAATAATAATATTTCTGCCGTTCATCTTTTATTTTGAACTATTTTGTTACTTATATTATTTCACTGTAAAAAAAATAAAATTTAAAAAGAAGCAAAAGTAAAATAAGTTTGGACAAAAAAAAAAAAAAAAATCTTGGAACCATCCACTTGGAACCAGTCGCCCCCATTGTATTCTCTCTTTCATCTCAAGAAATCAAACGCACGCCTTCAATTCCGGCTCCAGAGGGAGAGGCTCGCTCCCCCTGCTCGCCGACGCCGGGACTCTGCTCCGTCGCTTGAGGCTCGCCGTCGCCGTGGCTCTCTATTTTTCTTTTTGGTGCGCAAAGTCAGCTGATTTTCTCTCTGGATGATTATGAGTATATGCTGCTGAGTTGGTGAGTTGCGTACCAAACAGGGATACGTTTGGAAAACATTGATCGAAAAACGTTGCAGTTGCAAGCAAGGCCACCTCCGTTCTATCTTTACTTTGCTTGAAAGTTGAAACTCGCACTGACATGTGAACTTGAGGGATTCCAGACTCACGGTTTGCAATTTTGGACTTGGATTGTAAGATCGGGGGAACTTGCCAAGCTTTCAATCGATTGGTGTTAAGTTGTAGCTAGCTATGTCCCTCGGCTGTGTACTCTGTGTGGCTATCAAATGTATGATTGTGGTTCTTTTGTTGATTGAGGTGTTGATTTTTTGACTTCATCATATTGATTGGGGTTGGTCTACTTTTATTTTTTTGGCTGATATCTCCATATGTTAATTTATGGGTTTTTAACGGGTCAATGTCGATAGCACTAAAAATTGCCTGTTTACATCCAGAACCAATGCTTAGAGGACCTTTAGTAACCGTAATAGTACTGCAGCCGTTGTTTAGGTTGTTTCAGCACCCGTCATCGCTGTAACAGCGGTTAAAAGCACCTGCAGGTGCTGCTCAGGTGCTAAAACAGCATAAAAAGCCTAATGATGTTCCTGTGCTGTCTCAACCTGAACAACACCCCTTAGTGCTATTCTTGGGCTGGAACAGCCTGAACCACAACCTCTAGTGCTGTTTTAAGTCTGAAATTAGCTAGACAGCATTTTTTGACCTCTCAAGTTGACCCATTACGTGATTTGATGAAGCAAACCTTTTTTAAAGTATAACCTTCTATTGTTTGGGCAGACTTCTGGGTAATGCAAACGTGAAAAAGAAAAGGAGATGGAGGTGTTGAGATAATTGCAACAATCAAATGGTAGGATGGGGAATCATTCATCTAGCTCATCAAACTTTGAGGGTTAAAAAGCCATGTTCTTTAACTATTTATTGAATTATCGCCGAGAGATTCAGAATATGGAAGTGCTTATAGTGTAATGAGTGACTTCGTTCTTCCAAGTCCATTTGGGAATCAGGTAGAGTGGGAGATCATGTCTATTGTAGAAGAAGGTGAAAGGCAAAGAAATGAATGTGCATTTGCAAGGATCAAGAAAGAATGTCACACAGAAGAGATTTAACGCTGCTTTGAAACTGACTTTGAACATGTTCATTTTTTTTTAAAATATGGTGCATGGTTGTACTTATTGTGTCCTTGAAGTGGGTATCGTGATGAGTTTACTAGTAATTGTTGTAGGTTTCCATAAAGAAAATATATGTTTTATATGCAATATATATGATTCATACAAAAGGTATTCAAGTGGGGCCCTTGCTATGCTGCAGGACTTTGCGGAGTATAATTGGTAGCAGGTGGCCACTTGTGTAATACAGTCACTCGTGGGGAGTTGGATATAGCAGATGATCTTCCACAGAGACTAAGCCAGCAACATAGTCTCGCCAATGGTAGTGGGTAGTCTAAAGCTATGGATCTAGCCCGGGGGAATACCAAGTTGGTTACAAGCCCCAGCAGTTTATCATTATCCCATTTTACGTTTGGAGTTGATTCCGATAAACGGAACAGTTTAAGGACCTGTCCAGGTCCAGTCTCGCCAATGGTAATGGGTAGTCTAAAGCTATGGACCAATCTGATCATAGAAGGATTCCAAAAGTCACTCTCCATAGCCAAGTTCCTTTGCCTCCTCCACGCCACCAATGCCTATAGGCTACATCTGCACTCCCATAATGGTAAAATTTGAATTATCATCATACACCTTCCCACAATAAATGCAATCCCTTTTTCTTTTTATATTTTTGTACCAGAAACACAAAATTGGAAATTTTTAAAGGAAATTCTTTAGTTAATGGGTGTTGATGATTCAATGTGTTGCAGCCCTATGGCCCAAGCATGCGTTCGACCTTGAACTTGACTGGTGACTAGGGTGCGTTTGGTTCAGCATTCTCAATGGGCTTTCAGCCTCTAAAGTCCCTTGAGGAAATGCTGAATTGTTTGGCAACCATTTTGAAGTAGCTTTCAAGTGAAAGTCGGTATTGAGAATCGAAAGCTCAATGCTAGAAGGGACTAGCTTTGAGCTTTTAGCATTTGACCAAATACCGAAACTTTTTTTCCAAAACTATTATCACTCATTCTTCAAATTTCTTATTTTGCCCACCTTATTATTTTTTTAAATGCCAAAGTAATGCTTAAAAAATCAAATTTAAATAAATGCTAAAAAAATTAAAATTTTCTCGGTCTTTTTAAAAAAAATAATTACATAGCTGATTTTTTAGCATTATTGTCATTTTTTTATTTAAAAAGTTGAATACATTATTTTTTAAAAATTTTAAACAAATGAAATTAAAAAAAAAACTATATTAATCACCCAATGAACTTTTCAAATGTGTTTTCTACTAAACGACATTTCTCTCAAAATTGCTTCTCATAGCATAGTTTACCAATGGCGTGTTTGGTAACGATTCTTTTCCGGGAACAAATTCTAACCAGAAATGATTATGTTTTATTCTGTTTTTGGGAACAATTTTTAAACATTTTAAGCCGTTTGGTAATTAACCAAAATTTCTAATTCTGAAATAGAATTGCATTTGGTACCGTACTCAATGATTCTATTCCAAATTCAATTTCTTTTAATTTTTAAATAATTCTTTTCTTTTCTTTTTTTCCTTTCCCTCTCATGTTCTTCTTCTTTCGGTGGCCGGTTGCCGGTCCGGCAACCGGCCAGACAAGGGCCGACGACCTCACCGGAGCGTCGCCAACCCTTGGCAAGGCCGACTATCATCGGCCAAGCCTCGCCGGTAGTTGGGTAGTGCTCGCCCGGCCTCGCCGAGGCTCGGCCTCGCTAGATCTAGCGAGGCCGAGCTTCGTCAATGGCTAGGCTGGCCTCGCTGAGGTTGGGCAAGGCCCCCTAGTCACCGGTGAGGCTCACCCAGCCCCGCGAAGCCTCGCCAAGGCTGGGCGAGGCTCGCCTGGCCACCGGCGGGGACCGGGCGAGGCCCTTCTGGCCATCGGTGAGGCTAGGCGAGCCTCGCCGGGGCCAAGCAGGCCTTCGGCAAGCTCGCCGGACAAGTTGCCAGCAACCGGCAGCGAACGGCGGCGACCGGCGACGAACGACAATCGGGGGATGGCGGTCGATAAAGAAGAAGAAAAGAGAATGAGAAGAATTGGTTTCGATTCTTAGATTTATTTCCAAAATAAGAATCAACTTTTTTTTTTTTTATTACATCAGCTTGGAAGGTGCTTAGAACCAAGAAAAACCGGGTGCCTTGGGCTCAATTCATCTGCAGCAACGACATGGCACCTAGATTTCAATTCAACCTTTGGCTAATTACTAGGAATCGCCTACCCACCCAGGTTTTTCTCCAATCTTATGGTAGAATTAACCATGAAGTGTGTGCCTTTTGTAATACTACTCTGGATTCAATTGATCATCTCTTTTTTGAGTGCCACGTGCCTGTGACTCTTGCTTTTTTTTGGGCAGGGAGATGTAATCTTCCTTGGCGCAATAGACCTTGGGTGGAAAATATTAATTGGGCCTTGAGATTTCTCTCTAGCAAGGATTTCTTCCATTCCATTGCCCGTAATTCCTTTGGAGCTTTATGTCACTTAATTTGAAAGAAAAGGAATGATATTATCTTTCAGGGTGAAGCGCTACAAGTTGTTGCTATGAAGGATCATCTCATTAAGGTTGTCAAGGACAAAGTGCTGACCTGAAACAAGGTTCCGAACTCTCCCAAGAACATAAGGCTTCAAAGAGCTCGAAGTTTTGACCCTGTTATTTTTTACGGAAGCACTGTTATTCTTAATTAGCTAGCGTGCATGTGCTTCTTGTGCCATGTTGCTTTGTGCCTCGGCTTGTTGCTTTGTTGTTGTTAGCTTCCTTGTTGTTGCTTTTCTTTTGTGTTGGTTCCCTTCCACTCATTCTGCTTATTTGCATTATGAGTGAAAGTTCTTGGCATCGGTTTGTGTATATTGGCTTTTCCCTTTCTATATATTATTATCTTTTACCCAAAAAAAGACTTTTTTTTTTTTTGTTCTTGATTCAGTTCCAAATCTACTTCCGGGAACAAAAAATAGAAATTTATTCCCGAGAACAAAAATTTTATCAAACGCAATTATGTTCCCAAACTGATCCCAAGAACAAAAAATTATAACCAAACACCGTTTGGATGGTTACCAAATAGTGCCCAAACAGCCTTTGCATTTGCCTAAAGTATTTTAGGCTAAATTACTTTGCATTTTCTCAATGGGTTTTCATAATGTTGAACCAAATGCACCCAAAAAGTGTCAAATGAGCATGTTAGCAACACTCTTATGATAGTATTGCCTCCCAAAACATTTAATGAACATGTTGAAAGGACGGGCATTATTGAACGTCATTAATAATTATATTATGGTTACATTAGGTTCATGATTGGACCTTGGATTGCTTTATAAGACTTTTTACCTAGACCCGTTTACATGTCTAGTGATTCACCTAGCCATCTAGACCCACTAGATCTGAGCTTTAAATTGGGTAAGTCAAGACAAGCAATTTCTTTCTAAAGTTTTGGCTCTAGTAACTAATGTTGACACATGAATTTTGTTAATAATATCTTTATTTGGTGTACCAGAACCGATGATTTTGGTTGTGACCGAACACTAGGGAAAATAAAAAAGTTTAGAGTAAATGTATCATATATGTACAAGTTATATTTTTTATATCATAAAAAAATTTAGAGTAAATGTGTCATAATGAATATAGAGTTCAGGATGAATGTATCATCCATGCACATTGTTTAGCATCTTTTATGGTTTTCTTCTCTTTTACTTAAGGCTATATTTGTTTCACGGAATATTTTCCATAGTTTTTTATGTTTGGGGAGTGAAAAATGAATGATCAAAGAAAATATTTTCCTATAAATAAATAAAAAAAACACCTTCTTAAAATTGGGAAAAATGATGTCCATTTCTGAAAAAAGAAAATCATTTTCTCCCCTCGCCTCTCATCCTCGTCTCCTCCTCCTTCCTCTCGTCTTTTCTTCAGAGCTTCTCCATCTTTCTCCCACGAGTCTTTCTCTCGTCTAATTCTCCGGAGCTTCTTCGTCTCGTCCCTCGTCTCTGGACCTCCTCCTCCTGCCACTACCACCGCCACTGCCGTGTGCTTCTCTTCTAGATAGCAAAGTAGAGAGGGCGCCCCCGCCGTTGTTTAGACACCCTTCACGGTCCCAAGTCGATCATCGGGCGATTTGCTGAAGTTTCGTGTCCACTGATATCTTTGAAGTCCAAATTGTAGATCCAAGTCGGTTTCCACCCCCCTCGTCTCTGAGCAATTCTCCTATGTCGAGTGTAGTTCCGTCTTCATTCACGTCAAATCAGCTGTGTTTGTTGTTTATCTCAGTTTTTCACTTGCTCTCTGGTGGGGGTTGAGTTGAACGCATTCAACCAGAAGTAAGTTACAAATCATTCAGAAGTAGTCTCCTGTTGGGGCATACTTTCTACGTCGCCACGTAGGGCAACCGCGTGAGCACTTCGGCATTTTCATGATGAGACGAATGATGAACATGCAAAATATTCTCCGCAACTTAAAGGCGGAGCTCACTGCATCTGGCCTATGGAAGAAGATTCATGCAATGACTTTCTCAGATGAAAGTAATATGTCACGGTGATTTCAGTTCCTGGGATGGTGCTAATCACCAAGCCACCTACTGAGTCATTAACTTCAACTCCTCCCCAGGTGTCTTGAATCTTGAGGGAAGAAGGTGAATATGTTCACATTTGACAGAGCCCAGTGTAGGGTTTTCTTTTTGAAAAGAAATGTTCGACTCTTCTCTGATCAATGGAAACTTAACGCCTGTCGGAGCAATGGAGTAATGGTCCACTTGCACAGCGTGGAGTTTTCTAGTACCTTTGTGGTGCAAAGTTTGTTGATTATCATTTTGGTTGGTTGGGTTAATGTTCACTTTGTTTGCTCATTTATTTATGGTCTAGGGTGGCATATGGTAATTGTGAAACTTTTTAGCTATGAAAGCTATTGAAAGCATTTGTTTGTCGTACTTATAGGTGTTCACATGATTAAGGTTGAAGTTAGTTTGTGGGTTGTGTTTGAGTTGAGTGAGAGGTGAAGAGGAAGGCACAGGGAAGGATTGCTAAAGTGGCTGAAACAAAAATGAGGAGCTGCACTTTCCCAGAGCTTAGCTGCATTTAGGTCAAATTCATTGTCACGAATTGGCTCTCTTATAGAGTGCCAGTCATAACCGGGCAGGTAAATTTGAAAAGCAATTTTTGGTAGAAATTGATATTTCGTAGTCGTTTCTGGCTCTTATTGAAAAGCAGCTACTTTGTATAATCATAAGCAAATATATTTGTAGAAATTGATGTTTGCTGGTTCATGAGTTTAGTTCCACCTTCGTGTATGCTTTGCTTACATCTTTGAACCTGACCACCCATTTCTTGAGTGCATAATGTTTCTCAAGTTTGTGAATTGATGATTCGCAAATATTCCCAAATGCTGCTCTAAATTGATAACTCTTAAACATGGCAACTAGAGTTTGTGAAACAATCTTCTCAGTTTTGAGTATAGCTGTGACTTGGCAATCATGTTTCTATCAACGTGTGTTAGAATTTAATAGGAACATGGAACTTGCAATTCACTGTGCAGATGGATAATGATAAAATCCAAGTGGCAATAGTGGGTGCCGCTGCTGTAGCAATCATGATTGTTATCACACTAGTCATGGATGATTATAATCATTTTGAGATGGTTATAGCTGATGATGGTTTTGTTAGAGATGGGCTTAAGGCCCGTCCACCCAAGTTGGGCCCGAAAAGCCCGGCCCACGGGAATAGGGCCCATGGAAGGAGGGACGTATAAAAGGGAGGAGAGAGAGAGAGAAGACACCTCTTGGATAATTCAACGTACATACGTTCCTTTTCCCGCGCTCTCTCTCTCAAAAACAAAAAAAAAGAACAATAAGCACAAGGCATCGTTCTTCTTCCCTTCAAGGCGTCATCGGATCGAACAGGGCCAAATTCTCGTCCTCTTATCAGCATTGGTGTCTAATCTGTGGCTAACAAGGTACGCTCGATTCCGTGGTGTGCTTTAGGATCGGTGATACGTGATTTTCCTAGGCTTCGCTTCCGCATTCGTTTTAGGGGTTCGATTTAGTGTCGAATCCGGTTTTCGGGGATCCATTATTCCCAACATTGGTATCAGAGCCCTAGTTCATGTCTTCCCGATCCTTTTTCGTGTTTTTTGATTGATTTTTCGCGAAAGTTATTCGGCCGTATGGATCGGGGCGAGAAATCCCGACACCTGAGCGCTGTTCGTCCTTTTTTCTGAGTTTTCGTAAGTCGAAATCAAATTCTGAAGGCACTGGGAGAAATGGCTCGTCGAGACGAATCCGGCGACACGTCGTGCACCGCCGAGCGACGCCGCACGCGCCCACACGGGCGGCCGGAAGGCGATGCGCGTGGGCGCGACGCGCCCGGAAGCGCCGCTCGCCGGCGCGTGCACGCCACCGGCTGGCGAAGCGGCACGCGCCCGCCCACGAACCGACGCGTGCCGACGCCGCATGACGTCACCCAACGGCCAAGAATCGCTGGGTGACGTCATCGATGACGTCGCAACGGCGACGGTTGGCCGAGTGGTCACCGGCCGGCGACCCGACCCGCGACCCGACTCGACCCGAACCGCGCCGCCCGGCACGCTCGTGGTACGTGCCCGCCGACGTCCGCGTGACGTCAGCCCGCGCACGCGCGCGGCACGTGCCGTCGGTTCGCCCGAACCGACCCGACAGGCCTCTCCAGTCGGACCGGTCCGTCCGGCCGACCGACGACCGGCGACCGTTTGACCGTTTGACCGCCGTTGACCCGTTGACTTGACCCTTGACCGTTAACCGTTGACCCAAAAAAAAAAAAAAAGGAATTTGTTTCTTTTTCATGTATGCCTATGTGGTTTATATGTAATCTATTATTTATTCTGCATTTGTTGCATGAATTTTGGAAAATTATGTATTTTCCCTTATGTAAATTATGGATTATGAGTAATCCATTTTTTTTTTGTTCTGCATTTGTTGCAAGAACTATGATGCGTTATGCACGGATACTTGCAATCCCGAGAACGGAGGAGGGAAATGCAAGACTTAAAAGGCTGATGACAGAGTTAGCTGATTATCGGTGGCATGACGGTGATTTAGTATCACATGTGGTCAAGGTCAATCAGATGATACAGGAAATCATCTAGAATGGTTATCTTATGCCGGATTTTGAGAAGGTGCCGGCTTTGATGAACACTCTTCCACCTGAATGGCAAACAGTGTTAGATCGGCTATGGGAGGTCAACGTGGTCCCGGGTTATAGGAGGCTAGTGGAAGCTTTTGTAAGAGAGTATTATAAGATTGAGTTTGCCAAAACTTCAACCCTTAGATTGAGCACCACATGGTGTAGAGTAAATGCGCCTTGATGGCGACATGAAAGCTCTCCAAAAGTTTTTCCATGGTTGGCAAATGTGCCTTCAGTTTTCTCAGATGTTTTGACTGATAGATTAGAATGGACATTCCCTAATTATTTCTTAGATTAATTATGAGATGTTTTATTGATGTAAATATCTCTTTCCATGTTGATATTTTTCTGTATATATTGCTTAGTGTAATGTATAGTTGTATTATGTGAAAGCACCGTTATTCTATTGGATGTTAGATAATATTTGCTTTCTGTTACTGCTGATTGCTGTGGGTAATTAGCTGTGGGTAGTTTCAGAAGTTTTTGTAGCTTCATAGAATTGTTTTTGCATATGACAA
Organism: Eucalyptus virginea; assembly: GCA_014182375.1. Lineage (NCBI taxonomy): Eukaryota > Viridiplantae > Streptophyta > Magnoliopsida > Myrtales > Myrtaceae > Eucalyptus > Eucalyptus virginea. Next base: position 38,199,173 of record CM024520.1, read on the forward strand.
TCATATTAATGATAGTTTTAAGTTAGGATTTTTGGAGGATGATTGGAAACATAGTGACCTTTTGATTCTGAAGCCTTACTTGAAATTATTCATTAATATGATGGGTCTATGTAAATGAAGATGCATAAATGATAGACATTAATTATTCGTGCATGTATGTCTAATGTGTTTAGACTGATGGTTTCAGCAACTAAGAATGTGATTGCCGATATGAACGGCAACAATTGTGAAATATTGAATATGAAGATTTAATATGTGCTGGAAAAGCAAGAAGCACTAGAAACTCTTGACCATATTATGGAAGATCTTATAAATGTTGTGCGCCACCTTAAGCTAGTTGAGGACCGCCTAACGGCATTTGAGCCGAAAATAGATATTTTCTATGCTAGTTCTAGCTCAGAAAGGGCTTTGTGCTCTAAGCGCAAACGTATTGATTCGTTCCATATGTGGGAATGCGAAGGATCAAGTCCTTATTGCAAGAAATCAAGAGTTAACCAACACAAGAGAGGAAAACGTCCTCAAGTGAAGAAAATGTCAAGGGTAATGTGTTACAATTGTGACAAGAAAGGTCACTATGCTCACGACTGTCGTGAGCCAAAGAAGGTAAACACCTCTTGTACATTTGAGAACTTTGCTTATGTGTCAAGTTCTGAATCATTGGCTGAATCTAATCCTTTGTGGACTGTAGATTCATGAGCGACAGACCATATAGCGAAGGATAGAGGATCATTTATGGAATTCCGACGAGTACCAACTGGAACTAAGTGGATCTATGTAGGACATAACTCCAAAGATGAAGTTAAATGGATTGGCACTTACCAATTGAACATGCGTGGTGGACGCAACTTGTTCCTACATGATGATCTATATGCTTCGGAGATTCGTCGAAATTTAAGTGTCTATTTTAGTGTTGGTTAAGCTTGGTTTTAGTGTGAACTTCCGTAATAAATGTGTAGATTTGTATTTGGATACAAACTACTATGGTTTTGGTCACTTTCTGGATGGTTTTATTGTACTAAATGTTGACTGTGGTGATGTCAATATGTTATTCCCTTATTTCATATCTTCTACTTTATATGATAATAATGTGAACATGGTGGCATTCTAGACTTGGTTATATGGGCCAACAACATATGAAAAGACTAGCCAAAGAGGCTTGTTGGGCAATATTGAAAAAGTTGATTTGTCCATATGTGAGCATTGCCTAGAAGGGAAAACGACAAGGAAACCATTTGGAAAAGGTAAAAGAGCTGAATTTCCTCTGCATTTAATCCATTTGGACGTCTGTGGTTCAATGAATGTGAGAATAAGGCATTGGGTTGTTTATTTCATCACTTTTAATAGATGACGATACTCGATTCGAATATATCTATTTGATTTCTCATAAATCTGAAGTAATAAGTTGTTTCAAAATGTTTATAACCTTGGTACAAAATCAATTAGACAAAAAAATAAAAGTATTAAGATCCGATCGAGGTCGAGAATATTTATCTGATGAGTTCAGAAAATTAAGTGATGAAAAAGGAATGGAAAGACAGTTGTCTATTCCATATACTCCTCAACAAAATGGTGTTGCGGAGAGAAGAAACAGATCCTACTGGAAATGGTTAGGTCCATGATGGCTCATGCTAACTTACTTATCACTTTTTGGAGTGATACGTTGTTAACTGCTGCCTATATACTTAACCGGGTGCCTTCCAAATCAGTTACTTCCACTCTATACGAGTTATGAACAGGTAGAAAACCGGACTTAAGTTTTCTTAAGCCATGTGGTTGTGCTGTCTATGCTCATAAGTCCTCTCACAAGTTTGGGAAATAGGGTCCCAAAGGAAAGAAGAGTAATTTAATGAGATACTCCGAACACTCGAAAGGGTAAGTGTTCATAGGTGAGTAGGAAAGTGGGAGTATAACTGAATTTGAATCACGGGATGTCACATTCTTAGTGGATGAATTTCCTAAGAATGGCGAAATATGAGAAGATTACTCCCTATTTGTAATTTTGAATTAAGATAATGATATTAGTGGAGTTCGTCCAATGTGAGTAATATGAGAAGTGATGAATTGAATTCGACTTATTCTCAATTGCAACCACATGATGATGACATCATCATTATCTAATCCTAGTGGGAGCATTATGGGGAATGATGTGCTAAGTGTACAATCTCCCATACGGTGAACAAGTCGTCAAAGTATTCCCCGTCGATGTTTTGACATTGAAATGAAAACTTTTATGGTTGCTCCACAAGATGAGGATGAGCCAAGAAATATTAATGATGCTCTAAATTGCCCTAGTAAGGAAAAATGGATTCATGCAATGAAAGAGGAAATGGAGTCAATGAAATCAAACCAAGTTTGGGAACTAGTTGATCTTCGAAAAGGACGCAAAGCTATTGGGAACAAGTGGGTTCTCAAAATAAAGCAAAAGGCTGATGGCTCGATAGAAAGGCATAAGGCTCGCTTTGTGGCAAAGGGGTATAATTAACAGGAATGAATTGATTATGAAGGATTATTTTCTCTTGTAATTAGATTTACCTCGATTCGCATTATTTTGACAATAGTAACAAGTATGGATCTTGAGTTACATCAAATGGATGTAATAACTGCTTTCCTCAATAGAGAATTAGAGGAAGAAATATATATGGAACAACCTGTTGGTTTCATAGTGAAAGGCCAAGAAGAAAATGTATGTTGACTTTTGAGGTCGATATATGGCCTTTAGCAGTCGTCAAGACAATGATATATACGTTTTCATAATGTCATAATGGCATATGACTTTACAATGATAGATGAGGATCATTGTGTATATATCAAAAGATCCAAGGATTAATTTGTGATCATATCATTATATGTTGATGATATACTGATTGCCGGAAGCAATATGGAGTTTGTTAATACTGTCAAGAGTTGGTTGTCTTCCAACTTTGAGATGAAAGACATGGGTGATGTTGCATACATTCTTGGAGTTAAGATTTCGAGATTGTAAACCCATAGACACTCCTATTGCAAAAGGTGAAGGATTGAGCTATAGACTGTGTCCAAGGACTCCACGAGAGAAGGAACAAATCAAACATGTTCCTTATGCTAGTGCTGTTGAAAGCTTGATGTACGCTATGATGTGTACAAGACCTGTCATATGTTTTGCAGTTGGAATGGTGAGAAGATACCAATCCAATCCAGGTCAAGCACATTGGAAAGCCGTTAAGAGAATACTGAGGTATCTAAAGGGGACTGTTGATTATACGCTGAGTTATTAAAGAAAGGATCTGCGACTCTAAGGCTATTCTGATGTTAATTATGGAGGAGATTTAGATGAAAGGAAATCTACCTCTGGCTTTGTTTTCTTACCGAATAATGGCACCATATGTTGGAGCAGTAAGAAACAAATGTGTATAGCCTTGTCCACGATGTAAGTTGTGTTCATGGCATTATCAGCAGTAGTATAAGAAAGTGTTTGGCTTAAGGGATTTTTTGGATCATTTAGGTGTTATTGGAAGTGCTGCAAATTGATTATTGGTTAACTATGGTAGCCAAGCAGCTATAGTGTACACCAAAGATCCAAAAATATCATGACAAGACCAAACATATAGATACCAAGTATAATCTTGTCAAAGATATGATTGCATGAAAAGATGTGAACTTAGAGTACATATTACGCATAGAATGGTAGCAGATCCTATGATAAAGCCAGTACCTAGAGATGTGTTTTTGTGGCCATGTGAAATCTCTAGGATTGCGTAGAGGCGATGTGCGAATATTGTAATTTCCTAAGTGTTCACATTTGATGAATTTCTGTTTTCATCATTAATGCCTATGAATCTTTGTTTGATCTTTATGCATCTTAATGCTCAGTGCATTACTTGAAGTTGAGAAGTATGTCGGACAGATAAAAGATTAGCCCACTCACACGGGTAATCGCCTCTATTTACTGTGTGATAAATAGAGATGAGACTGTTTTTAAGCTTATTATCTAGGTGATAATCGAGAGCTCAAGCTTAAAACACGTATGTCGCCTTAACTGAGTGTTAAGATGAGGACATAATACTTACTATGTCTGAAAGTAAAATACCTCACATATTTTACTTTATCTGTCTATGATGCCAGATGTGAGTTCTGATGAATTTTGTGAATGAGTAGATACGTGAACTCAAGTTAGACGTTGGGTATGTCTGAACTATCATCTGTACGATATTGAAGGTGTAGACATACGCTCCATGGGAAAGGAGTTAATATCGTCATACGTATTTCATACTATGTATGCATGAGACGACCAATAAGAGTGGCAAAAGTTTGATCTCAACTTTTATGTCGTGTGAGACTCTTGAGGAAAAGAGTTCCTCAATTTTTAGTCCCCTTATGACTCTTACTTATTTTCAAGATTTCTATTTAGTGTTTGCTATCTTAGGATGTTGCCAATGGTCATGAGTTTGATTCGATCTAATGGGACATTTCTAGAAAAGCAAGCTAAACTGAAATTGAGAGTTTGAAAGAAAGAGGAAGATCGATTTTGGAGAATCACATTGTAGTTTTATATTCACCGGTTAACCAATTATGACTGTCTTTGTGATAATCATAATTATGAATACAATATATATCATTGTTTAAAAGAGATCTAGAGAGATATAAATATGATCGATCGATATAGGATACTGCATACTAAATCTACTCAGGATGTGATGCCCATTATGAGCTGCTATATATTCCTAACAGATGTATAGCAACGAGCTCTCAAAGTATGCTGGTCGTACGGATTATTCACCGGTATGAATGTTGAAGAGAGGTAAAGAGAATCCTGTTCGGCCCACCATGTGCGAGTGGGAGATGATGGTTTTATTAGAGATGGGCTTAAGGCCCATCCGCCCAAGTTGGGCCCGAAAAGCCCGGCCCACAGGAATAGGGCCCGTGGAAGGAGGGACATATAAAAGGGAGGAGAGAGAGAGAGAAGACACCTCTTGGATAATTCAACGTACTACGTTCCTTTTCCCGTGCTCTCTCTCTCAAAAAAAAAAAAAAAAAAAAAAAGAACAGTAAGCACAAGGCATCGTTCTTCTTCCCTTCAAGGCGTCATCGGATCGAACAGGGCCAAATTCTCATCCTCTTATCGGCATTGGTATCTAATCTGTGGCTAACAAGGTACGCTCGATTCCATGGTGTGTTTTAGGATCGGTGATACGCGATTTTCCTGGGCTTCGCTTCCGCATTCGTTTTAGGGGTTCGATTTAGTGTCGAATCCGGTTTTCGGGGATCCATTATTCCCAACAGCTGAGAAAAACGAAATCTATCAATGTATGACGGTAAGTTTTTCATCACTTGTCATGGGCCATGTAAATGCAATTCTTTTTTACTTCTTGTTTTCTTTTTTCTAGTGAAGGCAAAAGATTTCCAGTTCTTTTCCTTTCGTTTTTAGCTCAGAGTGAGAAGTTCCTGCAATTTTAGTTGAATGCTATGGCACCACGATTGTTACTACTTGTATCTCTAGTTGGAATAATCCCATTAATAGTTTCCTTTATTCAATCTGCAGTTTCATAGTATTGTTTGGATGCCTTGTTCTATTGGAATTTTACTATAAATAAGGCATGGGGGGTAAAAATCGGATCTTCACCTACGAAAGTGCCAGCATAAGCTAGTTTGGTTCGATTCAGACATACCAATACATAGTCTTATAAACTGGCTTGTTATTTCAAATATGCTGCCTCCTAGATTGATTGAAGGAGGGGAATCCTAGCAAGGGAACCATTTTTGAATGATGTTTGCCTTCTCTGTGGATCTTTCCCTGAATGTAGTAGGGGTTATTTTTTTCTATATGTGATATTTCTTTCGAAGTCTAGAGCATGGTCTGTAGTTGTTGTGGTTTTCAAAGAATTAGGCATAGTTGGCTTGAAGAGTAGTAGTGGATTTGGGTTAGTTGCAAGCGGAAAGCTATAGCTAATGTTGCTTGTAAGATTTCATGGTGTCCTCTTATTTTTCACATCCAATATGAGGAATACGAGGTTTCATGATGATAATTTTCTTGTTTCTAATAGTGGTTTTATGTTCAAAATTTGAAGATCTTGCCCTTTTTGTTTCGATTGACGTTTCATAGATAATTTGCATTGACAAGTCCATCCTTCACATGAAAGGAGGTCTCATAAAAGACAAAGATGTGCTGACAATAATGATAAGCATGCAACACTTCCAAAACAACTTGGAGAAATAGATTCAACAATTAAGTTGTTGGGTCAAGTCAATGTTGATTACTCTAGACTCTACAACGCGGTGATGAAAGTGGATGGATATGATGAAATTACCCTTCATCAGTTTTTGACTTTCTAGTTGAGAATGACAAAATGGGAAAGGCATTCATAGTGAAAAGTGCAAATCTTCAAAAGGTGTGGATTGAGAAATTCCTAAGCAAAGGAGAATAAGCTTTCATGTCAGAAGACTAATATGTGTTCTATCTTTTTATTTTGTTATTGTTAGTATTGTGAGACTATTTTTATAGCATGGATATTTTTGGGCATGTATTTTTGGGAATTTTAGGGGGCAATGTCTATGCATCAAATACATGAAAAGGAAGGAATGTCTTGTATATATCCACACAGAATGAGAATGTGTTGTGTCCACTTCTTCCTTCCGTTCTCTGTCATTTTGAAAACTTTTACTTGTTTCATGTTTGTCATTGCCAACCTTTCTCCTACGGCGGATGGAAGATCTCTCATACACTTGTCAATTTGTCTATATGTTTAGGTGAAGGGATGAATTTTAACATCTGTGCATATCAATTTACTCGCAGACCAACTTTCTTATGATTAAATGGGGTTTGAATGAATGAAATCTGACAACTTTCTATGAAAAAGTTGTTTAGTGTTGCTGGGCTCACGGCCCTGATAATGTTTTGCGCTATGGCTTAATGAACCTCGGGCCAGGGTGCATGGAGGCACAGGTGCGGAGTTTGGCGCTTGGCCTCGATGGACCTGAGCCCAAGCTTGAACTGTAGACCCGGATCCATAGAGGTTGGGCTCAAGACCCTTATGCCCATGCCCCGTCCTCTGGCTATCTATCCATCCAAGAAAAAAAAAAAGTATTTTCCTTTCCAAACAATGGAAATTTTTTTCTTTTTTTTTCAAATTTCAATCAAACATCGAAAAATATGGTCATTTCACTAGAAATTGACCTTCAGATGAATATTTTCAGAAATGTCACATTTTCAAGGAAATAAAATGGAGCCTAAGATGGCAGTACTTAGTCACATATCACTCGTGATTGAGCACGGGTCTCCTAATTGCACCGAAGTGTCCTTAGATTGTGAAGAACTCACAACACACGAAGACGGCAACGAGTACAACTCTACCACGAATGTTTGAAAGTGCTCTCGGTCAATCGGTTAACTAAATAAAGACCTGCTTTATTAGATTATTTGAACATTCTTTTGTCGTTTGTCCCAAGGGTTCGGAAAGGCGCGCCATTTTTATTAAATTACCTGTGAAACAAGGAAAGTCTCAACAATGAGTTCGTAGGCATGGACATCTCATGGACTTAGGTCGTGTGAAGAATTGGTACATGTTTCCTTAGCGGATTCAAAATTGCGTACGTCCACTTAGTCAATAATTAAGTAGTTACCTGCAGCTGAGGGCAAAATTCTATTGTTCTATGCCAAAAGTTTGACTTCTCATCTTGATAAATTTAATTAAGTGATGGTAATAGGGTCAATGATTTTTCAATATGACAAGACATGACATGTAGCTAAATAGTTTAGGTTGAGTTTAAGTAGGTTCACACTTATGCCATTTAAACACAATGAATATACATATTGTTCGCGAGTTGAACCTTTCAATCCATTTATGATATGTCAAGACACATTTAATTTATGATAGGTCAAGACAAATTATTGATTTTTTTATTTATTTTAAAATTGGGCTTTGGGCTCTTTCAACCCAGCTTTGACCAAACCAATTTGGTTTTTGATCAGGCCTAAGGACCGGGTCTAAAAACGTCAAGGCTCGTTTTGTTCGAAGACCCCTCGAGAACTTGCCTTCTAACACACGAATTTCGCCTTGACAAATCAGGGAGATTCTCACGCACTTCGAGGAGAAAGTATAACTCACTACGGTCGCAATTGTTGGGTGCGAGTGACTGGGGATTTCATGCTGTTGCTGCGACCCTCGCGATCTTCTAGTCAAATCCAGACTTCATCCAAAATGTGTTCGAAAATTGACTCTTATGAAAATTTTATAGGATCACTATCGGATGATATAAAATTTAAATTAGTAGATAAATGCATGATTTAATATTTGATTTATCCAATTTTAGCATCGAGCACAAAATGGGATCGACATCCCTTCACTTTAACATTTCACAAAGATAAGTGATTTATTATTGGAATAAGTATACTGGGAATTCTAAACTTTGTCACAAAAGTGTAATTAAATTCTAAAACTTTCAAGAAGTATAATTAAATTCTAAAACTTGTCATGAAAGTGCAATTGAGCTTTAGAACTTTCAAAAAGTGCAAGTCCTAAAAATTACCAAATTAATCCAATTAAGTCCTTCCGTTGATTACAGTTTTTGAAAATTTTATGATTTTGTTGCACTTTTCAAAAATTTTAGAACTCCCGTTACACTTAACCCTTTATTATTAGTATCTAGTAGTGTTGTTATGTATGCGAGAAGGAAAGAGTGCAGTGACTGGGTTATTATTATCAGCCTACATTATCAAGCTCATACTCCCTTCGTGAATCCTTGTGTTCCTTCCCCATTCCAGAAACATTTGAACGAGTATAAAAGGCAAGCAGCAAGTTCTTTTTATTTTTTTTATTTTTATTAATTCTTTCTAATTCTTTGAGGTTCTGTTCAGTCACCTGGCAATCTAAACACAGAAGATGAGGTATGATGATTTCCATGACCCTTGGAAGCTCCAGAAGTCTATAAGTTACCTATTCAATCGTTAGGGACCGGTTGCAATCTCCTATGACGCGTATAATTGATTCTCAAGAATTTGAGGTAGCCAAAATTTACGAGTTGCGGTTTGCAGAACTCCAAATAAAGCCATAATGACATACAGAAGCTTAAGTGTCTCATCTTCAGGTTCGATTGGGCCACTCCTCTACTTTCATCGACGTTACAATTTATATTGCGTAGATTCAGATGTTGACACCTATCTTTTGTGTTTCATTTGTTTGTATGTGCTTTGCATAAGCTGAAACCTTGTGCACGCTTGGTATTTTTGTATGCCATTTATGTATAATTATATTTATCTGTATGCTCTATTGGTAAATGAGTATATAGGGTTTTTTTTTTTTTTTTTTTTTTGTCGGTCCTACTCTACTCCTACGCTAACTCTCACTCTCAGACTTTTATCTTGCTTCCTTGCAGGGCATGGTAGTCGAAACCTACACTTGAAACTAAATCATCATCACCCAACCCCCTGAGAATGTGGGGATTCGAACCACTCACCTCCCTATTCTATGTTGAAAAGATGGCAACTAGGGCAAACCTCAGTGGTTGAGTATATAGGGTTTCATTTGGTAGCTAATTGCAAAAATTCACAGTAAAAGCAGTAACTTTATTCCATGGAATGGTTCAGACAGAATAGCGGTTGACGGTGAATCTGTTGACGAGATAATATATGTGATTTGGAAAGTTTAGGTCGTTTCCTTTTCTCTTTTTGAGTGATTTTGACATGTTTGTTCTTTCTAGAATTAAATAATGCGGCTCGGTTTAATGGGGTAGTTGTTGCATGGGAACCAAAGCAAGTTATCTTGTCCAACAAGCAGAGCTAGGGGGGACTCACATTTTAAGGGGATGGGTTTGAAATTTTGCTTTCATCTTTAAAAGAAAGCGGAAAGGACAAGATTCGAATGTCACCCATCATTATGCAATTATACAATGAATAAGTAAGGAAATTCCCATACATTGAATTCTCGTTAAAGGATACATGTGTATAAAAATACATTGAAGAAGGAAAGAGACTGTTATTAGAATTTATTTATTTTTTAATTAGGAAAAGAATTAGAACAATTGGGGATGATTTCATTAATCCTAAATTTGGAATCTTGATAAATTGATGCAATATCTGTTTTTTGAGCTGGTATAATCCATTCTAATATATAAGGTAAAGAGAACCTCCTACTTTTAGGGGAACTTAATCTCTTTGTTTTTTCATCCTAAAATATCATTAATTACTTATATTGTACAAATGTTGACTCCATGATTAGATCCGTAAGTGAATAATCCTATGTAATCTCTCATATGACATTAAAATTTGAATCTTTTCTCTCTAACAACAACCTCACTAAAAACATTCTAAATCTTGAAATATGTATGTTTCTTTGTATATTTTGCATGTCTAAACAATAATTTATTTCCATTATGTAATAATTCAAATATTTAGTAACAAAATGGTTTTACTTAATCTTTAGATTTTAATTTTTCGCATACACGTAAAGTGTTTGTTATCGATAGTTGTTCTTGTTTTTTCTATACATATAAAGAAAAACAATTATTGGCCGAATGGAATGCTATTGGTTGCTCTCTTTTGGTCCATAGAGAATCCAATAATTCCTGTGACTGGATGTGCGATGAAGATTGGGCAGTCACTTAAATAAATAATGTCGTAATCTCTCAATATGATGATTATATTTGTTGGGTAGTTTTGCCGCTTTCAGTACCTTAAAAGATCAAAGAAACTCTTCTTTCATTACATTTATATCGAAATCCTCCATTTGTAACAATTTTAATACGATCGACAGAAAGAGTGCTTCTTAGAAAATAGATTGAAAGGATTAATGAAAAGTTAAGCCAATTGCAGAAACTTTTATTCTTAACGGGAGCAAGCTGATATAAAGAACTTGAATGGTAAAATTAGGGCGTGCATGGAAACGCTCCAAAAAGTGTTTCGGAATACTTCGTACGGATTTTGTTCGGCACAAAAAAGAACAGAAACGCGTTTGGTTGCATTTCTGTTCTTTTTTTGTTTTTTTGTTTCTAGAACGAAATAAGAACAAAAAAAAAAACAACAATTTGTTGTTTCTTGCTCCGTAAAACATTTCTCGAAGAAACATTTCTCTCTCTCTCTTCTTCTTCTCTTCTTCTTTTCTTCTTTTTTTCTTCTTTTTCTTTTGCCGGTCGCCGGCCTTGGCCATGGCCATGGCCGGCGACCGACCGTCCGAGGCTCGGCCTCGCCTAGATCCGGCGAGGCCGAGCGTCGCCGACCCCCGGCGAGGCTCGGCGTCGCCGGCGCGGCGAGGCCGAGCCTCGCCTTGGCTGGGCGAGCTCGGGCTCGCCCGGATCCGGCGAGGCCGAGCGTCACCCAACCCCGGCGAGGCTCGGCCTCGCCGGATCTGGCGAGCCCGAGCTCGCCAGCCAAGGCGAGGCCGAGCCTCACCCAACCACGGCAAGGCTCAGCCTCGTTGAGGGCCAGCGAGCCTCGCCGTGGCTCGGCGAGGCTGCCGGCCCCGTCGGCCGGTCGCCGGAGGCCGGGGACCGGCCGAAAAAAGAAAAAATAAAAAGAAAGGAAAAAATAAATAATAAAATAAAAATGTTTAAAAAGTTAAAAGAAACAAAAAAAGAATAAAAATTTACCAAACGTGTTTCTATTCATTTTTATTCCCGGACCAAACGTTACCAAACGCGTTCTTTTGTTCAAAAATTGTTCCCAAAACAAAAACACTTTTTTTTTTTGTTTCTGTTCCCAGAACAAAAAAGAGCAGAATTGTTTCCATGCGCTCCCTTAGAAACTCACGGAGAATCTAAACGAATATTTACCATTTTTAATGTTGTCAGAAGGATATTGGCCACAAATGATGACCTAAAGCTCACGGTCAATGCATTTTCTTGACCTATTTAAAAGTTGGGTCTATTTTTGTCCAAACAGTAAAGTTCATGTTTTTTTTTTTTTTTTTTAAGAGATTGACCCAACATGAAACTCTATATTGTTTGCCAAGAATACAATGGGTATATCTACTTAAAGCCATACCTTTTATATTTGAGATGAGTTCCTTCTTTTTAAAATTTGGAGGCCTTTCTCACTCATATCGCCAAATCCCATATGCCATTCATCAAGTGTTGCTTCTTCATACTTCACCTAGGAATTTTGACACCTAGGTAGCTTTGGCAGCTAGGATAGCCAAGATAAGATTCAGGAGATGATAAAATTTATTCTATCATGCATTTGGTACTTACTTAAAATAGGATAAAGTCAGATATTAGGAGAATATAGACCGGATGGGAAGGTGGGATAAAGGTGGATAAGATTTTTAATATTTATATTATGAAAATTACTTTTGTTGAATAATAAAATTCTTAAATTAACAAAATTAAAATTATTTGACCAAAAAAATTAAAAAATTAAAAAATTAAAGATATATTTCAATTAAAATTAAATTTTATTAGAGAGAGATGGAAGGGGAAGAAATAAATAACAAAGTAATCAATTAAAAATAGATCAGAAAATTAAATTAAAAGAAGTGAATAGAAATAAAGTAGGCAAAAGTGTCGCCAGAGACTTTCACCATCTTCGTTTGCAAATCTTTTGGTTCATTTATACTAATGTACTATTTATATTAAATAATGTATATGATATTATAAAAATATATCCAATTACAATCACCAAACAGTGGATATGATATAGTAAAATCCATGGATTTTATATTCTATCATATTCAGTTCTATCCTAATTAAAAATCTGAACCACCAAATATAGCCCTAGTGCCCACCAAACCAAGCTCTTGATGCCACTTGTTACAAAGCAATAGAGTCGTTTATGAGAGTAGGATGTCCAATGATTAAACAAAAAGAAAAAAATAAATGCCACGTTGGAAAAATTATACCATGTCGAGATTAGGTGCAATCAATGAAATAAGCATTCCATCAATGACTTTTTCCATAATTAAGGATGCCAAAATGGCGCCTATCTTTTACCTTTTCTTTTAGTTGCTTTCGTTGTTTCTGCTTTGCAAAGAAATTTCCCAAAGCTCTTTCTTGGTGTCGCCTTTAGATTTCGTTGTGCATTAGAAACATCCATAGCTATCATGAGCTTATTGGCTAGTGCTGTTGGTTAGTAAAGTCTTAGTAAATTAAGGAATGTCTGAATTAAGAAGATTGTAGTCTATTGGCTTATATAGTCAATAGTAGAGAATAGTAACATATTATGCACCGAAAAGATGACATAAATATTTTTAAAATTTTAATTCAATGTATAATGTTGTTCCTTAATTTTTAATATATTCAATATGATCTATGAACTTTTGGCATATATTTACTTTAGCCCATAGATTATATGAAAATGTTCAATATTACTCAACTCGAATTGATGAAATAGTAACAATGGATGTTTTCATATAACTTAGGGACTAGTTTGAACAATTACAAAAAATTTAGGAATCACACTAATCAAATTAAAAATTTGAGGATGATATTGCACATGCAGCTAAAATTCGGGGACCACATTAAAAGTTTAGGGATAACTTTGCACATCGACTCAAAGTTCATGAACAATTTTATGTAATTATCCATAATTAGATAGACGTACCCTTTTATTGGTAAGCGCGTGCTCCCTATCATCTCCTCACCTTTTTAAGTTAAAGATATGTGTTAATATTAAGTCAAAATGGTTTAGCTTTGAGGTGGATTCGGCCAAAAGAAAAAGGAAGAATAGTTGGGAGAAAGAAATTAATTTACTCACTTTTCAAAACAAACATGCACTCGGTGAAATTCTTTAGTTGTCCTTACGGAGTAATGACCAACTTCACGCATGCACTATATGTCAGAAAATCCAAAATGCTTTCAATCTATGTCTAATTAAAAAGCTGGATAGAATAAGATCAGTCAACTATATATATATATATGTATTAATTAAAAATCATAAGTAATTTCTTAATTTCCTAAAAAGATAAAATCGAAAATATTATCTCTTTCATTCGTAACTCGAGAGTTTATTTTCCACCTATATGCAGAAATATCATTGATCTACTTGAAATCGGTAAAGCACATAAATTAAAATTTAATTATATGGTGACTAACTAAATTAAAACAAATAAGAAACTGGAAATCCCAGAATTTGAAATATCATGTAATATGTTCTAATTTTCAATAAACAATTATCCTCGCGAAGAAAACTTATAAAAAAATACCTTATTTGTCTAATTTAGTGTTTGAATTATCATACTCTCATAGGTAGCCCCATATTAAGTATGTCACAGCAAAATAAATATGAAACTTATTAATATCCAAAAACTCAATAGTACTGTACAGTTAATCGCAATATTCCAATACTTCTATTTGTGTATTTTACCAAAAGAAATATCAAATTGCAAGAACAGGAAAAGCAATCTAATGTGATTTATACTATTTAGAGATACGTTGATTCATATATTTACTAATTGAGATAAGTCATATATGTTGACATTTAAGTTGATACGGTGTTTTTTTTTTTTTTTTTTCTGAAAAAAACTAATCTCCATTCAAATCTGAATGACGAGAAAGATGCCCCTGAACATAAAAAGGGCTCATAAGGTTTGAGGGGGCCTTCGATGATATGGCGTTTTGTATTATAAAAATGAAAAAAAAAAAAAAGAAGAAGGTAAGGGTGCGTTTGTTTGCGTTTCTGTTTAAAAATTGTTCCAGGGAACGAAATAAAAAAAATGTTTCTTCCTGGGAACAATTTCTGAATAAAAAAACGCGTTTGGTAAACTTGTTCCGGGAATAAAAAATAAATAGAAACACGTTTGGTAAATTTGTATAATTTTTTTATTTCTTTTATTTTTTCTATTTTTTTCTATTTTTTCTATTTTTTCTTTTTCTTTTTCATTTTTCTTTTTTTCTTCTTTTGGCCGGTCGCCGGCCTCGGCCATGGCCGGCGACCGGCCGACGAGGGCCGGCGGCCTCGCCTGTGCACGGCGAGGCTCGCCCGACCCCCGGCGAGGCCGAGCCTCGCCGTAGCCGGGCGAGGGCCGGCCTCGCCTTGGCTAGGCGAGCTCGAGCTCGCCCGATCCGGCGAGGCCGAGCTCGCCCGGCCGGCGGCGAGGCTCGGCGTCGCCGGGCCACCGCCCGGCGACGCCGACTGGCGGTGGCCCGGCGAGGCCGAGCTCGCCCGGCCGGCCGGAGACGCCGAGCCTCGCCGGCCGCCGGGCGAGCTCGGCCTCGCCGGATCTGGGCGAGCTCGAGCTCGCCCGGCCAAGGCGAGGCCGGCCCTCGTCGGCCGGTCGCCGGCCATGGCCGAGGCCGGCGACCGGCGAAAGAAAAAAAGAAAGAAAATAAGAAGAAAAAGAAGAAAAAATAAAAAAGTGTTTCTAAGTTTTGTTTCTGTTTCTTTTTTGTTCCTGGGAACAAAAGAACAAAAAAAAGAAACGCACCCAAACCTTTTTGTTCCCAGGAACAAAAAAACAGAAAAAGTGTTTAAAAACAGAAAAAGAAACATAAACAAACAGGCCCTAAGCTACCTTTGTCCAGTCACATCCATTTTCCAGTTTCTTAAAGCCAAAGCCCATGCTTTTCTCTAAGTCAAACCTAAACTCGTCCTTATTTACTTCAGCTCTTTTAGAGGAAACAAAAGAACACTGCAGAGAGAGAGAAAGAGAGAGAGAGAGAGAGAGATAGAGGGGTAAGAAGCGTTCGTCCAAAGCAGAGAGAGGCTGTCTTTGCACGCTCCCTCAAGGAACTTTGGCAAGTCAATTTTCCTTCGTTTAACAATGCACTATAAATTTGTTACCCCTTCGTTGGGGAGAAGTACACTATCAGTGTCATAAGTTGTGTACGGCACTCACTTTGATGCCAAAAGTTTCCATCGTATCACTTAAGTGCCAAATCGAAGAAAAAACGATCATTTTGATGCCATCGACGACAGATTCCGGCCAAAATAATTACGTGGCTTTTATATTTTAAAAACAAATCGAGAAGCCTTTTAAACGACGTCATTTTCCGTCTTCCTTAAGAAAACGACGTCGTTTTACTGTCTTACGTGGACGGCCTCACAAAAACGACGTCACACAACTCATTTGGAGATTTTTTTTTTTTTTTTGGGATTGAAATTAGGGTTTTTTTGTCCGCCGTCGCTTGATCACTGTCGCTCGGCCACCATCCCTCGGCCATCGTCACTTGGCTGCCGTCCCTCGACCTCCATCATAGTTGCTTGCCACAAAAAGACAAAAAAAAAAAACGAACAGAAAGTCTCGAGGGAGAGGGAGGTGTCGACAGCAAGGGCGGAGGAGGGGATGGTGTCGTTATCGTAGTTGGCTTCGCCGACGACCTCCATGGTGTTCCAAATCTTCGCGACTACCATTGGTCGGATCGCTCGTGCTTCTGGAGATTCTTCGAGCTCACGCTTCCTCTGCTCCTGGCGATATTCCTTGGGAAAAGGCGATGGTGGGGCTAAGATTCAGGGATTTGAAAGGTCGACAAGGTGATTGAAAATAGGAGAAAACTAGTGGGGGAGGGTGGAGGCAAGTACGTGGTTTCTAATTTGGAAAACTATTGGTGTTGTGCTGGTGCGCTACTGGTATTGCTGGTACTATTCTCCGATGCTGCTGGTGTTGCTAGTGCTGTTCTTTGGGAAAGAAGACGACGCCTTCTCTCTCTCAATTTGGGGATTTAGGGTTTTGAATTGGGGGAAAGACACAAAACGATGTCATTTTGTTGTTTAAATGCTGACTATACTTTCCGGCGAGCCACATCAGCTTAAAAAATTAATAAAAAAGTGTCATGTCGAATTTCCGGCCAACCAGATCGGAGTTGGCACCAAAGTGAGCGTTTTTTAAAATTTTTGATACTTAAGTGATCTGACAGAAACTTTTGGCACCAAAGTGAGCGTTGTAGACAACTTATGGCACTGATAGTGTACTTTTCCCCCCTTCGTTGAGCAACTATTCTCTTTAACTACATCAAACTCCATAAATTTTATTGTCTGTGATTCCACGATCTTATACCTCTATTAGGATAATAAATTTGTTACCCCTTCAAATGATTTAGGTAAGATGCAAAGTAATACTGAGTAATTCTAGATTCCAACTTACTTAATGTTAGATTATATAACTTTACTTCTGCAAGAAACCCCAAACCTTAAGATGGTTCAATCTAAGTTTACGTCCAGTCCACAACTCCAAATGAAGTTAATAGAACAACTTTGGTAGAAATATGATATTGTATGTGAAAGGCTGTGACTAAAAAATTGGGTAAATTGGTCCTACTAATCATGCTTCTCATCATGGCTATAAGGGTACGATTACACCTTTCAAAGACACTATTTTGTTCAAGACTTTTAGGCATAGTAAACTAAGCTACTATCCTAGGATCCTCCACCTATTTGGCAAATGACCTTTTAAGTTATCTAGTATCATCCTGCCTACAAAAATATTCACTACTATGGTTAGATTTGATTACTCTTAAGACTTTTACCAACTATTTCTCGATTTCAATTCGAAAACACTTGAACGTGTCAAAAGACTCAGCTTTTTTTCTTAATCAAGTACAGATAACTATATCGAGATTAGTTGTTAATGATTGTGATGAAATTAAAATTTTGTACACAAGGTTTCCGTATAGGGTCCACTAATATCAGTATGAATGACTTCCAATGGGTTTAAATTATGGACTGCAATTTTCTTCATTATCTTAATTATCTTACCTCTACAGTAGTCTACACAAGTTTCCAAATCATTTTTAAGAGTAGACCAGGCAAGATGTCAGCCTTTCTACTCTTTTTCTAGAGATGTGGCTAAAACTTTATGCCACAATGCATAAGACAGTTTCTTAGCCAGAGATTTTTTGGAAACGACCTTTTTAGCCATGTAAGCGACATATATATCATTGGGAGTTAAAGACAATATGTACAATTCATTGGACATAGTGTAGCACACAACCATATTTGAATTAAAGAACATAGAAAAAATATTGTTCTTTATTTCAAAAGAGTAGCCACACATGTCTAAATAAGATACTGAAACTAAATTCTGTCTCAAGAAAGGTACACAAAATATGTTTCTTAATATCATACTAAAACCATCATGTAGAATTAAAATGATGTCTCCCACAAGCTCAACGTTGTATTTATCTTTGTTCTTCATGGTGAGCTATGATTCATCCTTGTTTGGCTTCCTTCTATTTATGGATCATTGTATGGTAAACGCAACACGATTTATAACACCACTATCTAGCCATCATAACTAGCAGAGGCATCTAATAGGTCGGACTAATAAACAAATGCAAAAAATTATTACCTACGGGCTCAATCTTAGACAATCAAGTTTTATTTTTGTGGCAATCTTTCTTTATATAAACTTTCTTCTTACAAAAGAAGCAATGGTCATCATCCTTCTTGAATGATACTTCATTAGGACCTAGACTATCAAAATGATCAATGGTATCATGCGTTCCTCTATGAGTATGAGTTTTAGATTTCAGATTTACCATCCTAAGAACGTATTCTCGAATCTCACAAGAACCATCATACCTTATGTTAAAGAGTCTTTGTAAATGTATCACAATCTCAACATTAGACAAGGCATAGTTTGAAACCACCAAGGCTTTCATTATTTGTCTAGTAGTACAGTCAACTAGCAAGCTAATCTTCAAGTGTTCCCGAATGAATTACTTCGTAGATAACAAACAAATCCAATTGCTCTTTTCCTAAGCAGCCAAGTGCACTTTTAAGGGTTCCATATTGTTGATAGTGAGATTTGTTGGCTTATAAGAACAATATGAACATTTGCCATTTCCATTGCAAACAAAAAACCTCTTTCCATTTCTTGACGTTTGAACCAATAAGAACCTCAATTGTAATGGAGTTACTATTTACAGAGAAGATGACTAAATAACAAACAATGTTTGCAATTAACATCATGTGAATACTGTATAACTTGAAATCATATAAGTATACATCCTAAGAATTACATACATTATCATATACCTAGGCAAAAGACATGACAACAAACATAAGTATATATTCCTACCTTCGTGAATTCACCACATTTGGATGTATAAACTATTAGGATTAGTGATTCCTCAACCATATATTATTCACGTATCACTCCATGAACCAATACACAATCACCTCTTTTAGGAGTATGATTACACATTAGAAGATCCTACTAAAATATGAGACCGATATTTCTCAAACCAATTATGTTTGTTTACCATATACACATACTAGGGATATAAACCTTATGCTCACATTTACCATATACATGTAGTTTTAGACTAAATGACGGGGGTAATTTGTCTCTAAAATGACATGTCATACTAATTACATTGTTTCATCCACTAATACATATTAAATCTTATATATGCAATCAATGAATCATGCTCTACACATTATCTATGTGATGATACATGTGAGCTTCCAATCGTATTTTCGAAACAATAAAAAATACAGGAAAATACACAAAAATACCCTAAAAATACATGTATTGTGGGTTTTATATGCAATTTCACATCTTTAAAAGCATCAAACACGTAAAATTAATATACCACAATGTGGAGAATTTCAATACGAGAACGCAAGTACCAAAAACACTCCAATCGCAGCTCAGACACGCTCGTACGTGCCATCGGAATGCGCAGTGCATGTAATGCATGCACAACATGCTTGAACCAGCTTAACCTCCCCAATCCAATCGATTTGACCGTTCAACCGATCAACTACACCGATCCGCCCAGTCAACGTCAAGTCTTGTACAATCAACGAACAACTAAGTCGGTTTGGATCCTAGGTTTGGGCCGGGTTGACCCACGTCCCAACTTCATTGACATAAGCCCTAGCGAGAGCCCACCTGAGCACGTGCAACGCACGCACTGTTACGATGCGCACATGGCCATGCATGGAAGCACGTACAACGTCCCCTAATGTCTTGCCCCCTCAAAATGCTTGTCTCAATGAGCTCTTTCCATTTATGTGACCAAAATTGATTTTTACTGCACAAAAAATCATGAAAAATTCTCGAATCCATATGTTCAAGTTCTAGATTTTGGTTGTTCTGATGACACATGTAAGTTGCAAAAGCGCACTCAAGATCTCCATAACTAGAATCAAGAACGCATATAAATAAGTAAAAAGATTTGTGCGCTTGATTTAAAATCCATAATTCTTGATGCGAAACAGCAATGATTCAAAGCTCAAGTACTTCTCCTTTATTGTCCTCTATATCATTGGCTCAATGTGACTACGCTCACCCTTAGTGTTCCATAAATGCTTCTTATATGAGGATATTTGTGTGTTAGGATTAGAGGAGAGATATGATCACTATTTATAGAGTTTTTAGCTAGACCCTCTTATCACAAGCTGAGCTCAACTTGGCTTACACTAACCAGCTTAATATTAGACTAATTAAGAATATCTCACTTTATTAGATTAATCCTGTAAAACAGTAAATTATAGTATCAATTAATGTAGTTCACATCAGAAAAATTCTGACAATTCATCCTTATATTGTTATAATGAATGACCCCAAAATGCTTATCGGTAGAAATCATCAATTTTCCCGGAAGCATACTTATAGAGAAGCAATTTTATGTGCTTTTTATTTAGACTTTTCTCATGTTTTGACCTCTTCGTACGCTGCAAAAAGGAAAAAGGAAAAGTTTAGATGTGCATGATATCTAAAGGCTGGGGATCTTTAATTTAGATCGATACTCGATCATAATATCCTAGTTCCATGACTCTGAAAGCTTTACGCTAACACCATCTTTAAAACATAGTACGGGATTGCGGTAGACATCTCCTATCTTGATTTCCGTCCACCTGTAAATAAGTAGACAGAAAAGAAGATCATGAGTCAACTGCCACGAGATCTCGGCCACATTTTCTTGCCAGAGACAACCAATATATTTGGAAAAGGACTGAGACTTTGTCTACCTAAATTTTGTGACCAACACATGAAGAAATGCACATAAGAAGACTCGAGTGTATTCTGCACCCACACATTGTCTCATTCCTCCACCAAAAGGCGTGAAGTTCTGCGATATTGTGCCTGAATCTAGATCCTGATATGCAATGGACATCGAGATATGCCAAGAAGACGGAAAAAATTCAGTCCATGAAGATTTATTGAAGAGAAAGATCAAGAAATACCTGCTAGCTTTTCAAGTGTCGCACCTTCCAGCGCCAAGGGTTAAATTCAAGAGGATTCTCAAACACATTGTGATTGGTATGAAGAGCGGTCGTGACTACCATGATGGACCACCCTTTTGGGATCGTAAATCCTGCAAGTGCATAGTTTGTGAGAGTATATTGCTAATTAGAGTTTCAAAAGTGCGAATATCCATCGGGACCACTCACCTTTCACTGGGATATCTCGTAATGCTCTGCGGAGTACCCCTGGAACAGTATTGGCCAGCCTGAGTGTTTCATTTATTACCTGAAGTGTTTTTTTTTTTTTTTTCAAAGAGTACTTTTGCTTGTTGGAACATGATTGCATAGAAGGCGTAATTATAAATATTCTTGGGAAGGGATTCTGCGTCACCTGCATCGTGAAAGTCATCGACTTGTATTCATCCCAACAAAGTGCAGTACTTTGATGCTCTCTCTTTTCAAGGATCAGTTTGTGCTCGGCCTACGATGTAATCGTTGCCATTATTGAACAATTTTTCACAACAGGGCAAGTTCATACGCGTTAAGTAAATCCTCTCACCCTTAATTCTGCTAGGACTGCTGGGGTCTCAGACAGTAGCTTGAAGATCATAGCCAGCATTGACGAAATAGACTCAGAACTTACGAGGATACCCCCAAACATCAACTGAACTATGAAATCCTCTGTCAGGAAATCCTGATCGTGCATGCTGTTGATTGCCTGATCAAGAAAATCCACATTGCTTGTCTTCCCTGAATTGAGTCTCTCCTTCAGGATACCTTTGAGCATATCTATCAATTTCTTGTGTTCCTGGAGTGAAATGATGAATTGTCAAAAAGATTAAGATTCATGTATTTGGCTCAAAACATTTTTTGTTTCCAAGGTTTGGTTTAAACTAATTTTCTACTTCATAGCCCATGCTTTCCTACTCCTTGAAGCCTATTCTGTCAGTCCTCTAAGGCTAAAGAAAAAACTCAGATATACTATCTTTTTGAACCATTTAGGTGTTAAAGTTGGCACTACGTGCGTTTCCTAACTGCAGGGGAAAATGAAATGGCGATTGAGATTTTCTGCTGTCGAAAAAAATTTAAGAAAACATAAGAGGTGTTGCAATTTTCAATTACCTTTAGGCACCTACGGTATGCAGTACCAGGGACATTCAAGGGAAATGCCATGAAACCTCTTAAGAACGTGTTGCACCTCTCATTGGTAGCGTCTGCTGAAGCCTCATCAGCATCATAACTAAAAAGTTGCTTCCCCGCGAAATCGAACATCATCTAAAAGATGGTTAGTTCAACAAATTAAACTTGTAAGCTCAATGAAAAAATTTCAATGCTGCAACTTTTAAAGGAAACATGCCCCAAACGGACAAACTAGAGTTTTACAGCAGAAGCAGCTTGTTTCACTTCGATGCACGGTTGGCTAGACCACATTCTTAGACATCTCTCAACCCAGTCCTCTATTTTCTGAAGCAGCTTTTCTCTGAGGATGTCGGAGCCAAAGTGATTTAGAAAGATTCGTCTTATGTACTTGTGAACAAGACCGACTCTGCTCAAGCGGGATTCGCCCTCCATTGCAAATATCTTGGCAAAGGTGTCAAAGTACCACATTTCAACGAGCCTCCCTTCTTGCTGAAGGATGTGATTATTAAATTCAGGGTCTACAGAAAAAATGATTGGCCGACCTGCTAAACTGGTTCGGAATATTGGCCCATACCTGAAAATAGAATACATTGATTATCACGTTTATTCTTTCAGGAAGCAAGAGAACCTGTTTCCTTTGCGGCAATCTCTATTAAGCAAACATCGTTGAAAGAGTTTAAGAATGGACTCAAGCGCTTTCTCACCGTTCAAGGTTCTTAAAATCCATTTATTTTTTTCTATTCAACCTTAAAAGAAGTTCGAAAGGTCGTTGTGGGTTTGGCCTCGACATAGAAAAATTCCAGTAGATCAGAAACCAAAGAATGTTACCAGTAGAAAAACCAAACTGAACCCGACAGATTAAAAACATAAAATAATCGATTTGTAATTATAGAGTTAAACAGATAATCTTTTAGTGCAACACCATACCATTACAACTTGACGCACACGTGATATTCACAATAAGGTTGAAAGCCAAGCCAATCTAATCGGGTTTTCAAGAGTCAGCCCACACAAGACCAAATTAATACGGACCCCGCAGTCTACAAAACATTGGGTGGAAGGATGTTACCTCTGAACTCTCTTTCTAATGAACGGATGAAGGTCAACAGAGTAGCTGGGAATCAAGAGCTTAAGAGTCTCCCCAAGGAGAGGCAAACCCATTGAACCTGGAGGCAAAACTCCATTGCATCTGGGTTTCCTCCATTTGTAGACCCAACGAACATAGTACAATAAAGTCGCTACCGCAAGGCACAATGAAAAGACCCACATTTTTCTCTTCAAGTTTGCGACTCTTCTAATCCTGCAAAGAGACCATACTTATAGATGGCCGGCACGTGCATGAACTTTTGCAGCAGAAAAAGGGATGACACGACTATTCTTTTGCCCAAAGGATGCAATCTCTAACCATCCCAATCCAACCTCCAAAAGCCTGTTGATATCACTCTCACTTTATAGGTTGCTAACCAACAGATCTGAAAATATTGGGAAGGAGAGGAGTGAGCAATCACAGCTCAGTGAATAATACATCTTTTATAAGTAAATCGAGCAACTTATCAAAACTTTATAATCCAAACTCAAATTATAAGATACATGGTGAATCACATATAAGTTGTTTCATTTCATAAAAGCTTTGTATAAATCTGAAATACTCATTTAAATTCACCATCAAAATTCAAATATCAATGGTCAAATCCATTAGTTAATCTCTATAAAAAACAATGTCAATAGTCCATTCTAGTGTCCAACTCGTACAACATCACATTTTAAGGCCCTAGAGGTGGCTCTCATGAGGCTCACGACATCATATAGTATTTAGCCCTTGAGTAGTACAAGGCTTTGGAAGTGGCTTCCACAAAATCCGTATCACCATGTAGCACCTAGCTCTTGACCAACACATATCAACGGTATAAGGCCTAAAGGTAACTCTCACGAAATTACGTGAATTTTGTCCCATAGTCACGTGTAAGTCACACGTGCTTGTAAGCATGCGAAGATTTGGCCGGCCAAGAGCTAGGGGTGGTTTGAGATTAAAGTTATCCATTTCCAGCGGTGATGTAAGACTCCACTCCTGAAGTTTATCTAAGAATGGGTCTACTCTAATGACTCTTTCGAGAAAATAGGGCCTATTTGAAAATTTCCCAAACATACAACACGCGATTCCTATCTTGCTTATGCAGTTGAACAGATTATGTTTTAGTGTGACAACATACTATTACAATTTTTTATACAAATCTGAAACCCAAGCCAAGCTAATTGAGTTTTTCAGTGCCAATTCACTCTGGTTTGCTTTAGTTCCCCATATAAGACCAAATTAATATAGACTATATTTTGTCAACTCATGCACTCACCCGCACAACTACAAAAGAAAATGGGAGGAAGAGATGTTATCTCCATTTGTTTCATAGAAAATGAGTGATTTTGAATATATTTTTCTAAAAATAATCATTTGTAGCACTAACAAAAATAAATGAAAGAAAAATATTTTTTATTGTTCATGAAAATATTTAGACAATTTTATAACGAAAATATTTTTCATTGATTAATTATTTTGAATAATAGAAGTTATCATTTTTAAAAATAATGTTTTCCAAATCATTCATTTTTCGCTAAACAAAAGGACCCTATAATGGGTTTTGCTTTGGGCCGAGTTTGGAATTTAGATGGACAGTATCCCAAAAAACCGAACCAAACTACTCATACTTAAAATAATAATTAAAAAGAACCATTAATCTTAAGCAATTCACCACTTCTATAGGCAATTATTTTTTTTATTTTTGTATTAATGTCTTTTATTTGGATACTTAAAAGAATGACATCAATTGAGTTTTAGATTCCCAATAACTTATTCAAGCCGGTTTTAGCACTCCCTCTCAAAAAGCAAACGGGTTAGCAACAACGTCATACATCACGTCATACATCCCAAACCCGTCCGCTGCCGTCCCAACCTGCCCTAGTATAAGCTCATTTGAACGTATGATAGGACTTCCTCTCAAAAAGCAAACAAGTTACCAACAACGTCATACATCACGTCATACATCCCAAACCCGCCGGCTGCCATCCCAACCTCCCCTAGTATAAGCTCATTTAAACGTATGATAGGACTTCCTCTCAAAAAGCAAACAGGTTACCGACAACGTTAGACATCACGTCATACATCCCAAACCCACCTGCTGCCATCCCAACCTCCCCTAGTATAAGCTCATTTGAACGTGTGATAGGACTATCGAAATCCAAAAGACAAATGGAAGACTGATGTGGAGAAACGGCATGCTGGTTGGGGAGCGTTTATCTATGAACCTCAGCTTCTATTACAATTGTTTTTAAAAACATATTGGTGCAAGAACCAGCGCATCTGGTGGTACAATGGTTCAACCGGTCTATATAATTAGACCAGGTGAACTGTCCAATTTAAGTTTAAAATGGCATTTTAGAATAAAGGGCTGATATATAGAAAACAATGCACTTTTTTAATCACAAATCTGCACAAAGCTGCATTGGTTATGTGCACCTTTTTTTTTTTTATATATAGGGTTGTTGATTTGAGTCTCCATCATCACATGTTGGCCCTAATTTTATAAGAACTCATTTAGATGCTTTGTTATCAGAGGACGAAAGAGTTGGTTCTAAAAGCCAAAAAAAAAAAAAAAAAAATGTGTATGAACGATGAAACAAACACCCACTCGTGAGAGCGTACTTCTGTTTTGACCGTTTGAACTACTCCACCCACATCCGAAGTTCCCCAATTGAATTTCTCTTGGTTCAGCAAAAGCGATGCCTTGCACTACTAAAACCTCAACTTCTAAATGAGCAATGGACTTTTCTTGTCCCTAATTTTTTACTAAATAGCAAGCTTTACACCAAAAAAGTAACTTCCATTTAACATCGCAGGTGTTCCAAAATGGTTTTGGCGTGAGCATAAGATTTAGCACTAAGTAGTTGGAATTATAAAATATTGCCTAAAAAGTAAACACCAATGGACAATTTTTTGGGATTATTGTCTGTCAAAAATTATTATGAAACAAACTAAATTTGAGAGATATATATAATTGATTTATATTTATAACTATTCCTCAATTGAATTACCAAATAAAATACCAAATGGAGTTATCATCGCCGTTTCCGAAATATCTTGTAGAATTAAAATTTTTGCATTCCCGTGCCATTTTATATATAATAAAAGATATAGTCCGGCCCAAAAAAACAAACAAGAAAGATTTAAGTCCTCGTTAATTCGCATTGCAGACCTTCCATGAGCCAAGCCAAATATCAAAATTAGACAAATAATTTTGTTTTTCTCCTGTTTCAAAGAGGGAGTTCCTTTGGCAGCGGCAGCAGCAACAAATAATCAACATCTTTAAAGACAATTTTCCAACTGCAACTAGAAAATTCAAGGTCAGACTCGAAATTCAATGATAAAATTGCCCTCGTGACAAGATTCCAAATTCGAGAATGGCTGACAAGATGCTAAGGGTGATAAACGGTACATCCTCAGCACTCTTGCCTGATTTGAAGGGAAAATTGCATCTTAAACCCATGAAGTTAAACATGTGTTGGTCGAAAGTTAAACATGACTTTTGAAGGCAAAAATTTGCCACATTCAACAAATTATGAAGTTGTAAACCTTCGTAAGGTATCAAAAGTGGAGAAACATGTAAAGGCTAACTCACAAGCAACGAAAGGTGTTCGATAAGCGCAAATCACGTGAGTACCTAGGGGACAGCAGAATGTCTCTTTTTTCAACAATAAACGCCTGCATATCGAGTAAAACAACCTACACAGAGAAAATGATATATAAGTATCTTGAGAAGCACAAGGAGGCAGAACTCTAGGATTGCTCAAGAAGGTTTTTTGTGCCCACCCACTCTTTCCTGGATGAGTTTCATGCAGAAGATATGCCGTAAATCTGCTTGTCCAGTTGCCAATCTTTCATATACATTTTTCGCCTTTGATTCTGTCGTCGCAGTCATCAGACATCTAAGGTTGCATCGAGGGAGATCCACCATCAAGATGTTGACACTT
This sequence comes from Eucalyptus virginea, assembly GCA_014182375.1. Taxonomy (NCBI): domain Eukaryota; kingdom Viridiplantae; phylum Streptophyta; class Magnoliopsida; order Myrtales; family Myrtaceae; genus Eucalyptus; species Eucalyptus virginea. The sequence goes on from CM024520.1 coordinate 38,226,366, forward strand.
TCACTGAGCGACACCTGGAAACATATAGGATACAATGTCTGAGTGAAATTGCCAGGAGAAAATGCATTTCAGCTTTCGTTTCAGCACGAAGGGACTAATAAGAAAGAAAAATGTTCATTCACAGAACTGATTGAACTAAGATAAACATTGACCGATCTGTCCTCAAAATTTAGAGTGGCTGCACAAACCTTATAGGTAAAGAAGGAATTGCAACTGCATTTCAAGTAGTCAACAAGTATTGGATCCTATGCAGCTGAAAACAGGCATACATGAACGATATTCCAGCATCTTGTTATAGTGATGGCAGTCATCTTAGAATGACACCATCTCCACCCAGAAATTTTCCACTATTTCCAGAACTTACTTTCACTGGGAAAACATATGTAAACCATGTGTTTATCAAACAATATCAAGCTCAAAATAAAGAACCAGGCAGCCACTCTCCTTCCCCAGTCTGTCATCTCGCGCGACACAAATAGCCCAAAATCCAGCCTGGCAGCTGCAACGGCCACTCTGGTCCTCCGGAGCGGAGGCGTGGAGGAGAAGTTGGTCGAGGAGGCCTCTTGGTGCGTGAGCAAGTCCTCGAAGATGACCCCAAAATCGTCCGCTTTGTGCGGTAAAGAATTGGAGGCCTTGGACGGTGTTTCAGGATGGCGGTGTTTGGATTCCTTCACGAGGAAGGTATCGGATTTTTTTTTTCTCCTTAGTTTCCTTTTTCCCAACACTCTTAGAGTGGGTATGATAATCATTCTATTTTTATTCTAGAACTCTATTTTTTTTTATTCCAAACTTATTTCTAGAATATAAATTCATTTGGTAAAACTATTTCATTTTTCTATTTCTGGAATAGATTTTTAATCCATAAATAGATTTCGAATATAAATCAGAAGTAAAAATATTTTATTTTTTTATTTCTGGAACAGAAATGAGAAATAAAAACTTTTATCATTATTTATCTTCGCTATTAGTTGGTTGCCCATCCGTCATTGCCGATTGCCTTCGTCGTCCGTTGCAGCCACTCCTCCCGCCGTCGCCGTCACCGGTCGCTGGCCATTGGCATTTGCCAATCACCAATCTTCGCCGCCAGTGCCGGTCCCCACTACTGCCATTGCTTGCCAATCACTGGTGGCTGCCGGAAAGAAGAAATTTTGTGTCGTTATCAAACAAATTTCTATTCTGAAAATAGAAGTTTTGTATCATTATCAAACGCTTATTTTTACTTAGAAACTCATTCAATAATAAAAATAGAAAAATCTATTTCTCTTCCAGAAATTAATTTTTAGTTGGAATGTTATCAGTCGCGCCTTCAATCATTAAGAAGGCGGAGACCGGGAACAAGTGGATATGAGTGATGGGAGGAGGACACAATGAGGCCAAGAGAGAGACTGCATATGGTCGGTGGTGTGCGCCACCTTCGAAGACAGTGCTGTTCAAGGTGTGGCCACGGCTTCAATCTCTAAAGGCAACGATCCTTGAAGGTGTGGTGGAGATTGGGCGGGTTACCATCCACGGCCGTCGTGCTGACGACCACAACAGCCGATTGCAAAACGACTGCTTCTATTGTCAAAGTCGAAGTGGGTCGAGTCAAGAAACTTGGTTCTTAATAGATATAGATGCAAAGGGAAGTGCTGTCCTGTTGTGGATATTCCGATGGGAAGTGAAGGGGCGTGGAGTTGAAGGTGAGCAACCACTCAAGATTCCTGGTGAAACCTATAACTTGGAATTTACGGATCTTCATTTTTATGATCATGCATACTCTAGAACTCGAAACCTAAGTTAGTTCTAGGATATGTTCCAAGTTCGTTCTAGATTCCACTTTTAGTGTTAATTTGAACAAATATAAATAATCACCGCTTGCCATTATAATTCACTGAGTATAATTTATAGGGTTAATACCCTGAAAAACCCCAAACTGGTATACCTATGACAAATTTACTCCAATTCACTATACAATTGCACAAAACATCACCCAATTCATGCGGATACCCATGCATTTACATATCCACTCACTTCATAAAATCAATATACATGAAATTAGACCACTTTTCATTCTCAGGTGAATAGTGTGCATGAACAGTGTTTTCGTGAACAGTGTCGTGTGAACAGTATTTCATGAACAGTAAATTTCAGAATTAAATAACTAATAAATTAAACTCATAAGTCATTAAAAACATTAATTAAAGCAAGCAAAGCATCAAAAACCATCTCCTAACTAAAATCGGTCTTAATTGGCAGAAACTAAGCTTTCGCGCGTCTCCAAGCTTAAATCCAGAAACTTAATCAATCGAGCTCGGAAAATTCCCAAATTTGAATATGCGACAAATGACACGTAAACAAACATTTTTCATGAAGACACCGAGACCCAGATTCTTCTAGATTCGGCCCAATAACTCACTCAATCCAGCACCAGAATTAGGTTCGTTTTCAGAAAGTCAGTTTTCCGAAATCAGTTTGGTTTGAGGTCTTAAACACGTCTGTTTGATTTGAAATTTAAGCATGTTAAATTAGAAGAGGTAGAAAAACAACTTTTATGAAGAAATCATTTTAAAATTCGAACTCCAAGAGTCAATAAAAACCCCTAGAATCCTAAAAGATCACCAGTTCCAGCGAAAATTGCAGTTCCGTTTGAAAATGGCATAGCTTATATCTCCTGCTTCCGAGTCCTTAAAAATCTTGAGAAAAATTATATGTTGTAGCTTGCTTTAGATTCGTGACCGACTTCAATCTACAAAAATTGCAAACAGCGGATGTCCAGGAACCAGTTTTGAAGAACAGCCTCTGTTTTCACCCAAATCATCCTCAAACGTGTTAATCTCACGAATTAGACTAACATTAATACATTCTAATGCTAGTCTAACCATTCTAACTTATAATTAATCCATACTTAAGTTAGTCTAAACAATCCTTAAACCTAATCAACCTCCTAAGTAAGTTTAGACATTAATCAAAGGATTATGAACTAAATTCACCCAACGACAATTTCGATGACATGAGCGCGACGGTGGTGGCGAGGGCTACACTCGGTTACGTTCAAAATGTCACGAGGCGCTCGGCTAAATGGGTCTCGGCGGAGGTGGTTTCTGATTTGGCATGAACGGTGGGTGGATGGCTCGCGGATGGGTGGTGTGGCTCTTTGGCGGTGGATGGTGGCTTGCGGACAGTGATGGCCCACGGCCACGGCGCAAGGTGATGGCTAGCTTGGGGCAAAAACAGTAGCACACGGTGCTGATTTGGAAGCAAAACAGAAAAGAAACTAAAGAAAGGAAGAGAAGAGGAAGAAGGGAGGGAGTTGTCATGAGGAGGAAGGGGGAAATGGGAGAGAGAAACAATAAAATAATAGAGGGGAAGTTGCGGGGAAATTGCAGCAGAAGGGTTGGCGTAGGTGAGGGGGTGGAAAAGTGGGAGAGAGAGGGAGAAAAAGAAGAAAGAGAGAAGAAGAAGTTACCGTAAGTGAGGGGGTGGAAATTGCGTGCGAAGGAGGGGGAAAGAAAATGTGAGAGAGAGGGGGAGAGAGAAGAAAGAGAAAAAAAAAAAGGAGAAAGAGGAATCTCGGCCGAAGGTGGAGGAAGCGTAGAGGAAAGGAGAAAGAGGAGAGAGAAAAATAATAATAATATTATTATCATTTTTCTTTTTCTTTCAATTTTTAATTTTTTATCCGATAATTTCTTTTTTCAAAATTTTGGGATGTCATAGGATACATGAAATATACGAAATATTAATAAGTTAAAAATTTTAGTCATAAAATAGAAGTTTGGACTAATGATTCTAGATTATACACTCATTATCAAATATCGTGGAATACTACATGATCGCACGAAGATATAGGCTAAGAAAAAAAAAAACTTACTCCATATTTTAGGACCCATCGAAACTAGTTTATTTTTCTAGTTTGTTCTTCTCTTAGATCAACCATGTCACTTCATATCTTTATTTGAAATAATATCTATCTTAAGCTCTTTTTTGAGAAAAATAATAGCAATTCAGGGTTAAGTATAAAAAATTTTCTAAATGATAATGACTAAAATTCATTTGTGATTTAATAGGCACGTTGTATAAAAGGAATGGGAAGAGAGGAAGAAAAGTGGGGAAAGGGAAAGAAAAATCTAACCACGGCTTCTTGACCGCAAAAGAAAGGAAAGGTGAGAAAACCGGAAGCCCCGGACGAACAATGGGTCTCATTTGATCTCTCTCTCAGAAAAACACGCCACAGAGAGAGAGAGAGAGAGAGAGAGAGAGGGGGCGAGGCGAGAAGACAGAGTGGAAAATAGAGAGGATGGTGGATCGCAGCCCGTCGAAAGGATCGAGCTACTAGGTAAAGAGATTGTAACTCTATTCCGCACGAATTTGGTAGTCTTGTTCTAAAAGTCAAATTTTCGGACCCATTTAGGATTTTGCTTCGCCGGCAAGGATCAGCCCAAAATGGCCACTAACACACCTCAGTGATGTTTTGATTCCCCAAATCTCTACATAGAATTTTACAGAGTTCGAGTTGGAGTCACGGTTCGAGAGAAACGAGCCCTCGAAATCCGCTCTGCACTGCAGGTGAACAGTTCTCGCTGCCACAATTCTTGACCAGACATCGGCCACATCCGGCCACTTTTTTGGCCGACAAACTGTCGACTGTTGTAATTCGATTCGAGATCTTTCCAATGATGTATACAGCTGTAGGCACTTGCTAGTATGATATATAAGAAGTCATAGATCTTCATTTGAGAAGGTACTCTGCAAATTCCAGGTTGTCTAATTCTCAAATCATTCCGTGATTCATTTCCTTTTTAGATCCGTCTGAAAATCTCACCAAGTCATCTGATTCGTGTGGGTTCTTGAATATCAATCTGCCACTTGGCCTTCCCCATCTTTCAACAGGTTTCATACTTGTCAGAATAATGCAATGCTTGAGCTAATAGAATATACAAAACGTCTGAAAATCTCATGGAGACATCTGATTCGTGGGTTCTTGAATATCAATCTGCCACTTGGCTTTCCCATCTTTGAACAGGTTTCGTACTTGTCAGAATAATGCTCGAGCTGATAGAATATACAAAATATTTATAAACTGTATATGATGGATGGCATGCACTCTATTTACGTTTAGGTTGATAGCCAAGACGACAAGATGCCACGAGAGAAAGATAAAGCTTGGGAATTCGTGGAGAGACTCGGGGGCGGAAAATGGCGTTGTCGTTACTGTTTGAAAGAAAGCAGTGGACAGGTTACAAGAGTGAAAGGTCACTTGCTGGGAATCGAAGGCAAAGGGATTGACATTTGCACCAAAGTCCCTAACCATGAAAGAGATCAGTTGCGGTCCTTACTCACGGATGCATCGTGTAGCGGAGAAGCCAATCGTCACTCCTCCACTGGCGGGGCGGCCGGAAGAGCAAACTTCACCGATGCGATTCTATTAACCCCTGGTCAACAATCACTGGGAGAGCAGCATCAGTTTCATCAAGGTTCAACTATGCTGTCGTTCGCACAAGATAACCACTTCATTGCAAATGGTATATCCATTTGACGTTTCTAGACAATGCGGGAAAACAAATCTTTAATTTTTCAGAGCAAGGTCATCGTCCTTTTTCACCAAGGCCATCTAATTCAATAGTGAGCTAGGGAGAAAAATTACACTTAACTTGTCAATTTATCTCCAACACAAAGAACGAAGTCATGATCATTGTCGTTTGTCACCAAATTTCTCGCGTTTCACACAAAAACGAAAAGCAATTTCGTTTTTGGTCGAGATTAATGTGGCTCATAGTGCACATCAATATGATGAGTCATGTAGGATGAAGCGTGGCATTTAATAGTAAGAATGGACAAATTTTGTAACATGTGTCATTTTTGACTGCGACTGAAAGGTTGAGCTTTTTCTTGAAATGTTTATGTTATTTTTGTCCCATCCCAAGTGCTGAAGGTAGACTTTCTATTTTTGGATTTGGCCTGCTTGGTGTGGTTGCAAAAAATTGATTTATCTTCAAGTTTGAGATGTATTCATTATACTGTTGATTGATCCTAGTGTCAGATCTGGCTTAGCTCTCATGTTGGAAATGGGAATGTCTAAACATGCGACCTGCTTCAGTACACTCTCCCCATTACCTTGATGTGTCTTCTGACAAATTACTTGCAGATTCCAACCCACAGGAAGCAAGTGCGGTCGACATGGCAAACCATCTATCACGGGGTGTATATACGTCCCATGGCATATTGCCATTGCAACAAGACACTTCAATGCCTCCTCAACTTCAGATAATTTCCCAGTCTAGCAACACTGTACCTGATCAATCAATTAATTTCGAGACAGGGGACCAGCAACAGAATCAAAGAATGTCATCTTCATTACAAAACGATCAGTTCCTCGCCAACGGTGCATCAGATGGGTTGCAGGAGTCGAATCAACCTGGTGTTTTTGCAACAGATCCTCTACTCGACGACATGGCTATGACTGACATTTGGCAGGATTTCAATCGACCAAACCACACCTTCTGTGGACAACATGGAGGTGAAAGCTTGTCATCTATACCGATATATTCAACAAGCTGTTTGTTTCTCGATGAGGATATCCAAACTCATGACGGGATGGATCCGGCAGAGATATCATCGCTAGGAAATGAAAAATCCCTTCAGACGGGTACTTCAAGTTTTTTGCAGGACTGCTGTGAGCCTTGTGCTTTGGAAGTTGTTAACACTGCCCAGCACTCTAATCAACCCCATCCAAGATGTGATGGAGAAAGTGGAATTGAAACCAATTTGTTTCCTTCGCAAGATTCGGCGGGAGTAGATCCCCGGAGTGCATTGCAGCATTCTAGTGATCCACACGTTTCTGAGAAATCAAATGTCAATTTGCAGGGCCCAATGGATGGAATAAATACGGCAGCCCAATCAATACCATCTCTGGGTATGGTTTGATCTATCTAACTGATGCTGTTGTACCAATTGAACCGCAAATAACCCCATTTGCCTTATTTGAGGGAGCACGATGCTTTTGTGTATGACTAACTCATGAATTTCTTGTTTTTTTTTTTTTTTTTTTTTTTTTTTTTTTTTTTTTTTTTTATATATGTTAGATATGAACAGAGGCTCACCAATGTTGAACCAGATAAGCATTCGCGCCAACCATGAGAAGATGCAAAATCTAAAAAGAAAAATTGAACAACTTGAAGGCAGAGGAGCTGACATAAAGAAGAAGATGAAGCTAGAATCTGCCAAGTCATTGCCTCAGATGAAGCCGAAGACAATGGTTACGAAATGGTTGAAAAAAACAAGAAAAGCAAAAAAAAAATTCAAAAGAATTGACGGAGCGAGTGGAAAAAATATGCCATCGGAGGAACTTGTGGAGAGATTGACAAGAGAAGTGGAAGAGCTTATAGGAAAAAAACTTCCAAAAACACTATTCATTCAGGCAGAACCTGCCAAAACACCAGCACTATTAGAACATAAGCTAATAGGTGAGGCAATTCAGAGGAACATAAAGTCGATCTGGGACCATATAATGGGGAATCGTGCTTCAAATTTGGGTATTTCTGGCATGGGAGGGGTTGGGAAAACGACAATAGTGAAGCACATACGTGATGGACTCCTGGAAAAGGGTAACTTTGACGCTGTAATTTTTTGCACTGTGTCCCAAAATTTTAGCATTCATAAGTTGCAGAGTGATATTTGGAAGGAACTAAAAGAAAGTGACATGGAGGAGGAGTGTGTGTGGAAACGAGCAACGAAGTTGTCCAAAGACTTATCAAAGAAGAAGAATTTTGTACTGATTCTTGATGACGTGTGGGAACATTTCGAACTCCGGGATGTGGGAATTCCCAATAGAGCTGATGGATGCAAGCTGGTCTTAACAACTCGATCTTCTAAAGTATGTGCTCAAATGGGTTGTAAAGAAATTGAAATTAGACCTTTACGTGAAGAAGAAGCATGGAACTTATTTGTGGAGCATCTTGGGCATAATGGGGTACTGAAGGAATTTGAAAAGGTTGCAAAGGCAATCGTGGATAAATGTGCAGGTTTGCCACTTGCTATCATCACAATGGCAAGAAGCATGAGGGGGGAGGTGAGAAGTTTTTACTGGGCAGACACTTTGGAAAAACTGAATGACCCCAAAAAGGATCATACAGAGATGGGAGACAGGGTTTTGCCGGTACTTAGACATAGTTACACACGCCTGTCCCCTCAACTTCAACAATGTTTCTTACGCTGTGCACTTTATCCTGAAGATGCATCAAATAGGACAATGGAGTTGATTGAATTTTTTATTGATGAGGGATTGATCGACGAACTGCATACTAGGGAGAAACAACATAACAGGGGTCTTACCATAATAAGCACACTTCTAGATGCTTTCTTGTTGGAAGATTCTTATAGGGGGATCAAGATGCATGATTTGCTCAGAGAAATGGCACTACACATAATGAGTACAACGTCTATTATAGAAGTAAGCATGAGTTCGCAAGGGATGCTTGATGAGGGACATTGGACAAGTAATTTAATGAGAGTTTCTTTGATGAATAGAATCGACAATAGTTCACAAAAGATGCCTGATGAGGAACATTGGACAAGTAATTTAAAGAGAGTTTCTTTGATGAATAGAATCGACAAGAGTTCACAAAAGATGCCTGATGAGGAACGTTGGACAAGTGATTTAGAGAGGGTTTCTTTGATGAATAGAATCGATGAAATTCCTCCAGATATGTCACCAAATTGTCCTAAACTGTCGACTTTGTTATTAAACGATAGCCGTTTGGCGCATATCCCAGATTCTTTCTTCAAGCAACTGCAGGGGCTGAAGGTTCTAAACCTAAGTAGAAGTAAAATCACAGAACTTCCTAGTTCCGTGTCGGACTTGGTAAACTTGAGAGCTTTAGTTCTTCGTCAGTGTTATCGATTGTGCCACATTCCTTATTTAGGAAAGTTGAAATCATTAAGGAAGTTGGATGCCTTGAAATGTACAATGCTGGAAGCAGTTGAAGGTTTGCAAATGTTGGCGAACTTGAGATACCTTGACCTATTTCACACGGGTGTAAAAAAATTACGGAAAGGAACATTAAGGAGATCGGTAAAATTGCAACATCTTAAGATTCAGGGAAGGGTGAATAAAGAAGAGATGACTGAGTTGAAGGCACTTGAATTATTTGAATGCTGTTTTGATACTGTGGACGAGTTCAGCTTGTCTCTGAAAATCCTTGGGGAGATTGGCTACAATGATTTTAAAATCGAAGTGGACCAAGTAGAGTCGTCGTTTTATGTAAAAATGGCTCATTATGATCCCGAAAATTGTATTCGTGAACATTCAAGTACTGTAAGAGTCCATCTTGAGAAGCTAAATATCCAGAGATGTCTGAAACTTAAGTATCTGTTCGGGCACTGGTGTAAACTCTCCCTTCCAGACCTAGGGGTGATTGTCATCGAGGGTTGTGAGGAAATAGAAGGGATAACTGCAGTGGCAGCTGGTTCACTGGTTCCTGCTTTCCCAGCTGGTTCACTGGTTCCTGCTTTCCCCAGTCTAAAAATGATCGATGTGAAGTCTTGTTACAACATGAAGGTGGTAGTTGAATCTGAGTGGCTTCTCCATTTCCCTAATCTGAAGGGGATTACAGTACGGGGATGCAAGAAGATGGTCGAGATAATAGGACGGCAACCTCCATGCATGCCAGTGGGTACGGCCGTTTTGGATGTGAGCCCACTTCGAAAACTCAAGTTTCTACATATTATTGAAGGGGAGAACTTGCAGGTGCTCTGTGGAGCAGCAGATGAACAAGAAGTAACCAACGGGCATTCCTACTCTCTCCTCTTCCCCTGTCTTAAGGAGCTATATATCCAGAGATGTCTGAAACTTAAGTATCTGTTCGGGCCCGGGTGTAAACTCTCCCTTCCAGTCCTGCGGGCGATTGTCATCGAGGGATGCGAGGAAATAGAAGGGATAACTGCAGCGGCAGCTGGTTCACTGCTTCCTGCTTTCCCCAGTCTAGAAAGGATCAATGTGAAGTCTTGTGGCAACATGAAGAGAGTAGTTGAATCTGAGTGGCTTCTCCATTTCCCTAATCTGAAGGGGATTACAGTACGGGGATGCAAGAAGATGGTCGAGATAATAGGACGGCCACCTCCATGCATGCCAGTGGATACGGCCGTTTTGGATGTGAGCCCACTTCTAAAACTCGAGTTTCTAGAGATTATTGAAGGGGAGAACTTGCAGGTGCTCTGTGGGGCAGCAGATGAACAAGAAGTAACCAACGGGCATTCCTACTCTCTCCTCTTCCCCTGTCTTAAGGAGCTATATATCCAGAGATGTCTGAAACTTAAGTATCTGTTCGGGCCCGGGTGTAAACTCTCCCTTCCAGTCCTGCGGGCGATTGTCATCGAGGGATGCGAGGAAATAGAAGGGATAACTGCGGCGGCAGCTGGTTCACTGCTTCCTGCTTTCCCCAGTCTAGAAAGGATCAATGTGAAGTCTTGTGGCAACATGAAGAGAGTAGTTGAATCTGAGTGGCTTCTCCATTTCCCTAATCTGAAGGGGATTACAGTACGGGGATGCAAGAAGATGGTCGAGATAATAGGACGGCCACCTCCATGCATGCCAGTGGATACGGCCGTTTTGGATGTGAGCCCACTTCTAAAACTCGAGTTTCTAGAGATTATTGAAGGGGAGAACTTGCAGGTGCTCTGTGGGGCAGCAGATGAACAAGAAGTAACCAACGGGCATTCCTACTCTCTCCTCTTCCCCTGTCTTAAGGAGCTATATATCCAGAGATGTCTGAAACTTAAGTATCTGTTCGGGCCCGGGTGTAAACTCCCCCTTCCAGTCCTGCGGGCGATTGTCATCGAGGGATGCGAGGAAATAGAAGGGATAACTGCAGCGGCAGCTGGTTCACTGCTTCCTGCTTTCCCCAGTCTAGAATATATCGATGTGAAGTTTTGTGGCAACATGAAGAGGGTAGTTGAATCTGAGTGGCTTCTCCATTTCCCTAATCTGAAGGAGATTAAAGTACGGGAATGCAAGAAGATGGTCGAGATAATAGGACGGCCACCTCCATGCATGCCAGTGGATACAGCCCTTTTGGTAACGCATCTTCATGTGGATTGTTGCAACATACAGAAGTTGCTTCCGCTGGAATTGTTGCCACATCTTCAGAATCTTCAATGGATCCATGTAAATGACTGCACAGGAATGGAGGAAATTGTAAGCAGAGGAAGTGCAAGCACTCCTGAGCACATCCCCTCCTCCTCCTCTCCATGTCCATTTCATTCTCTCCCACAGTTAAAGGTCTTGCTTCTAGAGAACCTACCTGACCTGAAGAGTGTATGTGAAAGCACCATAAGTTGCCTATCAATAAGATTCCTTAGTGTTTCGGGTTGTCCAAAACTGGAGAGAATTTCTCTGCAACTGAAACCAGTTTGTCATGGCTTGAACATTCCAAATATTGATTTGGATCGTAAGAAACTGTGGGATACACTGGAGTGGGATGGTCCTGATCAGGATCAATTGGTTCTCAAATATGTAAGAGCTTATAATGCGAGTAAGAATCATGATCTGAGCCGGCTACGTGCAAAAGGTATGAGATATTTCTTATGGATCAGACCTTCCACCATTTGAAGATCTTTGCTGCGTACCTTCTTTTTCTTGCACTGCTGACCATCTTTAGGTTCAGTATCTTCAGCTCTTTTCTTGTTTTCTTGTTCTACTTGCACTGTTGGCCATCTTTAAATTCAGTGTAGGAGAGGAAAGAAAAGTATCTGTTGTGGAAGTAATGAGTGAAGTCAAGGGACATAGCCTTCAATTGTTCCAATGAAGTGTTGAACTTGGAAAGATGATGATAAAATTAGACATTTTGTATACGATACTGACTTTATGTGGGTGATTTTGTATATTCATATGTTAATATGCTTAAGCACGAGTTCATCCTGCGGATCTAGTAAAAATGTGTCGTTGCAAAAGTAACTCTTTAACATTTGACTCGACTCATAGAACACATAATCAAGCATGGTTAGTGATGCTTACAGGAGTCCCTGAATCATGAGATGATTGTGCGTTCCTTTCATATAGTGGTTCAGTTCATCTGAGAACTGGTTTTTGCAGGTAGTTGATTTGAGTTTCATTGGAGTGTATTCCTCTTGTTCATCACAACTATTTTTACCAACATAGCTAACTTGGAAGTCCACTCTGCGTAAGAGTAGTCTCACGAAGAGTTCCATAGACAAGATTTGGCAGATGCTTTTACAGGACAAGTATCTCAAAAAGTTGTCAAATGTAGTTCTCTCGCATCCGAAAACTGGAGTATGTTGAGGAGGTTGGTCTCCCTTTTCCCCTCTGAACTGGAGTATGGTGATTACTTAGGTGCTGTTACGGGTCGCTGGATGAGATCTAGCGGATGAGCTTACACAGGTTTTGAGGCAAGGTCTCTTGTTTCTACAAGTTATGTTAAAGTGAGTGCACACTAAGTGGTTGTTCAAATACTCGGTAGAAAGCTGTCTGAGATTTGTGGCTTTGGCGGTGAGGAGTAAGTCTGTTTCTGCGGGTAGTGGATAAGGGGGGCTGGCAAATCTATGCCCCATCGTTGCAATAAATATTATAGCCTCAAACTGTTGAGGCATTGTAGAAAACTCCACAGTGAGAGTTGACGGCTAATTACTGTTTCTGTGACCCGGATATTGTATTTCTATCAAGACAAAATGTGATATTAGTTGGATAGAGACTCTTACAAGACGTAAATTCCTATGGATAATACACCGGGAGGATTAGCTGTCATTTGGACAGATCCTGTGGTCTTATCCATTTCCTTTGCAGAGAAAAACCAAATTCATAGAGAGGTCTCTTAACAGTGAAAATCCTGAACAACTGTGGTGGCTTTCTTTGGTGTACTCACCTACTTATTTTAGTCTTAAGCAAGCATTTTATGATGATTGCAATAGGCGGGTGGGTACAGGACTTGGGAGTGGACTGGGTTGGAATTGGAGATTTCAATGAGACCATCTTTGGCTCGGAGGCGTCCAGAAGAGGCCTGGGCCCATTTCGTCGCTTCCTAGCAGACTTTGTGGATCTAGTGGGCTGTGTTGATCTTGGGTTTAAAGGCAAAACCTTACACTTGGACAAATGGCAGAGGGGGCTCTGCAAGTGTTCGAAAAAGACTGGATCGAGCAATCTGTTTGACTTTGGGGTGAGAAATTCCCTCGGGCAGGGGTTGTCCACTTCTGATCGTCAATTCAGATCATTCTTCTATTTGGCTGAATTCTTCTTCTATTGAGGATAAGTTGCACCACCCTTTTAAATTTGAAGCAATTTGGCTGCGGGACTCGGCTTGTATTAATGTAGTGGGAAAAGGCTTGAAAAAATGAGGTGGCAAACAGTTCGAGGGCCTCATGGCATAGGAAACTAAAATTAACAGCCATAGCTCTGAAAAAGTGGAATAAGGAACATTTTGGCATTTGCCAACAACGCCTTAAGGATTTGATTTCATCAGTTGATTCCATTTAAAAGGATGATCCCTTGGAAGAGAATAACCGGAGAGAAAAGGAAATAAATGAGGCTATTAATGAGCAACATGAGAGATTGGAAATGATCTTGAAGCAAAAATCAAGACAATTATTGCTGCAAGAGAGTAATCAAAATACCACATATTTTCATCTCTACTCCTATTAAAGGGCGCAAAAATTATATCCTAGCAGTGCAGGATGATGGAGGCCGATGGATCAGGGTCACGAATACAGATGAGATTAGAGTTTTTTTTTTTTCCTAACAAAGTATATAGAGCTTTTCTTAGGACCCATACTTGATCCACACCCTCTCAAAGGGGAGTTATTTCCTAAGGCTATTTCTAAAGAGAACTCTGAACTTCTGGCGATTCCAACGGAAGATGAAATCTATAATGTTCTAAAAGCGATGGCCCCTTTAAAATCACTAGGCCCAGACGGATTTCATGCCATCTTCTATGTGAAATGCTGGAAAGTGGTGAAGGCCTAGGTCAATCAATTTGTGCAGCACTTCTTCCACACAGGTCAATTGCCCCAACTCTCCAATCATACTTTCCTAGTACTTATCCCCAAAACACATAATGCACATGCTTTTACCCAGTTTTGCCCCATAAGTCTGTGTAATGCGAGCTACAAACTTATTTCTAAATTGTTAGCTAATACACTGAAGGGGTTTCTCAGCCGTATAATTTCACCTCAATAATCTGCTTTTGTTTATGGTAAAAGTATACTGGAGAACTCAGCAATGGCACAAGAAATCACAGACTCCATGAGAAAGAAAAATGGGAGGGCCTTTGTGGGAATCAAGTTGGATATGTCCAAAGCTTATGATAGAGTTGATTGAAATATTCTCGACACAATACTTCACAGCATGGGATTTTCATATCACTTTTGTGAATTCATAAACTAGTGTATTTCAACAGGTTGCTATACTCTACTCATCAATTGTGGACCAGCTAAAGATTTTACACCTCAAAAGGGTCTTAGACAAGGAGTTTCTATCTCACCATATTTGTTTGTAGTCTATGGTGAACTTCTTTCTCGAATACTCATTGAAGCAGAGGATTCGAAGATGATCTTAGGGATAAGAGCAGGACAGGATGGTCCATCTTTAACTTACCTTATGTATGCTGATGACTTGCTGTTATTTCTTTAAGCCACAAAGAAACATTTGAGAGCTCATGCCATAATACCATGTTAAAATGTTCAACTCAAAATCTTTTATGTTGGACCTTCTAACGTAGTATTAAAGCTAGTTCAGCCTTGATTTATTTCGCCTATGCGATTGACCATTCGGCAAATTCTCCATGTCATTTCTAGTCTAGCTTACATATGATAGGGGTGTCAAAATATTTCATGTCGCTTGTCTATGAGGCTTGTCTACAAATCCCCTGACAAAGCCTTCATTTGGTTTGACTAAAGTTGTTTCTCAAAAGACTAGCATTTATTTGCATTTTCTCCGGGGCAACTAGTTTTAATCTCAAGAGCCAGTTCACATATTAACAACTTCAAAGCTCAATGTCTATTTATTTATGTCTTTCATGTTACATCATACAATAAACTAAACTAACCGAACGAAGAATGAACACATTTTATATCTAAGTATATTGGTATAACTAACTTTTCAACTATAAGTTACATTATATGATGTAATCATTTAAGTATTTTTGCTGGGCTCATTTTCCCTCTTTAGTCACGGTACTATCATAAATCGAAATCAAAGTGGTTTAAAATAACTGATACAATATCTTCTTTTAAGTCTATTACTTCGTTTAGTCAAACTATATTAAGTTATTTTCATGTTTAATATCTAAAAATACAACCAGCTTTGAATGGAAAAAAAAAAAAAAAAAAAAAAAAACCATTTGCGGTGCGAAGAATGACGAGCACTAGGACGACTTCCCAAAATAAAGCAAAAAAGAGAGTCATTTGAAGCATAACCGAAACGCATTTAGAGCTCACTTCTTGGATATTAGTGAGTACACAGCCAAATAGAAAAAGAAAAAAAAAAGCACAATCTTTTGCACCTAATGTACCACAACCTTAAAAAAATGCTAAAAATCACCACGAGTCGTACATGACTTCAAACGACTATTTCTAACAAGATGCTAGAAATTTGGTGAGAAAGATTATATACTAAGTTTGGTGACAAAGACTGTAAACATAAAACAAGGCCATATTTGTGTCGGTTGACATGGCTCGCTACGTATGTCAACCAGGAAGCCACGTTGGGTAACCGTCGTAATTTAGCAATGATAATGGATAGAATTTGTAATGGGTGTCAGTGTTTTGTCCCAAATTTAAAAGCAGGGGGTTTTTTACATTTGAAAGATTGTGTTACTTTTGTCCCAAGTGCAAAAGGTTGGACTTGTTTTTGGGACTTGGCCATAAGTATACTCAAATTCTATCCATCGATTATTGAAGGTGAAAATGTTACAAACTTGAAAGCATGATGACAGATGGGATTTCTTGATATATTGAGAGGCCGTATATTAGGGAAATGACCAATTAAGAGCATGGTTACTTCTCCTGGAGGTGGCTTCCTTTTTATAATTACTTAGGTGTTGAGATCTAATTCCTTCTCCATTAATTACGTCATTCTCCTCTGAGTATCCGAGAAATCTTGCGCAACATTGTGAAGTACGGTCAGAAAGTTTCTGATTCGTGGAAACTGACAAGGATTTGGGAATCCATGGATTTTCTGTAGTACTTCTTAACTACGTAAGTGATTCTTCTTGGTGAGAGCTTGCTTCACATTTGGCTCGTCGGAATAACAATCATATTTCCATTCAATTCTGATGATGCAATTATTCGTTCGTTTGATTCAAAAATAGATTAGAAATAGCTATTTTCTCAAAATAAGGAATAGCTACGCCTGGATGGCCAAGGAATTATTAATAGCTATTCCGTGTAGTTGAGAATAGCTTCAATTTTCATAATTTATAATTGACTTTGGATGTTTAATAATTAATCATATTTAAATTAAATAAAAGTTATTAAATTCGGACTATGTTTATTATACTTGCATAATTCAATTATTCATATTGTAAATGATTTGTAACATATTAAATCGTAACCTATAATCAAATTATAATTTAAGCTGAAATAATAAGTTATAGAGAGCTTGAATACAATTGATATTATTATCTTAGTTACTCACAATTAGAAAATTATTATTAATGATATTCGAATTTGCCATTCGTAAGATAGTAAATCACACAGGATATTATGATAACTACTCTATCCCAAGTTTAGTTACTTATAATTAGTTATTGCGCAAATGGAAAAAGGCAAAAATTAGTATCTGTTTTTTTTTTTTTTTTTTAAACTGCGTAACTAGCATAGTCAAAAAATATACAACACTTATAATTTTGAAATTATCTTTATTTAAAAAGAAGTTTTTTTTGTCCAGTTGCCACAATTATTACAATGACTACGTCTCCATGTGATTTGAGTTCATTTAGATATCTAATGGGAAAATTACAAAGAGAAAACATATTTCTATTAAAATCGATCAAATTAACTTTTGATTTCGCACTTTGTAATTTTATTAAATCCCGTGGAGAAAAGGACACTAGAACTACCAAAACTCGTGTACGATGCTCATTTTAATACCAAAAATTTCTTTTAGATCACTTAAGTGCCAAATTTTTTTTTAAAAAAAAAGATCTTTTTAATGTCAACTCTGGTCAGTTTGGCTAGAAATCTAACATGGCTCTTTTCTTTTAGTTTCTTAGGCCAATGTGGTTCGTCGGTGAGTTTAGTCAATATTTAACCCTAAAACGACGCCATCTTAATGCCTTTACGTCAAATAAGAATTCTAAATCCCCTAATCGAAAAAGAACCCCCCAATTTCAAACCTTAAATCGGCCATTGAATGCAAATTCACTCCCCATTTCAGTTTGCCCCCAAAATTAACAACTCAATCTTGCAAATAAAGAGCAGGAGCTTTAGTAGCACAACTCACAACCCCAATTTTTCCCCTTATGGCCCTAATTTTCTCTCATGAACACTATTTTCCCCTCTATTGAGTGTGATGCCAAAGAGAGTGTAGAGAAATAGAAGGCAATACAAGTGAGAACTAAAATGGATAAGTCGCTTGCCACTTGTAGGAATCCACCTAAGAAATAAGAGCAAAACAAAAGATCCTTCTTGTTCTTTAGCCAAAGGTTAAATAAATTATCACTCAAAATAAGTCTACATTCTTATTTATCGTAGCATGCTTATATAGATGAACTTGGAAAAACCCTCCAAGCATGAGTAATTACTAGGACTCTTTGGAAAGATAAAAGGACTCATAGGGAAAACCAACTAGAAAACAACGCAAATTAAATAGGGACTCTAAAAACTTTAAACGACAATTACTAGACATTCAAAATATAAGAAATAAATGTTATTGAATGCATATATCCAAGATTTGCTTGTTCCAATGTTGCTGAGTTAATGGCCTTCAAGGAATGTAGACATCCTCCAAATGCGAAGTGATTAGAGTAGATTCGGAACCGATAATTACCTTGTCAATCGACGTCTAGGTTGTTGGTCAATAATTAATGCAATCGACGAATTGTCCACTAAATCAACAACTCCCTTCTAGAATCAATGACTTCTAGGAATGTTCCGACATCAAACGCTTTTGCTACGCGTAAGCTCGTCCTAGAGTTTTCATTGTTTTCAGCTTCATGGTAGGGAGAAAGATCGGCTACATTGAACGTCACCGAAACAACATACTCACCAAGGAGTTAAATCTTGTATGCATTGTCTCCAATTCTTTACAGCACTTTAAAAGGACCATCGACTTTAGGCTTCAACTTCCCATGATGATCTCGAGGAAATCTTTTGTGATATCCTTGTTTTGACCCTAATTTTCAAAATGAAATCACATTGACTGCTAATCTTTAGATGAGATTACAACGAAGATCAATATACCACGAAAACATCGAGATAGCCATTTTAGGTTATAAACTCTATTTCTTATTGATGGGATGTGGAAATTCAGAAAGTTGGGAGCATGTCACAAACAAGGACCCAGGTGGGCCCAAGCCCACGGAGCTAGGGCCAAATGGGCCCATGCCCATGTTGGGCGGCCTAAGGGCCATACGCCCAAGAGGTGGGTGGTCCAAGGGAGGGCCATGGGCTCTCTAAGCCCATTAGGTCCATCATTGCTAAATCTTGGCATTTATTACACTCAATTATGTGAATAGTGCGTGAATAGTGTGAATAGTGCGTGACTAGTGTGCAATCTTCGAGAATTGATCAAATTGCCCCCTTATTCAACTTAAGACAAAGGGGCAAGATAGGAAATAAGGAAGGGGTGGCCACAAGGGAGAAGGAAGGGAAATCATGTCAACCCCCTCTCCCCCAATCTAGCCTACTCACTTATTTTCCCATGTGCAAATCTTCCACATTAATGATCTTGGATTGTTTCCCTTCATGAAGCCATCCTTCTAGCTAAGTAGATTATAAGTTGAGTGGATTTTTGAGGGATTATGTGTGCCTTGCATTAATTGGCAAGATTTTCCTCTTCTTCCCTCCCCCCAAAAACTATGGTCTCTCTTTCGTTCTCTCTTTCTCATTTTCTCACCTTTTGCTCTCAATCTCATTTTCTCTCTCTCCTTGCCATAGTTGAACCACTCCTTGTCCATTTGCATCTCATTGCAAGCCACTCTCTTCATTTTCCTCACATTTCCCTCACCAACAAGCGTCCACCACTTCGTCGATGTTGAACTGCCCTTTCGTACCGCCAATCCTGTAATTGTATCGGGTTCTTGGACACTACTATCCAACCCCTGCCGTAACTCCTTCTCTTTCATTTCCTTCACGGTTTGGTCCCCCATGGAGCTCGAAGACGGTCTACCACCTAGCCAACCGCCGTGCTACCACCATACCACCACCAGGACGCCTTCATAGCCCTCGCCGGGGCCTGATCAGTGCTGGTCCGGCCACCATAACCACTATCTAGCCTTGCCACTCCTCGCTCGATGCTTGTTGAAGCTTGGATTTGGGTGTGAGTGGCTTTCTAGCCCTTGATTAGGGTTATTGTTGCATTTAAGGATTAGTTTAGGGCTATATTAAAGTTAAATAATGCTATGATAATGTGATAAGTGGGTCTTATATAATAAGTTATCGTAGGGTACCAATAAATTATCGAGATAGGTTACCACGGCTATCGCAATAGGTTATCAAGTTTTACCGATAAGTTATCAATATATGATAAGTAGTTATGTGATAAGTTATTAAGATGTGATAAGTGAAGTATGATATGTTGATATCGTGTGCTATAATAGAGTAATAAATTATTATGTGATGATATGTGGTATGAGATATGATGTTGTGATAGGATATGTCATTAAAATAAGTTATCAGATAGTTTACTATAATGCTTTAGACCCTTATATAATGACTTATCTTAAAGAAGTGTTATATATGCTTGAAGTTCTAATAATGATGCATTATTAGTTGTGAAATTTAATTATGATGCATGTTCATGGCATTAGATGATTTTTAGTCAAGAATTATGCATGTGATGATATGTGGGAAGGATAGCACGTTGGAGTGTTTAAGCGGTGCAATTATGCATAGTGATATAAGATACGAATTTGGCATGATGGCATGTGACAAACATTGTTGCATATTACATGGGCATCACACTTGATTAATGAAAAAGATATGAAATGAGTTGTGTGATGGTATGCTCGTGTGATTTACGCGGATTAATGGACCCATCCTAATGCATTTTATATGGGACGATGCCCAATTAAATTCAAATGTCCCCAATAATCGACCCTGGTTTTGGCCCATTATCTTTGAGGATAGTTTCAGAAACAGAAGATTGCAAAGAAGTTGGGGCATCAATCCCATTATCTTTTCGGGGGATCCGTAATCAACCCTGGTTTTAGCCGATGCTTCAAGGAACTATTGGTGCTCTAGAGCCGACGTCTCTCTCCTCCTTCGCTGAGGTGTTTGTTTCTTTGCCAATTGTTCATGCCGTGCCTTTCTAGTTGTTGTTTGCCTTCTTTGGGCGTTGCCTTGTGTTTTACATTATCGCATCCTTTCACTCATTATGATTGTTCATCTTGAGTGCAAGTTTTTGATGCCGTGATCTTATGTACATTTGGTCTTTCCTCAATATATTTATTACATTTTACCAAAAAAAAAAAAGTTCCTATTTTTCTTTTCTTTATTTTTTTTTTGTAATGTCCCCGTTTTGAGGGGGCACTCTTGTTTTTTTTTTTTTGGGAATTTTGTAGGGCTTGACATCATTGGGCCTAGATGGCCGAATTGGAGAGATTTAAACATGTAAGCCTTCAGACTGAAGGCTGGGCTTGTTGAAGAAGAAAGAGGCTTCGGTTGGTTTGACATCACTCGCAATGCAAGTGGAAATGGAATTTCGGGAAATTTTTTAGGCATTTTAGAAATATATTTTTTTCATTTTCGCAAAATGAAATCAACAATGAGAAAAATATTTTAACTAAAAGTTTGGAGAGTTTGAAGACAAAAAACCATCCCTTAGATAGGATCCACCTTTAAGCAATTCAAACGCCACATATACTTTTCACATATTTATCCATAAGACATTGTCATATGTTACGTGTGATGAAATTGGAGAGCAACTAAGGCTCATACATGGTAACATGGCTTGAAAGTAAGTCTTGTGCCATTGGTTAACCACCACAATAGTGTGGAAATTTGAATCTCTTGACCTCTAAGGACGTCAAGCATTTGGCAATGTCAACTATTGAAAGATAATAGGGTTAAGTTAACATGAAATTAAATCATATGTAGTTAATAGTCATTTTGCTCAATTAAAGCCACTAAATGCATTGGCTCAAGCTTCCCTAGTCCCAATAAACTGAACCGAACCTATCTGAATCAAATCAATACATTCAATCAAGGGGTCTACCATTTTCATGTTTGATTGGGATAATTTCGGTTAATTGATACCAAACCAGATGAAACCTAACCAAATTGTGATTTTAATAAACAAAACAATACTTATAATAAGTCGAGATTGATCCTACACATGCATTTATCTTATGACATTACAATTACTTATTCCTATTCAAGTTCGTTGTTGCTATTCAAACATTCGTCTTTGTCTATGTCGATAGATTCAAGTCAACATACCATTTTCTCTCATTAATTGATTTCCAAAATTGCCTTCGCTGCACATTATATTCATTCATTGAGTAACCTCCCACTTTCTTTCTATGCAAATATAACCCGCTTTTGGCCTGATCTACCACAAGTGCCGATAGGAATTAGGGACAATATCATCATTATTTCCATCTTCAGCATATACTGCTGCATACATACGATGATTCTTATTATATTACTAAAAATATATCATCAATAACTTCAGCACATTCAATTTACAATATCTAAGACGTAATTGGACACGCCAAGTGCGTACACAAGAACTGATTATGGTGCAAGCAAAGGATAGGCCAATTCCACCATGCTAAGATCTCTTTAATGAAATTACTTGAGCCTCTAATACGATCTCGAGTTTAGAATTAAGTTTTATCAATGCCATTTGAGCTTGTCAACCCAATTTGCTCAAGTCAAAAGACTTAAAATGATTTATTGCCCCATGTGGAGGTAAGCCAACGTAGGTCAGCCATACAAAAAAAAAAAAAAAGTTCCAAAATAAGACCCTAATAGGCTTTATGAGTCATAATTATCACCAAAGAGATTCATTAATAAAGTTGACCACTAAGTGAATTGACCTTGATACGGAGTGAACAGCTCATTCATGTTCCCATGCCCATGATCACCTTTACAAAGTCCCTTATTTGCGCATTGGTGTGGCTCATTTTGTCACACACAAAAATTAATCTAATCGAGAAAAAGTCATTGTGAGAAAACTTTCATAATTAAAAAAAAAAATCAGATTTTGACTCGTATATTACACGATCTATGACGTTAGTTGGGCTATTTTTTTTTATTATAATCACCCAATGGCTGAATAATAATATCTATTTAAATAATTAAAAAGTTAGTGATTACCTAAATGTTATTTTAGCGAGGGAAACTTTTTACTTCTAGTGAAGAACTGAATTTTCTTCCTGGTTCCGACTTTAATACAATGTGGACTCCATCATAGGTCTAAACCATCTTTTTCCTATTCAATTATTTCTCTTTGTTGAGATGTGGCCCCGCTATAAATTGAACATGGGCCCCACTTTTTTTTGCCCTTTTTCCCCATCTTCCCCCTCTCTTGGTCCTCACAACCTCTAATCATCCACCACTCGGGCCTGATCTAGTGGCCCATGACATAATATCACGCGAAATTGATTTGACTTGTCTAGTAATTTAATGCCGATGAGACTCAAAATTAACCAAATAGAAAGGAGATGATGCACCAATTTTACTCTTTTTCTCTTTGTGAAGTCCTTTGTCCCTCATGTTCGTCAATCGTGGAAGGTTGCTTTGCACGCGCCTTGCACGCATTGCCCAAACCACAGATATTCAGCAAAGACAAAAAGGTTACTTGACAGTGGGTATATTAGGGGTGTCAAAAACTGAACCAAAACATTCAATTTTTTCGGTTTGATTCTAATTAAAAATCGAATTTTTTTTTATTGGTTCGGTTTTTATCAATTAACTGAACCGAACTAATAAGAGCCTATTTATTGGAAACAAAAAATATATACAACAGAAAAAAAAAACGAAAAAAAAAGACAAATGCAAAAACCGAAAACTAAAAGTTGAAAACCAAAAACCGAAATTTCGGTTTGGTTCGTATTCAGTTTATGTCTTATTCGGTTTGATTCGGAAGGTTTTCTTAACAGTTCGGTTTGGTCCGGTTCGATTTGGTTATTTTGAAAAACCGAATCGAACCGAACCGTTGACACCTCTAAGGCATATGACTTGTAAGTAATCGTTGGCTCCTTGCTGCATCATTCTTAAATGGGCAGTTGGTCTGCCTCATTCTACTGGCTGTTGAGCTTCCCTCGAACGGGACATGGAGTGTTATGCTTCTCTTGGTGCCTCCTTAATCCCGCCTCCAGATTTGGCGACTAATTTATTCCCCACTAATTGTGTGCACCACCAACTTCTTACAATTAGGGAGGACCTTCATTTCGGATGTCTTCCAAGTAGTGGATATTCTTTGCTGAGAAGTTTATGTGAAATCATTTAGGATTTACTTGTTGTCTACGATAGGGTTTTGCCGAGTAAAGGGGTGTCAAGGTTGCTTTAGCAAGGGACATCAGCCAATTGTTGCCATTCCAATTCCGCATGGTCATCTGACTGTTGTGTATTGTCATTATAGGCAATTCCTCACGTCACTGGGGCGGTGAAGGAGTGAAGCTACCACTGTCCATCTAGAGGTACTGGCTCGCCATCTAGAAAGCGGTTATAATTTCGATCGTGGTCCTTTGCAAGATCTAAATAAAACGAGGGAATCGTGTACATGAAGTAGCAATTGGTTACAAAATAAAGAAAAAAAAATTGTGGATTTATGGGAGGGTGAGAATTTGTCTTGGATGTATGAAGGGGAAACCATAGAAAGAGACCATCATTAGTTCATAGGGAAAAAGCTTGAATTCTTTTGTAATTGTGGCCGAAGCCCAGACAGTCGACCGGTGACCGTTAGGGCTGGGGCCTTTGATGTCCCAGATTACCTTTGTATCTTTGTGGATTGGACTTAGTCCAAACTACTTGGGCCAGTACACACGTTCGCCAACTCTAACACGCGCGAGAGTTACCAAAAATATTCTATTTTTAGGGTCTGTTTATTTTACAAAAAAACAAATGATTTACTAAATACTTATCTTGAAAATGTTCGCTTGAACGTTTTCATGGATGATAATTTTTTTGTTTGTTTGTTTATTATATAAGCAATATAGTCGATCATCTTAATAATTTATTTCTGCAAAACAAACCTACTCCTACTATATTTAGATATTCATTCTTGGCAAATTTCAATCTCTATCATTTTATTGGTAAGAAAAGTTAATAGGAAAGTAAATAATTAATATCATAAAAAATATTAAATTGATCAATTATAATAAATTTACCAAAAATTAATTCTTTATCACCAAAAAACCCAAATTAATAAACTTATGATAAATTTACCCTTCGTTATTTTTTTGTTAAATTTTACTATTAAATTATTGAAGTTGAAAGACATACAATAATTAATGGATGTATCAACTTGGAGTTTTACTTTCCATTTGTTATAGACATGTTGATTTGTGGTTTTTCGTAATATTAATTTAATTTGATAGAAATTAATGAAAGACATATTTTTTATAAATGTACTAATTTAAAAGTTCTTCGTGATAAAAAATTTAATCTAAAAATTTAATTTATAATAAATTTATAATAATTATATCAATTCGAGATCTTCTATATATAACACCATATTAATTTGTATTTTAGCGAAAAGAAAGAAAAAGGGGGAGAGGAGGAAAACATCACCATATGTCCTTTTCTCATTTCCTGCAAAAAAAACCTCTCTCCCTCCGCATCCGACAAAAACTCTCTCTCTCTCCTCTCTCTCTTTCTCTCTCTTCCAGCGACAATCGCCCAATCCGTATCGCCCCCATCGCCCCCATCGATCCGGAGCTCCGATCGCCGTCTCGTCGGGCCTTAGGGTTTCCGCCGGCCGGATCGCAGCGCGGCCCCGATGGGCTCGGACGGAGGAGATCCCAGCGGCGCCCGGGCGCCCCCGCCGCGGCGGAGGGGGAGGGCGGCGGCGCGGCCGGGGCGGCGGCGGCGGTCGCGATCAACGTCCGGTGCTCCAACGGCTCCAAAATCGCGGTCCGGGCGAGCCCGGAGTCCACGATCGGGGCCTTCAAGGCGGCCCTGGCCCGGGACTGCGACGTCCCCGCCGATCAGCAGCGGCTGATCTACAAAGGCCGGATTTTGAAGGACGACCAGACCCTGGCCAGCTACGGTACGTTGAATTTCCATCCCGTTCGGTGCTTCGCGTCGGGCCGTTGTCATCGATTTTCGCGAGGCTTCTGTTGGTACGGCGTGTGATTGTTGGGCGCGTTTAGCTGTCTGGGTAGCTCTTCGGAAGGTTTGTTGCGGTTGGGTTCTGATGATTAGAGTTCAAAGGGTGTCTCGTTCGGGATCATCTTGCTTATTTTTAATTTTGCAATAGTGAAAAAACAGCTGCATTGCATGGATCTTTGATTTGGCCTCCTAATGAATTGAATGTTGATGATGATGCCTTTTGTTTTCGCCCCCCTGACTGCATAGACCATTGAAGATAGTGGTTTCCTGAATTCCATGCTCTAATATTCAAACAATGCATAATGAGTGGATTCTTTTGGCGCTGCGATATAGAAGAACTGCGTCTTTGTGCGTACTTTTTCCCTTCTTTTTGTTCCACTGCAGGTATTATGCAAATCATAACTTATATCCCCTCTAAACGGCTAAATAATGAGTTGACCTAGTCCGAATTAAAGGAGAACAGAAGTACTATCCAGTAAACGGATTACTATATTTTATTGGAATCCTTTGTCCACTAATACAGGCAAGATGAAAAACATCTCTGGCAATTTTGCTCAACAGCTAAGCTCAAACTATCAGTTGAGAGTGATCTGGAACAGTTAATAGATCACGTTCTAAGCATATATTAAGGGTGGAAAAATCAAAACGAACTAAACCAGGGAAGTTCGGTTTAATGTTTGTTGGGATGGGTTTTTTTTTTCCTTATTAATTTATTGGTTCATCAACATATGAAGCCAAAGAAATCAAGGAGTTTCAGAAATAAGGTAATGCTTTTAGTTAGTCGCAAATTGCAGTATGAACCATCCTTTATCTAAGATTTCTAGGAACTATCTAATGAGAGGTTGCATTTATCTGCTTTGTAATTCTTTATCAATCTTGAATTATTGAGATAGGCCAGGAAGGAGTTTAGTTGGTAGTTTTACGTTTTTATGTACAATAATTGAGCTTTTTTCTGAAATTATGGATTATTACATCGATTTGATGGTGATTTACCATTAATCTTTTTCATTTTATGGAGAAAAATGCGTTCACTTTTGTTGATTTCCATCGATAATGAACGTACATAGTCTTAAATAAGTTAAAGCTTCTTATCTGTTTCAGCTTTGTGTCATGGGTTTGAAAAATCAAATTTTAATGCTGTAGGTATCAGTTTGGTTGTTTGGTTTGGGTGGAGAATGCTGCAACCGAACAAAACTGAACCGTGAACCCCAGTCAATATTGTTTGCTTCCCATATTTTTCACTAATTTTTTGGTCTAGCAGGACTGACAAAGTGGTAACTCTTCTAAAATAACGTGTTGATGAAAACAAAGATGTATTGCACTTGGCCAAAATGATTTAAGAGATTAAGAACAATCCACAACTAGGCCCTCAAGTTGAATGTGGAGATGTAGGTACATATGTGGTTCAAATAAATGACGATGGTATTGCCATACTCCATAGATCTAGAGATAATCATGATATGTACATATTCGAACTCAGTTGTTCAAATAAGCTGATTGAAGAAATTAGCTAATTAGTCCTTGGGAAAATTAGTTGAGCAGGACAAGGAAACATGATCCGGTGATCCAAAAAAAGCAAAGGTGAGAGGTATTTGGCCACAATGGTCCCAAAGAAAGGGGTAAAGATAGGATGTAAACGTGAAAACAACTTTGATGTTTTGACTCTGAATTATACATCTCTATTCGACCAAAAAAACAAAAAAAAATTATACATCTCTATGTTCCATATCTGAAAAGTCATCCTGTTTCACATTTATATTATGATGGCTCAAATGGATGGGAGCTAGTTGATGATATCTGCGTTAATTCATTTGACAGAGTTGGAGTAAGGTGATGTCATGGTAAAAATTAATCTGCAATAGTGCTCTCTTCGCTGGAGCGAGGATCATGATATGATGAGTACTGACAGAATGGTCGACCTTTATTGAGACTGGACAAAAAAATGAGTCAGATGAGTCTCGGAAGGGTTTGTATTTAGTTGAGAACTGGCTAAACAAATTACTTGCTCCTCTTCTGTGGAAGTTTAGACATAAGTTATGGGAGCTTCCTTTAGCAGAAACAAATTTCTTATGTTTCATCATCTTGTTAACACTATGATATAAACTATGGACATAAGCATTTGTTTGGGTTATGTGATATGGATCATTTAATCTGCTTTGGTTGGAGGTACAGAGTTTCTAGCCTTCTGCCCTTCACAGTGCATGTGGATGTATGCTAGTGAAGGGTGTCTGTTAGAATATTTAAATAATAAACCATGCCTTCATCCAACAGCTTAAGCTTTTAGAATAATTGGCGGTGATCTCACAAAATCTGACAGTGATGTTTTGTGGGCGACTTGTTTTCTCTAGTGTTTATGTGCATTGTACTTTTATTTTTTCTTATTTACAGAATCCTATGTCTAACTAAAATCTATTCAGGTGGCTTGCTATATCCTTCTATCAAATGCATCACTTTTGAATAGTTTTATGATCTGATGGAATTTTTTTGTTTGCTGCTTTTAAAGGTCTGCAGGCTGATCATACTGTGCATATGGTTCGAGGTTCTCCCCCATCGGCAGGCATGCCTCCTTCTGCTGCTCCTGGTGCTGGAAGCATTAACCCTGGTTCAGGTGTTACAAGCGGTGTTGCTTCAGATGAGGGTGTGGGTGCTGGTGTTGGGGCAACCTTTTTTGGAGAACCTAATTTATTAGGAGCTGGTTTTCCGGAAATTGAACAAGTTCATCAGCAGCTTAGTCAAAATCCCGATATGATGAGAGAGATCATGAACACGCCTTCCATGCAAAGCCTCATGAATAATCCTGATTTAATGCGCAGCTTAATAATGGGCAACCCTCAAATGCGTGAGATCATTGACCGGAATCCGGAGCTAGCACATATTCTTAATGATCCTGGCATTCTTCGGCAGACTTTAGAAGTTGCAAGGAACCCTGAACTTATGCGTGAGATGATGCGAAACACAGACAGAGCTATGAGCAACATTGAAGCTTCTCCTGAGGGATTTAATATGCTGAGACGCATGTATGAAAATGTTCAGGAACCTTTCCTGAATGCCACAACCATGGGAGGGAACAGCGGAAATGACTCGAGTTCAAACCCATTTGCTGCTCTTTTGAGGAGCCAAGGCAGTTCACAAGTTACAGATGGGACCAATCCTCCTTCAAGTGACTCTTCTGAAACAACTGCAGCGCTTGCCCCAAATACAAGCCCGTTGCCTAATCCTTGGAGCAATACTGGTGGTAAGAAGCTTCATCTTCTTTTTTATTTTCATAATATTTTTGCTCGATGTGGTAAGTTGTCTTTCCCTTGTGTTTTAGATTCCTTTCTTTTGGTTCAAGCTTGAATCCTCTTTCCTCTTAGAGCGTGGTGCTATTGAAAAAACAGGTTTATCAATGAATAATTGAGTGTTACACTTATGTACAGGCTGATATGTGGGACTAGGATATGCCTTTATTGCAGCCTCCACTGACCACTTATTCAATATGTAATTGTCTAGATGGTGAAGCGATGAAGATGCTAATTTCTTTTGTTCTTTTTATTGCTTTATTGGGTGCTTTTCCTCTGCTGTACTGATCCACCCTATTATGAACTTGGACAATATTGGGTAGGAAAAGCCAAAATATGTAGTTGAAAGATGGTTTTCCAGCTGCAGTTAGGAACAGGAAATAAGTTGACTATTTATCAGGAAACTGTTTTATAGCACAATTTTCCTTTGATGTCTTCAGATGTTCCCATGTATATGAACATGCACTTTAGTTTGGGGAATTGTTTTGCAAGACTTTTAACATAAATTTGCTTGTGTTGCATGACATCAGGAGGGACTCATACGAACAATACCACTAGGTCAAATACTGCAACCAATACTCAACCACCTAGCATTGCTGGATTGGGAAATCTTAATTTTCCCCAAATGGATGAGATGTTTTCTAGTTCAGCAGATGTTGCTTTATTGAGTCAGTTAATGCAAAATCCTGCCCTATCGCAGATGATGCAGTCTTTCTTCTCGAATCCTGAGTATATTAATCAGGTAATGATGGTTTTGTCCAAAACTCCTTAAAAGTGAGTGCTATGAGATTTTAGATCGATCAACTACTGAAGAAGTCCTCTTAATTTAGATTATCAATCTCAACCCCCAGCTGCGCAGCATGGCTGATATGAACCCTCAAGTAAGAGAAATGTTGCAAAATCCAGAACTCCTTCGCCAGCTTACTTCCCCTGAAACAATGCAGGTATGTTGCTGATGTAATGTATGGACACATCTCTCCACATGCTCTGCTGCTCCACAAAACCGACCCAGTGCTCTCTCTCTCTCTCTCTTTTTCTCTAAACCATGCCTCGGTGAATAGGTAAAACAGAAACAAAGCCTTTGGCATGCTTTGCACCCACTTTCCTTGCACAGAATCAATATAGCAACAATGTACCTTTTCATGCATCTAAATGCATCAAGACAATATTTTTCGACATCCAGCGACAGGGTTGCTACTAATACTGTCCGTCTTTTAGCATGGAGGAAACTTTTCATTCTTGGGTCAGTAGATTTACAGCATTCAGAATATGCCTGTGTAGTTTCATTACATTCTTGCTTCCTGTAAAGCATTTTCCCAACCCTCCTCTTGGTTCTGCAGCTACCGTTGATTGGCATGATCAATTGAGCAATTTTGGGTGTGCATGAGTTTTTGTGTGGTTTAGATAATACTTTTGCATTAGTGCCATTCCTTTGTCTAGTCATATCAGGGTTGATGCTATTGCGTGCTAGTCAAGCTCGGTAACAGGATGAAGTCTGGCTGGCCTGTGCATGTTGTCATTGGCATTAAAAAAACTGTACCTTGATCCTTATGTTAAGAGGTTAATTTGACTGTATTTTCTCGCAGCAAATGCTAGCTCTCCAACAGTCAGTTCAATCAATCAGTCGACCACAATCAAACCAGTAAGTGGAAATGCATGAGAAAGCACTTCTTTTCCTCAATTATAGATGAGCTCATTGAACAAACAGTGAGATCTCTTGATCTCTTAATCTGCTAGTAGTTTTTATGAGTTACCTACCCAGTGCTGGACCAATGCTCTTTGTTGCTAATATTTTGCATCTCCTTGCAGGGGGCAGGGTCAGACTGGTGAAACTGCAGGTAACTTGATGAGTTGTTATATTCCATCATTCTGAATCTCTTTATGAATCTCTGTTTCAGTATTGCATTAATCCTGGTTTGCTGGCTTTTGTGAAAATGCTTGCGTACAGCAGGTACTCCAACAAATGCTGGAATTGAGCAGCTGATAAACCTTTTTGGTGGTCTTGGAGCTAATACTTTAACTCCAAGTGTGCCTGATGGTTGGTTCTTTTTTTCCTGACTCTTATTTATCCTGTTCATCATCACTATATTGATTTCTTTAACCTATGTTTTGTAGTGCCGCCAGAAGAACTTTATGCCACTCAGCTGTCGCAGCTTCAAGAAATGGGCTTCTTTGACACCCAAGAGAACATTAGAGCCCTGCGTGCAACATCTGGAAATGTCCATGCTGCTGTTGACCGACTTTTGATGAATCTAGGTCAATAATGTTAAGGGGCTCCTTACTTTTCTCTTTACAACTGAGAAATTCATGATCACATTAAATTAATCAACCGGGATGTGCTAAAAGATGCAATATTGTGTCCTTGGCGTATAGACAAGCGTGCAAAGTGGTAGAGCTCTGAAGCTGGGGGTCGGCTTGTGCAACAAGCTATATTCACACTTCCTTTACCTCACACATCTGTACATACATATGCACATTGATAAGTATTATGTCTTGAAGTCTCGTCTGCTCATAGAATGTAAGATTCTTCTGCTCGTGGAGGATGGAAGCAGTGCACTTGCCATGGTTCAAGTTGCCAGCCAATTTTAATCTGTGCTTCTTTTTCCGCTTTCTTAAACTGCTCGGTCCATTCTTAATCATGTTGTCTGTGCAGTTTGTGTTGGATATGTTGGATCTAGATCAAATCTAGAACTTTTTCTTTCTTCCTTTCAACTCCTGGAAACTATTATTTAAGTTGCCAGGCTCGTTAACATATTAAATTGATGGGCGAGGTGACTGTAACAGACCAGTGCAAACTATCTCGCTAGGTTGATAGCTTTCATGAAGGGAGAGAAATTTCCTGTTAAACACCCCTTTCAATGCCCTTACCGTGCACCATTTGCCCAATACAAGGCTCGTTTTGGCAATTCTACTTAAAGTTGTCATCTTAGTCCAAGATAGTGCCGCATTGGTATCAAAAGACTTGAGCTACGCAGCCGTTCTTCGAATTTCTGGTTGGTCGAGACTGCAATTGACACAATAGGTATGGCCTGAATTGAACTAACTTTAGTTGATCCTATACAGTTTGTTATTTCCCATGCGGGCTGTTTTGTTATTCATGCTTTTAGGTATTTGAATGAAGAACTAATTAACAGAATCGGAGTAGGGATTGGTGCGTGGTTGTGTGCAGTGCCGTAAGGCGCACTAGCTCTGCACTGGATAAACTCACCTCTACTCACTTCAAGTGTGGGTGGCTACTATACTAGTCTATCCGGTGATAGCCAAAGCAAGCTCTGAGGTGGAGTCTACCTTCCCCACCATAGAGTTCTCAAATTCCCTGTCTATTTTTGTCTTCTCGACAAAGAGGGAATACGGAGGATATTTATGCTTTTAGGTATTTGAACGAGGAACTAATTAACAGAATCTGAGTAGGGATTGGTGTTTTCCCTGTTTTGTTCGGGTCTAGGACTTTCAATACTTGTAGGTTCAGGTCGGTCTATTTTGGGCTAATGAAATCTCAGCTCACAGTTGGATCTTTTCACTTCAAAACAAAACAGATGTGGTTCAAATTGGTCTTCACTCAACAGCTCACTGATTGCCGCTTCCTAATTCTAAAGAAGGTTGCCATAGAAATTGGATGAACGTAAGATCGTTAGTACTTGTACTTGAGTGTTAGCAAACATCATTTCCAGTAACAGAAGTGGATTGAAATACAGCGACTTGTCATGATACAGCTTGTAACCGGTCAGTGCAGTAGATGAATCAAGCAATCTCTCATTGATTTCAGTTCACATGCATTCCGTTTTACACAATTGGAACATCACGTGAAGTGAGGAATTCTCATTGGCTATCGAATATGACTCGCTCCTTTAAATTTCCTTGTACTCTGCCTACGTTCATTTAACATACAACTTTGCAGACAAATTATAATACCGGACATTGCTCGTACGGTTTCATTTAGGGGTGTGCATTGATCCAATCTAACCTGGAAACCGGACAGGATCAAACCAGCTGGTTCCAGGTGATTCACAGTTGCAATTTTGGAACAAGGAATAACCATTCCGGTTCCTGGATCCACATAAGGAACTGCACCAACTGGACATGCCCGTATTATTTGATTTCTTTATTTCATCTTTTATATTGAAATAAACCCTTAATTGGTAAATTACATTACGTTTTAAATTTTCATTGAAATAGAGCAATGAATTCCACACGCGCGCGCATATATGCCTTTGGAACTGAGGTTGGGCTTTGAAGATTACTCTTTTGATTCTTATGTTTCTTCATACGTACTGTTTAAAATTTAAGGCTAGTAGAGTCTAATGTGGAAACGTAACTGAAACCCTCTGTGCTAATTTGTCAAATCCAGTATGCATTGAGACAGTTTAAGCGCATAGTCAAATGCACTTTTTCTTTGCATATATGTTATGTAAAGGAGGAAATAAGCCATGAATAGAGGTTCACTGATCAGAAACATCATCAGTGTATAGTATTTCTAACGTCTGACGGAAGGCAAAATTCCTTTTGTCCTCTTTTTCTTCTGTGTAGAGTAAAATATATGTTGACAAGTATGAAGGGGAATGATCAAAAGTTGGTGCTGAAAAACCAAGCCGCTACTGTCAAAAAGCAGAAAGGGAAGATGGTTGAAGAGCAGTTTAAATGCCGGCATCAGCTTTGTCTCTTTACTTGCTGAACCGATCGACTGTTGTCGTCCTAGTACTTGTCAGTCAAGTGAGTGGCTGAAAAGATATCGTTTTGAGCTGTCTCTCAATCTCAATAAAGCTTCTTCAATGAGAGACATGAAAACTTCTTTCCTTGAGTAATCCTTGTGTGTATCCATGTAGTTCTGGGTCCTAAAAGTCGAACTTCAGTCTGAGATCTGTGAACTCAAAGGTCTTCCATGTAAAGTCAAAAAAATCTCCAGTGGTTCGAGATCTTCCACTGCAACCTCCGACGGAGGTCACATGATTTTGTCCTTTTGTCGACTAGATAAGCTCTGCGATACCATCCCCTGCATTCAGTCGTTGATGCTAAATATTGCCCGAGAAGCATTACTGTCAATGGGGACTAGAGATGCATTTACTTAGAAACAGACAGCTGGGTATCATGCTAAGAATGTATTCATTCAGACTTCTACTCAACCGTGATGATTCCATATTGTATGGAGAAGAATATCCATTGAAATCTGTATCCAGGATAAAAAGAACAAGTACCACATCTAAGATGACATTAGATTCCTTCATTTTTACATTATGGCATTAGCTGGCCTAGTCATTAGGTTATATGACCAGGTCCCGTCTTAAAGCCACTGATTTTCAATGTGCAATGTGCATTTCTTTGACTTAGACATCCCAGAAAGTTCAATGATCACTTCGTTTCATTGGTCCTTGGATCTGAAACGGATTATATTTTCCCGTGTTTTAGAATTCAAGGCCATATGACCTCCTCACTTCGCAAAATGTAGTTTCTGTCAAATTTTCAGCTAACATATGGTTGCATACTGCTCTTTTTGCACTGCTTATTCAGCTCATCTGAAGATAATATCAAGGGCAAAGATTGATTTCCTCCAACTCGAATCCCCGTTAGCTATCTCTTAATTGGTACCAGTCGCCTCCTTTCAACAGCAGCTAAAGATGGCAGTATTGGGCTCTCCACGTTTAGTACAGGACACCTAGAATCTTTCTACTCAATCTGTGCAAATGCTGAATCTTTCTTGCTATTAGAAAAATGAGTCTGTTGGAACCCATCACGAATCCAGTTGGCACATTCGATTCTATTGGCTCGTGTATTGCAGAGCGACATAGAATATTACTAGAACCAGAATAATTCACTAGATAATTGATTTTTGACTTTATTAGTTAAAGCATTTAACATTCGTCCGGTGTGCTGTATCGTTTACAGGGCATTTACGGATACATTGACAAGTGAAATCTGGCTTGAGAAAGTCCGATTATGTTCCGGTTAATGTGGAACTCTACTGATAAGAATGCAGCAATTCCTTCATATTCTCATAATTAGGATAAATTAATCGACAAGTGAAAATTGGCTTTAGAAAGTCTGATCGTGTTTTTCTGGTTAACGTGGAATTCTACTGACAAAAATTTGAAGATTCCTTCATATTTTCATATTTCGGATAAATCATCCTCACGGTGGTATTACCTCACAGCTGAAAGGAGCTGAATCTTCTTGATTATGCATCCGGACGAAATCTGCATGACCTGCGGTGCATTGAACACAGGATGATATCGCGTCAGCTCACGAGATAAAATTTGAGATGATGGATGATGAAAGAAAGGTTCAGTCCACATAGAATGCAGTTTTCCTATTATCACGACAGAATCAATCCTTTTCCAACTTGAAAGAGTTAAAGAGGATTCCAGACCCCACACGCGTGCTCAAGACTGCCATTGAAGAACGTAAGCAACTAGATTCAAGTTTTTTTTTTTTTTTTTAAATGGCTGCATTCAACCTAATAGAACACCGGGTTTGGCTTCCAATGTGTGAATTAGGAGCGGCGGTTTCGCATCCTGGCGTGCCGCCGGTGTCCGCGAGAAGCAGTGATTGGTTGAGAATCTGGCTTGGAGCGTGCAAGTGGGACATTCAGCCTCAGAATATTCTTCATTGACCAGAGTATAATGCCGGGTGCTAGCACGCAAGGGCCAATTCATTACTCTACTATTGTCAGCTAAAAACTAATCGCATTCCAACCTGTTCTCCCTTATTTAAATAAAAAGTTCGCGCTCAACAAGACGTCAGCTAACATATACAGGCGAGAAAAGTAACAAAAGGTCCGATTCTTTTGATCCTTTAACGTAAAATATTATCGGTTGGCTTTTAGCTTTTGATGAATCGGATGCCGTCCAAATTCTTGTGAATATTTAGATGGGATTGTGCAGGCTATTGGAAGTGAATTAGACCTCCCAATCAATGCGCGTCTTTCTGATACTGATACTGATACTGATATTGATACTATCTCCTCGATTTAAGTAC
Source organism: Eucalyptus virginea (assembly GCA_014182375.1). NCBI lineage: Eukaryota > Viridiplantae > Streptophyta > Magnoliopsida > Myrtales > Myrtaceae > Eucalyptus > Eucalyptus virginea. Next base: position 38,262,035 of record CM024520.1, read on the forward strand.
ATAGCAGTTATGTCATGGTCTAATCATCTTATCAGCAAAATTTGTACGAATCATTCACTGATTCTCATTGCTAAGAGCATCAATTGCTCAGCTTAAAATGGAAACTGCTTCTTAGGGTGTGTTTGTTTTATGAAAAACGACGTTTTTGGAAAATATTTTCCTGAAAACCGTTTTCCAAGAAAACGGTTAGTTTTTCTTTGTTTGGTGATACGTGACCGGAAATATTTTTTTGGTGTTTGGATTGCATTTGAAAAATGATTGAAGGTGTAAAAGACACCGACGAAGAGGAAGAGGAGGGAGCGAAGCCAATGGGAGCGTAGGAGGGGCTAGGGTTGGAGGAGGTGGCGGTGATGAAAGGGAGGGGGCGAAGGAGAAGGAGAGAGGGGAGGAGGAGTTAGGGTTTACGTTCACGGGCAAAGAAAGAAAAGAGAAAACAAGAAAAAAAAAAAGAAAAGAAAAGAAGATAAAATAATAACAAATTTTTAATTTTTAATTAGAAATTCTTTTTAATAATAAATTTTCATTAAGCGATGACCTTAAAATATTTTGGAAAACGTTTTCCGGTTCTTTTAAATTTAAGCTTTGGAAGAAAAACATTTTCTGTTGATTAGGAAAACATTTTCCGTTGACTCATTTTCCTGAATGAACCAAACGTTGGAAAATGAGGAAAACGTTTTACCGGAAATTGTTTTTCGCAAAACAAACACTCTACTTACCAAATGAAACTTTGCTGATGAAACTATAATGGGGACTGCCAGAATTTGTAGACTACTCAATCAGTAACAACTCAAGCAGCATCAATTTTCAGTCTGTTTAGTTTTGGTGCTTCCTCATAAGCAACACCTCTGAGCTCTGGAACTTATCAAACTTCGGGCGGCCCCACAAGCCAGTATCATCAATCAGGCTCAGCACTCTGGTTTCTCTGAAAACAGGCAACAAGATGATCGACCTCAAGTCATTGCTAATGAGACTGAAACAATCTTTCGACCGAAAAGATCCTAATGATCTCAGTATTTATGTGAGATATGGAATATATTAAGCGCCCAGATGCATCCGACCTGCTCTGTCGGACGCAGGGTTAGCGGGCGGGTGAGCGAGAAGGCATCACCGAATGACGATGGAACTATGAACAATAAAAAAGGAAAAAGGAAAATAGAAAAGCCATCGTTTGGTTTGCTGGGGACAAGCAGGACAGATAAAATAATGAGAAGGGTGGCTGATGAGGCCATTTACTTGGAGATGCGGCAAGTCGAGCAAGAGGAGTTCAAGAAGAGGCCCTTGGCCTCCCAACCAATTTGAGAGGCAAACATGCGCAGCTGGAGGAGTGACCCCAGAAAAAAAGTAGAGGTTTCTTGGAGCGTGCGAATTGGTTGAGGCTTTTCAATCTGATGCGATTCGAAAGACGTGCCGAGAATTGATTGCGACGACTAGCGCTTTCATCGGGTCGTCATGAATTCTTGATCTTGTTGCATCAAAACTATGTTATACTGAAAGCAAATTCTTATCCTTATCGTATTGTCTGTAATTCCTCTTTTTTTTTTTTTTTTTTTTTTTTTTTTTTTTTTTTTTTTTGCGTTTTTCACTAGCCAATGCTTGAGTTACAATGCATACTCCTTATTTATCATCGATGGCACGCGTAAAAGATAAAAATTTGATAAGTTCTCTTTTCTTACAGGAATTCTAATTAATACTAATTTTCCAAGATTGTGACAGGAAACGGAGAAAATTCGTGGGGCATTAGAAAATAGATCATTGATCGTGGGCCTGGTCACTTATAATCCTCTTGCCTCTACCATGGAGGACGTTAAGAAACCCAATAGAATAAACAAGGACTGCAGAGACCTCTGTTTTAGACAATTCGTTTAAAGTAAGCTGCTGGGCTCCTGCCAAAACTAAAGCATCTTCCCACCTTCATCTGGATAAGTGGTTTTACCTTTTGAACTAGCCAGTGAAATGGCTTGTCTATGCTGCTTAAGATGGATTTTAGTCAAAAGACGGGAAAAGAGGGCCCCGGGGGGTTGGGGTTGGGGGATGTTGGGGGCTTAGGGTTTTGGGGTTGGAAGAAAAGAAAAGGAAAGGAAAAAGCAAACTTACTCAGATGCTGAATTATCCACTTGGAAATACTAAGGAATCTTCCCTTGCACAGCACCAGTTCACCGAACCCGGTCGGAACCGAATTTACCTGGAAATCAACTTCACATGACTGAAAGAAGAACGAAAAAACATAAAAAGCTGTAGCCCTTGGCACGAGAGGAAAAAGAGAGCCGTCGTTAGAAACCCTCTGTCTCTCTCTCTCTCTCACGGAGGAAGGGTGACTTCAAACAATCGAACGGAGAAGAATCTGACGAGGCCGTGTGCTTGTTTGGTGGGTCAAGAAGTCTGGGATATTCCATGGCGATGGGAGATGTCATGACGTCATATTCCAACACTTTCTGAGGGGAGTAATAGCTCTTCTTCTCTTTCTTGCGTGTTCGCGGTTCTCTTCTGGTGACGAAAGCCCTTTGGTCTGAGACTCTCTGACTTAGCATCTGCGGGTGAAGTGTTGCCTCTGAGTTAAGATTTGTCTTGCTGGTGGGAATTGAGATTCTTTTGGGTGGGTGGGTGAGTTGCTTGGCTGGACTCAGCACTCTTTCATTTTGTCTCTTTCTTTTAACCCATTTTCAGAAACTGATTGCACCCTCTCTTTTCTTGTTCTTTTCATTTTGTACTTTGGAGTCCCATTTTTGGGAAATCAATTCATTTGAGTTAAATCTGGCATTCGAATTGGTAGCTTATCTTCTACAATGCATTTCTATCTGCAGTTTCTTAGCCCTTTTAGCTTCCAATGTTTCTTTGGCTTAAACAGATTGAGAATCGGGATTCCGGGCTAAATCCTCGGTGGAAGATCATCCTCCATCTCGACCGTAGTCTTCTTTCTTGGATCACAATCGCGCCTGTGATGATTTGAGTGTCTACTTGACTCAAGGGTCAAGCTCCGATGGAAGATGGTCCCCCCACTCTCAGGTCTCCCTCTGAGAACATTTCTGATGATAAAATGGACTTGGATTTATTAGATGAATTCTTTCTTGATGGTTGCTGGGTAGAAACAGCTGCTGCCTTCAGCCTCTTCCCACAGAGTCCGACTTTTGCTGCTCCAAATGAAGCCCCGAACCATTCGCTCTCAGAGGAGACTCTTACTGGGAGTCCAAGTACTGACTCATATCAGAATGCATTTCAAGAAGAAACTAGAGGAAATACTGCGCCGGGAATTCCACCTTCGGCTGATCCCCAAACTAGTGAACTCGCAGAATCTCGGATTCAAGATGTGGATTCTGTTGGAAACGCCACATCTCTGGGCCAAGTTGAAGGTACCGAAGTGAGTCAAAGTCTCTGGGTTGCGCCAAGGAGCAGTCTGGGTTTATCTTCATCTATAAAGTTGAGATTAATGCAGGCTATTAGTCACTTGAGCGAATCCAGCAAAGGCAAAGATATGCTTATCCAGATATGGGTGCCAGTTGGGAGAGAAGGCAGGAAGGTGCTTACTACAGATGACCAGCCCTTTTCTCTCGGTCTCAGCTCAAGAAGCCTTCAGAGATACAGAAGTGTGTCTAAATCCTACCAATTCCAAGCTGATGATGGTTCGAAAGACCACATTGGATTGCCGGGCCGTGCTTTCCTGGGGAAGCTTCCTGAATGGACTCCTGATGTCCGTTTATTCAGTACTGAAGAATACCCACGCATTAATTATGCGCGGCAGTATGATGTTCGCGGGTCTCTTGCGGTTCCTGTCTTTGAACGTGGGAGCGGGATGTGCCTGGGTGTTGTTGAGATTGTGACCACGTCTCAAAAGATCAATTACCGTCCTGATCTGGAGAATGTTTGTAAAGCTTTGGAGGTCGCTTCCTTTCTCCTAGTCTTGGTTGTCTTAAAGTTCTCAAAGTTCCACCGAGGAAAATTGCAGTAGTGGTATCTTTTCGTCGAAGGTCTAATAATAGTACAATGAGAAGGACATGGGAAAGCCAAAATCTGCATGGATAAAACTCATCAAATGGTCTTTCCTCCGACATGTGCATTTAACTTTTGAGTGTCCAATGTTTCATTTATCTGCATTTCATGATAACTTCGAATTTCGGATGTCAAGGTATATTGTGCTGGGTTATTACATCACACCTTAGCAAATTCATATTTTAGACTTAAAATAATACTTTCTTGTATGTTTCATTTGGCAATTCTCCTTGGAGGACCATACATTATTTTGGTACATCAATTCATTTGAGTGAGTCAGTTATCCCGCATGGTTTCTTTTAAAAAGCAGAAACCTTTCAAAACCACCGAAAGGTCATGCTTAAGTCTACTCATTTATAATATTAAGTTGTCAGTTGTCACCTGTGAACTTAAATAAGAACTTGCCTTCTAGGTCTCTCAAAGCTATACATATTTGCAGGCTGTTGATCTTAGAAGTACCCAAAGCTTCAACCCCTCTATTGTGAAGGTACCACAATATCTCTACCTTCTTAAAGCAGGGAATTTCCATTTCCATTTCTCACGTATGGTTTACCTTTCAGGCTGATGTGTTGTATGAAGCAGTAATACCACGAATTCTAGAGGCTTTGAAGTCTGTGAGCAAGACATACAATTTGCCACTAGCCTTGACTTGGGCCTCCTGCATCAAACAAGGCAAGGAAGGATGCCGGCATTCAGACGAGAATTATTCTCTCTGCCTCTCCACCATGGACTCCGCTTGCTTGGTTGTGGATCTCGAAATGCGTGGGTTTCATGAGGCATGTTCCGAGCATCACCTTCTAAAGGGCCAAGGAATTGTCGGAAAAGCATTCACAACAGATAAACCCTCTTTCTCAAATGATATAACTGCCATTTCCCACACCGAGTATCCACTCTCCCACCATGCTAGACTGTTTAGGTTACAATCTGCCTTGGCTATTCCTGTGATAAACATTTACACGGGATTGGCTGAATTTGTACTGGAGCTTTTCTTGCCGAAGGATTGTGGAGACATGGAGGAGGGAAAGCGGATGCTGAACTTTCTGTGTGCTGACATACATCAAGCATTTCAGAATTCTCAGTTTTTGACTGAGAAAGATTTAAGTGGGGCAATTGTTTTGCCTTTTAAAGAGTCAGGAATTGCCACTGAGAAGAAACTTCAGAAGAAAAAAACTGAGGTAGCATCCTCTTCAAGGAAACGTACCTCTTCGGACGAGTCATCCTGGATTGCTCACATGGTGGAGACTCAGACGAAGGGCGATGGAGTCTCAATTTCATCAACTTATGACATGGGAACCAAAGAACCATTCAACATAACAACACAAAATCAGGAGTTTTGGCACCTTCAGCAGGATTCTGAGCACATCACTGGTGTTGAGGGCAGGAGCAATTCTTTATCTTTGAGTCAACACTCAAGAGGTAGTGGAAAAGATGGCCAGAAGAGACAAACTAAGATGGAGAAGACAATTACTGTAGATGTCCTCCGACAATACTTTGCTGGAAGCCTCAAAGATGCTGCAAAAGAACTAGGAGGTAGCTTTTTTCTGTTTCTAAATACTGCAAGATTCAAAATCTTGTTTAGATTCTCTGGAGATGAGTAAGTTTAATCACTCAATTAGGTACTCTTAAACGACTGATTCATAAATTGTGCAAGCATGCATTAGCCTCAGCAGGAAACTGCATTCTTCTTTAGAACCTAAATTGGGGTAAATGGTCTCATATCCATCGAACAGTCCATTTAACTGAGCTCCAGTTCAACTAATCCAAGAAAAATAAATGCTTAGGCAAAGGGATTTCTGGGGTTGTTTCATGTTACGGTTTCCCTTATATAGTTTATGCCAAGGACATTTAGACGTCAACAGAGATTCTCAAGTTCCAGATTTCACTTGACTTTTCTCTTTGAAACTTATGCCCTTGCAATGCTCCAGTATCAATGTTGCAAATGTCACATGACCCTCCAGGCACTCAGAATTGCAAATCAGTTGCTTACCTTCCCATTATCCGGGTCATTCAAATTTAATTTTTCTTCTACCAGTTCTTATAAACAGCAATACTCTTTGCAGCATTCCTCCTTGTCGTGAGCTTAAGGAGAGAATCTTCTGCAAATATTTTCAGAGTCATCTCAATCACCCTAAGTGTCTACTAAAATGTTGAGCCAATTTTACTGTTCACACCTTCATGCTCGTTCTCCATTTACTTATTAACCATAAAATTGCTCTTTTGGATCTTTTCTCTTCTACCGGATACAAATCCTCAACAGTTTGCATTTTCAGTTACTGGTGACTTTGGAGCAGCAATAAGATTTCTGGTGACAGCGGATGACAATAAGCAGACTTGTTCATTTCTTTCGTAGAGATATGTTCTCTTCCACACTGTCATTCCTTAACCGTTTCAGTTTATATCATGCAGTGTGTCCAACGACTCTCAAAAGGATATGCCGGCAGCATGGAATAGCCCGGTGGCCTTCACGAAAGATCAAGAAGGTAAATCATTCCTTAAAGAAACTCCAGCATGTGATTGACTCGGTCCAAGGAGCCAAGGGTACTATCAAGCTTGGGTCCTTTTATGAAAGCTTCCCTGAACTAAGTACAGAGATCTCCGGAGAAGGACCCAGCTCATCGAAGCAGAGTGATCCTCCGAAAAAAACAGATCACCAGCCTGATATTAATATAGATAATTCTGTGGCCACCATTTCGAAATCTCCATCTGCATCATGTAGTCAGTGCTCCACTTCAACCACTTCTGGCTCCAACGAAGCAAATATGCATTCTGCCACCATCCTAGCCTCAAGCGGCAGAAATGATCAGATAATTGAGGACCCTTTTAACTTACTAAAGAAGGCTCGCAGTCATGCAGAATTACATGAACCCCAGATTCTCGCGAGATCCCATAGCCACATGTCATTTGACGAGCATCCCTTACCAAACATTCAGGGGCATCATCTTCAGGATGGACTAATTTTCAGAGTGAAAGCCATGTTTGGGGAAGAAAAAATCCGGTTGGTCTTGCAACCAACATGGGGTTTCGCAGATCTGCGACAAGAGATTGCAAAGCGTTTCAGCATAGATGATGTTGGTGGAATCGACCTAAAATATTTGGATGATGATGGGGAATGGGTTCTTTTGACATGTGATGCTGACCTTGAAGAGTGCATGGATGTGTATAGAACATCCCAAGGCCACACCATCCGTATATCCGTCCATCCGGCCTCACATCCACATAGAAATTCACTGGGAAGCAGCGGGCACACAGATAAGCGTTTTCTATGAGCCAAGCGTTCCATGTATTTCTTTGGTAGGATTGCATTGATTTTCAAAGGTCTGGGCAGACCAGTCAATGTACAGTGGAAGCAGACGTAACGATCATAAGAACAATTATTTGCTCTCTTCCACGTGGTGACTGGTACAGCAGCAATGAGACTCAACTTTGTAAATAAAAAATGATGTTAGTTGTTGAGAAATATTGAGAGTAATAAGGGTAAAATAGTAACTAAGTTATGAGTAGGGTTAAGCACATATGAGCATATATATATATAATCATATTTTTATTTTGATTGTTAGAAAACAATTATCTCTTCACATGGTATCAGAGCTGCACTTTAAAAAAATAAAATTCCTAGTAGCCAAATTACCGGAGACCACTATTCCGTCACCGGAAAAGGCCATGCCTCCGGCCGGCAACACTAATCCGTCATCGAAAAAGGCCACGTCTCCAGCCGGCAACTCACGAACTCCTTGACCGATGCTTCTTGATCCATGTTCTGGCAATTGTCCTCTCTCCTTCTGGTTCTGCGCTTCAGAGACGGTACCCCCAGTTGTAATCGTTTGAATCCTGCATGTTGCGACCCATGACGCTGACCATAGCTGTCATCGTTCGAGTCCTGCCTTGGGAACACATTGATCAGCCTTGTGGTTGCTGCCGCTCAGCCTTGACGAACAGATCTAACTCTATGTAACCCATTCCAATATTGCCAGATCTCGCCAGACCTAACGCAGCTCAAATCTGGCGATGTCCAACCAAGATGGGACTTGAAAACCCTAAAAATATTCTGATTAGGAGCGATCTTGGCGATGCAAGGAGAGCATGCTCAGTCTTGAGGTCTTTTAGCAGATCCACCTTTGAATTTTGTTGCGACTCGTGAGCCCTTGCTCAACGTTGACGTTTCTTTGTTTTCTCTGTGAACTAGTGTTGAGATTCTGCTTCACGCTTCCTTGGGTCTTGCTCGTGAACTCCTTTTTTTTTAAGAGGAATCCCAATTAAATTTACTTCAAGGTGGGGAAGATTCAAACAGCCATCTGGCGTGACTTCTGAAATTGTGGAACTTGAAAAGTGATGAGTTACTAGACAACTTTGTCGCTTTAATAATTAATGTTAAAGTGGTTCTTCCAACTTCGGTGTTGGCTGTGGGGTGTTGGAAAGGCTTCTGATAACAGCGAATGATGGGATACTTTTTGGTGGTGGATGGTAACCCACTTTATTATTTGTACAGCACAAAATTTTAGAAGTGCCATTATTGAGGATAGATTTGATGGCTATTATAGAGGATAGAGTTGCTATTTCGCACTTGAAAGTGATGTTGCATTGAATCAATGGAGATATTGAGAATAAGTATATTGGTGCTTTGGTGATTCGTATGGTGATTCGATTAAGGCCTTTCTGTTCAAAATTTTTTGTGTATTTGATTGAATTATTAGAATTAAGTATTGGCAACTGTGAAGTTCATTTCTTGGGCTCAATCATTATTCATTAATGGCAACCAATGGATCGACTTCTGGATCTCCTTTTGGTTATTTTCAATTAACATCTGTCAAGTTAGATGGAACTAATTATTCATCTTGGTCTAAAGCGGTCGAGGTCTATCTTACTGCCACGAGACAATTGGACTATCTCACGTCTACAATACCGTCTGACAAGAGTAAAGTTGTCGATTGGATTGCAGGAGATGCGATGATTCGAACCCTATTGTGGAATAGCATCGACCCTTAGGTTAGTCCTCACTTTATTCAATGTGACTCTGCTAAAGTAGTTTGGGATAAATGCGCACCACTCTATTTGGGGCAAAATAATATGATACAAGTATGTGACACATGGGAAAAGTAATTTGATATTCAGCGTGGAGATCAACCTTTGTCTTATCATTATACTTGGTTCACCACTCTCTGCCAACGATTGGATACTTATCTTCCTGCCTTGAATGATCCAGATGTTTTGGCTAAACGCCAAGAGGATTTGAGGGTAATATTATATCTCAAGTCATTGGGGCTTAAGTATTCATCTCTTTGTCAACATATTACATCTCAGAGTTCTTCCTACAGTAGATGAAGTCTTCTCCCAGGCTCTCCGTTCTACAATTCCTGAGAAGGTTCTTCCACGCTGGCAGGGGATATAAGTGCTATGCTTTCCCATGGTTCTAGTGGACGTGGAGGTCGATGTCGTGGTTATCGAGGTCGTGGACGCGGTGTTGTTCGCAGTGGAAGTTGTGGAGGCCATGAAGGGGGAGTTGGGACTCGTGGTACCATTAATTCTGGAAATAGTTGTGGTTCCTGTTATTGCCATAATTGTCAAAAAGCTGGACATATAGAAGCTTATTGCTATACACTTCACCCAGAGCTCAAACCCCCTCTTGCTGCATATGTAGAGGTTGAGGATTCTCTTGGTCCTCCCTCAATGGCTCCACCAAGTTCAACTCAAGTTCTGAAGACAGGCGAGTCGGTTACATTAACACGTGCTAAGTATGATACATTGGTTCGCTCCCAACAAGTGATAGGATCTTCAGCTTCTACTGCAACTCTGACACAAACCTCTAAAGGTAGTTCATCGTGTTTGTTGTCTGCATCGTCGGATTCTTGGGTTATAACTCTGGAGTTACTAATCACATGACTGGTAACTCTAACCTACTGTCTTCTTTTCACTCTACATCTCCTTCATTATCAAATTCAGTTACATTAGCAAATGGTTCACAGTCTCAAGTTACTGGTATGTGAGTTGCTCATTTGAGTCCCTCTCTTTCTTTGTCATATATCCTTCACTTATCAAAATCTCCTTATAATTTGAATTCTGTTAGCTCGTTGACCAAAGAACTAAATTGTTCTGTGACCTTTTTCTCTTCCCATTGTGTTTTTCAAGATCTGAGGACCGGACATATGATTAGTGGGGGACATGAATCAAATGGCCTATACTATCTTGATAAGAAGGTTTTAGTTGCCGCAGCTATAAAACAGACATCCGCTGATGTATATCGGATGCATTGTCGTGTTGGTCATCCACCACTGAACCTACTTTGACGTCTATTTCCTGAGTCTAAGTCTGTGAGTTCCTTTCAATGTGAAGCTTGTCAGTTTGGTAAACATCATAGAGCTTCTTTTCCTTCCCGTATTCAGAGTTGTGTGTCTAGTCCATTTGAGTTGGTTTACTCAAATGTATGGGGTCCATGTCATGCGTCTGATGTCTCTAGATTCATATATTTTGTTACATTTGTGGATGATTTTTCCTGAATGACTTGATCATTCTTAATAAAAGATTGTACAGAGATTTTTCGTTGTTTTCAATCGTTCAATTTTGAAGTGTCGAATCAATATAATATCTCTATCAAACATTTACGATCAGATAATGCTAGAGAATACCTTGTTACAACTTTTGGTTTCCAACCCTTTATGGAATCTCATGGTATTATTCATCAAACATCCTGCTCATACACTCCACAACAAAATGGCATAGCTGAACGTAAAAATCGCCATCTTCTTGATGTCACCTGTTGCCTCATGTTTTATATACATCTACCAAAACATTTTTGGGGCCATGCTATTTTTACGGTGTGTTATTTAATTAATAGGCTTCCAACTTCTGCTCTTCAAGGGAAGACACCATTCTTGATTTTACATCCAAATCGTCCTTTCTTTTCCTTACCTCTTCGGGTCTTTGGGTGTATTTGTTTTGTACATAGTCTTACTCCAAGTCTTGATAAACTGGATCCTCGTGCTAAAAAATGTGTCTTTGTGGGATACTCTCAAACTCAGAAGGGATATAAATGTTACAGTCCTACTTGTTGTTGTATGTTCGTGTCTACAGATGTGACGTTCTTTGAAGATTAGTCATATTTTTCTTCTCAGAATGTTCCACAGACACATGGTGATAGTGATGATTTTGTACTACCAATACTTCCATTGCCTTCCATTTCTCCAGCTACCTTAAAAAAATTTCAGTTTGCTGACCACACCTATTATCGACAAAGTACAATTCCAACTATGACAGTACAATCTTCATCAGCACTTGATTCATCTGTTCCCCATCAGTTGCAGTGCTAGCCTCTGATCCTGATCCGCCCATTGCTTCTAAAAAAGGTACACATTTTTGTGTTGGTCGTCCTATTGATCGTTATTCTGGTCTTTCTAATTGTGTTAGTACACGTCATCCTATTTCAAATTTTTTGTCCTATGATCGTTTATCTCCTACCTTCTCTACCTTCGTCTCATCGTTGTCTTATGTTTCTATGCCTAGTAGTGTTGCTAAAGCTCTTGCTCATCTGGGTTGGCGTCATGCCATGGAAGATGAAATACAGACACTAATTCAGAACAAAACTTGGCAGCTAACTTCCTTACCTACTGATAAGCAACCTGTTGGTTGTCGTTGGGTTTTCACTGTTAAAGTTCACCCGGATGGTACTCTTGATTAATTGTGACGGGGTATCCTCAAACTTATGGTGTCGACTATAATGACACCTTCTCTCCCATGGCCAAAATTCCCTCTATCCGTGTCTTTATTTCATTGGTTGTGTAATTTGGCTGGATCCTTCATCAATTGGATGTGAAAAATGCCTTTTTACATGGTGATCTGGTTGAGGAGGTCTACATGGAGCAACCACCTAGGTTTATTGCTTAGGGGGAGAATGTGGTATGTCGTTTACACAAAGCTTTGTATGGACTTAAACAATCTCCTCATATTTTGTTTGGTAGATTTAGTGATGCGGTTATCAAATTTGGATTAAAGCGGTGTTAGGTAGATTATTCAGTTTTCAGCTTTGTGTCTTCAACTAGTTGTATTCTTCTAGTTGTATATGTAGATAATATCATCATTACTAGCAGTGATTCGGGTGGTATTAAAAAAATTAAGTAATTTCTGCATAAAGAATTCAGTACTAAAGATTTGGGACGTCTTCGATACTTTTTTGGTATTGAAGTATCCTATTCACATGTTGGTATCAATTTATCGCAATGAAATTATGTACTGGACATCCTTGGCGAGGTTGGATTTCTTGGAGTAAAGCCAGTCGATACCCCTATGGATCCCAATATGAAACTTGATGCAGAACATGGAGAATTACTACATGATCCAACAAAGTATCGAAGATTAGTTGGTAAGTTAAACTATCTTACTATTACAAGACCTGATATATCCTTCGCGGTTAGTGTAGTAAGTCAGTTCATGATTTCTCCTTGTACCACTCATTGTAATATTGTACTTCGAATCGTCAAATATTTGAAGGAAGCACCGGGTAAAGGACTACAGTTCAAGAATTATGGCCATCTAAACACCGTAGGCTTTTCTGATGTCGACTGGGTTGGATGACCTGTGGATAAGAGATCTACTTCAGGCTATTGTGTGTTTCTTGGGGGTAATTTAGTTGCATGGTAAAGCAAGAAACAACATGTAGTTTCCCGATCAAGTGTTGAAACTGAATATCATGCTATGGCATATGTGACAAGTGAATTACTATGGTTGAGAATGTTACTATCAGAGATTGGAATGTCACCGTCAAATTCATCAGTGCTGTATTGTGATAATCAATCCACTATTCATATTGCATCTAATCCACTCTTCCACGAGCAAACTAAGCACATTGAAGTTGATTGTCATTTTGTGCGAGAAAAAGTTCAGAAAGGTGATGTTATTCTTCAACACACAAAGTCGGAGGATCAACTCGCAGACATTTTTACGAAATCTCTATGGGGGGAATAGAGTGAGTGTCTTATGTAACAAGTTGGGATTATTTGATATTTATATCCCAACTTGAGGGGGAGTGTTGAGAAATATTGTAAGTAATAAGGGTAAAATAGTAACTAAGTTATGAGTAGGGTTAAACACATATGATCATATATATATTTGCAATCATATTTTTATTTTGATTATTAGAAAACAATTATCTCTTCACATTAGTAAATGAGGAACTACCTGTTATATAAAGTTGCAATATGGAGACATGCCTTCAACCGTTTCAAAAAGTACATTGTCTAATCTTAGTGGAGAAATTTAATCATCATAAAAATCATGCTAAGACAAAGTGATTGCTAGACATGAATGAGGATATTCCCACTATTTGAATCAAGAAGCTTATCTTAAGTCCTCGAGTTTTGTCTGCCCACCTCTATTTATTGTCTCTTGAAACCTTGTCGTGAGATCTGAGAAAAAAATTAGTAAGGGTAAAAGCCCAAGCCTCTGATTTAAAATTAACAATGGCAACAAGTTTTTGTTGTATAAAAGCGGGCCGCCACAGCAAATTGTCTTTACATCAAGGTCCCATTTCCTATAGTTCATGTTCAGATTCCCAGACATAAGCCAAGTCAACTAGATTCAAATGTCGCCACTCTTTGAAGAAATTCAATAGGAATATGCATAAGCTGGCAATTTTCCATCCTGCAAATCAAAAGGTTCCATATTCGTGCTAGTGAGAACTCAAATCTTTTCATGGAACTTGAACAAGAAGATGCGCCAAAATGGTCATTCCCGAAGGAACTACCTTAGACACTAAGATATCCCGTGATAAACAGAAAAGGGGAATATACAGAAAGATCTGAGTATGTAATATTGCCCTTCCATTGGGTTTAAGCAGGAACTGTAGAAGAGCCTCTAAAATGCACCAAAAACACATGGGGGAGGCATAAGTCCACCCACATTCATCTGCTAACTGACGGGAGGAGAAGAAAGAACCAAAGGGATGCAACTAAGCATACCAAACGGTGGGACTAAATATCAACCTCCAGACCTTCAACTATAAGGACCCGGGGGTATCATTGTAACATTGTCCATTTTGGGCCTTTAGCCGTCACGACTTTAAAAGTCGTTACACAGAGTAGAGAACCCAAGCTTTCCTTTGGAGCTACCACTATCTAATATTGGGCTTCTAAGCTTTCCTTTGGGGCTAGCACTGTGTAATATTCTCTCATGACTTTAAAAGTCATTATACAAAGTAGAGAACCCAAGCCTCTAAAAGTCGTTACACAAAGTAGAGAACCCAAACCTCTAATACCACCTGTAAAGACCCAGGGCTACCATTATGTAGTATTGTCCGCTTTGGGCTAGTTTTAAAACACATTATATAGAGTACACAACTCAAGTCTTATCAACTAGTCCAGCACTCCCCCCCCCTTAGCAATGTGGAACAGGAAATATGCACTTAGGTATTGCCGAGGTTTTGCACTAGACTGTCCCTTCATACTTCCCGAGTCTAGATTGTCACATCAGTGAAGATTTGAGAATTAAGTGTTGTATATTAGCTATCGTAACAGAAGAAAAATGAAAATGAAGAGGGAAAGATTCTTCATTTTCTGTATCTGCACTTTGGACGAAGGTTTCAACATAACAGAGGAAATATAAAAGAAGAGTATTCCCAATTAAACCGACAACTTGGAAAAAATGGAGGCAGTGCCTAAAAGCTTTCTTGCAATATTGTGATAATTCATTTTACGTGTCTGCGGAAGCTTCCAAGTCATTCAATGTCGTATATTCTGTTGGAGAAAACTTCCGTATTTGTTTTAAAGCTGACAAAACGTTTCCATCAGTCTAGTTTGAAGACTTGCAGACTCTTTCATCAAAGTCTGAAGACCGTCGAACCACCAGACTCAAGATTCAAAGTTTATCCTCATTGACAGTTTCTTAACTGTTGAAGAAGAGTTATCCAGAATTGAGTATTTCTTTAAGGATTTGATTATATCGACTAAAGAAGATCTCTCGGCTAGATATAGCATCTTGGAATCTATTATTCGTTTTTATTCGGGTAATTTAGATCTGTTGATTAGCGAAGCATATTTGGAAGGTTTTACTTATGGAAACCTAGATCCTGATTGTATGAGCGAGCATGATTGGTGGGCTATCGTCATATTCCTTAAATAACTCGAGATCTCCCTAATTGATTCTGTCCAATGGATAGATTAGAAGAGCTCCTTTGAAAAGTGCCAACGGGTATGAAGGCATGGAGGAGTATATAAGGAAGACGTTCTAGTTATTCGAGTGTGTGCGCGATAGATAAATTCCAAAGTCTGAAACTCCTGTTTTTTGCCAATTCAACCGTTGAGCATAAACTTGTACTCAAAAGAGAGTTTATACATTTGTGAGACCTTGAGGAAGTGTAGTAGAGTCTCTATGCTGTGGAATCAAGGACGTGATACTGTAACGACTTTTTTGATTCATAGTGAAATCCAGCCGGTGGGCTATCAGTGCGGGAGAGTGGATGTAGGCTTGGATTAAGCCAAACCACTATAAACCATGTGTTCTTATTCTCTTCCCTAAACTCTTTTACTTTACTCGTAACTCTATTTAATTGTTAAGAGTCTCGTTTCTGTTTTAAAGTCTACTGTTAAACAAACTTAGGTTAAAAGTAAAGTTTTATACTATACTTTTCAAAAGTTTGTCTTCGCACCTATTCACCCCCTCTAGGTGCTCGTACTAGCATTCATAATTGGTATCAGAGCCTGTGTACTCATTTAAATTGAAGTGTTTTTACTTCAGAGTTAACGATCCATGGCTAATATGTTGGCTCCAGGTTTGGTTGAAGGGCAAAGCAACACCAGACCGCCTTACTTTGATGGGAAGGAATACAGAATATGGAAAAACAAGATGAAGGCATTCTTAAGATCAAAAGACCATCTTGAATGGGATGTGATAGACACAGGTATTATTCCTAAAACTACAACAGTCTCAGAAAAGGGAAAAGAAGCTGTTAAGTCCAGCGAGATGACTCAAGAAGAGATAATCAAGAGACAAGCTCTTGATGCAAAAGTAATTTATTCTTTATATTGTGCATTATCTCTTACTGAATATAACATAATATTTTCCTGTGAAACAGCTAAAGAAGTATGTGATAGATTACACATCACCTATGAAGGAACCGATCGAGTGAAAGAAACCAGAATCAATATTATGCTCGATCAATATGAAGTATTCAAGATGAAATCAGGGGAATCTATCACTGACATGTTTAGTCGTTTTACAGAAATCATGAATGGTCTTGAGTATCAAGATCAACTAATCTCTGGACCCATGAAGGTTAACAAGTTACTGTGTGGACTTTCCAAAAATTGGAATCACGTAAAGACCTCAATAAGGGAGACACAAAGGATCATGCCACTCTCTATTGACGAATTGGTTGGCACTCTTCAGTCTTATGAAGTGGAGCAAATCAATGAAGATGAGGATCCCAAAGGTAAAAAAATCTATTGCATTAAAATCTAATGATGATTCTGATGTTACAGATTCAGAAGTTGATATGGACGATGAAGAGCTTGCTCTTATGATAAGAAGGTTTAGAAAACTGAACACAAACGGAAGAAGATTCAATTGGAAGAAACAAAGTTCTCAAAAGTTTTAAAATAAATTAGCTGAATATGATGAATCCAATAAAGATGTGATTTGTTTTGAATACAAGAAAAATGGACACATCAAACCCAACTGTCTCTTATTGAAGAAAAAGAAAGGAAAAGCTGAGAAATACAGAAAATCTCTCAAAACAGAAACTTGGAGTGATACTAAGTATGAAGAGAGTGATGATGATTATGCTAATATTTGTCTAATGGCACAATCAGAATCAGATTTAGACTCTGAGACAGACTCAGACTCAGACAGTGAAATCGAGGTAAGTAATTTAAAAATTCCTACTAAAGTCTCTAAATATATTGATGAATTGTGTCTTAGTCTCAAAACCTCTCTCAAGAGGATTTCCGAACTAAAAAGAGAAAATTCTACACTGAAGCAATATGAGATTGTTTGGAAAGAAAATGTTGAAAATTTAGATAAAAGTATTACTTTAAAAGAAAATGCAGACTCTCTTTCGAAAGAAAATACACTTTTGAAAAATGATATTTCAAGTGTTTCAAAAAGGTTTTCTATAGGATCTGAGAAATTAGAAAAGATTCTTTCAGCACAAAGATCTTACTTTAACAAATCAGGTTTGGGAATGACTGCTGAAACCATTCCTCTAATTGATTTTCCAAAAGTAAAGGAAAGAATTAAAAAAAAGACCTACAAAAGATTTTTATAGAAATCATTTCCAAAAAGTCTTTGTAAAACTTGTAGGCTGCAATACTCTTAAATGTTCTAAGTGCAACAGCTCATAATATTTTGAGAAAGAATATCCTATGGTTTGGAAACTCGTTAAGAAGGTTTGGGCAAAGACCGTATATTGCACTAACTCCATTGGACCCAAGAAAGTATGGGTACCAAAGAAAGCTTGAGTTTCTTTTTTAAATGCAGGTCACTATAAAAAAAAAAAAAGGTTAATTGGTAATTGGATAGTAGATGCTCAATACATATGACAAAAGACTCAAGTTGTTTCATAAAGTTTATGCAAGTTAATGGTGGAAAAATTTCTTTTGGAGGAAATGGCAAAGACAGAATTGTGGGATACGGAACCCTAAAAATTGGAAGTCTCACAATCAGTAATGTTTCCTTAGTGGAATGTCTCAACTACAACTTGCTGAGTATCAGCCAACTGTGCGACACAGGTTACAAAATCAAATTTCAAGAAGGAATATGTTTAGGAACCAGTAAAGACTCCTCTCAAATATTCATGGGGAGAAGACATGGGAATATATATCTCTTAGATATCAAACCAGAAAAATCCCAATGTCTAATTTCAATTTAGAGGAAGCTAATCTCTGGCATAGAAAACTTGGCCACATCAATATGAAGTAAGTAGCCAAGATCTCTGCAAAGAAACTTGTTCATGGACTACCCAATCTGACATACCAAAAATCTTAATTATGCACACCGTGTGTATTGGGAAAACATATTAGAAACTCTTTCAAACCAATAAATCAAGTTTCCACTAATCGTGTGCTGCAGCTCTTGCATATGGATCTCTTTGGACCAACCAGAACCCAGAGCATTGGAGGTCAAACATATTGCCTAGTAATAGTGGATGATTATTCACGATTCACTTAAGTATATTTCCTGGCAAGTAAGTCCGAAACCTTCTCTTATTTTATAAAATTTGCAAAAAAAGTTTAAAATGAGAAAGGGTATGTTATTTCAAGTATACGGACAGACCATGAAGGTGGGTTTGAAAATCAAGACTTTGCTAAATTCTGTGATGAATCTGGTTTTCAGCACGTGTTCTCCTCACCATACACTCCAGAACATAATGGAGTTGTGGAAAGGAAAAATAGATCATTGCAAGAAATGGCTAGAACATTATTAATTGAAAGTAACATTTCCTCTCGTTTTTGGACTGAAGCAGTTTCTATAGCGTGTTATATTATTAATAGAGTCTTCTTAAGGCCTATTCTGGAGAAAACTTCCTATGAGTTGTTCAAAGGAAAGAAGCCAATTGTTTCCTATTTTTATGTGTTTGGATGCAAATGTTTTATATTGAACAATACAAATGATCGAATTGGTAAGTTTGAAGAAAAATCAGACGAAGACATTTTCCTTGGATATTCAACCACCAGCAAAGCTTATAGAGTATACAACAAAAAGACTCAATCTGTGGATGAATCGATGAATGTCAAATTTCAAGACTTTATACAAAATCAATCGATTCAGACTCAACCTGAAGAATCTGAACTTGCTCCAGACTCTACAAAGTCTAAATCTCTAGAAGTAGCTCAGACTTTAGAAAACCAGCAACGAATGATCGTTGAAGAATCAAATGAAGAAAAAGAACAACATTCTGACAAATCAACTAGCAACTGGAAGCATAGGTCTAGTCATCCCAAAGAACTCATTATTGGTGACATTAATGAAGGAATTCGTACAAGATTCAAAAGGCGTGAAGAGTCTAGTGCTATAGTACTTATTTCTGAAATAGAACCTAAGAGCATAGAAGAAATTTTAACTAATGAAAGCTGGATTGAAGCTATGCAAAAAGAACTCAGGCAATTCAATATCAATGATGTATGTGAATTGACTCATAAACCAAAAGGTAAATCTATCATTGGAGCTAAATGGGTTTTCAGGAACAAGATGAATGAGAAAGGAAAAGTTATAAGGAACAAAGCAAGACTCGTGGCTAAAAGGATATACGCAAGAAGAAGGGATAGACTATGATGAGACTTACGCACCAGTAGCAAGGTTAGAAGCAATTAGATTATTATTTACTTTTGCTTATTATAAGAATTTCAAGTTATTCTAAATAGACGTCAAAAGCGCTTTCCTAAATAGATTTATCCAAGATGAAGTCTATGTGAAACAATCTCCCGATTTTGAAGACCCAAGGAAACCAGACTCTGTATTTAGACTGAAAAAAAAAACTATACGGTTTAAAACAAGCACCTCGAGCTTGGTATGACAGATTAAGTAAGTTTTTAATCCAAAATGGCTTTGTTAAAGGTAAAGTAGATACTATATTGTTTATCAAAAAAGAAAGCAAAAACTTTTTACTTGTTCAAATTTATGTTGATGATATTATTTTTGGATCACCTAACGAAAATCTGTGCAAGAAATTCTCTAAGACTATGTAGGATGAGTTTGAAATAAGCATGATGGGCGAACTATTCTTCTTTCTCGAACTTCAAGTAAAACAATTGAAGGAACTTTCATCCACAAAAAAAAAATGCTAAATAACTTGTTAAAAAGTCCGGCTTGGAGAATTGCAAAAAGACTGATATACCAATGTCAAGTTCCTCAAAGCTAGACAAAGATGAAGGAGGAAAGAAAGTTGACCAGAAGCTATACAGGAGTATCATTAGTTCACTTCTTTATCTTACTGCTTCTAGACGTGACATTTTGTTTAGTGTTTGTATTTGTGCCAGATTTCAATCAGACCCCAAAGAATCTCATTTAAGTGTTGCAAAACGCATCATCAAATACGTTGCATCAACCTCTAATTTGGGTCTTTGGTATCCTTAAGAATGAGACTTTACTCTCCTTGGATATTCAGACGCAGACCTAGCGGGATGCAGAGTTGATAGAAAAAGCACCTCCGGCACTTATCAATTACTTGGGAACATGATAGTATCTTGGTTTTCAAGAAATCAAAGTATTATAGCTCTTTCAACAGCAGAAACAGAGTATGTGGCTCTTGGAAGTTGTTGTTCACAAATTTTATGGATAAAGCAATAGCTAAGAGACTTTGGAATCGAAGACTCATACACTGAGATCAAATGTGACAACACCAGCGCAATTAATCTCACCAAGAATCCAATTCTTCATTCAAGAGCAAATCATATAGAGATTCGACAATATTTTATTAGAGACCATGTTCAAAATGGAGAAGTCTTGATTCAATTTATAGACTCAAAGAATCAGTTGGTAGATATTTTTACAAAGCCACTGGAGAAAAGTCAATTCGAGCTTATTCGTTCCAGGCTCAATATCTTAAAGTTTGAAGAAGTTCAGACTTAGGGATATAAGTCTAAAGATACTCAGACTCAGAAGATCAAGATTTATGACTGTAAGTTATTTCTGTTTTTAGAAATTTATCACACGGATAAAATCTCGAAAAGGTACGTTCATCTATTAATCTGTAATTGATTGATGTTATCTTCCCTAGTTTTCGTGATTATTACAATCATTCATTTTCAAAAAAGAAGTTATCTTTTGAAATGACGATTATCTATATTTTTAAAAAGGCAATTATTTTTTGAAAAGGCATTTTCTATTTTTCCTTTTACATCGTTCCATATACCTCTTTTCGACTGCCTTATATACTGATCGTCTTCCTCACAAACCCTAAAAGCACAGAACATCACTTTTTTACTTTTACTCTTTAGTTTAATCTTCAAAGTTCTCATCTTTTTCACGAATCGAGTTTGGAATCTCTCAAAGACTGTGAGAATGGCTTCCCAAAGAAAGTCTTCAAGGATCGCAAACAGGGGACCACAACACATGCATGAGGGTCCTACATAGTTTGACCTCACCGAGGAAGAAGAATCTCCAAGGCAGCAGCAGTGCCCACAACATTCTCAACCGCGTCAATCTCCTCAAGATAGACCTCAGGGTATCGATCATAGAGTGGAGGAAGAAATCATTGAAGGCCAAAACCCGTAAGAACTCAAAAGCCCGCTTTTATCTTTAAACTTTACTCTGCCTTGAAGAATAGAGGCACTCCCTTGAACTATATTGATGAATTTTTGGAAGAGAAAGGGTATCGAAATGAAACCCACTTTTTGCGAACAATGGAACGATTGGGCGTTGCTCCTGCGAGGTAGGCAGAATGAGCATTTGCGAATATTCCAAGCAATTCACGTGTTGGAGGTGTTAGTCAGCCTGATGGGAATGATGATGACAAAATGTACACTCATTTTAAGCCTAGAATGGGTGTTGGGGCGAATATTCAAAGCAAAATGATAGATTTGTTTCGCTCGGATGAACACAAGCGACTTTACTCTAAGTTGCTAAAGCGAGGGGTGATCAACCCAAGAAGTGTGGACTTTGATTTCTTGATTCTCTGAATGTGAAGCTGCGAGAGAAATTCATTCTTCTTCAACTTGAACAATTTTGCTCTGAATCAATGGTGGCTCATCCAGAACTTACTGCGTACTTCTATTCTAATCTAAGTTTATTGGATGAGAATAGATTTTCTTTTAGTATTCGAGACCAGGACTATATCGTTGATATGGACACACTGGCGGATGTGATTGGAGTAGAGCGAGGGGCATTCCAATCAATTAGTGTGTCTGTTGGTCGTGCAACAGTAGAGCTTATTCGAGATGGAATGGCTGTAAGACGAATTTCGTACTTGAGGATGAATGCCTCAAATATTTTGCTTCACAAGATCGTGATCAATTGCCTTAGCCCCAAATCGACTTCGAAGACCGACGTCTCCAATTTAGAAGCAAAGCTGATGTATGCTATTAACGCTGGCAAGAAGTTCTCTCTACCTCACACAATCATGTTTCACATGTATAGAACGATGGCGAAAGACAAGGGTCAACTTCCTTACTTAACGCTTGTTACAAAGCTATTCAGACATTTGAATATTCAGCTTCCCAAGATTCTATGTGTTCGTATCTGTGAACAAATGGTGGTGGGATTGAAAATGGTTTCCAAAATGCGTCTGAAGGAGCTGAACAAAGCTTTGGAGCGATTTAATGAGAAAACCCCTGTCAAGACTCACCAAGTTTCTTCAACTGCAAAATAGAAAGGGAAAGAGCCATTGACTGCTCCATCTAGAAAAAGACGAGCACTCATCTTGGAGGATGAAGAAGATGAGGACGATATCACCATTTCCGCTCTTGCATTGAGAAACCTACAACGTGTTGTTCCAGAGACAGAGGAGAGAGAGGATCAAGACAGAGAAGAAGAAGAGCAAAGGAGTGGAGAGAGAGAATCGATGAGAAAGGAAGCAGAGGAAGAAAAGACTACAGAAGAAGAAGAGGGCAGAGGTGAACAAGAAGAAACATAGCATGAAGAGTACTTCTCACCGCCTGAAGGAAATGAAACATGGGGAGTTGCTGAGAAAAGAGGTATCTCTTCAATTGCTTTTACTAGTGAAGATGTTAGCCGTTCACCTGCAGATCCAGAAGACATCTATGCCTCTCAATTTCCTGAGGAAGGTCATGAGGTTTTTTCACCAAATCTGGGTGCTTATGCTGACTTGCCATCATTTGCCAATACTCCTACTGATCATGCAGAGGCAAACACTCAGATTGATACCTCAGCAGACTTTCGAAGACTACTTGATATTCTTATGGAGATGCGAGGCTAGATTTATGCCCTGGGATGCGAAGTTCAGAACTTGCAAAATGTCGGACAAGCCTCTTCAGTTTCTTTGCATGATCAAATTCATGCCCTTACTCTTCTAGTTCAAGCAAATGCCAAGGGTGAAGAAGTGGCTCAACTAAAGGAGGACTTGAAAAAGTTGGAAGGGATTGTCCAGTCGATTGGAGATTTCCAACTAGTTCGCGTTCCAAAGCAATTCTAATTCCATTCTCTTTTCATCTTAATGCTGACAAAAAGGGGGAGATGGTGCAGATTTGAGATTTGACTCTTGTTTGATTTGACTTTTGAATGACTTTACTTTTGTTTGGATGTTTTGGTTGTGATTGGATTTGGATTTGGATTGTTTGATCATTTAAATGTTTGCTGCAGTATCTTAAGCACTGTTGGTATTTCATGGCAAAAATAGTTGTTTTTAACAGGACTAACTTATTTCCTATGGATGCAAATTTAATGCTATTTTTATTAAGCCAATTATCTTTTATGAGATATCCATGTTTGCTTGAGTATTGTCTTGAAGGTAAAAAATATCCAAATCTACAGGAAAGTTTTGTCACCATCAAAAAGGGGGAGATTGTTGGAGAAAACTTCCGTATTTGTTTTGAAGCTAACAAAACGTTTCCATCAGTCTAGTTTGAAGACTTGCAGACTCTTTCGTCAAAATCTGAAGACCGCCGAACCACCAGACTCAAGATTCAAAGTCTATCCTCATTGACAGTTTCTAAACCGTTGAAGAAGACTTATTCAGAATTGAGTATTTCTTTAAAGATTTGATTTTATCGACTAAAAAAGAGTTTTCGGCTGGATATAACATCTCGGAATCTATTATTCATTTTTATTCGGGTAATTTAGATCCGTTGATTGGCGAAACATACTTAGAAGGTTTTACTTATGAAAACCTAGATCCTGATTGTATGGGCGAGTAGGATTGGTGGGCTATCGTCATATTCCTTAAATAACTCGAGATCTCCCTAATTGATTCTGTCCAACGGGTAGATTGGAAGAGCTCCTTTGGAAAGTGCCAACGGGTATGAAGACATGGAGGAGTATATAAGGAAAACATTCTAGTTATTCGAGTGTGTGCGCGATAGATAAATTCCAAAGTCTGAAGCTCATGTTTTTTGCCAATTTAATCGTTGAGTGTAAACTTGTACTCAAAAGAGAATTTATACATTTGTGAGACCTTGAGGAAGTGTAGCAGAGTCTCTACACTGTGGAATCAAGGACGTGATACTGACTCTTTTGATTCATAGTGAAATCCAACCGGTGGGCTGTCAGTGTGGAAGAGTGGACGTAGGTTTGGATTAAACCGAACCACTATAAACCCTGTATTCTTATTTTCTTCCCTAAACTCTTTTACTTTACTTGTAACTCTATTTAATTGTTAGAGTCTCGTTTCTGTTTTAAAGTCTACTGTTAAACAGACTTAGGTTAAAAGTAAAGTTTTATACTATACTTCTTAAAAGTTTGTTTTTACACCTATTCACCCCCTCTAGGTTTTCGTACTAGCATTCACATATTCCAGCTCCTACGAACCTCCTACTATTATAGAAGGCACGGACTGATCTTTATGTGGTCTCTGGCAGGGAAGCATTCCATTACCAACATCATATGCTTTGAAATAATAACAAGAAGCCCAAGATACTTGTATTATCCAGACCTTCTAGTTTTGTCTGACTATTAGGCAAAGCTTTTTGATTCATGCGTGTACATATTAAACGATTACTCCGGGAACAATGATTTGGCATAGGGGGTTAAAGCGAGAGTAGCTAACCGTACCTGAGAATGTTAGATGAGTACTCCTTCAAGTGTTCAAAGTATGTACTAGGTAGTCGATTGAAAACAGGAGTTGAAATATCTCAGATTACCATTTACCACCCCCACCGTAGAAATTACCTAATACGTTCTGCCGCTATCTGAAGAATCTTCTCTACCCCTGTAGTTATGCACCATACCTGTAACCATCTCCAATGAATTCTAGCAGATCTCCCAGTAATCCATAGGTCGTGGATGTTTTCATTTTTTCCTGTGGAGACATCCGCGAGATTGCCACACGGGAGAGCCCACACATGGTTCCTACTAATTATTCTAGAAATGTTGCCTCCGTTCTCCAACATGTAGTCCTCGTGCAATCCTCAAACGAGACCTCTCTCTATATGTCTCCATAAGTGAGTACGATCTGTTTAATGCATCTTCGAATTCGCCTATCAACAAGCCCTCCATTTCATCCCAGCAGAAACAAAACATGATTCCTTGTTTTCCCCTCCCCAATATTTCGCCTGATAAGATCATGGGAAGAAGAAACAGCAGGAGGAGAACCCATCTCTTTAAACTCGATTATTATGTTGCTGCTTTTTTTTCCCTCTTTCCTTTTCAAGTTTGTTGGGAAAAACGGATTCCCTAAAATCGATCTGATATTCAATCGAACCCCTAAAACGAATGCGGAAAACGAGCCCAGGAAGCACATGTATCACCGATTAAAAAGTACATTATGGAATTGAACGTACCTTATTTTTCATAGATTAAACACCAATGTTGAAGTTCAAGGAAGAATCATGATCCTGTTCTACCGAGGAGCGTACTGTTCTTTTCGGGGGAGAAAATTCTGTTTGAGAGGGTACTGTTCTTTTGGGTAGAGGGAGAGAACGTCTTCAGAAAAACATGTGTACGTATGTAAAAGTATGTTCCCTTTTTCTTTCTATCTCTTGAAACGTCTCCTCTAAGAGATGTAACCTCTCAACGTAAAACGCCTCTTCCAAAAGACGCAACCCCTTAACGTACCTTTTCATATCTCAACCCTTCCTCCATGAGCCTTTAACTTGCAGGCCGAGTTCTTAGGCCCAACATGGGCGGACGGACCTACTTAGGCCCATCAACATATAGAAAAAAACCAACCATCAAAGTTATCTCAGAACCTGAGAGTACATTTTATGATTCCTCGGGCAAAAAGAAAGGGGGAATCATGGATAGCTAAAAAGAAAAAAGGATTCTTCTCAGCCTCCCAAGCTCTCTGAATTTGCCGAAGACTCCACTTATGAGTAAAATAAGAGACCAACAGCTTGCTTCCTTTTTTCGGCTGACGGACATCGAACAAGGCCAGATGATGAATGCTCTTCAGTTAATTGAATTCCATCACTCAAACAATGCTCAATGATGGATCCATATTGTTCACAATTTTTATCTGGATACTGGGGAATTTCGAGCTGCACCATAAGTTGGTTCAACAAGAAGCAGATCACAGCATCTATCTACTCTTCATCAAATCTGAACTTCTCCCCCACTGAACAGACCCTGCTAGCAAAACCAGTGATAGTTGACGCGAAAGTGGGGCAACGAGTAATTTTTCCAGCAACTTAGGTGAAAATTTAAGCCTCCTTCTAGATATCCATGAGCTTGAAGAACCCAGCTGACTGTATACCATATTCACTTGCCCCATTAAATAAGATCCTTTTCAGAAATCCTTCGGTTACTCCAAACCACGCTGAAGTGACTGAACAAGCATGTCGCAGGATTCTGAAGTACCACAGGGTTGAAAAAACATATCTTGTGATGCCTGTCCACCAATCCCAAAAAGTTTCTTTAATTATTCACCGTCTTCATCCAGAGTCTTGGTAACTTCAACAGTCACCCTCTGTATCTTCACCCATTGGGTACATTCGACAATCCTCTTCAACTAGTTCAACATTTTAACAGGATCTCCAACAGCAACCGAACTTTTCATTTAATCAGTTCATACCTTCCAAAACTACAGAAAGAAAAAAGAGAGACAAATCGTAAGGTCTACTAGGGTGTCCAAAAACCCGACCCGACCCGACCCGACCCAACCTGAACACGACCCAAACATGAACCAAACACGAAACAAGTTGAGTATGTGTTTCGGGTCTTAAAATTGTTCGGGTAATTATTATGAAACAAGAAAACAAACATATTTCGGGTTGGGTTAGGGTCAAAACATAGTTCGGCCTGAACTGGTCTACTGCCATTTGCAAGATACAGCATCTGTCAACAGACTAGACACATGAAATGCAGAAAATCCTGACCGACAAGTCCATGACAAACGTATTACCACGCAACCAGGATTTTCGAACGATGAAATATGAATCAAGCACGATTTTCGAGGATTAACCACGAATAAGGAGGATGAAATGACGAGCAATGGTGATCTTGAGACGACGACAATGGACACTACAGGGATCATTTCATTGAATTCGATGGTGAAACTACGTTTCCCACCAAATTCACGTTTGATGACCGCTGGAGCTTTGTTTGATCCGGGCGAGCGAGACACTCCGGGAAATTTTCAGTTTGGCCTCGGCAAGTTTGATCTTAGTCCCATTTTGTCCCCTCTTAAAGTTATTTTCATTTCACTCCCATGTCCTCCCTATTTCAGCAATTTGACTCTAATGGGCGAACTACGTTTTTTTGCCTCCCTCCCCTCCCAAATTTTTGAGACCGTGGCAAGGTGCCCTGACGTTTCCACTTTTGCAATTTGCCCCACGACTTTAAAATTGGTTGCAATGTGCCCCTAGTGTCGACTCCAGCCAAATTTTTCTAACATATCTAACCACATGACGGCACGTGAATAATTACAGAAGGTAAGCAAGCAGTATATCATTTATGTGAGAAAAAAATATAGTAATCACTCAAATCAAATATCGATATGCATTTGGTGTTAACTCTAATCAAATTCTTGACGGAACTTTTGTTACATGTTCTCATATTAGATATAATTCTAATTTTTTTTTCATTGTTTCATAAGTATGTACTTTTATAATGAATTTGTCCCCCGCAATCAGTCAAGTGCTATCACGTGGTTGGAGCTCCAAGTAATATTTGGTCGGAGTTCTAACACAAGAGGACACATTATGACCAATTACTAAAATTTAAAGGCAAATTGAGAAAATCGAAACGTCATGATGTAGGGATGTGAATTGGATCTGAGGCTTGACGAGTATCGGGTCAAACTGATTGAATTGGTCAATTTTATTTTATTTTTAAATCACTGATGTCGAACGTTTTCACCCCATTTGCCTAATCTATTGAATAAAAAAATCAATTTTTTAATTGACTAGTCAAATTTATAATTTATAAATTCTTATTGATTCAGTTATTTGAGAAGTATCGATGGGACATTAGATAAGATCGCCATGACATAATTGCTAGGAAATTTCTTCAATGCGTTGCACTTTTGTAGTGGTATTGTTTGTAGAGGTGATTTAGATGACAAGGACCCGCTGGCAACTAAGAAAATGTTTTAAAGGATACATGTTAACAGAAGAAAGTGCACCCGCTTCTCTTCCAAAAGATCCTTGCCCTTTTTTCAATGGGTCTTGCGCATGCTCGTGCCATTCTTGGCAGTCAGGGAAAGTGACCTTAGCTCATCTCCTACCACCAACAAGGGCATGCGGGCGCATCTCCACCTAAATTACCATGGCAATTGAAGTTGCACAACAATCCCAACTGTTGTCGTGATTAGGGTTTGAAAACTCCCGCTGGCGTCAAATGAGGGCTGGTGATCCTCAGCCCACCTTTGGGTAGGGCCGGCCGGGTGACGGTGACCCAACCCAACCCCTAATCATGATTACTTTTTTCGATGTTGACGGCGACCCAAGTACTTTAGCATTTTTGCATCATCGACGTTAGTATTTTGATGAGATAGTTTAATGGAAGGACTAATAAAGGATCTTTCAAAATAAGTTACACCTATTGTACGCCAGAGAAGTGCAAGGATAATAGCGCCATGATATACAAGATCTTCGGTAGAATAGAATACGCACTTTTTATGTTTTTGTTTGGTTTTTGTTTTTTCAGGTGATTTATGATTAATATAGAATCAATTATTAAATGATACTTGCTGATCCATGATGAATTAGAAATCATATTAATGTCCTTAATCACATGTGGGCTTAATGGACAATTTACAATTGAAGTTGCACGACAATCCCAACTGTTGTCGTGATTAGAGTTTGAAAACTCTCGCCGGGCGTCGAATGAGGGCTGGTTTGGGTAGGGCCGGCCAGGCGATGGTGACCCAACCCCTACCTCTGTCCGTTTCACCACTTTTTCTCTTTCTTCACTAATTATGATTACCTTTTTCGATGTTGACGGCGACTCGAGTGCTTTAGTAGTTTTGCATCCACTTAGTATTTTGATGAGATAGTTTAATGGAAGGACTAATGGTTAGTGGATCTTTCAAATAGGTTACACCTATTGTACGCCAGAGAAGTGCAAGGATAATAGTGTTATGATATACAAGATCTTAGGTTGTGTTTGGTTGAATAGAATTCCCGCTTTTTATGTTTTTGTTTTTTCAGGTGATTTATGATTAATAAAGAATCAATTGTCAAATGATACTTGCTGATCCATGATGAATTAGAAATCATATTGATGTCCTTAATCACATGTGGGCTTCACAAGGTTTTCATATTATTCGCACATCGGAATCTTCCATATTTAAATGGATAATTTACATATTATATTTATCATCTTCTGAGATTTGGACTTTAATATATTACCTATTTAATGAATGAGATGTATTAATTTTCTTTTCTTTTTTCCCTTTTTTCTTCTTCTACCCCAATCCCCACAGCTCCACACCATTTCTCAGAAGATGACAAATATAATGTGTAAATTACAATAATTGAATAAGGTTGTAATGTAATTACTATTACATTGAAAATAGATATTACACTACAATGCTATAGAGTTGTGATTTCTATTAAACTATTTGGTTTAAGTAATATAATACCTGATATATCATTTGGTTTCGTTAATGACATATATTATAAAAGGGGAATAGAATCATAATTTGCAGAATAGCCCTAAATTAAAATTTGAAAAATAGAGGAAGTATATTAATTATCAATTAGAGGACCAATTGCGAATTTCATGAGTTTAAAACCACAAATATAAAATTATATATATATATATATATATTATTTACCATATAGAATATTTAATTTGTTTTAATAATCCATCTATGATTATGATAAAGAGTTAAAACACATAACATGAGATTATATTTGAATAAATATTATATTTATAATAATTATCACTATAATAGCCAATCATGAGTGTAATAATTAATTGATGATTTTGATTTAAACTTAGTCAAATGATATGTGATCATATTAAAATAAATATTATTTCTTATATATGATTGGAATAATAATTATGTAACGATTTGATCAGTACGCAATATAAGTAGTAATTAAGATAATCGTTATTTTTATTTATGAGCATTTAGATGATATAATGAAAAAGTAATACTATGCTGAATATTTTAGTATGAATAATTACTATTTTAACAAATTTTTATGTATTACGGTAACATATTTATTATAACATCAATCATTTACCTATTATTTGATATTATAATTATTAGTAATAATGTGATTAAGTCAAAAATATATATATATATATATATATATATATATATATATATATAATGTGATTATGTCAAATTATGTAAATTATAATTATTGACAATAATAAAGCGTTGGAAGAGTGAATTGGGAAAAAAGAAAGAAAAGGCAAAGTTTCTTTGAGAATAATTGAAACAATCAGGCTATAAGGGTGATTAATTGCAATATGGCCGGTTCCGTTGTCGATTCTAGGAACCACATCAAAAGGGACAATTTCCAGTTTGAGGAACTAGGAATCAGCCCACTTAGTTGTAGACCCACCAAAAACCTGAGTGGGTCTAGCAACCAGTTACATCTCTTTTTTTCTAATCCTTACAAGACTACAAGTATTGTTGCTTGGTTTAAACTATCACATGAGCGACAAGCTCATAATAAGCTAAACATGTTGATCATCTCCATGAACAAAGCTATAATGATCATCAAGAGCCAAGTTTGAGAGGCATTGAGCCACAAAGGAGGCATGAGCACTCATAATTGAGATTGAGAGAAGTGAGAGTAAGAGGTATGAGCGCGACGAGCGTGTGTGACTGAGTTTGAGTGAGAAAAGAATGGAAATTAGGCATTGAGCCACAGAGGAGGCATGAGCACGGCATAACTAAGATTGAGAGAAGTGAGTGAGAGGCATGAGCGACAAGCATGTGTGACTGAGTTTGAGTGAAGAAAGTATGGAAATTAGGGCTTTGGAAATTTGGAATAATAAAAAAATTAAATAAAAAAATCGGGCCAATTTGGGTGGGTGAATGCACTCTTGGAATCGGGAAGCAAACTGATATTTAGTAATTCAAAATTTTAGGAACTGAGAATTAGCTGACCGGCCAGTTCTCAATTCTCAATTCAGTTCATTTCTTTTGCTTACTCCTTGGTCATATGTATTAGTTATAGTAGGCATTCAATTTGTAATAAACCCTTCTATAATAACCATTAAAGAGGCCTTGCCAACAAGATTTCGTCAGTCTTCATCCACTGTGACCACAACTCTCACCATCACGAATTCTTGAGCACTCAATTTGGTTACTCATGTTGACTAATTTATATGTTAATATAGCCCCAAAATTTAAAGGAGCTTGAACTGTGGTTCCATTGCACCGATGGTCGATGAGTGATGCAAATATGCCTCATTAAGTATAATCGACTTTGATCTTGCTTTTATTAACAAGAGAATAGACAAACGTGCGTCTTATCTATGCTCATTTAAAAGGATCGAGTAAGTATCGAGCACGCTCGGATCATGTAAGCCCACCTCACATTCATCGTCAGATCAAGTAGACGTCACGCGGGGTTAATCTTATTCAACGCTGTTCGTGAGCTGAGCTCACAAATACTGGGCGCACCCAATATATATATATATTTTTTTATAGCACCAACCTTTTGGACGAGACACATCATGCCTAGTTGGAGCACCAGCCAAATCGTATTCTTTTCCGTTTTCGGAAAGCAGTAGTTGCGAAGATATTTTTTATCCCAACTTTCTTTGAGATGAACGGCTTCTATCGTCTCTTCTTTCTTTTCATTTTTTAATCTTTCTTCATCCGCGTTGAGTTTAAAGAATCTATCAAGAATTAATTCTCGAATAGTAACTCAATTTCAAGAATGGATATGAATATTGCACGTCTATTAGGACTCGCGAGTCACATGGACAACCCCGTTCGGAGAAAAGCATCGAAATGGAGCGAGTCTTTTCATGAAGTAAATACAAGTCATCTTTTGGTGGTGAGTGACATGAATGGCAATGTCCCTTAAAAGAAGCTTGAAAATGTCAAGCTCTCTTTAGTGCTCTCAAAAGGCCAGACCCCAAACCAGGAGGCTGACTCAACGCATCAGCCCACTTCCATCCCCGAAGTTGGAGCGACCGCAGGGGGAAAAAGGATCATGATATGCTCAAATCCAAAGTTCTCAGTGGTTTCCATGGGGCCAGAAAACCATACTCCCCTCGGAATGGTGGATTCACCATCGATCTCAAGCGTTCGTTCTATTCGCCGTGAGATAGAATGTTCTTCGAAACGACGTCAGCTTCTTGCCATGTGGCCAATTACTTGATTGTGGGATGAGCATTCAGTGGAAGAGCGACTTCCGTGATCATTAAATGTTGCGCGCATTATTGCCCGTGAGAATCACACATGAGAGCAGTTCCGCTTTCGTTGGCCGGTGATGGAGATGGGAAGACGTATTCTTTCGGCTTCGTGAGGAAACAACACAAGCAGCATTCACTTATTCTCTTCTAGGAGCCAAGGCACGGTCAAAAGAAGTAAAGGAATGTACATTTTTCCATCAGGGAATTCAGTACTAGGATTACATTAGTACAGCTCTCAGACTCTTCTTTTTCCCAGGAGACGAAGGGAAAACCTCCATGTCTCCAATGAAGTCTCACTACAGTGGTACAACAATTCACAAACAAAGCCTTTTCAATGGACTACTCAAGGGGGATGACACGGTCCTGTGCGAAAATTTTCGGTACAAACCTATCTCCATAACATTGAACAATCACTATGCTCTCCGACAAATCCACTTGAATAGGGATGAAGAAGGTCTTTACCAATCAATGTCATGACTTGTGGGTCCAAAACAGTTTTACCTTCCCAGAGGCGAAAGTTGGCTGCCTCGACCCTTTTCCTGCCCCTGGTGCAGAGGGGACCGGTGGTGCAAGGGCGCTTGGCCACGCCGATGAGCCATAGGATGAGAGGAACGAGCCCTGGGCTCATTCACTCTCTCGCTCGAAGCTTCGAGACGTTCTAGCGTCTCCACAACTTCTTTCATCGATGGACGGCATTTCGGCTCAGGGGCAAGGCAACGTAAGGCGAGCTGAGCCACTTGGAATACGGTTTTCGAAGGATATTTTCCCTCAAGGTTAGAGTCCATAAGGGTCTTCAGCTTTCGCCTATCAGCTAAATACGGCTTGACCCAATCCACAAGATTTTGTTTTCCACTTGGGCGATTGAGATCGAGCGCCCGCTGCCCTGTAAGCATCTCTGCCAATACAACGCCAAATCCATACACATCGCTCTTGACATACAGATGCCCTGCCATTTCATCAATCCACACAGGGTAAGATCACGGTGCGCGGACAAAGTCAAGCATATGTATGATCACAACAATGGGAACACAGTTTTAAAAGAAATCATTTATCAATTTACCTGTGGCCACATACTCTGGCGCGGCATACCCGTATGTTCCCATGACACGCGTAGTTACATGAGATTGACTAGCAGAAGGACCCAACTTTGCCAATCCAAAGTCCGATAACTTCGCATTATAGGACTGAACAGGAGGAAAATTTAGTCCAAGTGAAAATGTGTCTGATAAATGTGTCATGGGAAAGTTCTTTATTGTCAATGCAATGTTGAGGGAGTATTTGACTACTCGCTGATGGGTTTCTCGAATCTAGTTCAATATAAAATATCTCTTACCCCGTCAAGGAGTATATTTGACGCCTTAAAGTCTCTGTATATCACATGCTTGTCCGATGTATGTAGAAATGTAAGGCCTCGAGCTGCTCCAAGGGCGATTTTGATCCTTATTTCCATCGGAAGAGGCTGAACAGCCGAACCTCCTACAAAGATGCATTCCCATGGTTAACTAGTACATGTGGTTCATTAAAATAACATAATCTCCTCATTAAGGCAATTTTGCAGCGGTAGAAAGCTTTCTACTTTAAAAGGTGCTTACTTCCAAATAGATGGTTCTCTAAGCTGCCCTTCTGCATGAATTCATACACTAGGAGCAGCTCTGTGTCTTCATAGCAGTAACCCAATAATTTCACGAGGTTTGGATGAGAAAGCCGCCCTAAGAAATTTATCTCAGACTGCACAACAGAACACCAAAAGTCATAAGGAATGATACCAGTTGCACCTATAAGTAGGAACTAAATGAGGGCCACAAATTTATCTTGTTTACTGGATAAACTAGTTTGATCTGCTTGCTCTGCCATAAACATCTTATCCTATTCTGCAACTGAATTATATGAAGACAATGAATTGAGTTCGATAGGTGACCCACAACCAAGAAGGCAGAACCCTCCCACATGTTAGCAATTCCAGTCCCTAAGTCTTTCCCTACTTAATTTTGTTCTGGAATCAATTAAGAAATGCAATATTTTAGCACATAAACAGCCTTATCTTTGGGGATAAAAGGCCAAAAGGGTGGGAACAACTTCAGAGAATTAAAAGGTACATTCCACCTACCAGGTACATATTATAATAAGCATATGAAGCAACGGAATCATGCAATGAGACCAAATGACATTAACAAACTATGCGACAAGATAACAAAGAAGCACAATCCAAAAGATTACAGGAAAAATAGCATCAAATCATTAGAGAACATAAAGATGCCATATTGTCTTTCTGAGTTTTGGAGATTAACCTGCCATTCCTCAACACCCTGCAGGCTTTCAGAGTTCAATTTCTTAACTGCGATCACAGACCCACTGCCGCTTCTTGTCGATGGCTTCTCTTCGAGCCATCCTTTGTACACTTTGCCGAATCCTCCTTCGCCGAGCACCATATCGGATTTGAAATTCTTGGTTGCTGCCTTCAACTCCGAGAAAGTGTAAATCCTCAGATTTGGGTGCTGCAAGATCTGCCCATTAGGAAAAGCCTCGTCCCCACTTGACACGGAGAAGCGGCTGTTCCGAGAAATATTGCTGCCTCCTGAAGATGTCGTGTTACTGGTTGTCTGGGAGATGACCCCTGGAAGCACATAAGTCCGAGCAAGAACCCCGAGGATAATTAGAAGTCAAGAAAGAGTAGTTGCATCATTATGAATTGAGACAATCAAGCATAAGTAAAGACAACCCAATCAGCCAATTGCTGGCTAAGGAAGGACATTTAAGAAACTACAGGAGCAAGAACCACATGCACAGTGAAATTGAACAGACTCTGGCACAAACCGTGCAAGAATAAGTCGCTTGAATAGGACAGATGAACGTGTTCTAACTATAAGGAAAAACAGAGAGAAGGCACAAATCCTCAAATCATAGGGCGAAACAGTAGAAACCCAGATGAACAAATCGGATAGACCAACCAAATTCACACAGAAAACAAAAAGATCAGCTGCAGTAATTCACGGTGGGCACCTGAAGTGAGATGATCAGGGGTTACAGAGGTCGGCTGTTCTGCTGGAGTGCCCCAGCAATTCCCCATCTGAATCTACTTCTTCTGTTCCTCCTTCGTGCCTTCCTTCCCTCCTTCCTTCCCTCCTTCCTTCCTCCTTCCTCGGGATCCTATGCAGGCCGTGAGCTGAAAAGACCCTTCTTGTATCCAGGTTCAAGCAAAAGAGAAAAAGCTACCCAACTCAGAGACACGCAGAGAAAGAGCAAAAGCGGCGACCTCCCACCCCAGAGCAAGGTGGTCTTCTTCAACGAAATTGTGGTGCCTCTCTCCCTCTTTTCTCACCGGTCTTGTTTCCTTTCCATTATTCAATGTGTTTAATTTATCCTTGACTCTACAACCCCTCCTCCCTCTTCCCACTCATCTCCGGGTCCATCTCCATGTCACTCTGGTTTTTTATTGCATCCGGTGCATGAACCATTTCACATTCCCCCAGTTTCATCACCCCGCCGTTAAAAAGAAGACCGGGTCTTAGTTTTTTGGGGTTACGCAAGATGAATTTTAATTCATGGGCAGGAACGCGGACAAAAAGAAGGAAGGAAGAAAGAAAGGAAAGAGGGGTGGGGCGCGTTCTGTTCTTGCGCGGGCGGGGTGAGGAGGGTTTGAGAGTCAAAGTCAACTTGCCGTGTCAGAGAAATTGCCCGGTCAGACGTGACGAAATTCAAGCCGTAAGAAAGCGACGCTGCTGAAATTAAAATCGAATCAATTAAATAGATTAATATTTGGCGGGCCAGCTGGAGCATTGAATTGGAAATTGGAAACCCACCGGGGTATTTCGTTTTTCGTTTTTCGTTTTTTTTTTTTTTTTTGCCTTTTTTTTTTTTTCTTCTTTATTCTTTTTTGACTCACCGACCAAATGAAAAGTCGTGCTGGCTTTCCAATTGACTAGCAAAATAATCGAAAATTATTCGGACCATAAAAGAAAAGTACAAAAGAATATTTGCATGAGTGAGTCTTAAATTAAGGAAGAGAAAGTTATTGACGATGTGAATGCGATAGTCTAAATTGAATTTAAGAGACTCTATAATAAAAGGAGACTTTTTACGGGATTTTATAGTTGCTACCTAATTTATCTTTTTTTATTATTATTTTTTATTTTTTATCCAATGGGAAAAAGAAAACACAATGTCGTATCTAAATAATCAGCGAGATCAAGCATGGGAATTATTAAAGATAAGTACTATGCTTTGTATGATCCTAGTACTCTACTATTAGTCAACCACATTTAATTGATCAAGTAGGAATCCGATCAAAAAATGGATGAGAAAACATCGACAAAGAAAGATTGCCCATCTTGATTAATTGTCTATATAGCATATAAATATTGCCCGAACTGAACTTTGTCTATCTTCTTTATCAAGCTGTTCTTCTATTTTCCCTAAATCCTAAACCCTGAATTGGATAGAAAGCTCAAACAAATGATTTTGAGTATGAATAATTCTGAATATGCTAAAATTTGTGGATGAGGATTATGCATTTAATCGTACGGTAACAGTTGAATATAACTCATCTATATGTAATAGGATAGCAAATTGCAAATGGGATGATCTTTCGAGTTTAACGTCATTTCTTGCCATTTGTCTTAGTTGGTAATAACGGAGCTCCTCTCTCCCATAAGATCATTAATTTATTGCCCCTCCTCCTTATCCTCTCTCATTTAATTGTAAGTCATTCTATTCAAGTAATATTATTCATTTAAAGAAAATAATGTGATTTTCCCTATTTTACTTATTCGCAAAAGCTTCTAGTGTTGTATGTGCATTTGACAAAAAATATATGGTTTAAAGCTCTAACGCATTGCCATCTCAGCGTTTTTAGTCTTTTTCTTAGGCTCAAGTTTGTTGCCATTCAGATTGCTACATTCATGAAGCAATATTCTTATTGTAAATAATGTATTCATCTTTTTGTAGCAATATATATATATATTTTTGATGACCTAGGGAACCCGCGCATCGCACCAACACGGACAGCCCGACAGGCTCGGGGTAACGGGGGGTAAACCCTGGGGCGACGCTAGCGGAGGACCCACCATGACAGGCTCGGGGTAACGGGGGGTAAACCCTAGGGCGACGCTAGCGGAGGACCCACCACCCTGACGTCGCACTTAAGATCCCGTGCGGCCAATGGCATTCGAACTCCTCTCCTCCTCGCAAAAGATCATGAGAGCCTTATCCAACAGCCCAACAGGCCCGGGGTAACGAGGGGTAAACCCTAAGGCGACGCTAGCGGATGACCCACCACCTCGACGTCGCACTTAAGATCGCGTGCGGCCAGCGGGATTCAAACTCCTCTCCTCCTCGCAAAGGATCATTGTAGCAATATTTATATGGGAAAAGACCACCAAAAACCCCAAACTTTGCCCAAAGTGATAAATTTACTTCAAACTTTTTTTATGACATGAAAAACCCCAAACTTTGCAAACTGTGACACATTTACTTCATTAAGGGCATTTTTGTCTTATTCTTTATATTTTTCCTTTTTCTTTTTTTTCTTTTTTTATCTTCCCTCCGCCGACCATAGCGACGAGGGCGGCCCTCGCCTGATGCTAGCGAGGGCAGCCCTCACCAGATGCCGGCTTACCTCTGCTGGCTCCGCCATGGCCGGTGGAGGGAAGAAAGAAGAAGAAAAAAAGAAGAAAATTTTAAAAAGTAAAAAGACCAAAATGCCCTATAATTTAGGGTAGATGTGTCACACGAATGAAAGTTCAGGGTTTTTTGTGTCACAAATTTTTTTTTGAGGTAAATGTGTCACAATTAGCAAATTTCGGGGATTTTCATGTCACAAAAAAAAGTTTGGGATAAATCTGTCACTTTGAGCAAAGTTTGGGGTTTTTTGTGGTTTTTTCTCTATTCTCATTGTCATAATCTCTCTCTTTGTTGTAATGACAGAAGTACTGAAACATTAATAACTGAAATTTAAGTGTTGACAAATATAGGCATGGAAAATGGGGAAAAAAATTGTTTGATAACGATGATTTGATCTTACTAATTTCTTAGTATATATCGACTTATGATCATTATTGATATCTTGACTCTTGAAAGTAGAATCAATGTCTTCAAATTTAAAGAACGTGGAGAATTCGAAGAATGCAGAATGTGACATTTGGAATTTTCAACTTTCAATACTAGCATTTAAGATGGTTTTCCATGATTCTTATTACCCTAAGTCTAATGCGTTAAGCTTAAAATGATATATGTTGACATGTATGTCGACGGTATTGAGTGATAGTAATAATTTTATCATCATATTAGTTGTAGTCCTCAAATTACAAATTTAATGATATTCAAGTTTTAAATTTATTAAATTGGGATTTTTCCTAGCATTCGATATCTTTCACTATTTAGTAGGTTTGAAAAACTTTCAAATTTATCAATTTTTAGAACCGACATTATTTTCCTTGTTTTTGTAATGATTTACTAGATATCTTGGTAACTTAACAAAACATCACCTATTTAACAAAACATCACCTATTTCAACTTTAACTCATTAATCCCTTAATGACTCATTCATTTCACTTGGACAAGAACTCTCTCAAAATATCTCCTATTGACTACTCTCTTTGGACCACTTGAAGCTTTTGTATTGCTACACCAATCTTTCTGCCTACACTTAGCATATCATTACTTCAACCTTGATTATTTTTCCCAGGCAAATCATATGCGACCATGTGTGAGATTTTTTTATTATATACCCTCTGATCTTCACAATGTGTCTTTTAAACTCAAAGTCATCACTTCCTTTAAACTTGGTTACTCGATCTCATCTCTCTTGGCTATATAAATGGGTCTTCGAGCTTTAAAGTGGAAGTCCCCCACCTCACTAACTTCCAATTTCCAGCTTTCTTCGTCTACTTTCGTTTTCAAATTTTGCAAGTAAAAGCGAAGGTCCACACACTTGTGTTATTAAAGTTTTTATCTCAAATCTTTCAAGAATGGAAAAGGTAAATTATTGGATTCCACTACTTTCTACTAATGGGTTTTGTCATTTTAAAGACAAAAATTGTTAACTTTCTATTTTACTTATTTTACTTAAAGGTAATTAAGGCTTTGAGATGCTCAAGTCTTTACTAAGGTAAGCGAAAACTCTAGAAGTGAGTTTACAGTGATCTACTTAGTACTCTTGACTTGGTCGGTTGATGTTTGCTACTTAAGTTTGAATTTGACAAAAAGGATGAGTTAAGGCCTATTTGTTAAAAAAAAATTATGTTCCTCAGAACAAAAATTTCTATTCTTTTGTTCCAGGAAATGAAAAAAGAATATAAAAGTGTTTAGTAAAACTTTTGTTCCCGAGAACAAAAAATCTATCATTTTGTTCCTGGAAAAAGATTTGGAACAGAAACAAAAAGTAGAAAAAAGTAACTTCTTGTTCCCGGGAACAATTTCTAGAATCAATTCTTCTTCTTCTTCTTCCTCCTTTTGGCCAGTCGTTGACCTTTTGGCCAGTTGTCGACCTTTTGGCCAGTCGTCGACCTTGGCCATGGCCGACGCCAGTGACTGGCCAAACGAGGGCCGGCGACCTTGTCGGCCCTCGGAGACGTAGAGCCAGGACGAGGCTCGTTAGCCTAAGGCTCGTTGTGGTTGGGCGAGGCTAAGCCTCACCATGGCCAAGTTGGCCTCTAGCAAGCTCGCTGAACCTCGCCCAACCGGTCGCCGGCCATGGTGGTGGTCGGCAACCGGCCAAAGAGAAAAAGAAAAAGGCAAAAAAAAAGGGAAAATAAGAAAATGTAATAAAAGAATTAAAAGAAATAAAAAAAATTAAGAATCCTACCAAATGTATTTATATCCTGGGAATAGAAATTTAGGGAAGTTATCAAACGCGTTCTTTTTTTCAAAAATTATTCCCGAGAATAGAATCAGAAAAAATCATTTCTCATCAAAAATTGTTTCCCGAGCCAAATGGTTACCAAATGCAGCCTTAGTCTCCATAATGGCGTGCTGAGATATTGTGATGATTTGACTTGTCTTAGTGAGTTATTATATGTATGAATGTGGTCAATTGTCTTCTGTGAGATGTGATAGGGTGTGGTAACATGAGTGGATGGCAAACATGTGAATTTGGCAAAACTAGGCTTAAAAGGGCTACTTCTATAAATTTTTTACTCGCCACTATTGATCATATTCAACTTAGACTCACCAATCGCTAATCATATTTACCTTAATTTACCATATACTACTCACCAGTCATTGCTCATACCACTTATTAAGTTTATTCACTTGTCTGATACTGAATATATTTGTTTGAGTGTATTCACTTACTGAGTATACCCACTTTCTAAGTATCGTCACTCACTATTTATATTCGATTGCTAAGTATCACCACATACTAGTCATATCCACTTTCTTAGTATGACCGCTTACGGCTTATATTTACTTATTGAGAATCATCACATACTACTCACATCCACTTTCTAGCTTGCCATTATCATGTGATCATTGAAAGACATGATGATATTTGAGAAGAAGTAAGCATGTGACTATCATTTCCTACGAATGTAATCATCAAAAGGATAAGGCAATGATATGTATGAAAAGATATTGTGTATTGGATGTCGATTATTGAAATGAGTGTTGATTTCGTTGTTGATGTAAGGAAGATCATATGTTTATAATGTTAATATGTGCACCATTATTATGTGATTAAATAAGGAGAGTATGACATATATTTTCGTCGCCTAAATATAATGACGACGATGCCCCGTGTATCAGGATGTCTCGGGAGTCAAGATGCCCTATGTGTTGAGATGCCTTGAAATTGAGATGTCCCATGTGTTGGGAAGCCCAGAGAGTATTTGGTAGAAGAAGTAAAGAATTCAATACATGTATTTGTGCATATATAATTACATATAGGCACGCATGAAAGAGGTAGACGTGCGTCATAATATATTATGCCATCCACTTGTAAATGTGTGAATAATCTTATGTAATGATGCTATTGGTGGTTTCCATCAGTATATCATGATAAAAGAAGATAATGCATATACTTATGCACTTATCATTCAAGGTTATTTTGTAGTACTTCGAACTAATGTTGTTTGATTATGCTAGGTTGAGTCGTAAGGTGATATCGTATCTTAAACTCAGAGATTTTATTTACTAGATTTTCACTCATCCCTTATTTTTTTCAGTTTTGTAGGATGGATCACCTGCCACTACTATTGGGAGTTCTTGTGTATTTTGATGGTGAATACCTATGCTTATACCTAGATTGACGATAGTATGTTCCAAGTGTAGTTCCACCTTGTGGGTTGACGGGGAGTTTGTTGGACCACTTTGGGGATTTCTATGGTCCCCTTGGTTTTGGTGGTGTTTGCTTGTTGATGGGCAAGGCTATCGATATGTAGTGAATAACTTGATCTCGGGCCGCGCGGGGGGGGGGGTTGGTTCTATGTTTTGTAGTTGTGTTTTGCTTAAAGAAGAAGTATATGTATAAACTCGTGCAATGTCTTGTGTGGGATGTTGTTGAAAATTTTTGTTGTGCTTTCCCGTACTATTAATATTAAAATGATAAAATTAGAAAGGACACATGTCCCACGTGACATTTTGGGGCGTCACATAGAGATCAAGAAACCCTCGTTGAATCAAGCTTCCAAACTCCGTAGTCTTCCTCAACACACATTGAAGTCTCGTTGGATTAAAGTTTCGTTGAATCAAGCTTCCCAAGCCCCACAGTCTTCATCAATATCATCGAGGTTTCGCCTGATCACGCTCCAAAACTATGTTGTCTTTGTCATTGTTCATCTAGATTCAATCAAATCAAAGCTTTAAAGCCCCCACGATTTCAAGAAATCAAGCTATCTATCATTTCATTCAAGATCAATTGCTTAGAAATTCAATTGAACATCATTCAATATTGATAAATTTGGCACCACTTTTTCTTTTATGTAATTTAGCCTCAAAATTTATTCGTGTACAGTTATATATATGTAGTCACTATAACATCATTTTGACTCAATTTTCTTTGTCGGTTTTTTTTTTTTTTTTTCCCTTTTACACTTTTATATCTTATGGAATTCCATGGATAGTTCGGGTTAACGACCATGAAAACATTATATTCATAAATCATATATATTTGGAACATAATAAAGAATGCATAAAATTGGCCATCGCATTATGTCCATGATTTTATTTGTATTTGGTGCTTCAAAAGTCGTTTTTCTTTTCTTTGATTAGATATTTGGCCACATGGACCTTATGCCGTAGGTCTATAAATATTTTTGAATTTCATGAATTAGTAAATGAGACAGTTGTGTGATGTACTTGTATTCCGCAAGTAAATCTAAATTACCATCCAAGTTAAAGACTCCATTTGACATGGAAAATGAATAATTTTAAAAATATTTTTCTAAAAATGATCGTTTGTACCTTTTACAAAAATGAAAGAAAGAAAAATATTTTTATCATCCACAAAAATATTTGGGTATAAATTATTATTGATAATGAAAATATTTTTTATTAACTAATTATTTCTAA
The DNA here is from genome assembly GCA_014182375.1 of Eucalyptus virginea. Taxonomy (NCBI): domain Eukaryota; kingdom Viridiplantae; phylum Streptophyta; class Magnoliopsida; order Myrtales; family Myrtaceae; genus Eucalyptus; species Eucalyptus virginea. Next base: position 38,304,881 of record CM024520.1, read on the forward strand.
TGATATATTTTCATTATCCACAAAAATATTTAGACAAAATTTGTTGTTAATAATGAAAATAAAATTATTAACTAATTATTTCAAGTGATGCATGCAATCATTTTTATGTGAAACAAATGGAACCTAAATTAGTCATCATTTTCGTATAGATACTGAAATATATATATATATATATATATATATATATATATTATTTTTTCCTAGTACTATTGGAATTGACTTAGGTTGCGATCTAATATAATAGGAAAGGTACTGTAAATGGGATGATGTGAGTCGGCAACATTAGAAGCTTCTCCCGGATAAAGCCCACTAATATATTGCCCTCCACCTTATCCTCCTTTTTTTTCAATTTACCATCTAATTGTAACTCATTTATAATTATAAATTGTTTTTATTTACCAAAGTACTTCAATTTAAACTTTTTCCTATACTAGTTAGTAGACAAAAGCTTCTATTGTTTCATGTGCATTCGAGAAATATGAAAGATAATATGTCATAATGGTTGTTTCGGACTTCTATAATTTAGCCTTACGCGTATCCTTTACGATTAACAATTCCTTAAAATATCGCGGAATCTGTACTTATATTTTATTTTAATTCTGTTTGCAATTAAATTGTATTTCAATTCATATATGTCACATTTTTTACTATATTTTGCATGACAATCTGCGCAATCCTTGGGTAAATGTCGGACTTGTCAAAACTCTATTTACACAAGATGATTTGCCACATTATTTGGAAAGTTAATTTTGTGAACTAATTCTAGAATGCCCTCCTCGAGTATCTGGGCTTTCTTGAGGACAGCTTGATGCTAAAAGTAGTTCACTTTCTGGATATTTATGAACATTGCGACGTCATTGATTACACAGAAACATACGAAGTCACACAGTGCAATGACACTTCATAGTCTCTTGACTTGAGCTAAATAGTTGGTGGAGTCCGAAACTTTTTTTTGCATCGTCTACAAATATATTTAAATATAATTTGTCATTTATAAGGAAAACTTATTTAATTAACTAATTATTTCAAGTAATATAAATGATTATTTTTTAATTTTTGCCAAAATCATTGATTTTCAGCAAAAACAAACGAAGTATAAAACTCTAATTCATTGTCAACTCAGCGTTTTTAGTCTTTTTCTTAGGCTCAAGCATATTGTCATTTAGATTGCTACATTCATGAAGTATTGACCGTTATGTTTATTTCCAATTAATTGCCTCCTTAACCTGTGGTAATTTATTTCATTGGTTTGTTGCCTTCCATATTTTTTTTTCGGTGCTAGAGGAACTGTTTTGGCCGACAGCCGCCACGTAAACCCCCAGGTGACGCTAGCCCAGGACCCACCACCATGGCGCCACGCATAAATCACCTAATGGCCTGCCAGCCTCCTTACAACTTGCGTTGCAGGAGCTTCGAACTCCTGATCTTAGGAGCCTACCCAGCAGAGCCACCACGGCCAGTGGTTGTTGCCTTCCATATTAATCTCCACTAAGATGCTAATCTATTTATCTTTTTGTAGCAACACCCTTATTGCAATTATATCTCTCCTCATTTTAATAACTGAAACTCAAGTGTTGACAATTGTAAGCACCGAAAATGGAGGGAAAAAATGTTGTTTGATAACGATCACTACATCTTTTTCGTATTATATATCGACTTATGATGACCATTGGTATCTTGACTCTCGAAAATCTCGAAAAGAACAATCAACGTCCTCAAATTTAAAGAAAACTCGAAGACTTTGAAGAACGCGGAGATCAACGAAGCCTTGTCGAATCAAGCTTCCACATCCTCATCTTCCTCAACATCAAAGTCTCGTCTAATCGAACTTCAAAACTCTGTCATTATCGTGTATCAAAGTTCGGTCAAATCAAGCTTCCAAAGCCCAACAACCTCCGTCAACATTATTGAGGTTTTGCTGGGTCACGCTCCAAAACCTTGTTGTCTTTGTCATTGTTGTTCTAAATCCAATCAGATCAAAGCTTTAAAGCCCCCAGGATTTCAAGAAATCAAGCTATCCATCCTTTCATTTATGATCCATTGCTTAGGAATCCAGGTGTGAAGCTAACATTGATTAATTTGGCACCAATTTTTATTTTATGTAATTTAGACTCAAAATTTATTGGTGAACAGTTGTATAAATGTAGTCACTGTAACATCATTTTGACTAAATTTTGTTCCTTGCTTAAAAAAAAAAAAATCTTTCATATAGAATTTCACGGATAGTTTGGGTTAACGACCATAGATACATTATATTCATAAATCATATGTTTTAAAAATAATAAAGGATACATAAAATGGGTCACCACATTATGTTCGCGAGTTTATTTTGTATATGGTGCTTCAAAATTTGATAATTTACTTTCATTTTGCAAAATCTTATTTTATCGAGTTGTTTTTCTTTTTTAGGTTAGATATTTTGCCATATGGGCCTTATGCCTTTGGTCCTCTATAAATATTTTTAAGTTTCATGAATTAGTAGTTGAGACGGTTGTGTAATGTATTCGTATTTCACAAGTACATCTAAATCAACATCCAAGTTAAGGCACTGTTTCTTTTTCTTAATTTTTTCATGAAAAATAAATGACTTGAAAATATTTACTTAAAAAATTTGCTAGCATCTATTGAAAAATGAATTAACAAACAATATTTTCATTGTCTACAAAATATTTAGACATAAAATAATGAACATATTTTGTAATGACTAATTATTTCAAGTGATATATTTTTATCGTCCATGAAAATGTTTATACATATTTTTTTATCAATAATGAAAATATTTTCATTGACTAATTATTTCATTCAACATGAGTGACCATTTTCAGAAAAATATTCTCTAAATTATTTGTCTTTTACAAAATAAACAGAGCCTAAATCAGTTAATATAAAAATTTTCAAATATAATTGGAATTTACTTAGGTTGCGATCTAATAGGAAAGGTACTGCAAATAGGATGATCTTAGAGTTTTGGAGGTGTCATTTTTTGGCATTGTGCTTAGTTGGCAACATTAGAAGCTTCTCCACTCTAAAGCCACGAAATTATTGCCTTCTACTTATCCTCTCTCTTTTTTTTACCATTTAATTGCAACTCATTTATAATTAAAAATTATGTTTTTATTTACCCAAATACTTCAACTTAAACTTGTTCCTATGCTAGTTAGTAGATAAAAGCTTCTATTGCCTTATGAGCATTTGAGAAATATGAAAGATAATACGTCATCATGGTTGCTTCAGACTTTTATAATTTAGTATTACGTGTACCTTTTATGATTAACGATTCCTTAAAATATCGTGGAATCTCCGCTTATAGTATATTTTAATTCTGTTTGTGATTAAATTGTATTTTAATTCATATACGCCACATGACGATCCCCGCGATTCCCGGGGAAACGTTGGACTTGTCAAAGCTCCTATTTACCCAAGACGATTTGCTACATTATTTGGAAAGTCAATTTTGTGAACTAATTCTAAAATTCCCTCTTGAAGTTTCTGCACTTCCTCGAAGACAGCTTGATGCTAAAGTAATTCACATTTATGAACATTGGAACGTCATTGATGACGTAGAAACATACGAAGTCACACAATGCAATGACACTTTAAAAGTCCCTTGACTTGGGCAAAGTAGTTGGTGGACTTTCCGACTAATTCACGTCGGGCTTTCTATCTTATCCAAATTGATTGGCGGACTCACCAGCTTCTAGCGTTCTGAAAGATTATCGACGTGAAAGACGTTAGCTAGAGACGGCGAAGCTTAGTTTATCTTAAGAACGTCGCCGGAGAAGCTTTTTGCTACACAAGCAACTCAATGATCAAGACGCCGGGTATTCACTACGGTGCCGAATAGCACTCGTGTCATGCGTGACCAAAGTTATTCCAACCGCACGTCCAACTCAATGTATAACAATCCAAATTTTGATAGAGCATGTACCAATAAGTAATGGAGGGTGAGTTCGTGGGCCCTCATGCTTCAAGAGGTGTTTCTAGTGACCAATTGCCTAATTAGCTAAAGCTTTTGCGACAAATAAATCTTGGCAGGGTCTCTTTCGGCTATAGTTCAGCAAAGGAGTAATTACCAAATCAAATCCTAAATGTTTTGTATGGATGCTAATTTAGTCATAAAACTTTTTATGAAATTGCAATGTACTTAATCAGATCAATTTTCACCGGAAACCACAAATGTAGAGGTTAAACTTTTTGCTAGTTGTCAACATGGCACATTGCCATGTTAGCTATTTTTGGCGAAAATTGGCTAAATTGATTACATTGGAATTTCACGTAAAGATTTAGGATTGAATTTACAAAATTAAAGAGTTTAGTATTGAATTGACATCCATACAACAAGTTTAGGACAAATTGAGAAATTTTCCTAGTCCACAAACCTTAGAATATACCACAGAAACACGTGCTGAATGAGGAACATTACATGGCTGTTGTTGTATGTGTGCCGTTGTAAATCTAGAACATCCAAAAGCGATAGGGTCTCGTGTGCGCCCCTCCAGCCCCCTTGGTTTAGAATGGACTTAGTATGTAACACTGAGTTCATTGAATAATTCTCCGTGGCAATTAAGTGTGAACATCGCAATTGATTCCACTGACCTTTTTTTTTTTGTCTTCTTTTTTTTCCGCATTTGAGACGTCTTTGGTGGTAAAAATTTGGTTGATCGGGTTTGGTTCGGGTGATGGCAACCGATGATGAAACGGACCTGAACATGGTCAATTCAAGGAAAGGAGATTATAACAAATTCAGGCACGAAAGTTACAATGGCTTCCGGGCATTTAAATAGATAAAGCCACCATTCAAGGTCGAGAAAAAGTCAACAGAGAAGCTTCCGAGACATTAAAGAAGAAAGGGCAGGCCAAAGCTGAACCTCGAAAAGAAAAGTCCACGGTCAAATTTGGAACGTACGGGAGAAACAATGAGTTCAGCCCAATTGATAAGTTTATCGCCTCCAAGAACGAATCAAAACCATAATGAAAGGTTACATGCATCAATTTAATAATAATTCCCATAATAATCATGATGACGATGAAGATTATGTAAATAAACATTTTGGAGGCATTTGTTAAACAACATTTTAATAAATTGGCCAAAAGCCCCTTAAAACCCTAAACTATGTTTACTGTGACACATTTACCCTAAACTTTATTATATAACACCAAAGATCCCTAACTTGCACATGTATGACACATTTACCCTCCATAAAAAATCTGTTAATGAGACTATTAAAAATTTGCCTACATTGATGTCAAAAGATAAACAGTGTGGACATGGCGTCCATGTGATTTTAACGAAATAAAAACCTTTCTTAGGTTGACTAATCATCTAACGGAAAAGTAAATATATCACATAGGTATAAGTTTGGATTTTTTTTTTTGTGTCACAAAATTTTTTTTAGAGTAAATATGTCACGGTGAGCATAGTTTGGGAGTTTTTGATATTATCAATGATTAAAAAAAAAAAAACTCAGGATAAAGGTGTCACAATAGGCATAATTTGAGTGTTTTTTTATGACTTTTTCCCTAAAAAAACTCTCAGTTTCTAAAGCTTTATCGTCTGATGCACGATTAGTTTTTGGGTATTTGCATCGGTGGAGAGGTGTGAACCCTTGAGTCGGTCAAAGGAGACATTGTTAGTCAATTTGGAGTTTGAAACAAGTTTGTGACCCTGAAATTCCGGATCCTGACGACGGTGTTGCTTCCGCAAACTAATGAGCTCATCCAATCATAGAGTGAGAACCCTTTTCTATCAGTATCAAAAAGCGCAAAAATGGCCAGGAAAAGTTTTGAAAAATATTATAATTATAAGAAAGATTACGACAAATATATACGCAATTGTTAATAAAAAAGGAGAAAACATTCACATTTTCCCTTCGGATCCTTTACCTCATATGGTATTTTCTTTTGATGCAGTGGGTGATTGATTTCAAAACTAATCTCTTTCGCATGAGTTGATAGTTGAGATGTTGGATATACCGAAATCGGGGACATGAATCGAGATAGAGAAAGCTAAACTGTAGGTACTATTTGGAAAATAATTTGCATGCGGGTATTCATTACTTGAGCATCAATTCTTGAATTGGAAATCAAATGTCAGATTCGCTGTGAAATCATGACCTTCGTTGGACCAATGTTTCCATTTCTTTCGGATCTGAACTTTGGCTCACATCTTACTAAGATCATGAAATTGGTAGGGTATTTCAAGGATTAGAATTTACCTTAAACAAAATATGGATTTATGTCAGTTATGGACCCAAGAGTTAAGGGGCGTCGCCTTTGGTACTCGAAGCGTTTCATCGGCATGTATGTTCTAATGTTTATGTTTTACTTTTATATCTCACCCTCCTTGGATTAGGTTCTTGCAAATATTTGTCTTGTTCTTTAAGTTAAATTTATGTTTTTTCTCATAATCATCAGCATCATCATCATTATTGTAACAGCCTTCAACACGTCACTTTTTTTTTGGCATAGTCAAGTTCATGAATTCAAAATGATATTGCACGTAATATAGTTTATCGCCTCCAAGAATGAATCAAAACCCCAATGAAAGGTTACATGCACCAATTTTATAATAATTACAATATTAATCATGACGATGACTACTTACCTTTTCACCAAAAAAAAAATTCATGACGATGACGAAGATTTTGTGAATAAATATTTTGGAGGCATTTGTCAAAACCCTATTAAAAAATGGGCAAAAACCCTAAATTATACTAAATGTGATATTTGTCCAAAACTTTTTCTATGAAGCTAAAAATTTGAAATTTGTCTCATGCACAAGTAATTTCTTGGTCTTTGCATCATTCTAAATTAAGCATACTTACCTAGTTTTTCGGGACACTAGTCAGCGTCACCCTAATAATAATTATAATAATAGCAATAACGAAACTGCTGTTGATATTGCACAGAACATAGACGAGATGGAGAGTTGTGAACCCTTGAGTCGGTCAAAGAAGACATTGTTAGTCAATTAGGAGTGTGGAACAAGCTTGTGACTCAGTCTGGAACAAGTCTGTGACCCTGAAATTTCAGATCTTGATGACGGTGTTGCTCACACAAACTAATGAGCTCATCCAAGCATAAAGTGAGAACTTTTCTTATTAGAATTTGTTTGATAATCATTCATTTCTCGAGAATAATTTATGTTCAAAAATAGTTCCTTCAATTTTGCTCTCTGAGCAAGTTTTTAAGCATTTGAAGACGTTTGGTAATTGTACAAAATTTTTATTCCTAAAAAAATAATGGGAATGTGTTTGGTACAACCCTCAATTTTTTTTTTACATAGAATTTCTTTTAATTTATAAATAATTTTATAAAAATTTCTTTTTTTCTTTTTATCTTCTCTTCATGTTCCTCCTCTAACCAGTCACCAGCGAGGGTCTAGTGAGGTTGCCAGACCTCATCCTTGGCCGGCCGCTATAGCTAGAGAAGGAAGAAGAAGAAAAGACAAAATAAAAGAAAAAAGAAAATGGCTTGATTCTAGAATTGTTGCCAACAACATATGAGTAACTTTTTTTCTACTTCTTGATTTTGTTCCACATATATTCCTAGGAACATTGTTCCCAAGAGTAGAAAAATTTGCTAATGTTACCAAATGGATTTTATTTATTTATTTATTTATTTTTATTTTTGCTCTTGAGAACAAAAGAGCAAAAATAGTCAAGAATTAGCCAGTTATCAAATGGGCCCTTGGTATCCGAATGCATAAAAATGGCCAAGAAAGGAGTTTTGAGAAAATTATAATCAGGATAATGTTTACAACAAATATATAGGCAATTGTTAATCAAAAGGAAAAGAGAAAACATTCAAAAGTCATCTATAGATCCTTTATCCTAGGAAGCATGGACACTTTGTGGGAGTTTTTTGTCATGTTAGACATATGCGGTCAACAGATGTCAGAAAATCTAACATGTAGTCAACTCTCTTGACATGCTCCGATACAAAAGTTCAGAAATCTGACACCCTATTCTAACACACACAAGTCAATTTTAAATTTTTTTAATAAACGATTGGTCAAAATTGTGACATCCTAGATTTTCGATTCTGCTTTCAATTTAATAAATCAGGCCTTTCATCGATGCGCCTATAGTGCTATTCTCAAAGTTAATCACTTCTAAGATAACTAGACTATCTGGGGAAGTCTATAAGGAATTTTAATGCAATAGACTTGGGAATTCGACCAGGAATTGATTACTCGATTGTGCTCATCTGCAAAGATTATTACGGCGCAGTTAAAAGTCGATTAGAGATCAGAGATAGGTCGGTTCAATAGAGATGTGTGGCTAAACGTGGGTGATTCCACTAAATTACAAAATTCTCGTCGACTGGCACTAGACTGATTTTTCTATCATTTTGATACCCTATGTCCGTATTTGAAATCTCGAGATTTTCACGATCACTGAGAGTCGCCAACGTGTCGAAAAGTTCATTGTGGCTCAAAAAAATCGATCACGGGTCATTTGCACTAAAAATTTCTGAAAGCTACCTGGTAACCTAGGTCACACTAAAATCGCGTCAAAATGAAATTAATCGTGAATTTGAATCCAATAGTTCTGTCATGTCACAAGTCATTTTAGAAACGTCGACTCACTCTCCAAAGATTTTTTTGCAAACCAAGATTTTTGGTGAAAAGTCGAGATAAGGTTGTTTTCGACCGGGAAATTCAGAAGACCATTTTTATCGCGAATTTGGGATGCAAGTAGGTTCTAATGGCGAGGAAAAATACCAATTTGATTGAGGACTCGACGGTTGAATTTTTAGAAGCCGAATTGAGTTGATCCAAGAGGCAATTGAAGTCTAATTTGGGGAAATTCCAATCAAAATTCGTAACCCCCATTGGACCCAACATTTGGGCCATTTCAATAGCTTCTAGAGGAAGCTATGGCTACTGGAAAAGAAGTTGAGGAAGCCAGCTGCATGGTGGGGGCCTTCCAAGGGGACCAAAGAGATAAGAGGAGACCAAAGTGGTCCCCCCCGGTTCCCCCTTCCCTCTCCTTCTCCCTTGCTCATTGAGCTCATCCATTTGCCGACCAAGAAGCCTTCAAAAATTTCCAGAACACCAACTAGCATCTCCTCCTCCCCCATCGACATCGCTTGCCACCTGCTGGAGCCATCGCATGCAGTCGCTTGCACCTGCACACCCGCACGCATTGCTCCGCCCCTATCGCTTCTAGCCGCCTCCTTCTGGCCTGCTCGCCATCCCACGAAGCCCCTGGGTAGACACCAGAACCCCTGGGTCGCTGTTCCACCACTGCTAGCCGCTTGAGTCGCCCGCCTGAGCTGCTACAGGCTTATCGACTCACCTAGGCTGTTTCCAGCTCAATCACCCGTCGGAGTAGTCTCTTCAGTCATCAAGCAGAAGCCGAAGCTAGTGGGTCTCATAGCCACTGTTTGGCGCGTTTCCAAGCCCTTCCAAATCTCGCTTGGTGGTCTCACTTTGGAATTTATCGATCCTCGACGCGTCCCCGTCGTTGTGGTCCGAGCAGATCGTTAATCAAGTGAGTTTAACTCACTAATCCTTGCTTAGTAAGTTAATGACATTTAAGGGTTGATTAGTTTAAGTTAAGTATGATTTAGGTGGATAGTTAGAATATATTAGCAATTTAATTGTTCAATATTACATGTTAGGTGGTTAGAGTAGTGTAATTATAAAAGGGCTAGTACGCACACCTAGAAGGGGGTGAATAGGTATATATAAAAATTTATTCGCAAGACTTAATAAATTGCCTTTTAAAATGATTGACTAGGGATGTAAATAGCTTTGAATAATTCTATAAAAAAATTATATAAAGCAATGAGATAAGGAGTTAAGAAAAAAAAATTGGAACACAAGATTTATAGTGGTTCGGCTTAATCTAAGCCTACGTCCACTCTCTCACGTTGACAACCCACTAGCTGAATTCCATTATGAATCAAAAGAGATTATACAACTTGTGATATTTGACTTCCTCAGTGGAGAAGCTAGTCTCTTCACAAAGTCTCACTATGTGCTTCTTTCTTTTGTATACAGATTGAGCTCAATGAATTGAAAGAACAAGGAACTAAGAGATTCAGACTTTAAAATTCTTCTTTCACGCACTGCTTCAAACAACTGAAGAGTTCGCCTTAAATACTCCTTCATGCCTTTACAATCATTGGTACTTTCCAAAGGAATTCTTCCAATCTACCCATTGGATAGAATTAATTAAGGTGATCTCAAGTCGTTGAAGGATTAGTGATGAAAGCCCGTCAATCCTGTTCGCTCATACAATCAGGATCTTTAGTTTTCATAAGTAGAACCTTCCAAGTTTGCTCACCTTTCAAAAGATCTTTAAATCGGAGTAGATTCCAATAAGAATAATTAATCTTACTGATGATGAATCCAGCCAAAAAGGTCTTCTAAAAACCATACGAATCGAATCCTTGAAGATAATCCATCATCTGGATAAGTCTTCTCTCTTCGTCTGGAAACTGTCAGTGAGAGTAGATTTTGAGTCTTGAGTCTGACGGTCTTCAGACTTTGACAACATAGTCTAGAGTTCTTTAGACCTTAACACTTGAGTCTCGAAGTCTTTAGACTAGACTGATGGAAACGTTTTGTTAACTTCAAAACAATAAATGAGTTTTCTCCAACAATCTCCTCCTTTTTTATGGTGACAAAACTTTCCTACAGATTTCAAAACTTTTGTCCTACAAAACAACACTTGAGCAATACATGATAACTTATAAAAATAAGTTGATTAGGACTTGGATAGTATCAATTATGCAACTAGAGAAAACATGTTAATCCTGTAAGATAATTATCCATCCACAATCAGTATCTCAGGCTAAGTTATTGCAAGCATCAAAGATTCAAATCATGATAGCAGTAAAGATCCAAAGTCAAAAGTCTACAACCAAACAAAATACCAAAGTCTGAAAAAGGTCATCAAAAGATTCTAAAAAGGTCATCAAAAGATAAAGTCAAAGTTAAATATGCACAACTTCTCCCCCTTTTTGTCAACAGCAAAAAATGGAGAATAAGCAAAAAGAGTTGAATAAAAATAGTGGTGTGAAAATCATGGCTGTTTTGGCAAGCGAACAAGCTGGAATTCCCCCATAGAACTCATTGTCTTCTCAAGCTTTCCAAGAGTCTCCTTTAGTTGCTGTAAATCTTCACCTTTTCACAATATCTTACACTCGATTCTTCAGGCCGAGTAACTGTTCTTGCAACGAAACTGAAGTAGCTAAGAAAGCCTTTTTGAGATCTTTTATCTCATACCCCAAACCATATTAATGTTTCTTTAAATCCAGCATAATATCCATCATTCTTGAAAAGTCCATTGATTGTGCTAGTGTAGCAGTAGGTCCAGCTGAATATGTTCCCGGAGTCTTGAGATTTGAGGGTTCTTCAGCAGTTCATCTATTATGACTAGGAGTGAATGCTTCAAAGTCCGGTTTTGGATGGTGAGAGGCATACACATCCTTTGGATCTGCTACAGATCGACTAACATCACTAGTTATAATAGGTGAAGAAATACCTCGTTTTTCAGCAGCTCCCCCTGTTTGTGTGCCTTCAGGTGGAGAAGTGAATTCTTCTTCCTTTTCTGCTTCAGCTTCAGCATCAGAGTGATGTTTTTCTTTGTCTTTCTCTTCAGCAGTTCCACTCCTTGTCTTTTCTAAATCACTCAACAATGATACAGCCAAGGTAAGCTCAAAGGAATCATCTCGAGCCTCTTCTTCTTCTTCTTCTTCTATTCTCCTCTCTTCTTCACTTCTTCTTCCTTCATCTCTCTTCTTTGTCTCTTCCCTAGTCTCTCTTCCTTCTGTCTTTTGAAAGCTAACATAACTCTGTAGATTGCGAAGGGCAAAGGCAGAGAGAGTGATGTCATCCTCATCATCTTCATCTTCCAAGATAAGGGCTCTCCTCTTCTTGATAGGTTCTGTCATTGGTTCTTTGCCTTTCCGTTTTGATGCTGCAGAGCTTTGCTTTGCCTTGATAGGGGATTTCACCTTCATTCGCTCTAACACCTTGTTGAGTTCCTTCAGACGCATTTTGGTGACCATCTTCAATCCAATTACCATAGGAGCAATGCTTCGCAAGCACAAGGGAGCAGGTAAATGAATGTTGAAGTGTCTGAAGATTTTTGTGATAAGAGCAGAGTATGGCAGTTGTCCATTGTCTTTTACCATTGTCCTGTACATGTGCATCAAGATGGTGTGAGGTAGAGAGAACTTGTAGCCAATGTTGATGGCATACATCAACTTTGCTTCAGAACGAGACACATCAGTCTTGGATGTTGATTTTGGACGAATGCAGTTGATCATGATTTTATGCAGCAAGATATTGGAGGCATTCATCCTAGTGTAGGAGATCTTGCCTTCAGCAAATCTGTCTTTTACCAATTATAGTGTAGCGTAAGCAGCTGACACACTGATTGGTTGGAAACACGCTCTTTCCACCCCCAATCAAGTTAGCCAAACTGTCCACATCGACCAACAATTCCTTATCCTTAATAATAAAGGAGAATCTATTCGCATCCAAAAAAGATAGATTCAAATAGAAATAGGCCGTGAGTTTTGGATAAGCAACTGTTGTCTCAGAACAAAAACTCTCCAATTGAAGAAGTGCAAACTTCTCCCTCAAATTTACTTGCACAAAATCAAGAAAATCAAAAGCAACACTTCTATGGTCCATAACCTCTCTCTTCATCAATTTTGAATAAACCTTTTTGTGGTCCTTTGATCTAAATAGACTCACTCCATCACCACTAACATTTGCAGCCACTCCCATCCTAGGCTGGAAATGTGTGAATATTCTTTCGTCATCGTCCTTTCCTTTTGGCTGATTAAACGTGCCAAAACATGGGTCACTAAGAAAATTAGCAAAAGTCTTTTCAGCCGACCCTTTTTTCGCAATGCCCAACTTCTCAATATCGCACACGAATAAAGTTTCATTCTTGTGGCCTCTCTCGCTCAGGTACTCATCGATCAAAGACATAGTAGTACTTCATTCTTTCAACTTAGAATAAAGCTTGAAAGCAACTTTAAGTGTCAGCGCTCTTACGAGTTCAACTTCTTCCATTATTTCTTCTTTTGGTTGAGACGGTGGAGGAGACTGACGCTGTTAAGAATGTTGTTGCTGACTTGGTCGCTACTGTTGAGAAGAGTCATCTTCCTTGGTCAAATCGAAGTGCATAGGACCCTTAGGCATGTGCCGTGGTCCCCTGCTTGCGATTTTGGAAGACTTTTTTGAAGACATTGTCGCTTTATGAGAGAAATCCTTGAACTTGCTCGAAAAAAAAAAAGGTGAAATCTTTTGAAATAAACTAGAGAGAAAATGAGTGAAAGTGGAGCTTTGTATTCTAGGGTTTGAGAGAGTGTAAATGGAGAAAATGAATTTCGACGGTATATAAAGCAGATGAAACGATGTATACGGATCGTCATAAAGGAAAAAGTAAAAACTGCATTTTTGAAAATGAAAAACTGCCATAAATTCAAAAACCGAAAATGATAACTTCTAAAAATAATTAAATAACGATTCAAAAATTAAACGTACCTTTTTAAATTTTTATCCAAAAAAATTAAATTGCTAGTACCAAAATAACTTACAGTCGTAACTCTTAGTCATTTGAGTCTGAACACCTTCAGACTTTACCTCTGAGTCTTGAACACATCTAGACTTTACTCGATAGAAGATGTGATGTTCAATTTGGTGCAAATAGACTCAAATAAGCTTTTCTCTAGTGGCTTTGTAAATATGTCTGCCAGCTGATTCTTCGAGTCAATAAACTTTATCATAACTTCTCTATTCTGAACATGATCTCTAATAAAGTGATGTCGACTCTTTATATGCTTTGCCCTTAAATGAAGAATTGGATTCTTTGTGAGATTTATGGTGCCGGTGTTGTCACATTTGATCTCGGTGCATGATTCTTTAATTCCAAAGTCTCTTAGCTATTTTCGAATCCACAAAATTTGAGAGCAGCAACTTCCAAGAGCTACATATTATGCTTCAACTGTTAAAAGAGCTATAGTACTCTGTTTTCTTGAAAACCATGATACTAGCTTGTTTCCAAGCAATTGACATGTACCAGAAGTACTCTTTCTGTCCACTTTATAGCCTGCTAAATTCGCATATGAATACCCAGGGAGAGTAAAGTGTCATTCTTTTGGATACCACAGACCTAACTTTGAAGTTGGTGCAATGTATTTGATAATGAGTTTTGAAGTAGCTAAGTGAGATTCTTTGGGATTTGATTGGAATCTAGCACAAATACAAACACTAAACAAAATGTCAGGTCTAGATATAGTAAGACAAAGACGTAAACCAATTATGCTTATGTATAGCTTCTGGTTTACACTCTTTCCTTCTTCATCTTTATCCAGCTTCGAAGAACTTGACATAGGCGTGTCTTTTTGCAATTCTCCATCCTGAACTTCTTAATGAGATCATTTGCATACTTTTATTGGTGAATGAAAATTCATTCCTTTGATTGTTTAACTTGTAATCCCAGAAAGAAGGTTAACTCACCCATTATACTCATCTCAAATTCATCCTACATACATCTTGAAAACTTCTTGCACAGATTTTCATTAGGTGAACCAAATATAATATCATCGACATAAATCTGAGTAAGTAGAAAATCTTTGCCTTCTCTTTTAATAAACAAGGTGGTGTCTACCTTTCCTTTAACAAAACCATTTTGAGTTAGGAATTTACTTAACCTTTCATACCAAGCTCGAGATGCCTGCTTTAATCCATATAAGGCCTTTTTCAGTCTAGAGACTGAGTCTGGCTTTCTTGGATCTTCAAAATCAGGTAGTTATTCCACATAGACTTCTTCTTGGATAAATCCATTTAAGAATGCACTTTTTATGTCCATTTGGAATAACTTAAAATTTTTAAACAAGCAAAAGTAAGTAATAATCTAATTGCTTCTAACCTCGCTACTGGTGCATACGTCTTGTCATAGTCTATCCCTTCTTCTTGCATATATCCTTTGGCTACAAGTCTTACGTTGTTCCTGACCACTTTTCCTTTCTCGTTTATCTTGTTCCTGAAAACCCATTTAGTTCCAATAATAGACTTACCTTTAGGTTTAAGAATAAGTTCTCAAACATCATTAATGCCGAATTGTTTGAGCTCTTCTTGCATAACTTCAATCCAACTTTCATCAACCAAGGCTTCTTCTACAGTTTTGGGTTCAATTTCATAAACAAGTGCTAAAGCACTAGACTCTTCACTCCTTTTGGATCTGGTACGAATTCATTCATCAATGTTGCCAATGATAAGTTCCTTGGGATGACTTGACTTATGCTTTCAATTGCTGGTTGGTTTGTGAGTCTGCCGATCCTTTGTTTCAGTTGAATCTTCTGGTTCATCTTGTTGTTAAACTTCAGGAGTCTGAACCACTTCGAGGAAAGTAGATTTTGCAATATCTAAAGCAGGTTCAGGTTCTTCAAGTTGAGTTTGATTCAGTTGATTATACATTGAGTCTTGAAACTTGACGTTCATAGATTCTTCCACAAACTGACTCTTCTTGTTGATTACTTTGTAGGCTTTACTTGAGGTTGAATAGCCAAGGAAAATTCCATCATCTGATCTTTCTTTAAACTTACCAGTTCGATCATTTGCATTCTTTAAAATAAAACACTTACAACCAAACACATGGAAATAAGAAACAATTGGCTTCTTTCCTTTGAATAACTCATAAGGAGTTTTCTCTAGAATGGGCCTTAAGAATACTCTGTTAATGATATAACAAGTTGTAGAAACTACTTCAGCCAAAAAATGAGATGAATATTACTTTCAATTAAGAGTGTTCTAGCCATTTCCTGCAAAGATCTATTCTTTCTTTCCACAACCCCATTTTGCTCTGGAGTATACGGAGAAGAGAACACATGCTGAAAACCAGAGTCATCACAGAATTTTGCAAAGTTTTGGTTTTCAAACTTACCTCCGTGCGTATGCTTGAAATAGCATAACCTTTCTTATTTTGTACCTTCTTAGAAAATTTTGAAAAGTGAGAATGCTTCAGACTTACTTGCCAGGAAGTATACTCATTTAAAACGAGAATAGTCGTCCACGATTACTAAACAATATCTCTTTCCACCAATACTTTGGGTTCTTATTGATCCAAACAGATCCATATGCAGAATTTGCAAAACACGATCAGTAGAAACCTGATTTATAGATTTAAAGGTACTTCTAACATGTTTTCCTAATACTCATGGTGTGCATAATTCATACTTTTGATACGACAGGTTGGGCAGTCCACGAACAAGCTTCTTGAAGGAGATCTTGGTAATTTGCTTCATGTTGACATGGCCAAGCTTTCGATGCTAGAGATTTGCTTCATCTTGAATGGATATTAGACACTGAGAGCTTTTTGGTTTTATATCCGGAAGATAAATATTCTCATGTCTTCGTCCAGTGAATGATTGAGATAAATGTTTACCAATTCCCAAACAAACTCCTTCTTGGAAATTGATCTTGAATCCAGTGTCGCACAGTTGACTAATGCTAAGAAGATTATAATTCAAACCTTCTACTAAGGAGACATTGTTGATTGTGAGACTTTCAATCCTCACAGTTCCACATCCAACAATCATTCCTTTACTGTTCCACCAAAATAAACTTTTCCTCCTTTTATTTGCACAAGCTTTATAAAACAACTTGAATCTCCTGTCTCGAGCAGCCACTATCCAAATACCATTTGATCTTTTTCTTGATAGTGACCTGCAATCATACAAAGAATTCATGCTTTCTTTGGTACCCACACTTTCTTGGGTCTAAGGGAGTTAGTACGAAACACAGTCTTTGCCAATTCCTTCTTAATATGTCTCCAAATCATGGGATATTTCTTTCTCAAAATGTCCTAAGCCGTTACATTTTGAACATTTGAGAGCACTTCGGACAACAGATTTTACAAAAACTCTTTAAAAATGATTTCTATAAAACGTTTTTGTTGGTCTTTGTTTGATTCTTTCCTTAACCTTTGGAAAATCAATTAGAGGAATGGTTTCTAGTGTCATTCCCAAACCAGATTGATTGCAATAGGGTCTTTGTACTGAAAGAATCTTTTTCAACTTTTCAAATCCTATCGAAAACCTTTTTGTGATATTTGAAAAGTCCTCTTTCAAAAAGATATTTTCTTTCGAAAGAGAATTTGCATTTTCTTTCAAATCAACAAAAATTTTGTCTAAATTTTCAAAATTTTCTTTCCAAGAAATTTCCTGTTGCTTCAGTTTGGAGTTCTCCTTGTTTAGCTCGAAAATTCTTTTAAGAGCTATTTTGAGGCTAAGACAAATTTCATCTATATATTTTGAGACTTTAACGGGAATTTTAGAATTACTAACCTCGACTTCACTGTCTGAGTCTGAATCTGAATATGAGTCTATCTCAGAGTCTGAGTTTAACTCTGAATTTACCATCAGACATATGTTTGCATACTCTTCATCACTTTCCTCGCGTTTTGTATCACTCCATGTCTCTGCTTTGAGAGCCTTCTTGAATTTCTCTGCTTTTTCTTTCTTTTTCTTCAATAAAGGGCAGTTGGGTTTGATGTGCCCATTTTTCTTACATTCGAAGCAAATCACATCTTTGTTGGTCTCATTATCCTCATTTGATTTCTTCTGAAATATTTGATTACCCTGCTTCTTCCAGTTAAACATTTTTCCCTTCATGTTTAACTTCTTGAATCTCCTTATCATGAGTGCTAGCTCTTCATCATCCAAGTCATCTTCAGAGTCTGTATCAGCAGAATCATCGTTAGATTTGAAGACTGTATCATTAGAATCATCGTTAGATTTTAAGGTAATTGACTTCTTACCTTTGGGATCTTCTTCCTCATTAATTTGCTCTACTTCATATGACTGAAGTGTGCCAACCAATTCATCTACATAAAGAGGAATGATCCTCTGGGTTTCTCTTATAGAGGTCTTTACATGGTTCCAGTCTTTGGAGAGTCCTCTCAGCAATTTATTGACCTTCATTGATCCTGAGATTGGCTATCCCTGATATGCTAGACCGTTTATAATTTCTGTAAAATTACTAAACATGTCAGTGATGAATTCTCCTGGTTTCATCTTGAATGCTTCATATTATTCGAGTAGAATATCGATTTTTGTTTCTTTAACTCGATCAGTTCCTTCATAAGTGACATGCAACCTATTATAGACTTCTTTGGCTGTTTCACAAGATGAAATTCTGTTATACTCAGTAGGAGATAAAGCACAATATAATGAACAAATTGCTTTCGCATCAAGAGTTTGTCTCTTGGTTATCTCTGCTTGTGTCAATTTTCCAGCATCCGCAATTTCCTTCCCAGATGTTAATGTAGCTTTAGGAATAATTCATTTTTCTACCACATCCCATTCTAGGGGATCTTTTTACCTCAGAAATGCCGTCATCTTGTTTTTCCAAACATTGTATTACTTCCCATCAAAGTAGGGAGGTCTGGTGTTGCTTTGGTCTTCAACCAAACCTGGAGCCAAAATACTAGCCATAAAAGATCTTTAGCTCAAAAGTAAAAACACTTTTATAAACTGAGCACTTGGCTCTAATACTAATTGAAAAAGCTAGTACGCACACCTAGAGGGGAGTGAATAGGTTTATATAAAAATTTATTTGCAAGACTTAATAAATTGCCTTTTAGAATGATTGACTAGGGATGTAAATAGCTTTGAATAATTCTATAAAATAATTATATAAAGCAATGAGATAAGGAGTTAAGGAAAGAGAATTGGAACACAAGATTTATAGTGATTCGGCTTAATCCAAGCTTACGTCTACTCTCCCACGCTGACAGCCCACTGGCTGAATTCCACTATGAATCAAAAGAGATTATACAGCTTGTAATCTTTGACTTCCTCAGTGGAGAGTCTCAGCTAGTCTCTTCACAAAGTCTCACTATGTGCTTCTCTCTTTTGTATACAAATTAAGCTCGATGAATTGAAAGAACAAGGAACTAAGAGATTTAGACTTTAAAATTCTTCTTTCACACACTGCTTCGAATAACTAAAGAATTCGCCTTAAATACTCCTTCATGCCTTCACAACTGTTGGCACTTTCCAAAAGAATTCTTTCAATCTACCCATTGGACATAATCAATTAAGGTGATCTTGAGTCGTTGAAGGATTAGTGATGAAAGCCCGTCAATCTTATTCGCCCATACAATCAAGATCTTTGGTTTCCCTAAGTAGAACCTTCCAAGTTTGCTCACCTTTTAAAAGATCTTCAAATCAAAGTAGATTCCAATAAGAATAATCGATCTTACTGATGATGAATCCAGCCAAAAAGGTCTTCCAAAAACCATACGAATCGAATCCTTGAAGATAATCCATCATCTGGATAAGTCTTTTCTCTTCGTCTGAAAACTGTCAATGAAGGTAGACTTTGAGTCTTGAGTCTGGCGGTCTTCAGACTTTGACAACATAGGCTAGAGTTCTTCAGACCTTAACACTTGAGTGTCGAAGTCTTTAGACTAGACTGATGGAAATGTTTTGTCAATTTCAAAACAATAAAAGAGTTTTCTCCAACAAATTAGAGCCTAGATAAGCTCTAGTATTTATCTAGAGTGGTTCGAAAATTTTTTGGGCCCGTCTCGGCTTTTAATTAGGCTTTTCCGGCCTAAGTGTGCATTATTAGTATTTATTAATTATTTTCCGTAATTCTTTAATTATTTATTTATTTTCCGAAAATTAGTCTGGGATAACCGATGACTGGAATTTTATGCTGATTGCAATGGTGTGATTGAATTATTTATTTGACTGCTATTTTGTGCAAATTGAGTGTGATTTGTGATTTTGGATATTTATCCCAAAATTTATTAATTTCAGTATTTAATTAGAAAATTACCGAGCGTCGGTTTATAGCGCCAAAAATGTTTTGTGGACTACTGAAAATAGTGAGATTTTATAGAATAAAGATATTATATTTTTGGCTCAGACCGACTGTGTACCCACACACGATTATTTTTATCGGGTATTTTTAACATGAAGAAAATAGGCCAAGACATTATTTTAATTGAGGAATTGAAGTGGGAAGCTCAATGTCCTTGGCCGTGAGTGAATAATCGTGTGGTGGTTTATAGTCGTGGTAAGAGAATTATTGAAGGATGAGGTGACGTATGTTGTGCATGACAATATGGAATGGGTCAAGAAAACTGCTGAAACAGGCTATGCCTATAGGGCCATGATTTACCGCCTAATTTGGAATAGGTTGTGCCCATCGGGCCATGATTTACCGCTGGACATTTAGTAGGCTGTGCTTGTGAGTGGCCGTGATTAATAATTGGAATGAGTATTTGATTGTGATTTATAATGAGACATTCCAATCGATGAATGATGTTATTGCATGTATGAGATATGAATTACCAACGTGCAGGAAGGAACTGAGGCAAAGGTAAGTCCTTTAACTCATGCTTATGCTTAGGCAGCCTTTTGGGCGTATTTTCTTCCTAATCGGGGCTTAGGGGATTGAACTTGCTGAGACATCGTCTCACCCCGTCATGGGATAACAATTTCAGGTCCCTAGATAGCAACTCCTCCCAATCATTTTGGTCAGCCAAAGAAGGTTACGGAGCAAAAGTGTTTCATTCCGCTTCATGGAAGCCCAGGGGGGTGGGTATATGAGTTGGTGAGGTCCGTGGTCTGGGTCGATGCGAGTCTACCCAAAAAGGTGCCCCATCGATACAGATTATGGTATCATCAGGAGCAGAATGGACAAAGAGGGGCCCATATTGAAGTTTGAGGTTCCTTTATATATACTGGAGGTTGCTTTTGAGAAAGGCACAGCAGATCCCCCTGAAGGTTTAGTGGTAGACCCGGATCTTGCAAATCCAAGAACCCCAGTGTACTTAGCTGAAGGCTCCAATGTGGATGAGGAGGAGGATAAAGATCTGTAGTTTATGACCCCCCCCCTCCGTTTTGCAGACTTCGTTTTTATAAACTGGTATTGTATATGACATGGCTTGATATATGTATATATAAGCATGTTGGAGTTTGAAAATTTATGGCCCTGCTTCTCTACCACATTTTGTTTGTTGTCTGGGGAAATTATTTATTTGCTTCCGCATGCGCAGTAAAATGAAAGGGTCGGTGATGCGTCCTAGAACGTCACTTTTTAATTGATCACAGAGGGATGGACACGTGCTCGAAGGATCGGGGCGTGCTAAAAAAGAAAATATATAAAAACATAAATAAAAATAAAAATAATAAAGGGTGAAAGATGAAAAACCCTAATTTCTTTCTAACTTCCATTCTACACAATTTTCCGCCCTCTTCTCGTCGGTCTCTTTCTCTCTCATCAATCGATTCTAGCAGAAACGAACTCAAATTGATCGATTAATCGATCAAGGTAGGTAGGTGTCCATTCCTTTGTCAATCGCTTCATGAGATTGGGTATTTTTTTTTTTTTAATTGAAGTTGAGCTTTGGATTTTTTATATTATTGGAACAGAATGTAGCTAAATTTGTCAAATTGAAACAATTAATGATATTAACAAATGATGGATTAATATTTTTAGTTTAAATTCATTCTACGCTCTATTTTTATTATTTATTTATTTATGAAATTGAATCTAATTAATTTGATTGAAATAATTATAAAAATGGTAATTTATCATGTATATATAAAAATATTTATTTAATATACAACGTGTTTCAGAGTGTCGAAATCCTCTATTTTTGACAAATGACATGTTGATGTGTTATGTCGTGTCGTATCGCATGCCACATGTTAATGTTGGTACTACTCAGCCTTTACCTCATATGGTTTTCGTTTGATGTAGTGACCGATACATTTCAAAACTAATCTCTTTCGCATGAATTGGTGATTGAGATGCTGGAGATACCCAGCAAATCTTTAATATGGAAGGTTGAATGCAAGTATCTCTTGAACTTCTGAATTGCAACATCATCATTTCCCATAATAAGTATATCATTGACATAAATCAATAAGTAGATCGATGAAGTACCTTTGACCCATGTGATAAATGCATAATCATGCTTGGAGTGTTGGAAACCTGCATTCGTAAGTGCCGCAATAAACTTTACCTGCCACTGTCGAGAGGCCTATTTGAGTCCATACATAAATTTGCAGAGACGGCACACTCGAGACTCCCCCTGTCTACGTAATCCTTGTGGAAGTTCCGTGTAAATTTTTTTATTAAGGTTGCCATGAAGAAAGGCATTATTGACATCCATCTGATGTAAGTCTCAATTACGTAATACAGCAATAGATAGAAAAGAGCGAACAATCACTTCTTTAGCGACAAGAGATAAGTTCTCATGATAGTGAAAACATTCATGTTACGTGAATTCTTTAGCGACGAGTCGAGCCTTATAACGCTCAAGTGAACCATATGCCTTACATTTTATTTTGTAAACCCATTTGGGGCCAATAGGCCTTCTATGGGAGGGCAGAGGAATGATGTCCCAAGTATTATTCTCTATAAGAACAGCTATTTCTTTTCATGGCCTTTTGCTAGCAAATATCACACGTTGCTTCCTCATAGGAAGAAGGTTCTTGTTCTTCAAATATCCGACTGATGCAACACATGTGTTTTGGCAATAATCAATTGAAGGAAACATAGGAGGACACCGAATATTGCATACGTGGAGTCCCCAAGGTAGGGCAGATATAGTCCTTGGTCCATGTAGTCCTTAGTCCATGTTGGGGGACAAACCTATTGTCCTAAACGTATAGGCCTATTAGCAGCTAGTGATAAGGGTCCAATATGATGCTGTTGTGATGATAGAGAACCATTATTGCTTTGCCGTCATGATAAACTTGAACTGAAGAAGAAATTCTTTCCCAGCGGCAGGGAAAAAATTCAAGAATTCTTTGTTCTTTCTTCAATATAGCATAGCTTAATAAAAAAAATTTCAGAACGTTCATTCGAGCCAAAGTATGCGTATATGGAACATCCATAAAACGAAATTTTTTTTGTATGCATAAAAAAGAATTTATGCATATGGAAATCCACTTGACTCAATTTAGTAAAAAACAAGTAAAAGTAACAATCGTTGGAGATCTGTTTACTGCAAAAAAAGAATAAGAAGACCCTATAGGGGGATCAGGAGACCTAGTAGATAAAGCAGGAGATCCATGGCATGTCGTCGCAGGACAATAGTCGATGGATGGTTGATTCGGTCAATCAAAATGTACTCTGGCTGCATAGAAATATCCTTACTTTTGATCTAGGTTGTTCAATCAGTAAGTTCTAGCATTGTCTTTGTCTTCTTCATTCTCACTGGGCGACCGAGGGTTTCTTCTCGAACCTCCTATTCGTTGCAAGGCGCGAAGGTCACCATGAGAGCAATCCAAAATCCTTGTCGGTGCAACAAGAACCATACTTTCTCCTCCCCCTTTATGTCCCAGCAATGGCTAGTTGCTGATTTTCTTCTTGGATGGCTAGCTGGAATATGTGGCCGAGCAGCAGCACTAGCTTCATGGCGAGGATTTGCAAACAGAAAGGTATGTAGCTCTCATTTAGGGCTAATAGGAACCAGATCACCTTCTCTCGTTCTTTAATCTCCATGTATTGCTTGAGAGTCGACTCCAGCCCTTCGAGTTGCTCCTCAGCTACCTTGAGCTCATTCTAGAGAGCCGAGAGATGGTTGAAACAAGTGATAACTAAGAGGTTCCCTTGCTTTAACTTAGTCAGGGCTTAAGTAAGCAAAAAAACCTTAACCTGGTCGAGTTGCCCATACATTTCGTTAAAGTGACACCACATCATTTTCGCATCTTCAGTCAGGGGAACCTCGGTGACAACCTCTGGTGTCAAGCAATTCCCAATCCACGTGTGCACTGATTGGTTGCATTTGCACTAATTTCACTGCATGCATTCGTCAATCGAGAAAGGGATGGATCCATTAAGGAATCCATCCTTATCCTTGGTAACGAGGGTCCATTGGAAATCTCTCACCCAAGTTGAATAATATATGGTCTAGCGAGTTGAAGAGTGATCAGTCGCAACTCTGGCCCGTCAGCTAGTGACATATAAAGAGCTTCGTCAGGTTTTGGACAGCTGGTGGTGGTCGGAAAAGCCAACGGTGTGAACTTGGGTGGAAAACTCATGTAGGGATTCGTTCCCAATCCACCTGGCTTTAATTCGGGTCTGTGACCCAGAGTTGGGTCTAGATCTCCATTTGGGCCATAGTAGGCCCACTGTTGATTAGGCTTGGTCTAGTGGCCTGTGGGCCTTTAACCAAAGCCCATGGTACATACGACCATGAAGCTAGAGTAAGGAGCTAGTTCGTGACTAAAGCAAAAGCAAATGGATCTTGGCCCCGTGTGGTTCAATTTTCCCAAGGGGCTTTGGGCCCCCAAAGCCCCTTGGGGAAAATATTTTGTGTTTGGCAACCATTTTCGAAAGCTCTTTGGCTTAATATTAGCATTCCCAATGCTGAAAGCCCAATGCAGGTCCAGACCAACTTTGAGCATTGGGCATTTCGGAAATGCAAGTTCACTATTCATCGTCGTTAGTGTTCATCTTCTTCCCCCTTCTTCCCCGTTCATCTTCGTCTTCCCCGCCGCTTGAGAGTTCGGCTTCTCCGACAGCCGCCACCACCGCGTGGGGGTCGCACGTCCCCGGTGACCACTGCCCGAGGTGGCAGGACCCGCAACCCAGGTGGCGTCGCTTGGCGCGCACGAGCCAGGCGACGCCGCCTGAGGTTCGAGATAGCCAGATTTAGCCATCCGGCAGCCAGATCTAGCCTCCGCGACCTCAGGCCGCCAAATCTGGTGGTCCGGCAGCCAGATCTGGCTGTCCGACGGTTGGCCGGTGGTTGGCCAGCAATTAGCCGGCCACCAAAATTTGATTTTCAGACTTAAATAAAAAATAAAAAATAGCAAAAGTCAATTACAACCGTGAATTTTATCAAACGGTGTTTATGCTAAGTTACCTTTCAATGCTACAATTTACCAAACGATGTAACATTTCCAAAAACCCCTTTACCGCAAAGGTATTTGCATTCTCCCAATGACATTTCCGCAAAGCCAAACCAAACGGGCCTGTTGAGCAACCTGCTCAACTTATTCCGAGATTTGATTGGATGATTCTTATATTGTAGGTAAGATTAGATTATGAATTTCACCGTCACTTGGATTTTGCATATTGAATGGAAGACTGAATTCCTTTCCAAAGTGCCAATTTTGTTCTGCAGGTAGTGATTTGCAGTAACAAAACAGAAAACAATTGAAGGCAACTTAGGAAGAAGAGAAAAAATTTTGCGGAAGTTGGATCAGAAACACTGCTCTGATGCCATGAAAGGAAATGTGGAACAATGGAGGAAAAGTTTTTCTAGATATTTTCATCATATCAAATGTACAAGTATGTACCGGTATTTGTAGCACAGGAAAACAAATCAGAAAGAATATACACACAATATTGTTTTTCCTAAAAATATTCCATATCTACGATTTGCTATATCAATCACAAGATTATAATCTAAACAGATCAGATCAGATTCTTTCTCCAACAATAATCAAGAGAGATCAACCCTTTGTCCAGGAAGAAAACAGAGCGAAGAGGAAATCAACGGAATGTGCATGCACTTCCCATTTGTGCTTCTTCTGTGTTGGCTTTGCTCTTAGAATTCTTATGACGAGCTAGTATGGCCTCGGGTGCTATCGTTGTCGTTTTTAAATCTCTCTAGCTCCAGTTCGAGCGACTGCTGTCCCTCTCTAGTGTCGTCGCCCTCTCTATTTAGTTCCCCGCAGGCATCATCCTTAGCGGAGACATCGCCCGGATTCACTTCCTTCTCGAATTTCGTCATCACAGCAAGTAGCAGCTGCTCTCGACAATCCCATGATTTGTCAGATTCCGGGACTGGTACGAGATATGTGGACTAAAGAAGGACCAGGTAGTGGAAGCCGCAGGTGGTGCGGCGGAAGTCCTGCATCGTGACGTTCCTCGACAATGAGGGCGGGGCAGACGTCGTCCCCATCTGAATCTACTTCCTCTATCTATTACTCATTCCTTCCTTCCTGATTCTTCTTCCTCAGGATCTTATGCAGTTAAAAACGTTTTTCGGGGGATCGAAAGGCTGGGATATATACGTTGTCTAGACTTAATCTCATGATGTGGAACTTCTTACGATTGATATTCAAGCAAAAATGCAATCATAGCGACAGAAACTGTGTTACTGTCAATTTGTTTGGTGTTCTTAGATATGCATCTTATTTGTTTTTGCTTTTTCCAGGAAAAGAGCTGGGACAACCACGTTGTGCGGTACCCCATTCGGCACCAACCGCAACCGGGAGAGCGATATTGAGCAACTAGGCGTCCAGCAGAGGAGGCATTCTGAAGGCAACCGGAAGAATTTTCATCAGATCTCTTACCCTCTCCTTAATGTCATGAGAGACTCTGCATTTTTCTGCACTGATTGATTGATGGGCGCAAGGATTTCTTGTGCAGGTCAATAGCCCAAGCATGGATATCCTGGTGGACAACTTCACAATGCAACAGATTGATAAATTGCTAGGCTCATACAAGGCCAAGGAGTACAGAATGAGGAAAATCCATATTTTTCCATCACAGTGGCGCAAATTACATCCTGAACAATTACATGAACCGGCAGGTAATCTCTCTACGTTAACACGATGAACCTGCCATGCCATGCATAATTTCTCTCCTATGTCTGCTCCTGCCTATGGGGCTGCTTATGGGGAGGAAGGACGTACATATTCCTCCACATAGATTAAAAATGAAAAGGAGAGAAAAAGAGACGGCAAAAAGAAAACGAAAGAACAGCAGAGAATCAATCGCTATACCCTTCCCGCTACTCGAAGCCGTCAGCCTTAAGCACGTCCCTTATCTCCATCTGGGACCAGGCCACGAACCCCCACCCTTCGAATCTCATAGGGCAGCTAAATGCATTTGGTAATGTTTATATTCCAGGAAACAATTTTTGAACAGAAATAGTTTTTTGTTTCTGTTCCAAAGAACAATTTCTGAGTATAAGAATGCGTTTGGTAACTGCAAAAAATTTCAACTCCAGGAACAGAAATGTGTTTGGTAAAAGAGCATCAACAATTGAAACCTTCTTTGCAAGTCTATGGCAGCTAAATGCTCGCGGTAGCACTCGAAAAGGCCAAGCCTCCTCTGTTCGGAGACTTGAACAAGCCTTGCGAGATCGGTGGGATGGGGATCGGCCATCGGTTTGTCTTTCAGTTTTTGAGAAGAGGAAAATAGCAAGGGTGAATTTTCACTCTTGTGCGCTTTATATTATGGGCTCTGATGAGTTTCTGGCCATTAGATATGCCCGACCGATCAAGGAATTTATGTGGAACTTTGTATTTCTAAACAAAATCTTGAGACAAAGATTTCGATACTTCCACATGACCACATACACATAAAAACACTTTTTTCCCTTCCTTCTTCGGAATATATAAGAATAAAATAAAACAGAAAAATAGGGAGAATAAATATTGCTAGTAAATGTGTATAATATATACCTATATATAACATTCCCTACCCTATTGCCAAAAAGAAAAAGGAAAGAGAGAAATCTTTTATTAACAAGTTTCTCTCAAAGAATTTGTTAAAAACATTTAATTAGGAATATTCAAATTTCCAAGATTGAGATTTGAAAGCCATTGACCATCCTTTGACCGAATATTTGCTTTGCAACAGGAGACAAAAGCAGACAGAAGAGGACTAGACGAAGAGTAGTGTTGTTCACAAAAGTGGAATGACCACGGTCGGCAACTGATTGTTTGAGAAGCTCAACGTTACTATTGACCAATTGAATCGGCCAAAGTATTTCGCCGGAGAAAGGTATGCCGTCACGGTATCGAATTCCGGCAAAAATAATTGAAAGATGCCATGTGATGTTCTTGCAAGGAAGAGTGGGAGCATCACTATAGACCAATTTAATCGGCCAAAGGAGTATTAACCTTGTCCAATAGAAGAAAAAGGTCAAGAGGAACTTCATCACTTGCTTTCTAATTGATGGATTTATGAGATGGGCTTAAGGCCCGTCCGCCCAAGTTGGGCCCAAAAGGGCCCGGCCCACGGGAATAGGGCCCGTGGATGGGGGAAGGTATAAAAGGGAGGAGAGAGAGAGTGAAGACAACCGTTGGAAAAACAAACGTACGCTTCCTCTCTCCCGCGCATTCTCTCTCAAAAACAAAAAGAAGAAAAATGCTTAAGGCGTCCCGTCTTCCCTTCAAGTCAAATTGGCATCATCGGATCAGAATTTCTTCCTCGATCTTCGGCATTGGTGTTTAATCTGTGGCTAACAAGGTACGCTCGAATCCGTGGTGTGCTTTACGATCGGTGATACGTGTTTTCCCGGGCTTCGTCTTCCGCATTGATTTAGGGGTTCGATTTAGTGTCGAATCCGGTTTTCGGGGATCCGTTAATCCCAACATTGGTATCAGAGCCCTAGTTCACGTTTTTCCCGACCTGTTTTGATGTTTTTGATTGATTTTTCGCAAAAACACTTCGGCCGTACGGATCGGGCGAGAAATCCCGACACCGGAGCGTTGTTCGGCCATTTTTATGAGTTTTCGTAAGTCGAAATCGTTTTCTGAATACATGGGGAGAAAGGCGACGTCGAGACGAGTCCGGCGACATGTCGCACGCCGCCGGGAGACGCTACACGCGCCCACACGCGCGGCCGGAAGGCGCTGCGCGTGGGCGCGACGCGCCCGGAAGCGCTGGCTTCGCCAGCGCATGCGCCACACGTGCCGGTCGGCGAACCGGCGCGTGCACGCCGCCGGGGCGGGCGGGCACGCGCCGGTCCGCGGACCGACGCGTGCCGGCGTCCACGCGATGACGTCATCCAACGGTCGGTAACCGCTCGGATGACGTCACCGATGACGTCATTGCCGACGAAGATTCGCCGGGCGATCCACCGGCCGGCCACCCGACCCGACCCGACTCGCGGACGCAGGCACGCGCCCGGCACGTGTCGGATGACGTCTGCGTGACGTCATCCCCCGCACGCGCGAGGCACGTGCGGTCGGTCCGCGCGAGCGGTCCGACCGACCCGACCGGTCCAACCGGTTCGACCCGTCCGACCCGTTGACCCGTTGACCGACGACCGTTGACCCGTTGACCGTTGAATTTGACCTTTGACCCGAAAAAAAAAAAAAAAAAAAAAAAAAAAAAAAAAAAAAAGGAATTTGTTTCTTTTTCATGTATGCCTATGTGGTTTATATGTAACCCATTTTTTTATTATGCATTTGTTGCATGAATTTTGGAAAATTATGTATTTTCCCTTATATGCATTATGGATTATAAGTGATCCATTTTTAGGTTCTGCATTTGTTGCAGGAACTATGATGCGTTATGCACGGTTACCTGCAATCCCGAGAACGGACGAGGGAAATGCAAGACTGAAAAGGCTGATGACAGAGTTAGCTGATTATCGGTGGCATGACGGTGATTTAGTATCACATGTGGTCAAGGTCAATCAGATGATACAGGAAATCATCTGGAATGGTTATCTTATGCCGGATTTTGAGAAGGTGCCGGCATTGATGAACACTCTTCCACCTAAATGGCAAGCAGTGTTAGATCGGCTATGGGAGGTCAACGTGGTCCCGAGTTATAGAAGGCTAATGGAAGCTTTTGTAAGAGAGTACTATAGGATTGAGTTGGCCAAAACTTCAACCCTTAGATTAAGCGCCACATGGCGCGAGTGAATGCGCCTTGGTGGCGACATGAAAGCTCTCCAAAAGTTTTTCCATGGTTGGCAAATGTGCCTTCGCTTTTCTCGATGTTTTGACCGATAGATTAGAAGGGACATTCCCTAATTATTTCTTAGATTAATTATGAGATGTTTTATGGGTGTAAATATCTCTTTCCATGTTGATATTTCTCTGTATATATTGCTTAGTGTAATGTATAGTTGTATTATGTGAAAGCATTATTATTTTATTGGATGTTAGATATTGTTGCTTTCTGTTACTGCTGATTGCTGTGGGTAATTAGCTGTGGGTAGTTTTAGAAGTTTTTGTAGCTTCATAGAATTCATTTTGCATATGACAATCATATTAATGATAGTTTTAAGTTAGGATTTTTGGAGGATGATTGGAACGCAGTGACCTTTTGATTCTGAAACCTTACTTAAAATTGTTCATTGATATGATGGGTCTATGTAAAAGTTGATGCATAAATGATAGGCATTAATTGTTCGTGCATATATGTCTGATGTGTTCGGATCGATGCTTTCAAAGAACTAAGAACGTAATTGCTGATATGAACGGCTACAATTGTGAAATATTGAATATGAAGATTCAATATGTGCTGGAAAAGCAAGAAGCACTAGAAGCTCTTGACCATATTATGGAAGATCTTGAGGGTGCCGTGCGCCACCTTGAGCTGGCTGAGGACCGCCTAACGACATTTGAGCTGAAAATAGATATTTTCAATGCTGGTTCTAGCTCAGAAAGGGCTTTGTGCTCTAAGCGCAAGCGTATTGATTCGTTCAATATGTGGGAATGCAAAGGATCAAGTCCTTGTTGCAAGAAATCAAGAGTTAACCAACACAAGAGAGGAAAACGTCCTCAAGTGAAGAAAATGTCAAGGGAAATGTGTTACAATTGTGACAAGAGAGGTCACTATGCTCGCGATTGTCGTGAGCCAAAGAAGGTATACACCTCTTGTACATTTAAGAACTTTGCTTATGTGTCAAGTTCTGAATTTTAATGACTGAATCCAATCCTTTGTGGACTGTAGATTCAGGAGCAACAGACCATGTAGTGAAGGATAGAGAATCCTTCGTGGAATTTTGACGAGTACCAACTGGAACTAAGTGGACCTATGTGGGAAACATCTCCAGAGCTGAAGTTAAAGAGATTGGCACCTGCCAACTGAACATGCGTGGTGGACGCACCTTGTTTCTACAAGATGTTCTGAATGCTCCGGAGATTTGTCGAAGTTTAAGTGTCTGTTTTGATGTTGGTTAAGCTTGTTTTTTGTATGAACTTCCATAATAAAGGTGTAGATTTGTATTTGGATACAAACTACTATGCTTGTGGTCACTTTCTAGATGGTTTTATTGTACTAAATGTTGACTATGGTGATGTCAATATGTTATTCCCTTGTTTCACGTCTTCTACTTTACATGATAATGATGTGAATATGGTGGCATGCTAGACTTGGTCATATGGGCCAACAACGTATGAATAGACTAGCCAAAGAGGGCTTGTTCGGCAACATTGAAAAAATCGATTTGCCCAGATGTGAGCATTGCCTAGTAGGGAAAACGACAAGGAAACCATTTAGAAAATGTAAAAGAGCTGAATTTCCTCTGCATTTAATCTATTCTGACATCTGTGGTTCAATGAATGTGAGAGGAAGGCATGGGGCTGTTTATTTCATCACTTTTATAGATGATTATACTCGATTCGGATATGTCTATTTGATTTCTTATAAATCTGAAGCATAAGTTGTTTCAAAAGGTTTATGAACTTGGTAGAGAATCAATTAGACAAGAAAATAAAAGCATTAAGATCCGATCGAGGTCGAGAATATTTATCTGATGAGTTCAGAAAATTATGTGATGAAAAATGAATAGAAAGACAGTAGTCTATTCCATATACTCCTAAATAAATTGGTGTTGCAGAGAGAATAAACAGAACCCTACTGGAAATGGTTAGGTCCATGATGGCGCATGTTAACTTACCTATTACTTTTTGGAGTAATGCGTTGTTAACTGCTGCCTATATACCTAACCCGGTGCCTTCCAAATCAGTTACTTCCACTCCATATTAGTTATGGACAGGTAGAAAACCGAACTTGAGTTTTCTTAAGCTATGGGGTTGTGCTACCTATACTCATGAGTCCCCTCACAAGTTTGGGAAATTGGGTCCCAAAAGAAAAGAAGAGTATTTTAATGAGATACTCCGAACACTCGAAATGGTATGTGTTCATAGGTGAGCAGGAAAGTAGGAGTATAACTGAATCTGAATCACGGGATGTCACATCCTTAGTGGATGAATTTCCTAAGAGGGGCGAAATAGGGGAAGATTACTTCCTATTTGAAATCTTGGATTAAGATAATGATATTATGGAGTTCGTCCAAGTGGGAGTAATATGAGAAATGATGAATTGAATTCAACTCATTCTCAATTACACCCACATAATGAGACGACATCATCATTATCTAATCCTAGTGGGAGCATTATGGGGAATGATGTGCTAAGTGTACAATCTCCCATATGGTGAACAAAGTCGCCAAAGTATTCCCCGTCGATGTTTTGACATTGAAAGGGAAACTTTTATGATTGCTCCACAAGATGAGAATGAGCCAAGAAATATTAATGAGGCTCTGAATTGCCCTAGTAAAGAAAAATGGATTAATGCAATGGAAGAGGAAATGGAGTCAATGAAATCAAACCAAGTCTGGGAACTGGTTGATTTTCCAAAAGGACGCAGAGCTATTGGGAACAAATGGGTTCTCAAAATAAAGCAAAAGGCCGATGGCTCGATAGAAAGGCATAAGGCTCACCTTGTGGCGAAAGGGTATAATCAACAGGAAGGAATTGATTATGAAGGATTATTTTCTCCTGTAGTGAGATTTACCTCGATTCGCATTATTCTGGCAATAGTGGCAAGTATGGATCTTGAGTTACATCAAATGGATGTAATGACTGCTTTCCTCAATGGAGAATTAGAGGAAGAAATATATATGGAACAACTTGTTGGTTTCATAGTGAAAGGCTAAGAAGAAAAGGTATGTCGACTTTTGGGATCGATATACGGCCTTAAGCAGTCATCGAGACAATGGTATATACGTTTTCATAATGCCATAATGGTATATGACTTTACAATGATAGATGAGGATTATTGTGTATATATCAAAAGATCCAAGGATCAATTTGTGATCATATCATTATATGTTGATGATATACTGATTGCCGGAAGCAATATGGAGTTTGTTAATACTGTCAAAAGTTGATTGTCTTCCAACTTTGAGATGAAAGACATGGGTGATGTTGCATACATTCTTGGAGTTAAGATTTCGAGATTGTAAACCCAAAGACACTCCTATTGCAAAAGGTGAAGGATTGAGCCATAGACTGTGTCCAAGGACTCCACAAGAGAAGGAACAAATGAAACATGTTCCTTATGCTAGTGCTGTTGGATGTACACTATGATGTGTACAAGACCCGACATATGTTTTGCAGTTGGAATGGTGAGTAGATACCAATCCAATCCAGTCCAAAGACAATGGAAAGCCGTTAAGAGAATACCGAGGTATCTAAAGGGGACTGCTGATTATATGCTGAGTCATTAAGAAAAGGATCTGCGACTCTGAGGTTATACTGATGATGATTGAGGAGGAGATTTAGATGAAAGAAAATCTATCTCTGAGTTTGTTTTCTTACCGAATAATGGCACCATATGTTGGAGTAGTAAGAAACAAAAGTGTATAGCCTTGTCCACGATGGAAACTGAGTTCGTGGCATTATCAGCAGCAGTATAAGAAGATGTTTGGCTTAAGAGATTATTGGATCATTTAGGTGTTATTGGAAGTGCTGCAGATTTGTTATTTGTTAACTGTGATAGTCAAGCAGCGAAAGAGTACACCAAAGATCCAAAATATCAAGGCAAGACCAAACATGTAGATACCAAGTATAACTTTGTTAAAAAAAATATGGTTGCACGAAAAGATGTGAACTTAGAGTACATACTACGCATAGAATGGTAGCAGATCCTATGATAAAGCCAGTACCTAGAGATGTGTTTTTTGTGGCCATGTGAAATCTCTAGGATTGCGTAGAGGCTGATGTACTGAATATTGAAATTTCCCTGAAGTGTTCACATTTGATGAATTTGTGTTTTCATCATTAATGCCTATGAATCTTTTGTTTGATCTTTATGCATCTTAATGCTCAGTGCATTACTTTAAGTTGAGAAAGTATGTCGGACAGATATGAGATTAGCCCACTCACACGGGTAATCGCCTCTATTTACTATGTGATAAATAGAGATGGGACTGTTTTTAAGCTTATTATCTAAGTGATAATCGAGAGCTCAAGCTTAAACCATGTATGTCGCCTTAACTGAGTGTTAAGATGAGGACATAATACTTACTATGTCCGAAAGTAAAATACCCCACATATTTTACTTTATCTGTCTAAAATGCCAGATGTGAGTTCTGATGAATTTTGTGAATGAGTAGATACGTGAACTCAAGTTAGACATTGGGTATGTCTGAACTATCATCTGTACGGTATTGAAGATGTAGACATACGCTCCATGGGAAAGGAGTTAATACCGTAATACGTATTTCATACTACGTATGCATGAGACGACCAATAAGAGTGGCAAAAGTTTGATCTCAACTTTTATGTCGTGTGAGACTCTTGAGGAAAAGAGTTCCTCAATTTTTAGTCCCCTCATGACTCTTACTTATTCTCAAGATTTCTATTTAGTGTTTGCTATCTTAGGATGTTGCCAATGGTCATGAGTTTGATTCGATCTAATGGGGCATTTCTAGAAAAGCAAGCTGAACTGAAATTGAGAGTTTGAAGGAAAGAGGAAGATCGATTTTGGAGAATCACATTATAGTTTTGTATTCACCGGTTAACCAATTATGACTGTCTTTGTGATAATCATAATTGTGAATACAATATATATCATTGTTTAAAAAGAGATCAAGAGAGATATAAATGTGATCGATCGATCTAGGATACTGCATACTAAATCTACTCAGGATGTGATGCCCATTATGAGCTGCTATATATTCCTAACAGATGTATGGCAACGAGCTCTCGAAGTATGCTGGTCGCACGGATTATTCACCGGTATGAATGTTGAAGAGAGGAAAAGAGGATTCTGTTCGGCCCACCATGTTAAGTGAGAGTCTATGATGGATTTTTCTCTGATGGGGCTGCGTAGGGCCTGTCCGCCCATGTTGGTTTTGTACCACCATGTGCGAGTGGGAGATGATGGATTTATGAGATGGGCTTAAGGCCCGTCCGCCCAAGTTGGGCCCAAAAGGGCCCGGCCCACGGGAATAGGGCCCGTGGATGGGGGAAGGTATAAAAGGGAGGAGAGAGAGAGTGAAGACAACCGTTGGAAAAACAAACGTACGCTTCCTCTCTCCCGCGCATTCTCTCTCAAAAACAAAAAGAAGAAAAACGCTTAAGGCGTCCCGTCTTCCCTTCAAGTCAAATTGGCATCATCGGATCAGAATTTCTTCCTCAATCTTCGGCATTGGTGTTTAATCTGTGGCTAACAAGGTACGCTCGAATCCGTGGTGTGCTTTACGATCGGTGATACGTGTTTTCCCGGGCTTCGTCTTCCGCATTGATTTAGGGGTTCGATTTAGTGTCGAATCCGGTTTTCGGGGATCCGTTAATCCCAACACTAATTTTTCCAACGTGCGCTTCCCTTCTTTTTGTGAGTGTTTGAGAAATCTGATATCAATGATTTGGCCCATCTCTAAAACATGCGACTTCCTTAACGCTAACAAATGAAGCTGAGTTCCAGAATTCTTTTAATGTTATATTAAAGGTGTGTTCGTTTACGGCAAAATATATATATATATATATATATATATATATATATATATATATATGTGTGTGTGTGTGTGTGTGTGTGTGTGTGTGCTTAAAATTAAAAAAAAAAAATTGAATTTCCTAACTCTTTTTTTTTTATCCTACTCTACTCATACTCTAACTCTCACTCTCAAACTTTTGTTTTGCCTCATTGTAAGGCGTGGAAATTGAAATCCACACTTAAAGCTAAATCATCTGCACCCCCAACCCCTTGAGAAAGTGGGGATTCAAACCCCCCACCTTTCTAACTTGAAAGGTGGAAAAGGATTCTTGAAAAATGATTTTAATAAAGCATTTTCCTTTATTATGATGTTTTCCTCCATATAAACACTCTAATTAAATTTGACACTATGCTCTCATTATTTCTTCAACGAATGATCATGTAGTGGATGGCAAGAGAACAGGAAAAGTACAAAAAAAAAGTTATAAACATATTATATTAATACCAATTCAATCATAAACATTTTAATTTGATCGATTTAATCATAATCTTTTCTCATTAGTACTAATTCAATTCATCCTGCCAATTTAGGCAAGGAATTGCTAATGTAGAAGACAGTGGTCTTACATGGCATACTCAATATTGACGTGGACAAATTTTAAATGATATAATATCTTTCTAAATTTTTAATTGTTTTTTCTTTTATTTTCTCTTTTATTTTCTTTCTATTTTTACACTTTTGGCCACGCGAGGTTGCCAGCCGACCATCCCTAGCCATAGGCTAGGGCCCACGTGCCCTTGCCAACAATAGTCGAGTGCCGCTGCACTTAATAAATTCAAGAGGTGTTTTTGGTGACTAATTGCCTTTTGCTTCTAAGTAACCAATTGCCTAATTAGCTAAAGCTTTTGAGGCTAATGAATCATCGTAGGGTTTCTTTTAGCTATAGTTTTGTGGAAGGAAAATTATCCAATCAACGATAAACCTATTATACGGATGCCAATTCATCTATAAATTTTCTAATTTTGTCACTTTAATCATAAACCTTTGACGAAACTGCAATACAATTATTTTGGCTATTTTTTGCCGGAAATCACTAATGTGGCAATTCAATTATTGTCGGCAATTCAACATAGCACATCACCATGTCAACAATTTAGTGAAAATTGACCTAAATGACTATAATGAAATTTCTTGCAAAGTTTTAGGATAAAGTTAGTAAAATTGAAAAGTTTGTAAGTGAATTGATATCCGTACAATTTTTTTAGGATTCATTAGATCATTTCTTCATTCCAAAACCCTAAGATATACCATATAAATACACGTTGAATGAGGAACATTACATGGGTGTTGTTGCAAATGTATCCCGGTGAATCCGAATCATCAAAAAGTAGTAGAGTCTAATGTGGGTCCCACCAGTCTAGTTCAAACTTGACTTTAGCATGTACACTGAGTTAATTGAATAACTCTCCATGATGAATAAAGTACGACGTCATGATCGGTTCCGCCGGCCTTTTTGTCGCATTCGAGACGTGTTCCGTGGAGAAACTTGGTTGATCGGGTTTGGTTCGGACGATTGAAATAATGAAGGACAGGAGATTGATTACAACGAATGCGGACACGGAAGTTACATCGGCTTCCAGGCATTTAAATAGATAACACCACAATTCAAGGTCCAGAAAAGTCATCACAGAAGCGTCCGAGACATTGAAGAAAAAAGGGTGGACCCAAACTCGACCTCGAAAAGAAAGTCCATGGTCAAATTTGGCACGTACGAGAGAGCCAATGAATCAATCCAACTGATAAGTTTAATGCCACCAATAATGAATCAAAACCCTAATTAAGGTCACATGCATCGATTTAATAACAATTACAATAGTAATCATGATGACGACGAAGATTTTATGAATAAATACTTTGGAGGCATTTAATAAGCACCTATTAAAAAATTAACATTTTCTTAAAAAAAAATTACTAAAAAAGTTATAAATCTATTACAATTATATAAATTCGGTCATAGACCTTTATTTTTTATCAATTGAGTTCTACACATTTTAAATTTCTTTTTCCTTTTTACTGTCAATTTAGTAATAGTTGGGAGTTAATCGGATAGACTCAATTGGCAGATTTATAACTCAATCGAGAAAAAAAAAGGTTTAGGACTAAAAATTAACACAATTGTAATACATTTAAAACTCTTTTAGTAATTTCCTATTTCTAAAGCTTTCTCCTCTTGCAAACAAGTATTTTTTTGGTATTCAAATTATTCTAAATTAAGTATACTCAATCAATTTTACGGGACACTCGTCAAAGTGGCCAATAATAATAATAATAATAATAGTGTTGATGATTGAAGATAGACGAGCTAGGGATTTGAGAACGCTTGAGTCGGTCAAAGAAGACATTGTCAGTCAATTAGGAGTCTGAAACAAGTTTGTGACCCTTCTTCCTGTTGGTGACGATGTTGCTCCCACAAACTGATGAGCTCATCCAAGCCTGAAGTGAAAACCTCTACTTCTAGTATCGAAATGCCCAAAAATGGCCAAGAGTCTTGAAAAATATTATAAAAAGAGCAAGATTACGATAAATATATATGTAATTGTTAACCAATAGGAAAGGGAAAGATTACGATAAATATGTATGTAATTGTTAACCAAAAGGAAAGAGAAAACATTCAACATTTTCCCTTCAGATATTCTGCCTCATGCGTTTTTTTTTTCCTTTTGATGCAGTGAGTAATCGATGTTGAAACTAATCTCTGGAGACGTTCGAGACACCGAAATGGGTCGCAAATTGAGAGAGAGAGAGAGAGAGAGCTAAACTTTAAGTACGATCCGGAAAATAATTTACATGGGTTATTTATTACTCGAGCTTCAATTCTTGAATTGGAAATCAAACATTGGATTCACTGTGAAATCATGATACATATCTCTCGTGCTTACTTGTTGTAACTGTTCAATGCCTGCAAATCGTTTTGAAAAGTTGAAGTGAATTGGAAGTATTCAAAAGCTATTGCTTTAAGTGACTTTTATTATAAGGATTAATATTATGAAAAACCCAAATTTATACATTTGTGACACTTTTTCCTTAAACTAATTTTTTAAATACAAAAAACCTCAAACTAGTATATTTATAATAAATTTACTACAAACTAATTTTTAACTACCAAAAAAATATAAACTTGTAGATTTGTAACAAATTTACCCTTCATTAATTTTTGTTAAATTAGATCAATATCTCGAAAAATCACAAATTGGTACATGTGTTATAAATTTAGGATAAAACCAAAACAAACTCAGAAATTTTATTGTAAAATTTAATAGAAACTAACAGAGGATAAATTAATTATACGTATACCATATTAGGGTTTTTTGTAGTCAAAGAATTAATTTTGAATAAATTTGTCATAGATGTAATAATTTGAGATTTTTCGTAGTATTAATCCTAATAATAATTTCTGCCAATTCAAG
The DNA here is from genome assembly GCA_014182375.1 of Eucalyptus virginea. Taxonomy (NCBI): domain Eukaryota; kingdom Viridiplantae; phylum Streptophyta; class Magnoliopsida; order Myrtales; family Myrtaceae; genus Eucalyptus; species Eucalyptus virginea. Next base: position 38,343,777 of record CM024520.1, read on the forward strand.
TTCCTTCCCTTCAAGTATTTCTCCTCGTCCAAACACACCAAGGTCATTAATCCACACCTTTCTCATCTTTACCGTTGTACGCGCATTGCTGCAGTGAAAGCATATATCAGCATTATGCATCATTAATTGTCAATTTTGTTTCATCAAATTTGAATTGCCGATTGAGAATCTTTCACCAGAAGGATTTTTGTTCATTTTTTGTTCCGGGGAACAAATGTAATGATTACCAGTAGGAATTATATCAATAGAACATAAGTAACAAATATGCTTTGACGGAATTTAAGCAATCATGAAACCTGATGACATGAAAAGTTTTGCCAGAATTTAATCAATAACAAAATGCAATGATAAAAATACAATGTCGAAATTTAACCAATGACAAAGATATCTATAATTATGACTAAAGTGTGGAAATTAAATAAGTAAAGATTAAAGATAAAATCACGAGAACTTTCACTTCTTAGATTGATTGATAGAGGGGTATAAAGAGTAGGTGATTGTTAAAGGTATACAAAGAATAGGTTGTGGTTATTTATAGCCCACTCTAGACAGATAATAAATAACTTCTTAACGGTGGTTACCAAAATTTGTATTACCCATTAACTCTTTTTATATAGAATAAATATCCATAAGAAATTTAAAATCCCTAAATTAGCGGCAACAAAATATGTCTACTCAGGAGTTATGTCTTCTTATCGATTGCTAGCTGTTGATGATTTTGTCATCAATTTCTTTGGTCTTGATAAAAGTTCTTGTCAATAATTGATGTTGTTTATGACTTTCATAACAAGTGGTTGATTTCCTCAAATTGTTGATTGTTCTGTTCATTGTTGACCAAACTCTGCTATTCAATTTTTTGATGGTGATGAACATGACCTATATTTTCCCCTTTTAGGCAAGATTAGCATCATGCAAGGAAATACTTCCTCCTTTTTGCAGTAGGTTTAGATAACTCTTGAGAATTTAGATGGCCTAATTCCCTTAAAAAAAAAAATCCTCCAGTTTATGTATAATTTCAATTTTGCCATGAACTATAGTTTCATATAGAAAGATTCCCTCATTTTTCACTCTGGTCTCAAATTTGTTCACTCATTAAAAAATGTTGATAATTTTTGCAAAATCATCAACATCAAGGCCTAAAGAATCATCATTAAAATCCATGTCTTCATCAATACCATCACCTTCATATAGAACAACCGTAGCCTCCTGATATTGATAATCTTGAAAAAACTCATGGCAATTTTTCGACGTGCGGATAGATTTAAGATAAGCATGAAAGTTAGCGATTGATATTCATTCGAAAAAAAAAAAAAAGCCTTGGGTGGAGTGGAGATTAGACTTAAAGTTGAGGGTTTATGAGGGAATTAGCTCGAATTTAGATTGATTTGCCCAATGTCACATCATACGGTGGATTTAAAAAGGGACATAATCTACTTGAATTGAACCGGGCCAAGTGTCTTACTAAAACGACGTTGATCAGCGAGGTGGCTGTGCATGCCCATGGAGGCCCAAACACAAAACAAGCTCGATCCAAAGTTACAACGCATCAAATTTGATACAATTAACGAATTTGGGTTGGATTGAAAACGACATTGGTCCGATTCCACTCTAAAACCAAAACTATTTAAATGGTTTCATTTACTTCACGGAAGGTTAATGATTTGAAAAATATTTTCCTACAATGATCATTTGTATTGCTTGGAATAATTAGTCAATAAAAAATATCTTCATTATCAATGATTAATTTATATTCAAATATTTTCGTGGATGATGATGATATTGTTCATTCATTTTTTTTAAATCATTTATTTTCATCGAAACAAACGATATGAGAGTAAGTAGTCATCATTTATTTTCATCGAAACAAATGATATGAAAGTAATCGGATTAACTACTTGTTAACCACTTACGAAGAAGGGTAGTTTCTGATGCTACTTCAAATTCACCTACTCTTTCTTCCTAGTTCATACCCCCTCTTTCATTTTTTTTTTTTTCATTTTAATTTTGTGTTTATATTCACTAAAATATTTTTAGGTACTGTTTAGAAATACGGTATTTTATGTGCTCGACACATAACAAAATACGCATATGTTGGAGAGCACCTTGCGAGAATAGAGGTCGATGATATAACGCGTTTTTTGGATCCACATTACAGTGCACTCAATATAACTTTTATTTTACATGCACGAGTTGCCAATTCTGAAAATAAAATTAAGAAGGCCTATTTTATAGTTATTGTACAAAAATTGCTATCGATTTTATGTTAATTTGACGTCTCTCGAATCAGCTATATCTGTACTTCTTCGCTTATTGGGGAAAAGGCGATGGTTTCTTTTCATAAAAGAATATGTTTTTAATTAGCTAGATCGAATACGCAAATTATAAATATAAAAAAAGTGATCCCCAAGTTTTTTTTTTTTTTTTTTTTTTTTTTTTGTGCGATGTCTAACTTATTAGAAAAGCCCTATTTCAAAAGATTAAAAAAGACAAGGAGTATGCTAGATGCATATTCACTCCTATTGCTAATAGCGAGACAAAAATTGCATTTCAATAAAATATTCTAGAACCAAATCAAACATTTTTGCACAAAAATGATAAATATGTATATTTATCATTACTTCCTTTATAGAATGTTCATTGCAAGATTGCTCACGATACATCATTTAATTTATATATAAAAGGAGAAATTGGATCGAACCGACTCAGATTGAATGCGACAATATAGAAAAGAACACAATGATAATTTCTTTTGTCAAAAGAAATTTCTATTCATTACCAAAATAATACATGAAATGATTCATAGGAAATCTCAAAATTTATTATAACAAGGCAATCCCGTCGAACTCAATGATATTCGAAACAAATTGCACCCCTTAATAGCGACTAACTCCAACAGTTCGCGAGATTAGATCCATTCGGCAGATATAGAGGGCGGCCTCGTTTTATTTTTGTGGAAAATACCTACTTTTAGATCAGCTAACACATACCCCAAATCGGAAAATAGCAACCAAAAAAAAATCAACCAAACTCAAGCGGCGCATGTGGCACACGTGCAGCCATTGCCACAACGGCAGGTGCCAGTGCCGGTGGCGACCTCCGTCTTGGCGCACGGGCAGGGGTTGCAGCTGCAATGCGCGCCGCACGAGCACCGCTTGTGAGCTTCGTCTCCGTCCGAGGCCCTGTTGTTCGACGTGCACCTATTCAAATTAAACGTTCGATCATTTCTTTAAGGCATTACAATTAATTATAACATACAGCTGGAAAGCATCCCAATTGATTAGCACATAATCCCACCGGTCCATCATATATATAGGTGTAACTAAGGCATGGCATTGAGTATTATGAAAAAGATAGTGCAAAGTTTCCTATGATGCACACCTGCAAGCGCCGCGGCCAGGACAGGGGTTGGGACAGCCGCACCGGTCGTTGCAGCCAGCCGTGGTTCCGCTCCGATCCGCCATCTTCTTCAGCTCTTTCTTCGTTTCCTTTTTGGGCTGAGAGGGACCGTGCAACACCAAACGCCGCCATGGAAGTGAAGCTCTTCTGGGAATTTATAGGAGGGAGGGTTTCTCAGCTGTGCATGCTTCCTCGTCCCACGTGGCATGCCAAGTGTCTCGAGATCCTCCGGCGAGCTTGACAAGTGGCAGGTTCCACCGTTAAAGGCGGCTGAGAGTTGAGATTATAAAGGGTCTTCCTTTGATAGAGTGAATGAACTAACGGAGTTAAATAAGCTTTGCCGTTGTTTCAAGCTGATCAAATCATTTGTAAATATATTCAGTTTGACCAGATTATTGGGCAGGTGCATTGTTTAAAAAGTTCAAAATAAATTTATTAAAATCAACACATGTCGATTGTAACTTCAGGATTTTTTTTTTTCCCCAAAAATTCAAGCCCAATGAATATTATGTTTCTGTGGACGAAGTCAACGAGCAACATAAGCACAGGAAAGTAAAAAGTTTTAGGAAAAGAAAATTTTCAAAATAGAGTTTTCACCAAATAGTTTGCATCATCTCCGATCAAATTAATGTTTAATTAGGTTTTTTCCATGGGCTAATAATACCCTAAAAAACCCCCAAAACTGGTACACCTATGACAAATTTATCCCAAACTAATTTTTTGACCATCAAAAACCCAAAATCAGTACACATTTGACAAATTTACCCCAAACTAATATAATTATGACAAATTTACCATATATTAGTTTCCATTAAATTTTACTTTCAAATTACTAAGTTGAATGACACGTAACAATTAACTGGTATATCAGTATGAGATTTTATTCTCTGTTTGTTACAGTTATACATTTTTTGTAATTTTTCATGGTATTAATCTAATTTAACAGATGATATATTTATCACAAATATATGAATTTGTGGTTTTTGGCGGTCGAATAAATTAGTTTGGGGTAAATTTACTAGTTTAAATTTTTTTTATTATTAGTCGGGGTAAATTTGTCACAGATATACTAGTTTGAGATTTTTCATGGTCAAAAAATTAATTTTAGGTAAATTTGTCACAGATGTACTCATTTGGAGTTTTTTAGGGTATTAACCTTTTTTCCATAGAATATTAGGTGTAGTTTGACCAATTTCTAAATATCCTTGAGACATGTAATGCATGTATTATATGATTACTACCCATCATCGAAAGGGCGGTGCTATTTCACCCCTCTATGACTAAATATACCCAGTTTTCAACAAAAAAGATAAAATTACCCTCAATCATTCAATTGTAATATAGAGAGACAGTCCTAACTTTGTTTACTCTTCCTTTTTAATTTTTCTATTTCTCTATAAGATCTAATTGTCATTATTAAGAATTCCACATATTTTGGTTTTGTTCATTGTGGGCACTATTTTTTTCCTTTTAATGTTAGAGTTTATTTTTGTAGGATTTAGTTTTGTTGAAAAGAAAAAAATTTCAGTAAATTTAATTTTTTCTATATTGTCGAGTAAAATGCCCATTTTTCACTAAACCTCGATCATTTAATTAAAAATTGTGGCAATGGCCACATTCCTTTATTAATTTATTTATATTCTATCTAGAATTTAGTTGCCGTAACGAAGCATTTGTCATGTATTACTTTTGTAAATTGTGGGTACTCCATGCATATTAAGGGCACTATGTTACTCATACAAAAAAGAAAGGCACTATTTTCCTTTTTATTTTTAGATTTTACTTTCAAAGAAATGAGTTTTGTCAAAAAGATAAATTTCCAAATATATATGAACTCTCTTAATTTACTACATCAAAGAATTGCTTTCCCTGAAAAGGAGGTGACCCAGCCACATCTTCCAGTATGACTACCTTACTAAGACTTTACTCCAATCCCTAGCCCTGCCGTCCCCCATAGACTGAGGAGCAAAAGGAGGAATATGCCCAAGGTGGGGCTCGCGCTTGATTAGCTAGTCGGTGAGCTTCAGCATCAACGACAGTTTGTTCAAGGTTCCAAACTCAGTAGTGGCAACTAAACACGAGGGTTGCGCTCATTACAGGATTTAACCCAACACGAGCTGACGACAGCCATACACCAGATGAATTGAGACAATCTTTTGTAAAAATGCAATCATCTTGAATAGGGTGGGGCCTATAGCTCAGAGGATTAGAGCATGTGGCTACAAACCTTGGTGTCAAGGGTCATTTTTGGATCTAGACCAAATAGGTTCAAGAGATGAGAGAATTAAGATACCCATTACAAAGACTAATCCGACTTTAACAAAAGGGTACATTGTACCTGAAACCGACACAAGTGGATAAGCTTTTTCGTTTCCATTGCAGTAATAATTATACATAGAGCATATAGGATGATATTAAGTTTTATCCATCCAAAATGATGAGATTTCATTGACATTTTTACAAGAATTTCTTATTATAAGAAACGCTTTGATTTAATTAAAATTTCATCTTTTAGAGTTTTACATTAGAGAACATAACAAAGAGGTTTTTTTTATGTCTGTGTATAAAGACAACCGATAAGAAAAGGTCTAATGATAATATGCACTACAAAAGTGAAAGTTAATAAACACATGATTGTATTATAAAAATTATATTGCAAAAATTTTCTAAATTCTTTATGACAATCCATTAATTTAGGATTACCACTTTAATTACGACTAAATGATTGAGGGTGATCCGTCTTTTTAGTGAAAATTGCATGGATGTAATCATATAAAGGGTGGAAATAGTGCCGTCCAATCAAAATATCTACAAATAATTCTTTCAGCCGTTAAACATTTTCTTGCTGAGGCTTTTCCCTATTGTCACATGCCTTCCTGTGATTAGTAAGAAAATACTCGAATTTCCAACTATTAATAAAGCATAAAGAACCAATACATTAAAATTGTAATATCTTGTCAATTAATTATTAATTGGTGTCATGAGGTCAAAGTTTAGCAAAATCTTATTTTGTTAATTCGTAAAGTCCAGTGAGTGTTTTTATGCGTGGCTAGCAATTCCATCTAATTATCTTCCTTGATGGACTGCCACACACTATACTCATTGATTGACCTTCGAATGTGCCAAATGGACACAAACCCATTCTAGAGTGGACTAATCGCTAAGAGTCTAATCCTCAAACTCGTGAAATTCGGACTCCCCATCACTTGAAAGTAAGCCTTTACCCGCTTGAGCTGCTACCTTTGCGGTTGTAAGATTACGCGTTATTCGACCATGTCCACATTAGTTGATAGTTGATGGATCAGGCAAATGTAAGTGCCCAAATGCACTTTTTTTTTTTTGATGTGATTTCAAGCAAGACGAAGGGAATTTTAAACTTTCTGGACACTGCCCATGCCCATGAGCCGAAGTACCTTTTCCTCCTTATGAGCATTTCCTCCATCCAAGTGGTTGGATGCACATGTCATTCTTTCTTTTCTTAGCAAAGGCCAAACCAGCATTGATTGGGATGTTGGATGAGGAAAGTGGGAGTGAAAACTACCTTTCCAAAAAATTTCCCTTTGTGTTTGTTTTTTGGTGTAATTTCTGTTTGCCTTTAAAATCCCCAAAACGATGCTCCATAATAAATTTACCACGTACTAATTTTCATCTCCCAAAATATCGCAAGCTAATTTTGTAACATGTTTGCTTCTAAATTAATTTTTGTTCCACGAAAAAATCGAAACTAATATCACTAACCCAAATTTACTCTCCATGTCCCCAAACTACCAACCTAGGTCAGATTTTTATCGAGAGTACAACTCAAGATTTTTCGTAAGATAAAAATTAAATCTGAATAAATGTGTCATGAGGCACTAATTTGGGATATTTCATGAGATTAAAATTAATTCAAGAAAAATGTGTTGTGGAGTACCCGTTTGAGATTTTTAATTTTATTATCCTTTGTATAAAAAATAATTATTTTCATTTTGACCACAAAACCTTCATTTTTCACCATTTGGCTTCCCTCCAAGCACGCAGCAAGCTCTCCGACTCAAGCTGGGGAAAGGGGAAAGTGAAAGACAGGAGGACAGCCCTTCATTTTTCTCTTCTCTAATTCAAGGATTAGTGGGGCCCACCTCTCATGGACCCGAGAATCAAAGTACCAAAGGTGTTTTGCTTGGTTTTAGAGATGTTGGGGATATTTTTCCCCATCGTCCTTGACAGTTTTGCACAGTGCAATCGAATTTGGACATTCATGTGGAGTGTACATCGAAAGTGGGAATCGCCATTCCTACAAATAATGATGATATGAAACATTACAATAGACATATCATATAAAAATGTGATATCACTTTCTTTTGTCTACTTGCAACAAAACGGAGTACACACGCTAAACCCAAGATGCATTTTTTTTTCGATTTAAGTACACGTATCATTTAAGTTCACAAAACTGAAGTATGTTTCTAAGTGTGAACTCTTGTGGATTGAATCAACGATAGTCATCAAAACAATGAATCCTACATGAACATTCAATCCACAAATGCTCTCCCCATGCAATCGATTATATGTTCTCTTTGATGGAAGTCCCAAAAGCACCGCGAGGTTGCCCTATTTTGTTGTTGTCGTTTATTGCCTTATGTTGTCGTCGCTCAATTGCTCAGAATCCTCAATTGATTGACCCCTTTAATCGATCCAAGTGACGGTGGATGGCGAACACTAACACGAAAAGGGTCCTTAATTTCGATGGGCATAGATCATGACATGTTGAAACTTGTCCATGATTATTAAGGTGGTTGAATGTCCAACCTCTCAAAAAAGAAATTTGTCCCCCCCTCTCTCTCTCCCCTCCATCCCTCTCTTCACGGAGGCAACAGCTGCCCTCCCAACCAAAGGGGACCCCTCCCTCCCTCCCTCCCTCCCTCGCTCCCATACAACAAAACCCTAAAAACTCCTTTTCAAACTACTCCCTTGTCAAAGGGAAAAAAACAGAGCAAACAAAAGCGTGTGGGGGGAGCTTGCTGTGGTCTTTGCCCGTTTGGCAATGGGCTGTAAAAGTGACCAAAATACAAATCAAATCATCCCTCCACTTGCCGGGGGCCCGCTCCCCACTGTATTAGCTGGTGATCACCGACCGATGCCTCCCTCTCACTGTTAAAAACTGACTTTTATACAGCATCAAAAAAGTCTCTCTGTCCATCCACCGGCATCGACCGTCCTGTTGAAATTGAATGTTGCCCTCGATGCTCCTCCGCTTTCAATCATGGTGAGCACAGTTTCATCTGTGGTCCTTAGGCCTTTTTGATTGGAACAGTAAGATGGGTGAGTATACGGAGGTTCAAGGCCGTGATTGGCTTTGTGGGTTTTGTCGGGTTGTGCATAGCTCAGATCAAATGTCACCTCACTTTACTCGACTCAATGATTGAAAAGCCGATCTCGGTTTCTACTTTTACCACTCTAATTTCCTCTTTGGACTCAAAGAAGATGATTTGGGTTCAGATAGTCTAATTCGAACTCAAGCCGTTTGCGGGTATGTTCGGCTTGTCTATGCTAATAATGGATGAGAACATTCGCATGATTATCATGTGTATAATGATCATTAGGGGTTTCTTGGAATCCAATGGCCTCATGGGTTTTGTTGAGTTGTGCATGGCTCAAATCGAATGTCGCTTCACTCTGCTCTAGTCATCGATTAAAAACTCGAAGAGGATGAATCGAGTTCGGATAGGCCAATACGACCTCAGGCCGTCTGTGGGTATGTTTGGCTTGTGTGTGCTAATAATGGGTAAGAACATTCACATGATTATCACATGTATTAGTGATCATTAGGGATTAGTTTTTTTTTCCCCTTCCTTTTTCTATGTAGGGCATACCTTTTGCTCTTTTTTGACTTTGGTGTTAAGAGTTAAGAGTAGCAATGTACAAGGATTAGTAGTGGTTGTCAATAATTCATCATGCTTTATAGAATTAATGCCCATATTAGGGTTTTGGACTCATGTGTAATATATATAGTAACACCATTTACAATTAGCTTTCATTTTCGCGCGTGCAAATATTATTATATGAAGTTAGTAGTTAAGCATGTGCCTAGTTTTTTTAATCAAATAAAAAATTACAAAAAAATGAAAGATAAATAACAATTTGAAAATTAATGATATGGGAAGATGGAAAGGAACAAAGACTACCATTTTCATGCAATCAATCCATGGCTATCTTGTACAATTATTTGTTAGCAAAATTTCTTCTGAGAATATTACGCGTTCACGCTTTTAAAGCCACTTTTGTCAATCAAATTTCATTATAGGGACAAATTTGGAGATCAAAAGTGGGACATAGTATTCAAAAGTTCACTTAATGGTAGTACTCATTTCTTATAGCGCATGCCTGATTTGAGATGGATTCAGCAGGAAAGGAAATTATGGGTAAAATTTTTCAAATATGAGTATCTACCATCACAAAAGCAGGATGTTTGTCAGATAATCATTCGAAGACAACATCGAATTTTGATAGTCAATTTTATTAAATGCTCTCTTCTTTTCTTATGTTGGAATGAGAAGAGTGTTTTAATTCTATATAAATGAAATGGATACCAAACTCGACAATTGACTTTACACGTAATATGGAAAAATACTCATTAAACACGCTTTTCCTAAAAATGCTTTTATTACCTTAAAAAAAAAAATCTAAAAGACTAATCAAATCAGAGAAAAAAAAAATATCCTGCCGACAAGATGATTCGGATCTGGGGATATAAGATTTAGACTTAAATTGACTTAAAATAGCAAAAGAATCAATCTATTGTCTCAATAAGTCCAAATTGTCCGTGAAGGCATAGTAGTATTGACTAGATTAGTAAGTTAGTCGAGTGCTCACCACTACTTAATTGCTGATAAAGAAAAGGTTAAGATCCCAAGATTTCAAAGCTAACAAGATCCACTTGCAATTTTCACTCAGCCATGTACAATATAAAAAGAAATAAAATAATATTTATATAATATATATAAAGCTTCTATCATGAAATTTTTACATCTAAGTAAAAATTCTAAACGCTAAAGGAAATAAAAAATCAGGGGATAAAGAAAAATAGAAATTTATCTCATCTCCTATCTTCTTCAAGCTTCTACTCCAACCTCCTCCATGATGCTCTTCCTCCAATCTCCTCAAACCCATTTTTTTTTTTTTTTATCTCCAAAAAAAAAAAGCCCAGAAAAATTTAAAAAAGGTGAAAAAAATCACTTTTAAGAAAAAGGGAATTTGGAAAGAGAGAGAGAGAGAGAGAGAGAGAGAGAGAGAGAGAGTTTTGAAATTTAAAAATTTAGTCCAAAGCATTTGGACCAGCACAAGCCTTCAGCACGGGGCTCCAAACCCACTGCACCAAGAACCTCCGCCCTCGCTGGCCGTTCATGTTGAAGCTCCGCCCTCCTCCGTCCCTCATCACCTGCCCGATGTACCCGCCGCCGCCGCCCGTCCCGTAGAGCCCTTCGCAGAGGTCCCCGATCTCCGTCGGCGCGGTCGGGTCCTCCCCGGCGTACCACGCGTTCACCAGCGGGTTCGACGACAGCTCCGCCAGCTCGTGCCCGATCACGCTGATCATGCCGTCCACCCCGACGTCCGCGTTCGGCGGCGACAGCGGCTTCGGCCCCCCGGCGGCGGAGCCGCCCATGTAGCCGGGGATGGCGAAGGGGTAGGCGCAGACCTCCGGGCACTGTCGGCCGGAGTTGCCGACCCAGGCGTAGGGGAGGGTGTAGCCCACCATGGAGGGGAAGGTGAAGTAGTGGAAGCCGCAGACGGCGCGGCAGAAGTCCTGCATCGTGACGTCCTCGGCGGTGAGGACGAGGTAGACGCCGTTGCGGTGGTCGACGGGGAACCGCGCGGCCCGCGCGGCGGTGGCGATGACCTGCTGGATGGAGAGCCGCGTGAGGGAGCGGCCGTGGGAGCAGGCGGCGTCCTCGTGCTCGCCGGCGACGACGACCTTGCGGGACACGTTGGCGCCCGTCTGGTCGGTATAGAGGGACACGGTGCGCCACCACTCGGCCACGGAGGGGGACGGCGGCCGCGCCTGCGCCGCCGCCTTCGCCGCCGCGGGGGAGCGGTGGCCGCCGGTGGAGGCGTGGGAGATGGAGAGGAGGAAGTCCTTGATGAGGAGCTTCTGCGGGGCGGCCCAGCGGCCGTACCAGATGACGTAGAGGTTGATGGGGGAGTTGGAGAGGACGGGGCCCATGTGGTAGCGGAGCTGGACGAGGTCCGACGAGCCCTCGAACTTCTTGGAGGAGGAGAGGGAGAGGGGCCGCGGCGGGAGCTTCGGGTTGTGGTACTGGATCTGTGGGTCGGAGGTGGTTTTCAAGGTCACGGTCTGGGGTTTCTGCTGCTGTTGGGGAGCGAGGGACGCGTCGGAGGGGCGGAGGAGGAGGAGGGTGGGTAGGAGGAGAGAGAGAGCGAAGTGGGCCGGCGACATCTTTCTGTTTCCGGGCGGCGGTCGGCGGCGGTGGAGACGGTGGCGGTGGTGGGGAGGAGGAGGAGTGGGAGTAGGGGTTTATAAAGACGAGAGAAGAGGAGAGTGACGGGCAAGAGGTTTGGGAGGGAAATGGGCTGGTGACAGCTGCAACGGGTGGTGGGCACCCCCAGCTTTTTTTTCTCTTTCATCGAGAGGTGTGTGTCATGCAGGTGTATGCTCGGTTTCCCTTCATTTACACCTCCTCCGTGTTTTTAAGCTAAAATCATCACCAACTACCTTACTTTCTTTTTAATTTTATTTTTTTCAAAATTTTCTTTAGCAATATTTGTTCATTGGGTTGACCACTAATATTTCTAGGTGTTCTGTTCCCGATCCAGTCCAGTTTCAAGGTAGAACCAGGAATTGGACCAAAAGGACTGGTTCCCAATTTTGGGAACCAAGGACCGGACTAGTTGGTCATAAGACCTAGGATTGATAAAAAAAAATTTCCCAATACTTGATGCCATATGTTATGAAGAAATAAAAATCATTTTTTTTCAAAAAGGTATATGTACTCAATTTGCTTTCATCCAATTCAGTTCCCCCTTGGAATCCAAAAAACCAGACCACCTAGATATCGGTCCCATTTTTAACAATCGTGAACTAGACCAATACTCCAAATTGGTCGATCCGGTCCAGTTTGGGCGGTTCTTGATTTGGACAGTCCGTTTTACATACTCTTACTTATATTTTATTTCCTTGCATGTCCTCTCCATATGTTTTGCAAGCCTTGTTATGATTTAGAAATGTTGTAGAACTGTTCTCGTCTTATCCTTAAAATCTAACTCAATAAATTTAACAGATAGAATTTATATCATCATCTCAAAAGTAGCTCACTTGCATAAGATTTGACAAAAAAAAGGAGGAATATCTTTTAATCCCCTTGTCAAATTTTGATTCAAGTTTTACAAAATTAAGAAGAATTATATATAAATCTACCATCAACATTTGGGTGTTATTAACCATCTTGAAGTTTCAAATTTAAGAAATGTCACATGCAATTTCTGTTCGCTTAAAAGTTAAAACTAATCGGCATAACAAAAGTATTAGAATAGAGTGCATCATAATTGCAAGTTTCATAATTTAATGTACAAAAACAACGTTTTAAGACTTAATTTCGTCATCACGACAAGTTTCTAAAACTTATCTTGTAATTCTCCCTCCAAATCGTCGTCATCTACATAGTGTTTGGTCCGGGCGGATCGGGCTGGATCGTTGCGCGCTCGCGTGCTATTTTTCGTGACCCGAAAAATGGGGAATCTACATTGTCTTTTAGCTTCGGGGATCTGTCGACATTGTCTTTTAGCTTCGGGGATGGGTCGGATTTGAATGTGGGAGCGACCCGATTGGCCCCCTTCTCTCTGCTGCTCTTCCGAGAAACCGACCGTTCTGGTTGTCTGCGGGGGGTTGGACGGTTGGTGCTTTTCCTTTGCCAATTCGTTTTTCCATGGCTATCTCCGGGCATTCACCGTTCTTTAAGGCTTTTCTCGATCAGCGTGCCGCGGAGATATTTTGTCCTAGATTAGCGGTTGTTAATCTTCAGAGCATCAGCTACTGATTGCTAGTTGTACATCACCTCTTGAAGTGGGTCTCGAGATGACAAAACTCGAAAAAGTTTTGGCACGTATGACTTATCGAGTACCCGAATAGAATTCATTGCCTAAATAATTTTTTTTCAATAATTGGTTTGTCCAAGAAAGTCCTTAGTGCAAAAATTATGTCGGGTCCACATTGATAATTTGTTGTGGTGAGAAAACCCTAGTGTTTATGATTGTACTAACGATGAGGCAAAATGGTCCTCGCCTTCTTGGGATGTTTTGGATGTTTATGTCGCCGATTGCAATGGTTGCCGAACAAGTAGAACTATCGCAGGTATAGTCTGCCAAATTTTAAAGACCTAAATTTCTGTAAATTAATCTTTTTTGAAAATAAGTTATTGCTGAATATTAAAAGGCATTGACCCAGAAAAAGAAAGCTGAAAAGGAAGAAAAAGTGCTTCCAAACAAACACTAATCAGAGGTGATTTTCTCGGTCTCCTCACATGCGGATTCTGGACAAGACAAAAAAAAAGAAGGAAAAAAAACCCAAGAACCGAGATTTATCCAAATCATGTCACATGGACCTCCTCAGATTAAAGATTAAATAAAAGCCCCTCTTCCTTAAACTAAGAGAGCAAAAGATATACTATTATAATTAAGCTAAGCCTTCTCTCAAAATACTCCCATAACACTTGAAAACTATATTATACATATAACGATTTGAATTCAAAATTATTCTCGATAATCGAGCAAGACCCAACTTTAGATTGGATCTGGCGATCAACGAGAGAGTTCGAGAAGGCGAAAGGAAAAGCCATTTAATGGGGATTCATGAGAGTCATTGCTCTTGATTCATCGGCCAGATATCTTTGGTTTTCATTCAATCTGAACATGAATATATAAATGCCCATTTATTTGGTTTTTGGGTAGGTAGGGGGCTTTATCTTGGTGGCAGAGAATTTATGGTGGAGCTCATATATATATATATATATATATATATATATTATCTTGGCAACAGATATATAATTTAATTATTTAGAGTATATTTATTTTGCAAATAATATTTTCTTAAAAATGATCATTTATATTGCCATTTTATTGCCTATGAAAATAGTTAGACATATATTATTATCGATAGCGAAAACATTCTTCATTAAATAATACTTTAGGTGATATATGTGATTATTTTTTAAATTTAATTGTTAAATCATGATATTTTGTGAAAGTTTCATCCTTAAGATGTTACGTTGAGTCAATGAAATCATTGAATTCTAGGCATGGGAGTCAGCCGAAGTAAGTGCTGCATTTGTTGACTTTTTCTTGAATCGATTGGGGAGGCCCTTCCAGCGCTTCATGGGGTGGATCCATGTTTTCTTGGTCTTGGTCAACGGTTCATCCACGAATTGACTCGTCGATTAATATCTTCTTCTACTTAATTTTTTGAAAGCTTATTATTATTATTTTCATTTGACCTAATCCAAAAGTTTAAGACAAATTAGTTCCAACGTAAAATTTCATGCTTTCCAAGAGTGAAGATTTTCTTTGCTTCACTCGTCGGCTCGTCCTATGCGGCTTTCCTTTTGTATAACTGTACAGGATTGGTTTGATGGGTGAAGAGCGAATTTGCATTCACATTGATAGGGTTTTGAGCACAACTTTCTAACCTTTCTATTTTATCTTAATTCCCCTTGGCTCCAAATCTAAAAGATTCCGTCTATAGGATGATCATTTGGATTTTATCTGATCTTTGAAGTTAACGAGATATTTCGCAACTTCAAGTTTATCTAGCTTGGTGGGCCTGAATGAGAATTGGGGCCCTGGGGTACGGTCCCTTGTTGTGAGTGCTAGGTTGTTACTAGTATGCTCCTTGTCCATATTCCAATTATCTTCATCCCATATGGTTGTCCAAAAAGTAAAAAATAAAAATTGTAGACATCCTTAGAAAAGTTTAAAATAACAAACCACCTCTTAAGGATTATCTTCATCGGTGACATGCGGGACTCTATATAAAAAGTAAAATAATTTTTTTTATTGCAAAGAGGGATTTCCTTTTACTAGATAATCCAAATATCACGACTCGCTAATCGATTATCTAGTTAATTCCTAAGTCAAATATTAATTTTATTTGTAATTTTCCTATTAAAACCTGAAATTTAATCAAGTAAAAGTCGCCATATGTGCCTTCTTTAAGTTTGATCGATGGGGTTTGAGAATATTTTGGCCGTTGATGAGAGAGAGAGAGAGAGAGAGAGAGAGAGAGAGAGAGAGAGAGAGAGAGAGAGAGAGAGAGAGAGAGAGTAATTCAAAATGATGTCGCCTGATTCTTTTTTTTTATTATATTTTATTGAAAACTTCAAGAAATCATGCCAATTTCATGGGGATATACGGTATTTTTTCCAAATGAAAATAACCCTTTCCAAAATTAAGATACAACCCCTTCTTTTCAATTGTATTTTGGCCATCAAACGAAGCCAAGAGGGCAAAGAGAGTATAAATAGTCATGATAGCCGTTTGGTCGCATGAATACCATGATGGACCTATCACTTTCCACATCGCCATCATCATCGATTTATCATGGTGTCTCTCACAGGCCACTTTCGTCATGAAAAGGGACAAAAGAGTCCCAGCCATGATTTGGGAGATGGTCCAAAAATATATATAAATCCACGTCCGACAGTTAATGCATCCACTTGGCGCTGACGTGTTGGAATCCGATTGCATGTCCAAAGACAAGGGTTGAAAGTGATCGAGCCAGCTGGTTTGGGGGTGGTGAGCTGTCTGTCCCCCCTGTTCTTCATTTGTCACCAAGCGGTAGTTTCATGGATTCAAATGAGGATGATTTTTCTTTTTTCTGTATTTTTGGGTGGCCATAATTACTAGTGAAATATTGTTTCGTGGATCGAGTCCATTAGAGCTGTTGATTATGTAATCTTCATGTATACATCTCGTTGATCAATGACTCTGATAACTTTGGATCCATGAATGAGAGGATCCACAGAGAAGCTTCTCCAAAATTACCGAGGAAAATAATAATATGCAACATTATAATCATATGGAATGATGCCTTCACTATGTTGTCCTATGTATGTTAGGGCTAATCGGTTTTAGAGTGGATATGTTCAAGATTTGGAACTGGAAACCTAGTCTATCGGGGTTAGTTCCAATTTTTTGGAACTAGAATCAACTCTGTTAACTCTATAATTGGCTTGGAATTGAATTGTTCAATTCCATATAGAACTTTGAGAACCGACTAAAGATTTTTTTTTTCTTCTTTTTTGTTTCATTTTATCATATATACATTATACACGTGTCAACTATGAATACAATTATATTAATTGATTAGATTTGACATATTATTGTCAAGCAAAAAGAATTATATTCATAGTTGACACATGTATAATGTATATATGATAAAATGAAACAAAAAAGAAGAAAAAAAAGGAGTAAAAGGAATTATTTAGAGTTGGAGACAAACTTGTTTAAAACTAGTTTGATTCCAAATACCTTGGAAGAACTAACTGGTTAGGAGTATAGAATCAGGAACTAAATCAGTTAAGGTTGGTTCTAGTTTTTGGCATTGGGAATTGGACCGGTCTCTTTGTGGACCATGTGATTCTACTTCATTTGAACCATTTCCCAAATTATAACAATTCGATTGCTCACCCCCAACGTATGTATAGGAGAAACTTTTTAGTACAGATTAATTTGGCATGATTAGACCGATACAAAGAGTTGAAAATTGTAAAATGTTAACAAAGCTTTGCCATTTGTTTCTCGCGTGGGTACTATTCACGCGGGTGCTCTCTACTGGGCGATTTTGGCACTGTTGACCGTATGGTGTTTTGTTCGTTCCCAAAGTTCCAACCGTTCGTTTGGGGTGAAATTTGGAGGATAGGTTCCTCTGACCTTCCTCTTCATCTTCACCGAACAGTTTCCCTTGGTTTGGTCTACAAGTTGAGATCTCCCCTGCCCTTGGCATGCTCGCGATCCCGATATGCTAGATTGGTGTTTGCTTGGTGAGGTGGTTCCAGCCGGTCATTTTGGGCCATGCTCTGGAGGACAAGGTTGCCTAGCCTACCTCTTCTGCCCCCACCAAGCCTCTTCTTCTAATTCCACTTCCAAGCTTAGATCTCGCTTGCTCTTGTGGTCTGCGAACTGTTCCTGCGAATCTATTACTGCTCGGCCCGTGTGTTTTGGTTGTCCGCTAGGGCCAAGACTGAGAGGATAGGCGAGCTTGGACTCCCTCTTAGCCCTCTTGAGGTTGTTTCCTTTGTTTTGGCCTTCCCCTTCGCTGGCCTTCCTCGACGCGTTTGAGCTGGTGCCTTCTGGCCCCGATCCAATTGTTGCTGCGTCTGTTGTTGTTTGCTGGGCAGTCTCTAAGTAGGTATGACCCGCCTACTCTCCTGCATTGTCTCACTGAAGCCTACCCGGGTAAGTCCCATTCTCTCCAATGGTTCCCCTTTGGTAGATTGTGGGCTGCTGATAAGGTGTTTGTGTTATGGCCTCTTCCACTCTTGGCGTAGGTGGCCTTTCTCGCGAGGCCCAGCAAGCTAATAGCACCTCAATGGGGCAAACCCCATCCTCCCGTGTCCACGTCAGTAAGCCCTCTGTGTCTCCAGGTTAGACCAATTCCTTCAAGTTGGGCCCTACTGGTCCGAGTAACATTCAACAAATGCCATAGAAGGCCTTCGTCTGAGTCATTCTCGTGGTCGAAGCCGTGCTCAGTCTTCCTCCAAGCGACCGCAAGTCCTTACATAGCAACTAGGAGGCCCGAAGCCTACCCTTGACTGCTCTTGGGCAAACATTGCACGGCTTGCTGCAAAAGGATATGACCTATCCTATGCCTCCCTTCCTTTTTGGATAACAAGCCGGTTGTCCACCTCTCGGAGGAAGTGTTGGAGGAAATCAATCCCAAGTGACATGAGTGCCTCATTGGGTATTATGTTGGGAAGAAGTTGCCTTTCAAACTCACGGAACAAGCATTGATGCAAACTTAGGGCTCAAAGCTTGTGGAGGTGATGGAGGATAATCAAGGCTTCTTTTTCTTCCATATCCCGGACCTAGCTTTCTGGCGAAGGATCCTCGAAGATGGGCCCCTCATAGTGGCTAGGGTGCCCCTCATCTTACAGCAATGGCAGCCACTCTTGGAATTAAAGAGGGATAAGCAAACATCCGTTCCGGTCTGGATTAGGTTGTTGAACATTCCTTTTGATTTGTGGTCGGCCCTGGCGATTAGTGGCATTGCTGGTGCGGTTGGAAAACCCCTCTATGTCGATCAACGCACGGAGCAAATGAAGATACTTTCTTTTGTTAGGGTGTGCGTAGAGATTTATGCTAAGCAACTAAGATGCACCTTGGTTGACATGGTCTTGAACGGGGTTTCGTGCTCGATTGCTATTGAGTACGAATGGAAGCCTGTTGAATGCCCTATTTGTGGCACTTTCAATCACAGGTGTGAGGATGTCGTAGCCAATGTCAACTCGAGCAATGTCTTGCAACAAGATCAGCCTAATGCCGACTCTTCCATCCCTACCTAGGTCCCCGATCCAGCTCCGGTCGTGGGTGAAAATCCAGAGGTGTCTCAGCAAGGTTAAAGTCTGGTCTACGAGAAAAAGAAGCCTCTGTAGTTGATGGAGGGTCCTTCTTCTCGCCCGCCTTCCTCCAGCGAAGGTGGTAGTATCCTCAAGCTAAAAGACTCCATCTCTGAAAAAAGTTTGCCTACTCCCTCATCTCGCAAGTCTTTGAGGGGTCTTAGGGTGTCGAAGCCGGTGCCCCCTCCTTCTAGCCTTGTGGAGGAGAGATCTAGCTCTCTGTTGGAGGTCTCTTCCCCTTCTCACGCAGAAGACAAAGACCTACCCAATGCCTCGACATTCGGTTAGCTTGGTCCTGGTGAAGGCTTGGAGTTTTTCGGCAGTTTTTCTAGCTTTGATGATGATTTGCTCTCTTTTGGCCCTTCCCCGAAGGCTACTCCTTCTACTAGAAGAGTCAAGACCATTCAAGAGAAGTTGCTGGCACTTGATCTAGCCCTGCCTCCTTCTATGACCCCTATTGCCTCGGCAGCTAATAGACAGCAGCCTAGTAGGCGGAGGTAGGCCTTCCTCCCCCTTCGATTCTGCTTTTGTTTTATTATATATCTATGTATATAAATTTTTGGAATGTGAGAGATCTTGTTGACCTCTTGAGGCAAGTCGAAATTAGGAAACTTGTGTCTTCTCATAGGCTTTATCTAATTGGTTTGTTGGAGACCAAAGTGTCGGAGTCTTTGTTTGGTTCCATTTTTACTAAGCTTTTGTTGGGATGGAGTTGGGTTGCCAATTATGACTCCTTTCATAGGGGTAAGATTTGGGTTGGCTAGAACCCTTTTTTGGTGAGTTTTGAAATCATTTCGTCCAATAGTCAAGCAATCCATGGTAGCTTGAAGTTCTTTTGTTTGGTATGTGTTGCTGTATCTCGGTGGTATATGCTGAACATACTTTTATAGCTCGAAGGCCTCTGTGAGCAGACCTTGTACAGATGAATGTTGTTTTATAGGATTTGGCTTGGCTGGTGGCCGGTGATTTCAATGCCATTAGGGACCCTTCTAATCGGTTTGGGGGCTCTGATACCTGGATTTTTTACTTTGATGAATTCAATCAGTGTTTAATTCAGTCAGAGTTAGAGGACTTGAGGTATGTTGGCTTTCACTATACTTGGTCTACTTCTTCGGGGTTTAACCGGAAGACTAGGAAGATAGATTGTGTGCTTGTGAATGCTAAATGGAGCCATTATTTCTCTTACTCGGAAGCGTCTTTTTTGGTGCCTAGCATTTCTGACCATACACCTATGGTGGTTAAAGTGTTGCAACCAATTTTTCGAAGAAAGCCCTTCAAGGTCTTTGATTTCTGGACTGATCACTCGTCCTTCCATGACATTGTTTTGTAAGTATGGGAGAGCCCGGGTGAAGGGGTTCCTATGTAAAGGTTGGTGAGTAAGCTAAAGGCCCTTAATGGCCGTCTGAAGCATCTTAACAAAGAGTCTTTTTTTAATATCTCCGAGAGGGTTGTTATGGCGAGGAATGCTTTAAGGCTCGCCTAGCTTGGCCTTTAGCAGGACTCGACCAACGAGCTTCTTGCAGAGTTGGAGAAGACTCATCGTAGGACTTTTGTGGAGTTAGGGAATCAGGAAGAGTCCTTCTTCAAACAGAAGTCAGGATCAGGTGGCTCAAGGAAGGTGACCGGAATACCAAATTTTTTCACCATTCCGTCAATAGAAGATAGCTGAGGAACAAGATTCTTTATGTTATGGATACATCTGGTAATATTGTTTCGGACCTGGACTTAGTGCAACAGACCTTTGTCTCTCATTTTCAGGAGCTCTTGGCACCGTCTTTGCTGTCCTCGAAACCCTCTTTGCGGGATCTCCAATAGGTCATTTGGTGCCCTTTCAAGGAAGATCAGGTCAACTTTCTCTCTCGTCCCTTCACTGATGAGGAAATTCACGATACCGTATTCTCCCTTGCTCAGGGGAAGGCTCTTGGGCCGAATGGGTTTGGTGTCGAGTTTTTTAAGCATAACTGGGAGATGGTAAGGTCTCTGGTCATTGAAGCGGTGAAGGATTTCCTTACCACAGGGAGGCTTCTTAGAGAGATCAATAACATCATCCTTGTGTTGATCCCGAAAGTTCCAAATGCGACGTCGGTCAATGATTATAGGCCTATTGCCTGTTGTAATACTATTTATAAATGTATTACCAAGGTTTTAGCTAACCATGTGGCTGCAGTTCTTTGAGATATCATCAGCCCTTCTCAGAATGCTTTCGTCAAATGCCGACGAATCAGAGACAATATTCTTCTTGCATAGGAGCTATTTGCGGGATTCCATCTTGATCCATACTTTCCTAAGTATGCTGTCAAGGTGGATTTTCAGAAAGCTTATAATACGGTGGACTGGGACTTTCTTGAGTTGGTTCTTCGTGCATTTGGTTTCCCGAACCACCTAGTTCGGCTTATCATGGTATGTGTTCGCACTCCGAAGTTTTCTATTTCCTTAAATGGGGAACTTCATGAGTTTTTCCCTAGTGGCCGAGGCCTCCGTCAGGGGGATCCCATGTCTCCCTATCTTTTCACTTTGGTGATGGAGGTCTTTTTTGAGATCTTTAGTGTTCGTGCTAGGCAACCGGGATTTAAGTTTTTCTGAAGATGCAAGAATTTGAGTTTATCTCATCTGTTCTTTGCGAATGATGTTTTCCTGTTTTGCGGAGCTGATATGGTCTCGGTCTCTCTCTTGAAGGAAGGTTTGGATACATTCTCCGCTTGGAGTGGTCTGAAGCCAAACTCCAATAAAAGTGAGATCTTTCTTGCTAGAGGGTTAGTTGAGTTGTGGGTTGAGATTCTCCTTATCCTTAGCTTCCTTGAAGGGAATTGCCGGTCCGTTATTTGGGAGTTCCTATTATTTCCTCATGGCTCAGCAAGGCTAACTGTGTTTCCTTAGTTGATCGTATTACACCCAGGGTCCAATCATAGACCAAACGCTTTCTCTCCTTTGCTGGCTATCTTCAGCTAATAAGGTCAGTTCTTTATGCAATCCAAGCTTATTGGCGAGTGTATTTACTATCCATGTTGCAGTGTTGGACCGTATTGAGTAGATTTTGAGACAGTTTCTCTAGAAGGGCCCGAGCCTAGGTAAGGGTGGGGCCAAAGTTTCCTGGCAAGACGTTTGCCTTCCGAAGGAGGAAGGAGGTCTCGGCATTCACAGGTTGAGGAATTGTAATAAGGCAGCGATGTAAAAGCACATCTGGATTCTATTTATGGATAAGGAGTCCTTGTGGTGCAAGTGGATCCATTCCACTTTTCTAAAAAGGAAGAGTTTTTGAGTGATTAGGAAGCCTACCTTTTGCTCTTGGGCTTGGAAGAGAATCCTCCATCTCATGACCGAGTTTCGACTCTCCTTCCTTTGGAGATTAAGGGATAGCCTTTTTGTTTACTTTTGGTTTGACCACTGGCATCCGAGAGGCTCTCTTAATATGTTATTCTCGAACTCTTTATTTTATAACTCTGGCTTACCTAAGCACGCTACAATGGCTGATCTTTTTTCACCGTCTGGACAGTCCATGAGGACAGTGCTAGAGTCTTGGGAGCAGCCTATTCCTATTCTCTCTTAGGTTCTAGATCGTTTTACTTGACTAGAAAGCTCTTCAGGTTTATTCTCGATTGCCTCAACGTGGCATTCCATCAGAAGGAAGAAGGCTCCGGTTGATTGGGCCTCCTTCTTCTGGAGCAATGTCATGACTCCAAGATATCAGTTTAATCTCTGGCTTATTACCAAGAACCGTTTTCCCACCTAGGCCTTGCTCTTATCATATGGTAGGATTGGGGAGGCACTCTGTGCCTTTTGCAAACTAACGCCGGATTCCATCAATCATCTATTTTTTATTGTTGCATCACAGCCAGACTTGCCTTCTTTTGGGCTGCTAGATGCAACCTCCCTTGACGTAACAGGGCTTGGTCAGAGAATCTTTGCTGGGCTAAGAAGTTTCTTTCTAGTAAGGATTTCTATCATTCCATTGCTCGCTTCTCTTTTGGTGCTCTTTGCCACCTCATTTGGAAGTACAGGAACAAGATTCTCTTTAGAGACCATACTGTGGCGATTCTGGCCGTGAAAAACCATCTCATTAAAGTTGTTAATGACAAGGCCTTAACGTTCAGAAATATGGAGGATAACTTGAGGAACAGGAGACTTCAATGTAGATGGGGGATTAATCATTGCATTTTCTCTTTTATTCCTGTTGTTCCTTAGTGTTCCTGCTTGTGGGTGCGATTTGCTGTTGAATGGCTCGACGCTGCCGAGTTTTCACTGCTGGGGTTGTGGCGTGAGTGGTCGACTTGCTTCTAGGTAGTCTGCTACCTCGGTTCGCTTTGCTTCGGCCGCGGAAAACTTCGCTGGTTGCTGTTCGTAGAGGGCAGTTGCACTTTCTTGGGGGTCTTTTGGGTGTGGGTTGCTATTGTTTGGCTGGCTGGTGGCCTTCTTTTATTAGTTGGTCCTTGTTCTGGTTGTGGCCTTAGTTGTTTTGGCTTAGCCGTGTTGTTATGCCTTTGTTGGCTTTTTTGTTTTTCTTTCTTTCGACACCTTTCTACTTATTATGCCTCTGTTTCATTTTGAGTGTAAGTTTTGGTACCATTCACTTGTATATTTTGGTTAAAGCTCAATACAATTACTTTTCACCAAAAAAAATAAAAATTGTAAAATGTTAGTTACGCAATAGAAATAAAGAATGACTTGAACGAAAAGGGTTATGCTTGACTTGATTTTTTAAATGATGCACTCGTAAACGATGATTAGTACCTTCATACTATTTGGGAAACAACATTACCCAAAAGAGCAAGCAATAGAATATTAATCCAAAAGCAAGTTAACACTTTTTCCCTTTTTTTTTTCTTGGGCATTCATTAAGAAGAAGGAGATGATGATGATGACGGGAAAGAGACGAGGACTGATGGGAACAAGAAGAATTTTTTTCCCTTTATTTTTTCTGTCTTTTCCCTGAAAATTTTAAGTAATGAAGATGACGACAGGAAAGAGATCTGGATTAATGGGAAGAAGAAGAAGATTAAGAGGTTTTATCATTTACCATTTTTCATTCTTAAGCATTATTTTGATGTGGCGTCACGTGTCTTAATAAACTAATTAAAAAAAGTCATGTCAATATTTTCTATTTGTCAAATTAACAAAGTCAATGAACGGACTTGATTGCATTAACTTGATAAATTTTAGAATTTGATTATATATATATTATTAAAGTTTTATGATTCAATTGAACTTTTGCGTAAACCTTTCTTTTTGTAAATTAGGACCACCAAAGTTTATAATGTCTAACAATTATCACATATAGAAAATCACTTTCTAAAAAATTATCATTCCTTCGTAAATTGATTAGCATCTTTTACAATCTACTTGCTACTTCAAATTTTTTCTAATAATAAATTTTATTTAATGTGACCAGTGAATTTGCATTCTGCAACTTATCATCAAAAGGACAAAAATAGTAATTTTTCTGTTGTCGTAAATTTCAGAATTGTTTTGCTGTAATTCTCGGAGAAAGCTTTACATTTCTTTGGAGAGCTAATTTTGGATCAGTTTGGATTTTCTTATTCGATGCAATATTTAGTAACATATCCATGATAAATCAACGCGAGAAATGGGAATGGAGATAAATTTAAACGATGTAAGAATTTTCAAAATATGGCATAACTCGATTATAACTATGTACGCATTTCATGCAACTGCCTTTCAACGCTAGAGTTCATTCAAGGAAATATACAACAGAAGAGCAACAGCTCACGCCCGCAGAAGAAGAAAATTTGGAAGTATGGCCACAAAATTTGCTTGATTTATCTGTTGGACGAAGAAGAAAAGCCGGGTGATGGGCTATGATTAGGCTATGGATTTCATCCAAATAAGCTCTTTTACCTCTCTGTCAACATTATTACTAATTATAACGTGATTAATTAAATTTAATTCAATCAATAATTAATATAATTTCGTTCGGTCTAAAGTACAACTTGCAGACCATAATTTTCCTTTAGAAAATTTGACAGCAAATCGTACGAAAAAGACTCAAGACAAATCCGTTGTCTTTGTCATCATTTACCCCTCTTTGTTGACATTATTTTCAATAGTGCATGAGGTGCATCTATCAATTTAATGGCCATTCAAGAACTTGATTTCCTTTACTTGTTGCACTTGGAGCTTCGAGCATTGTCATGCGTACCTCAATGATAGGGTGAGATAATACTCAAGGGGACTTCTATTGCAATATTACAAAGAAAGGATATGTTAAACTAATTTTTCTTTGATTGATCTGATTCTGCCCATGTTTTATTTATTTATTTTTTTACGATCTTTAGTTTGATTGCTAAATCCAGACATAGTTGATGACATGCGCATGTCACGTAGATTGCTATGTCATTTATTAAGTTTTTAGTAAAATCTTAATTAACATTAGTCATAGATTTTTGTTAATTGGTCACAGTTACATCACAATCCACGCAAATGGGGACAACAGATAATCACGCTTGCCAATATCCAACACAAACTCCAGTACGACCATGAGGAATACATTGTTCTTTGGGGGAAAGTGTGACCGCAGAATTTGTTGGATGTAAAAGAAGAAATCAAAGATGGAAATAAGAATGATCTTTTTATTACTTCAGGCATTCATGATCAGTTACATAAAGAGCAATTCGTTTATTGGGAAGCAATTGTCAGTCTAAGCAATCATTTATGGAGAATATAGAGGCAATCCGATGTCTTGGAGGTCGATGTATCCGCTTAATTGTTGTCATACCAAAACTGTGCCTGGAGGTAGTCAACAACCTTCTTGTCCACTTGGAAGGCCTTGGTCAGAACATCGGCTGAAATGGGTGGTTTCGATCCGAACACTGCATTAGCAATGGTAATGACTCCTGGGTTTTGGCTGCTCAGAGCAGCGAAGGCCAGTGCGGGCGTCTTTCCGATGTTCAGCTGGAAGTGGATGAGACCGATTGGGAACACAAACACATCTCCTTTGTACAAGACTTTGGTGAAGAAGGTGTTGTTCAATTGGTTGGACGTGACGAAGCCGACAAGCAATGTGCCCTCAGCCACGACCAGAATTTCGGTCCCACGAGGGTGAGTGTGGGGAGGATTTAGGCCACCCAGAGCGAAGTCGATACGAGCCATGGAAATGCCGAGAGTGTTGAGTCCTGCAAATTGGTCCACAAAAGCGGGCGTGACTTTGGAACCGAGTGGGTTTGTAGTATTCCCTGGATATCTGAACCCCTTAAAAAGGAAATCGTCTGCTGTGACTTGTTTTGCGTCCTTGCAAAACTTTCCATTCACAAATACTGCATATGAAACAGAATCCATGTCAGTAGGCATATCCAAGCAGAAACTCTATTTGCAGCTATTCCTTTAGGATCAATAGAACAGAAAAATACGAGTGACGCTATGGCAGAGCTCCAACCTTTGGGGTCATTGATGGCCACACAGAAGTCCTGAAGAGGACTCGGATCGTACGCAAGAGCGGTGGCGGTTGCCAGGGCCAAGATGAGAAGGCTAATTGGAAGAGACTTCATTGTGGTCGTGCACTGGAGAGTTGGGGATTCGATATAGTCTCTTCTTTTGTTTGCTTGAGATAGGAGTGAGATGTCTTTCGAGCAGACAATGTCCCTTTTTATAGATGATGGTGGTGTTTACCCAGTACCAATTTTTCTCTGATGAGCAACACTTCCCAGATCTATACCAAGTCTCTTATTTTAAGAGATGAATCATTCCACAACTGCTCCCATAGAATGCCCCTCACTTTGACCTATCCTCTTTGCCAGATAGGGAAAAGCAAGTTATCTATGATATGGAAGTGGACTTCTTCAATCATATTTAAATCTTCGATTTCCTTCTTTGCCGTTTCAGTGTCCTGCGCGGATCCAAATTTTAGTTAAACTGAGTGTGGGCCAATTCTTCTCCAAGTGCAACGAATGATCATTCGATCTGTCAATTAAAAATGGTGCAGGAACCAGTGTTTTTACAGGCATCTCCATCCTCCACCATGAAAATACTTGCCAAGCTGCCGATTTACTTCCTATAGATATTATGTTTACTTGCTTATACAAAGAGGCAGGGTGTTCAAAAATAAATAATATATCTGCAAATCATTGGTTCCCTCGGTTTTTTTTATCTGATTACCCATGCTCTAAAATTCCTACGCATCCATCATGAACTAGAAAATCTTAGAATTAAAAAAGATGAAAAGTAAACTGGGAATTCTTCTTGTCAAAGATCGAATGGCTGATTCTCAATGAGAACGTCTTTAGTTTGACACGCGAGGTAGAAACATGAGGCGTTTAAGGTTGTAGAATGATTCATCAGCAACACGGAAGAATAAACAATAGTTGTAGACTTGGCAGCGTTGCTGGCTTCAGCTGCTTCCTGCAGGCCAATTGACCGGGACCAAGTCAAATGTCTAACTACTATAAATGGAGTTGCTGCACATGCAGCATTTCACAACAATCCTCAACGAAACAGAATTTCCGAGACAGACTAAACCGAGCTCAGAAAGTTTTTCATGATGAATTTTTTTCAAACATTTGTCCTCTTGGCTTTGGCATCATCCTGTGCCTTTGCCTCTGACCCGAGTCCTCTCCAGGACTTCTGTGTTGCCGTCAACGACCCCAAATCTGCGGTGTTTGCGAATGGGAAGTTCTGCAAGGACCCGAAGCTTGCCATAGCAGATGATTTCTTCTTCACAAAGCTCAGATATCCAGGGAACACATCGAATCAGCTTGGATCCAAAGTCACGACTGCTTTTCGTTGATCAATTTCCAGGACTCAACACACTCGGCATCGCCATGGCCCGTCTTGAATTTGCTCCAGACGGTCTGAACCCTCCCCACATTCATCCTCATGGCACCAAGATGCTAGTCGTCGTGGAGGGCACAATCCACGTCGGTTTCATCACATCCAACCAATTAAACAACACTCTCTTCACCAAAGTTCTGACCAAAGGAGATGTTTTCGTGTTTCCACAAGGCCTCATTCACTTCCAGCTGAACATTGGACAAACGAATGCACTGGCCTTTGCTTTCTTGAGCAGCCAGAACCTGGGACTAGTAACAATTGCGAATTCAGTCTTTGGGTCGAAGCCACCGATCAATGTCGATGTCCTCACAAAGGCTTTCCAAGTGGACAACAAACTGATCAACTCTCTCCAGGCACAGAATTGGTTTGACAACCACTAGACAGATAGTTGTGTTTGTTCATTACATCACAAAGTAAAACTCTTTTGAATAACATACTGACTTTTGGATACCGGTACAATTTCTTGTCATCTCTCTCTCTCTCTCTCTCTCTCTCTCTCTGTGAACGTGTGTGTGGCTCTACATTGTTTATTAAGATGAAACTGTATACAATGTAGTGAATCTTAAATTAAATTTCATGTCTTTATAGGGCTAATTTTGGATTGTTTTCAATCTTTAATTCAATGCAATATTTAGTTAAGCGACTTCCATTAATACAATTCGGGATAAATCAATACGGGTAAACTATATAAGAATTTTCAAAAGATGGCGTGACTCAATTTCAATTATATATGCATTTCAAGCCGTCGCCTTTCATCACTGGAGCGCATAAGGGGAAAAAGATAACATAGTAGCAATTGCTCACGCGCGTAAAAAAAAAAAAAAAAAAACGGAGCTTTCGAAGAATCGCGTCAATAATTTTTTGATTTTTTTTGTCGGACCAAGAAGAAAAGCCAGGTGATGGGCCACATGATTAGGCTTATGGATCTCATCTCGACAAGCTTGTCCCTCACAATGGAAGTAATTGGACGAGATCCACTTTACTATTATTTTCACATATATTTACAATACAAGTTAGCTAATGGTTTATAGTAAGACACCAGCTAGAATATATGTAATAGAATAACTTTCTTGAGCTACGGCCTTTATACAGAAAATGACGAAATCCTCTGTACAAAGAAAGATAAAATGAGTTCAATTTTAGGAACTCTTGTTGCACTTGCCAAGAGTACAAGAATCGCTTGACTGATCTTGATATGATTAAGAGCAATTTCTGGAATTGCTTTGCTGTTGAGAGATATTATTTCCAATACATCCCCGCAAGAGAGACATTCCACCAGGATTGCTGATGTTAGATTGTAAATGAATAAACCATTGTCGTACAAGAGGCTTTGTTAAACAGGATTAACGCACATATAATTAGCACTATGGTAATTGTAATAAATGCTAGATGTAGTTGAAAAAAAATACTCCAAGTTCATGCAGGAGAGATTGAATTCACATGAGCTCAAAAGCTACCTGAGTAACAGTGCTCACAGGTTGATGAACAGGCAACATATCATTTCTTTGAAGAGCACTACGATATATGATTTTGGCCAATATAAACTATGTAGGTGGTTGTGGACTTAGGATTGTTTGAATTGCTTGTCCAATTACCATCAAAGAATGCATGAAGCGATAGAGAGGAACTCCTTTGTAAGTATTGGCCAAGATCGAAAGCCTCTTTGAGATAATGCTAAACACGTTCAATAGCACTCCAATGTAACTCAGTGGGTCGATACATAACTTTGAAAGTTTGTAGACAATGAAGCAATACTAGACATTGTGAATGCAAGATATTGAAGATCACCAACAATATTCCTATTTCATTTGAAATTCTGAACATACACCTCATAGACCATCATTTTCCTTTATACAATTTACCAACAAATCCTAGGAAAAAGGCTTATGAGAAATTCGTCATGGTTGGTTACGTTATGTTCAATAGGGCATGGTGTGCATCGATCACCTTTATGGCCATCCAAGGAATTGATTTCCTTCCCCTGGTGTGCTTGCATTCAACA
Organism: Eucalyptus virginea; assembly: GCA_014182375.1. NCBI lineage: Eukaryota > Viridiplantae > Streptophyta > Magnoliopsida > Myrtales > Myrtaceae > Eucalyptus > Eucalyptus virginea. Next base: position 38,373,555 of record CM024520.1, read on the forward strand.
GACATGAAGAGCCTTGGGAATTGTCGTGCATATTTCATTGACAATATGAGATAATAGTCGATCAAAAATTTGTTGCAACTTTGAGAAGAAAGGAAAACGATACGTGAAACTAAATTTACTTTGAATGATCTCTTAATTTCCATGTTTTTGTTTTCCTTTTTTACGACCCTTAATTTTATTGGTGATTCCAAATGTATTTGATGACAAGGTGCATGCCACATAGGCTGTCATGTCAATCGGTAAGTTTTTAGTAAAGTTTTAGTACTTATAACATTACTCCTTCTTTTCTTTTCTTTTTTTATTTGTTAATTGCCCACAATTACATCGCAACCCATGCAAATGGAGACATCAGACGACACAAACTCCCGTATACAAACTTCCTGGAAGAAAGTGCCACCTCATAATCTACTGGAAGTGAAAAAAGAAATAAAATAAGCAAGAACCTATGCATGTCGGACTCATATTTATCACAAAGAATGATATTTTATTACTTCAAACATTCATCATCAGTTACATCGAGAGCAATTATTTTACTAGGAGGCAATTGTCAGTCTAAGCAATCAAGTATGGAGAATATGGAGGTAATCCGATGTCTTGGAGGTCCATTTATCCGCTTAATTGTCATACCAAAACTGTGCCTGAAGGTAGTCAACCACCTTCTTATCCACTTGGAAGGCCTTGGTGAGAACATCGGCCGAAATGGGCGGCTTCGATCCGAACACTGCATTAGCAATGGTAATGACTCCTGGGTTTTGGCTGCTCAGAGCAGCGAAGGCCAGTGCGGGCGTCTTTCCGATGTTCAGCTGGAAGTGGATGAGACCGATTGGGAACACAAACACATCCCCTTTGTACAAGACTTTGGTGAAGAAGGTGTTGTTCAATTGGTTGGATGTGACAAAGCCGACAAGCAATGTGCCCTCAGCCACGACCAGAATTTCGGTCCCACGAGGGTGAGTGTGGGGAGGATTCAGGCCACCTGGAGCGAAGTCAATACGAGCCATGGAAATGCCAAGAGTGTTGATTCCTGGAAATTGATCCACAAAAGCGGGGGTGACTTTCGATCCGAGTGGGTTTGCAGTATTCCCTGGATATCTGAACCCTTTAAAGAGGAAATCTTCTGCTGTAACTTGTTTTGGGTCCTTGCAAAACTTTCCATTCACAAATACTGCATAAGAAACAGAATTCATGTTATTTGGCTTATTTAAGCAGAAACTCTTTTTGGAGCATAAGAACAGAAATACGCAAGCGACGCTGTAGCAGATCTCCAACCTTTGGGATCGTTGATGGCCACGCAGAAGTCCTGAAGAGGACTCGGGTCGTAGGCAAAAGCGGTGGCGGTTGCCAGAGCCAAGATGAGAAGGTTAATTGGAAGAAACTTCATTGTGGTTGCGCACCGTAGAGCTGGGGCTTCAATGTCTTCTCTTCTTGGGTTTGCTTGAGATAGGAGCGAGATGTCTTGCATGGAGACATTATCCCTTCTTATAAATGATGGTGGTGTTGACCCAGTACAAAACTTTCTCGGGTAAGCAACCCTTGCCGGATCTGTACCAAGTCTCCTACGCGCTGGTTGATATTTTACTCCCGGAGATGAATTGATCCGCAACCGCTGCAACAAAAAGCCCCTTACTCTGACCCATCCTCTTTCCCAGATAAGAAAAGGCATGGCATCTGACATGGACGTGGACTTCTTCAATCCTATTTAAATATTCGGTTTTCTTCTTTACTGTTTTGATGTCCTGCGCAGATTCAAGTTCATCTGGATTGAGCGAGGGCCCATTCTTCTCTAAGTGCATCATATGATGACATCAATCTGTCAATTAAAAAAGATGCAGGAAGCGGGGTTTTCACATGCATCTCCGTCCTCCACCAGGAGAACACTTTCCAAGATATCATGTTTACTTTCTTATACAAACATGCAGGGTGTTCACACATAAAGAGAATATCCATAAATCATCAGTTCCCTCAGTTTTCTATGTCTGATTATCCACGCTCTAAAAATTCGAACGTAGCATCTAAAGTTGAACTAGCCCGATGCATCCATTATAGACTATAAAATCTGAGAATATTAAAAAGATGAAAAATAAAGGGGGAATCCTTCACGTCAAAAGATCGAATGACTAATTCTCAACGAGAATGCGTTTATTTCTACTAGCAAGGTAGAAACATGAGGTCATCGAGGTGGCAGAACGATTCACCAGCAACACGGAAGAATAAACGATTGTTGTGGACTTGGCAACGTTCCTGGCTTCAGCTGCTTCCTGCAGGCCAATATTTTTTTTTTTTTTGAACAATTCCTGCAGGCCAATTGACTGGGACCGAGTCCAACGACTAACTACTATAAATGGAGTTGCTGCACATTCAGCAATTCACATCTATCCTCAACGAAACAGAATTTCCGAGACAGGCTAAACCAAGCTCAGAAATTTTTCCATGATGAAGTTCCTTCAAACATTTGTCCTCTTGGCTTTGGCATCATGCCAAGCCTTTGCCTCCGACCCGAGTCCTCTTCAGGACTTCTGTGTGGCTGTCAACGACCCCAACTCTGCGGTGTTTGTGAATGGGAAGTTCTGCAAGGACCCAAAGCTCGTCATAGCAGATGATTTCTCCTTCACAAAGTTCAGATACCCCGGGAACACATCGAATCCGCTTGCATCCAAAGTCACGACTGCTTTCGTCGACCAATTCCCAGGACTCAACACACTGGGCATCGCCACGGCTCGCCTTGAGTTTGCTCCCTACGGTCTGAACCCTCCCCACATTCATCCTCGTGGCACGGAGATGCTATTGGTCGTGGAGGGTACACTCCACGTCGGTTTCGTTACATCCAACCAATTAAACAACACCCTCTTTACCAAAGTCCTGACCAAAGGAGATGTTTTCGTGTTTCCGCAAGGCCTCATTCACTTCCAGCTGAATATTGGACAAACAAATGCACTGGCTTTTGCTTTCTTGAGCAGCCAGAACCCGGGACTCATAACAATCGCGAATACAGTCTTTGGATCCAAGCCGCCAATCAATGTCGATGTCCTCACAAAGGCTTTCCAAGTGGACAACAAATTGATCAACTATCTCCAGGCACAGAGCTGGTTTGAAAACCATTAGGAAGATGTTGTCAGGAACTATTGTTTTTGTTCATTACATTACGAAGAATAATTCTTCAGAATATCATAGTGAATTCTGGATACTAATACAATTGCTTGTTATCTGATATTTGATAAGATTCCACTGTTTGTTATCTCTCTCTCTCTCTCTCTCTCTCTCTGGCTCTACATCATTTATTGAAATGAAATTACATATCAAATAACAATAGGTATCATATATCAATACTGCAATAAAAAATGGATTTTTATTCATAGTCTCATCCTAAGCTCTACTTGATATGCTTAGCCTTTTGCTGGGTCATTCACATGATTAAGATTCGTCTCCAATAACTCAACACAAGTCGGTGAACGAAAAAGGGCAAAACTAATGACAAATGCTCAACTCAATTCTGTTTCTTCCTCACTTTTCCAAATGGTAATCAGTCAACCTAATCATCTCGTCTTTCAGAATGTGTTGAGCTCCCTTCACTCTATTTCTTAAAGCGTGTCCAATAATTGTATTTTTTTTAGTTAATATCACCAAAAAGCACAAACTGGTATATTCATACAACATTTATCCCAAACTAATTTTCGTTATCACAAAAATCCAGAAACTGATACACTCGTGTCACATTTACCTCAAACTATTTTTTGTGTCACCAAAAATCGCAAACTAATATTCATGTTAGAAAAACATTTCAATATTTGGGTAAATATAATACATATATCTACTAATTTGTGGTAAAGTTGACACAGTTGTATTGGTTTGAAATTTTTTGTAATACAAAAATTAATTTGCGGTAAACCTAATATGTATATACCTATTTAAATCAGTTAGGGTTAAATGTAATACGAGCATATCAATTTGTTCTTTTTGGTAACGGGTGGGCATTGATCCCCATCCAACTCAAGAACTGGACCAGACCAAACTGAGGCATCTGGTTATGGGTAGTTCCAGCGAAATTGGTCCGATTCTAGTTCCCAAAATTTGGACTCCCAAGAACCGATCTCAATTTCTTAAGTAGAACCAAAATGAATGAGACTGCAAAACTTGCTGCCCTAAAATATAATTTAGGGCTTGAGTGACTTTTCATCATTTCATCTCCCTCAGGGTGATTAATAGTTAAGATGAGTCTTAGGTCTTCATGCTTCTTAAGATTACTTTTCATTTCTCTCTATTTAGTCACCTGCTCAACCTTCCGACTCACGATGACCTTAGAGTTCGAAAAGGTCAAATTTTGGCTGATTCCATCATACATGATGGAGTTGTGAAAATTTCTTGATAGTTTGATCTCTCTCGCACTTGGTGCTTGGTCCCTACGATCATCTCCCTCACTCGTCGCTACAAGGAGCCCCTGCTCTTTCCACATGAAAACGAGGTAAATTTCTTGATTTATTTGGTTTATCTTTCCTGTCATCTTTTCCTGCATTCACAATTCTCTTCTCCGAGGCTTGAATTGAACCAGGGAGTGAGTATTTGGGCAGGCTGGCGCCGTCATGTGGATCAAAGGGCTTGCGAGGGTTCCAATCGTCAAGTTTGGAGGAGAAGAGAAAGTGAAAGCTAGAAAATGTAGCTGATGCTTTAGTTCTTTGGTACCGAGGAAAGATTTGCTTCTTAAATTGATCAGTTGCGAGTGTTGCCATAGTCCAAGAATCTCTTTCTAGCATGTCTCTTGTTGTTCAAATATAGTCAATAATTAATACAATTTTCAATTACAATCTTTAATAATGTTAGATTAATTTGGGCATAGGAATCAATGTTGAGGATTTACCATGGTGGTTGTACAGAAAATGATTTTCTTGACAATGGCAAATCTATGCTTAAGATGAAGTTAGAGGATTTTTTGAACAGATGCTAAGGTTCTTTTGTTCCTCAAAATAGGAAAAAGAATAGAAATTCATTTGGTAATGTCAGTTAATTTTTCTATTCCTCGTTATAGAAAAGTGGCTAGAGAATAAATTTCGAACATAAACAAGAAGTAAAAAAAAAATAACTTTTTGTTCTCAAGATGAATTCCTAGAATAAGTCATTTTCTTCTTCTTCCTCTTCTAACGGATTGCTAGAGCCTCGCCGCCCACCGCTGCTGTTCGGTACTACCCACTGCCATCCACCGCCACCCCTGCCTCCCACCACCTCTAGTCGCCAGCCACCACCGCAGGCCGTCCGCCGCCACTCGATGACTGGCTAGAGGAGGAAGTAGAAGAGAACAAAAAAAGAGAAAAAGAAAAATCTAAAAAAATTATCAAAAAATTTTGTAAAAATTTTACATCACTAAAAACTTGTAGATTGTACCAAATACATTCTTGTTCTTTTTCTATTTTAGGAATAAAAATTTTGTGTAATTACCAAATATGTTGTTTTACTTAGAAACTGCTTTGGGAATATAAATAAATAGAACTATTTATGAAAAAAAATTGTTCCTAAGAATAGAAATATTACCAAACGCATCTTAAACATACGCTGACATCCTTGTGCCACATAATTTTTACTATTTGAGATGCATTAGATGTACTTGTCCTACCTGAGGACTAGAGCGAGAGAAACCTGTCACACCTTGAATTTCGAGCACACGCACATCTCTCAGTGGTCGATCAAATTGTAGCGTTTCTAGGACGCGTCACCTGTGATAGCTAGTATAAGCACCTAGAGGGGGGTGAATAGGTGTAAAAATAATTTCTCGTGATAAGTGTGTAGTATCAATTGACAATAGAAAGGAAGTTCGCCTTTTGTTAACAAAACGAATTATGATCAAAGTAAAAGAGAGTAGGGAAGAGAAAATGAACACAGAAATTATAGTGGTTTGGCTTATTCCAAGCCTACGTCCACTCTTCCGCACCGACAGCCCCACCGGCTGGATTTCACTATGAACAAAAGAGTTGTTACAAAGAAAAAGCTCTCCCTTGATTCCACAAAGTGTAGAGACTCTACCACACTTCCTCAAGGTTTCTCAAAGATATAGACTCTCTTTTGCGTACAAGATTTCGCTCAACAAATGAATTGACAAATAACAAAGAGCTTCGACTTTGGAATTCTTCTATCGCGCACACACTCAAACAACTCGGAACGTTTTCCTTATATACTCCTTTATGCCATCATACCTGTTGGCACTTACCAAAGGAATTCTTCCAATCTACCCGTTGGACAGAATCAATTAGGAAGATCATTCGAGCTATTTAAGGAACATGACGACAGCCCATCAATCCTGCTCGCCCATACAATCAGGATCTCGGTTTCCATAAGTAGAACCTTCCAAGTATACTTCGCCAATCATCGGATCCTCAATCCCTGAATCAATTTTGATTCGAATAAAGGATTCCGACATGCCATATCCAGCCAAGAGATCTTCTCCAGTCGATAAGGTCAAATCCTTAACGAAACATCCAATCCTGGATAAGCCTTCTTCGACGGACTAGAAACTGTCAATGAGAATAGACTTTGAGTCTTGAGTCTAGCAACCGAGGTCTTCGGACTTTAAATAGTAGAGTCTGCAAATCTTCAGACTAGACTGATGGAAACGTTTTGTCAGCTTCAAAACACTTAAAGAAGTTTTCTCCAACAATCTCCCCATTTTTGATGGTGACAAAACTTTCCTACAGATTTGGATAACTTTGACCTGCAAAACATTACTCAAGCAAATATGAATATCTCATAAAGATAAATGGCTTAGTGATAACACTAGAATCTGCAACCACAGAAAATAGATTAGTCTTATAGATGAGCAAAGCCATAAGATATCAATAGTACTTAAGATAAACAAATGTTCAAACAGTCAAACCCAAATCCAGTCCAAATCCAAACAACCAAACACAAAAGTCAAGTCAAAACAAACATCATAAAAAGTCAAGAGTTCAAAAAGTTCAAATCTGCTCACATCTCTCCCCCTTTTTGTCATCATTAAAAAGGTAGAGATGGAAAGAGAATGGAATTAAGATTGCTTGGGAACACGAACAAGCTGGAAATCTCCCATTGATTGGACAATGCCTTCCAGCTTTTTCAATTCCTCCTTCAGTTGAGCCACATCTTCACCCTTAGCATTTGCTTGAACTTGAAGAGCAAGGGCTTGGATTTGATCATTCAAAGAAACTGAAGAAGCTTGACCTGCAGTCTGCAAATTCTGTACTTTGCATCCTAAAGCATATATCTGACCCTGCATCTCTAAGAGAACATCAAGAATTCTGCGAAAATCTGCCGAATTATCAGTCTGCGTACTGGCTTCTGCACGACCAGATGGAGTAAAGGCAGATGATGGCAAATCAGCATAGTCACGCAAATTGGGCAATGAAACATCATGTCCCTCTTTAGGAAATTGAGAGGCATAGATGTCCTCTAGATCTGCTGAAGAGCGGCTTACTCCTTCACTGGTGGCAGGATATGAGGACATTCCTCTTTTCTCATGATCTCCCCCTATTTCCATGCCTTCAGGTGGAGAAGAGTGTTCCTCATGCTTTGCTTCCACTTGATCTCCTCTCTCCTCTTCTTCTTCTTCTTCTTCAATTCTTTCCTCCTCTGCTTCCAAATTTTCTCTTTCTCCAGTCATCTGTTCTGTCTCATCTGTGTCTTTCTCCTGTCTCTCCGTTGATTCTGGAACAGAACGACTCAAGTTCTTCAAAGCCATTGCAGAAATGGTGATGTCATCCTCATCTTCTTCATCCTCAACGATGAGAGCTCTTCTTTTCTTGGATAAAGCAACCATGGGCTACTTCCCTTTTCTTTTTGCAGCCGAAGAGATTTGATGAGACTTGACAGGGGTTTTCTCCTTGAATTTCTCCAACACCTTGTTGAGTTCCTTCAGACGCATTTTAGAAATCATTTTCAGTCCCACCACCATTTGATCACAAGTTCTAACACAGAGAATCCGTGGAGTCTGAACGTTCAAATGTCTAAATAACTTAGTCACAAGAGCTGGATAAGGAAGTTGACATTTGTCCTTCACCACTGCTCTGTACATGTGGAACATAATAGTGTGTGGAAGAGAGAATTTTTTCCCAGCATTTATGGCATACATCAGCTTTGCCTCCGAGTTTGAAACGTCGGTCTTTGAAGTAGATTTTGGTCTGAGGCAGTTAATCACAATCTTGTGAAGCAGAATGTTGAACGCACTCATCCTCAAATAGGAAATCTTTCCCTTTGTCCTTCTATCCTTACCAAGCTCCAACGTTGCACAAGCAATAGACACATTGATAGGTTGATATCTCCCTCTTTCAACCCCAATCATATCAGCCAACATATCTATATCCACTACATAGTCCTGATCTCTGACACTAAAAGAGAATCTATTTGCATCCAAGAAATTGAGATTCGAATAGAAATAAGCAGTGAGTTCAGCATAGGCTTCTGTAGATTCAGAACAAAACTGTTCAAGTTGAAGAAGACTGAATTTTTCCCGCAGATTGACGTTCACAGAGTCAAGAAAATCAAAATCCACACTTCTAGGGTTTATCACCTCACGCTTTAGCAACTTAGAGTATAGATGCTTGTGTTCCTCCGATCGAAACAAGTATGTTCTTTTTCTTCGAATTTTTGCCGCAACACCCATTCTCGATTTAAACTGACTGTACAACTTGTCATCATCATTCCCATCTGGCTGATTCAGCCCTCCAACACATGGATCGCTTGGGATATTTGCCATTGCCTCTTTCGCCAACCCAGCAGGGGCAATTCCCAACCGTTCCATTGTGTGTAAAAAGAAGGTTTCATTTTTATACCCTTTGTCTTTCAGAAATTCATCAATGTAGTTCAAAGGAGTTCCACCCCTTTTCAAAGCACGATAAAGCTTGTAGGTAAAAGAGGGCTTATAAGTTCTTACGGGTTCTGCGTCTTCGATTATTTCTTCCTCTTCTCGATGTACAACATCCTGAGGTCTAGATGGAGGAGATGGACTCTGCTGAGAATGTTGTGGGCTCTGCTGCTGACTAGGAGACTCTTCTTCCTCGGTGAGATCAAAGTGCGTAGGCCCCTCATGCATTTGCTGCGGTCCCCTGTTCGCAATCCTCGAAGACTTCCTTTGAGACGACATCTTACACAGTCTTTGAAAGATTCCAAGCTTGTTTTCCCAAGAAAGATGATAACTTTTCGAAGATTAAACAAGAGAAGAAGACAGAAGTGGACGATTGGTGCTCTTTTAGGGTTTTTGTGAGTAAAAACGAAGAGGAACCAGCAGTATATAAGACAGTCGAAGAAAGGCATACAAAACGTCGTAAAAGAAAGTATAAAGATGCCTTTTAAAAATAACTGTCTTTTCAAAAAAATTAGATAACTGTCATTTAAAAATAACTCCTTTTTCGAAAAGGAAATATTACAATAATCACGGAAATTGAAAATAGCAAAAATCAATTATGGATAGATGATCGTAACTTTTCGAGACTTAATTGAGAGAAAATAAACTAACTTACAGTAAAAAATCTTGATTGTCTGAGTCTGAGTGTCTCTAGACTTTTACTTCTTCAAACCTTAAGATATTGAGTCTGGAACAAATAACTTCAAATTGATTTTTCTTCAAAGGCTTTGTAAATATATCCGCCAGTTGATTCTTTGAGTCAACAAACTGAATCGAAACTTCTCCATTTTGAACATGATCTCTAATGAAGTGATGTCGAATCTCTATATGTTTTGCTCTTGAGTGAAGAATTGGATTCTTGGTGAGATTGATTGCGCTGGTGTTGTCACACTTAATCTCCGTGCATGAATCTTCAATTCCAAAGTCTCTTAGATGTTGTTTTATCCACAGAATTTGTGAACAACAACTTCCAAGAGCTACATACTCTGCTTCTGCTATAGAAAGAGCTACTGTATTTTGCTTCCTTGAAAACCAAGACACTGTCCTGCTTCCAAGTAGTTGACAAGTACCCGAGGTGCTCTTTCTATCAACTCTGCATCCGGCTAGGTCTGCGTCTGAGTATCCAAGAAGAGTAAAGTCTCCCTTTTTAGGATACTAGAGACCAAAGTTTGAAGTTGAGGCAATGTATTTGATAATACGCTTTGCAACACTTAGATGAGATTCTTTAGGGTCTGCTTGAAATCTAGCACAAATGCAAACACTAAACAAAATGTCAGGTCTAGAAGCAATATGATAAAGAAGTAAACCAATGATACTCTTGTATAGCTTCTGGTCAACTTTCTTTCCTCCTTCATCTTTGTCTATCTTCAAGGAACTTAACATTGGTATATCAGTCTTTTTGCAATTTTCCAGTCCAAACTTTTTGACAAGATCATTAGCATATTTTTCTTGATGAATAAAGGTTCATTCCTTCAGTTGTTTTACTTGACGCCCGAGAAAGAAGGTTAGTTCACCCATCATGCTCATTTCAAATTCATCCTGCATAGACTTAGAGAATTTCTTGCACAAACTTTCATTAGAAGATCCAAAAATAATATCATCAACATATATTTGAACAAGCAAAAAATTTTTGCTTTCTCTTTTGATAAACAGCGTAGTGTCTACTTTACCTTTGACAAAGCCGTTTTGAATTAAAAACTTACTCAGCCTGTCGTACCAAGCTTGAGGTGCTTGCTTTAAACCATATAAAGCCTTTGTCAATCTGAATACTGAGTCTGGTTTCCTTGGGTCTTCAAACCTAGGTGGTTGTTCCACATAGACTTCCTCATGGATAAATCCATTCATGAAAGCACTTTTGACGTCCATTTGGAATAACCTGAAATTCTTATAACAAGCAAAAGCAAGTAATAATATAATTGCTTCTAACCTCGCTACTGGTGCATAAGTCTCATCATAGTCTATCCCTTCTTCTTGCGTATATCCCTTGGCCACGAGTCTTGCTTTTTTTCTTACGACCTTTCCTTTCTCGTTCATCTTGTTCCTGAAAACCCATTTAGCTCCAATGATAGATTTACCTTTCAGTTTAGGAGTCAATTCCCGGACATCATTAATACTTGAATTGCCCGAGTTCTTCTTGCATAGCTTCAATCCAGCTTTCATCAGATAAAGCTTTTTCTATGCTTTTGGGTTCTATTTCAGAAATAAGAGCCACAACACTAGACTCTTCGCGCTTTTTGGATCTTGTGCGAATTCCTTCATTAATGTCGCCAATAATGAGATCTTTGGGATGACTGGACTTATGCTTCCAGTTGCTGGTTGATTTGTCAGATTGTTGATCTTTTTCTTCATTTGAATCTTCAACAATCATTTATTGCTGATCTTTTGAAGTCTGAGCTGCTTCTGGAGATTTAGACTTTGTAGAGTGTGAAGCAGATTCAGATTCTTCAAGTTGAGTCTGAATCGATTCATTTTGCATAGAATCTTGGAATTTAACATTCATTGATTCCTCCACAGATTGAGTCTTCTTGTTGTAGACTCTGTAAGCTTTGTTTGTGGTTGAATATCCAAGGAAGATGCCTTCGTCTGATTTTTCTTTAAACTTGCCAACTCGATCATTTGCATTTTTCAATATAAAACATTTACATCCAAACACATGAAAATATGAAACAATAGGCTTCTTTTCTTTGAATAACTCATAGGGAGTTTTCTCCCAATAGGCCTTAGAAAAACTCTATTAATGATATAACATGCTGTAGAAACTGCTTCAGCCCAAAAACGTGAAGAGATGTTACTTTCAATTAAAAGAGTTCTAGCCATTTCTTGAAGCGACCTATTCTTTCTTTCCACAACTCCGTTTTGCTCTGGAGTATATGGAGAGGAGAACACATGCTGAAAACCAGATTCATCACAGAATTTTGTAAAGTCTTGATTTTCAAATTCACCTCCATGGTTTGTCCGTATACTTGAAATAACATACCCTTTCTCATTTTGGACCTTTTTAGCAAACTTTTCAAAGTAAGAAAATGTTTCAGACTTACTTGCCAGGAAATATACCCATGTAAATCGTGAATAGTCATCCACAATTACTAGGTAATATTTCTTACCTCCAATGCTCTGAGTTCTGGTTGGTCCAAAGAGATCCATTTGCAGAAGCTGCAGTACACGATTAGTGGAAACTTGATTTATTGGTTTAAAGGAGTTTCTTACCTGTTTTCCCAATACACATGGTGTACATAGATCAGTCTTTTGGTATGACAGATTGGGTAGACCACGAACAAGCTTCTTTGCTGAAATTTTGGCTATTTGCTTCATATTGATGTGCCCAAGTTTTTTGTGCCATAAGTTTGCTTCGTCTTGAATTGAGATTAGACATTGGGTTTCATCTGGTTTGACATCCAAGAGGTAGATATTTCCATGTCTTCGACCCATGAATGACTGAGTGGAATCTTTACTGGTTCCTAAACATATTCCCTCTTGAAAGTTGATTTTAAAACCGGTATCGCACAGCTGACTAATACTAAGCAAATTGTAGTTGAGTCATTCCACTAAGGAAACATTACTGATTGTGAGGCTTCCAATCTTTACGATTCGAATCCCACAATTCTTCCTTTGCTTTGTTTCCTCCAAATGAAACTTTTCCACCATTAACTTGAACGATCTTTATGAAGCAATTTGAATCTCCTGTCATATGTCTTGAGCATCCACTATCCAGATACCATTTTACCTTCTTCTTGATAGTGACCTCAAATTCACTGTCTGAATCTGAGTCTGTCTCGGAGTTTGAATCTGAATCCGATTGTGCCATTAGACATATATTGGCATAATCATCATCACTTTCTTCACATTCTGTATCACTCCAGGTTTCTACTTTGAGAGCATTTCGATATTTCTCAGCTTTTCCTTTCTTTTTCCTCAGAAGGGGACAGTTGGGTCTGATGTGTCCATTTTTCTTACATTCAAAGCATACTACATCTCTATTGGATTCATCATCCTCAACAGACTTAGTCTGTTGCTTTTGAAAACTATGTTTCTTTGGATTGAATCTTCTTCCTTTTTTGTTTAGCTTTCTGAATCTTCTTATCATGAGAGCAAGCTCCTCATCATCCATATCGTCTTTAGAATCTGTAACATCAGAATCATCATTGGATTTTAATGCAATGGATTTCTTACCTTTAGGATCTTCATCTTCATTGATTCGTTCCACTTCATAAGACTGAAGAGTCCCAACCAATTCATCAACAGATAGTGGCATAATTCTTTGTGTCTCCCTTATTAAGGTCTTTATGTGATTCCAATCCTTGGAGAGTCAACGCAGTAGCTTGTTTACTTTCATGGGATCAGAAATTGGTTGATCTTGATTTTCAAGACCATTCACGATTTCTGTAAAACGACTAAACATGTCAGTAATAGATTCTCCTAATTTCATTTTGAAGGCTTCGTATTGACCGAGGAGAATGTTGATTCTGGTTTCTTTCACTCGATCAGTTCCTTCATAAGTTATGTGTAATCTATCCCAAACTTCTTTGGCTGTAACACAAGAAGATATTCTATTATATTCAGTAGGTGACAAAGCACAATATAAAGAATAAATTGCTTTTGCATCAAGAGCTTGTCTCTTGGTTATCTCTTCCTGAGTCATTTCACTAGACTCAACAGCTTCTTTTCCTCTCTCTAAGACAAGTGCAGCTTTAGGAATGATTCCTTTGTCTACCATGTTCCATTCCAAAGGATCGTTTGATCTTAGGAATGCCTTCATCTTGTTTTTCCATATGTTGTATTCATTTCCATCAAAATAAGGCGGTCTGGTATTGTTTTGCCCTTCTACCAGCCCTGGAGCCAACATACTAGTCATGGATCTTTAGCTCTGAAGTAAAACACTTCAAATCAAGTGAGTACACAGGCTCTGATACCAATTGAGATAGTTAGTATAAGCACCTAGAGGGGGGTGAATAGGTGTAAAAATAATTTCTCGTGATAAGTGTGCAGTATCAATTGACAATAGAAAGGAAGTTCGCCTTTTGTTAACAAAACGAATTATGATCAAAGTAAAAGAGAGTAGGGAAGAGAAAATGAACACAGAAATTATAGTGGTTCGGCTTATTCCAAGCCTACGTCCACTCTTCCGCACTGACAGCCCACCGACTGGATTTCACTATAAACAAAAGAGTTGTTACAGCAAAGCTCTCCCTTGATTCCACAGTGTAGAGACTCTACCACACTTCCTCAAGGTTTCTCAAAGATATAGACTCTTTTTTACGTACAAGATTTCGCTCAACAAATGAATTGACAAATAACAAAGAGCTTCAGACTTTGGAATTCTTCTATCGCGCACACACTCAAACAACTGGAACGTCTTCCTTATATACTCCTTTATGCCATCATACCTGTTGGCACTTACCAAAGGAATTCTTCCAATCTACCCGTTGGACAGAATCAATTAGGAAGATCATTCGAGCTATTTAAGGAACATAACGACAGCCCATCAATCATGCTTGCCCATACAATTAGGATCTCGGTTTCCATAAGTAGAACCTTCCAAGTGTACTTTGCCAATCATCGGATCCTCAATCCCTGAATCAATCTTGATTCGAATAAAGGATTCCAACATGCTATATCCAGCCAAGAGATCTTCTCCAGTCGATAATGTCAAATCCTTAACGAAACATCCAGTCCTGGATAAGCCTTCTTCGACGGACTAGAAACTGTTAATGAGAATAGACTTTGAGTCTTGAGTCTGGCAGTCCGAAGGTCTTCAGACTTTAAATAGTAGAGTCTGCAAATCTTCAGACTAGACTGATGGAAACATTTTGTCAGCTTCAAAACACTTAAGGAAGTTTTCTCCAACATCGCCGACCCAAACGATTTATGCACATATGGAAGCGAAATAAACAATCCCTAGACAACAATTAGCATGGGATAGAAAAACAGAACAACCATATAAAACCAACCACACTTTTATAAACAAACAGGTTAGCCCTACAAAGTTATATACAAAAGTCAATGCCCCAAAAAGGATTACCTAGCTAACCCTACCCCGGACCCTCTTACTTGGGATCCAGGTCCACTACGACATTGTTAGGAATGTCGATGTCTAGCATGTCAGCTACTTCCTCAACTTTGGACTCCTGCTCATCCTCGGGCAACTGGTTCACCTTGATATTTGTGATAATATCGGCGTGCACAACAGGGTCGAGTACCTCCTCACCCTCACCCTCAACGATGGGTCCGTCGAAACCATCCATGGGACCTTCCTGTTCCCTGTTAGGCCCATGACGAAACCACACCTTGAATCAATGAGGTACCAACTAAAATAGACAGTTATCGCCTAATATCGTGGTCACGACAAGCTCACGAGTCCAGGGATTCCCGGGGACAGGGAAGACGGTACTCTGCTTGTTATACCCTCACGGCTGCCTAAAACGAACTAGACGAACTTCCATCTAGGGACTTGTAAAAATTGAAACCTACGACGGGGTGAGACAATGTCTCAGTGAATCTACACTCTAAACCCCGATTAGAAAGGTAATACGCCTAGAGGCAATCTAATCACACATCACAGAAGACTTACCTCGCCTTAGCACCTCCTTGCACGTCAGTACAGTTTATATAACACATATATGCAGTAAATGCACTCAATAATTGGAACGTCTCACTTTCAAATCAGTCAAACACAGGGGTCCAGATTATAAGGCCAAATTGTTATGACACGTCCTATTCCGTGCCACACAATTCAATCTCATAATCCAACGTGTCTATTTCAATTACTCATGCGTTCCAATTGATTACAACCCAACGGCCATGGCCGACTCAACAGTCAGCAGTCATTTGGCATAGTCGGGCATCGTCTCACTCCATCGAGCATGGCAACGTCTACCTCTAGACTACATTCCCGAAGGAGCATCGGCCCAGCCTCCACTGCGACTGGCATTCGTTGACAAAAGGCATTTCTGAAGGAGCATCGTCCAGCATATAGCTCGTGATGGGTTCTCATAACGATCATGCACACATCTAATCCTGGCCAAGGACATCATGCTTTGCACTCAAATGTCACAATTTAAATAATGTGCTTAGCCTATTTTCTTCATAGTAAAATAGGCCAACGATGACAGCTTGGGTGGCCTGGTCGATGGCTGGCTTTGGTGGACAACAGGCTCGGGACAACGGATGCACAGCTGGTGCGGCGAACAGCTTGCGAGCAACCGACAGGTGCGGGGGAGCTCGAATGCAACTTGGACAAGCCTGAGGCGACGGGCGGTGCAGGTTGGCTTGGTCAGGGGTGGCTGGACTTAGCTGGTTTCTCTGCTCTTGATTCGGCAACAATGGAGGCTAGAGAAGCAAGGAAGAAGAAGATGGGTTGCTGTAGCTGGAAAGGGGAGACAAAGGGCCACAAAGTCAAGGGAAATATCCCAAGAACTCAAGTGCAAGACCCCACCAACCTTCAGCCTCATCCACAGCCAATTTTTCCTCCTCAAATCTTCCTAAGCAAGCCAAGATGATGCTAAAATGTTGCACCCCCCATGGCATACGAATTTCATGCATTTCACCTTCAATTCAATTCAATTTCACTCAAAATGACTTCAATTATATGGCCATAATGCCAAGCTAAGAGCCCACACCAAATTCCACAATTTCCCTCGCTAATTGATCCATCTTGAATGTCAAAAATCACACAAAAATGGCCCTCCGAATTTCTCAGTCCAAAATTGCCCAATTTTGAATTTTCACCAAAAATACGGGCTTGCCGAAATTTCTTCGAAAGATGAGTCGACGTTCCTAAAATAATTCATGACATGCCAGAACTTTCGATTTTTGAAACCGGATTCAATTTCATGGTTAATTTCAATCAGATGCGATTTTAACATGACATAACCTATCGGTTAGCTTTTAGGAATTTTTAGCACAATTGACCCATGGTCGATTATTTTTTATCCACATTGAGTATCTGCTGCTCATAGGTGACTCTCGGTTGTCGTAAAAATCTCGAGATTTCAAATACGGACACATGATATAGATAGGATAGAAAAATCGGTTTAATGCCATTCAACATGAATTTTGCAATTATATGGAATCACCCACACTTTAATTACATGCCTCTGTCGAATCGACCTATCTCCAGTGTCCAATCAATTTTAACGGTGCTGTATTGACCCTTGCAGATTAGCATGGTCAAGCAGTCAAATTTTGATCGAATTCTCAAGTCGGTTGTATTTAAATTCCTTAATGGTTTCACATGATAGACTAGTTATCTTGTGAGTGGCAAACTCAAAGAAAAAGGCCATAGATTTGTCGATGAAAAGCCCATTTCATTTAGTCGAAAGCAGGGTTGAAAATCAGGACGTCACAACTTTTCCCCTCTTATAAAAATTTCGTCCTCAAAATTTAAACTGTTACAAATATTAATAAAAAAAAAGGTGGGGGTATTGTCGTCTCATCAATTCTTCACTTTCCCATGTAGCTCCTTCTGTCCCGTGATGTTAGCAGACTACTTTGACTAAGGGGACTGTCTTGGTAAGCAGTACTTTCTCCTTGCGATCCACAATCTGAACTGGTCTCTCCATGTACGACACTTTGTCGTCCACGTTTAATTCTTCAAAATTCGACACGTGAGTTGGGTCAGGTTCATACTTTCTCAACATCGACATGTGGAAGACGTCGTGCACTTGTGCCAATCTCGGTGGCAACGCAAGACGATACGCTAAAGTCCCTATTCTCTCCAGAATCTCAAAGGGACCGACGTACCTTGGACTCAGCTTCCCTTTCTTGCTGAAGTGCAAAATATCCCTCATCAGTGACACCTTTAAAAAGACGTGCTCACCAACTTGGAATTCCAATGGTCTTCGACGCTTATTTGCATAGTTTTTCAGGCGACTCTGAGTTTTCTTCAGTTTTTCCCAAATAACTACAACTGCATCCACTGATTGTTGAACTAACTCTAGGCCAACAATTTTCCGCTCTCCGACTTCATTCCAACAAACTAGAGTTCTGCACGCTCTGTCATATAACGCTTCAAATGGTGCCATCTGAATACTCTGCTGATAGTTGTTGTTGTAGGCGAACTCAACTAGATGAAGCCGTTCCTCCCAGCTTCCCTTGAAGTCTAGCATACAAGCTCGCAACATGTTTTCGAGAGTTTGAATCATCCTTTCAGACTGGCCATTCATCTATGGATGATGGGCCGTATTATACTGCAGCTTTGTTCCCAAGGCAGTCTGTAAACTTTTCCAAAAGGCAGCTGTAAACTTTGGGTCTCGATCTAACGTAATTTTCGTTGGCACTCCATGCAACTGAACTATCTGGTGCACGTACAACTTTGCATCTCTTTCCAATACAAAGTCCTTTCGTATGGCGATAAAGTGAGCAGACTTCGTCAATCTATTAATCACAACTCATGAAATCATTACCTCACTAACTCATTGGTAAGCCTATCACAAAATCCATGGTGATGTGTTCCCACTTCCACTCGAGAATCTCAAGAGGTTGCACAAGTCCTATTGGCTTACAGTGTTATGCCTTTACTTGCTGACACGTCAGACACTTGGCAACACGCTTGGTGATATTCACCTTCATACTGGTCCGCCAAAAGTGTTGACACAGATTCTGATACATCTTTGTACTGCCTACGATGAGCTTCTGACAAAATCTCCTCTTTAAGCTCTACATCGTCAGGTACACACAATTGTCCACAAAACTTCAGTGTTTCGTCCTAAAAAATCTGAAAGTCAGTCTTTCTCTTTTCTGCATCTTCTTGCACAATCTTTTGGATCTCTGGATCTGTCGACTGCAACATCTTGATCCTTATCTACACTTCTGGATCAATTCTAATAGCGGCCATAAGATTTGAAAAGTGTCCTACCTTAAACTTGAAAACCGAATCTCGAGCTCCTTCAAGTAAGATCCACTCCTTAACCACCATCTGCGCAATTGAAGACTTCTGACTCAATGCATCTACGACCTTATTAGCCTTTCTAAGATGATACAAGATGTCGCAATCATAGTCCTTGAGAAGTTCCATCCAACGACATTGTCTCATATTCAACTCTTTTTGAGAGAATGAATACTTGAGACTTTGATGGTCTGTGAAGATCTGGAATCTTTCTCCACACAAAAAATGTTTCCAAATCTTCAGAGTGAAGATAATCACTGTAATTTCTATGTCATGCGTTGAATAATTCAACTCATGAGGTCTCAAGTAATGGACACGTATGTAACAACTCTGCTATGTTGCATTAACACACAACCCAGTTCTCTAAACGACGAATCACTATAGATCTCGTATCCTCCAGAATCAAATAGAATTCTCGGTACTGGTGCGGTAGTCAGCTTTTGCTTAAGCTATTGGAAACTACACTCACACTTATCTGTCCATATGAACTTCTTTTCCTTGTTCAATAGTCGAGTCAAAGGCGAGGCTATTGCAAAGAAGTGTTCCCCGAATCGTCTGTAATAACCTGCCAAACCTAAGAAACTTCTGATCTCTGTCACTATCGTTAGTCTTGGCCAGTTGATCACTACTTCAATCTTGGTCATGTCGAGATTCCTTCACCTGAAATCACGTGACCTAGGAACGCCACACGAGTTAACCAAAACTCGCACTTACTGAACTTGGCGTTTAGTCCATGATCTCGCAGAGTCTGAAACACTGTCCTCAATTGTCTTTCGTGCTCCTCAGGACTTCTCGAGTACATTAGGATATCGTCGATGAAAACGATCACAATGCATCATGAGTGATCCATCCCCTCAGAAGGATGTTAATGAAGGAACATTTGAATGCAAGTACATTATTTATGCCACAAGACTGCCGATATGGCCATCTTAATCCAAATCTGTCTTCCTGAAATTCAAATTGAAGAGATCCACATTGGTCAGTTGGTTCAGCGTTGATGCCATGGATGGTCCCACCCATCGATCGCCACTTGATTCGGGGAATCGCTCGCTGCTGCTAAGTCAGAGTGTGGAATCATGGAGCAACAACATAAAGAAAAGCGGCAGCCTTCCTCTTCCACCTTCGACAACGACCCAAGCAAGGAGGAACTAGAGGGGGAGGGGGCTAGAGAGAGGATCGGCGGCAGGGGTGAGGTTTCGGCCGCTTCCCAATCAAATTAGAGATTAAGGGGACAAGTACATTAACAATGCCAAAAGTTGTGTACGACGCTCACTTTGGTGCCAAAAGTTTCAGTCGGATCACTTAAGTGTCAAAAAATTTGAAAAACGATCATTTTAGTGCCAACTCCAATCAGATTGACCGGAAATCTGAAGTGGCATTTTTTTATTAATTTTTTAAGCTGACGTGGCTTGCCGGAGAGCACAATCAGCATCTAAACCACAAAAACTACATCGTTTGGCTTCTTTCCCCCAAATCGAAACCCTAAATCCCCAAATTGAAAGAGAAAGAGAGAGGGAGGGAGAGAGAAGAGGCACGTCGTCTTCTTCCCTGAAGAACGACACCAGCAGCGAACCAGTAGCAGCACCAATAACGGCACCAGCGGCGGCGGCGGTGGCGCACCAATAGCGACACCTTCGACCCCTCTTCTTCCTCCTCCTCCTCCGCCCTCGCCTCCTATTCTTTCTGCCACTTCTTGCTTGAGCAACAATCTCATTCTCTCCTTGCTCACCTGGTCGAGCATCTACAATGGTGGCCAAGCGACAGTGGCCAAGCGTTGGCGGGCAAACAACGGTGGCCGAGCGGCGAGGAAGAAACCCTAACCCTAATTTCAATCCATGTACGAGCTAAACGGCGTCGTTTTTGCGAGGGTGTCCATGTATAAGGGCAAAACGACGTTGTTTTTTGAAGAGGATGGAAAACGACGTCGTTTAAAAGCCAAGCAACTTTTTTTTAAAAAATATAAATGCCATGTAATTATTTTGGCCGGAATTTCTCGCCTGTGGCACCAAAGTGATCGTTTTTTCTCCAATTTGGCACTTAAGTGATCTGGCGGAAACTTTTGGCACTAAAGTGAGCGCCGTACACAACTTATGGCACCAATAGTATACTTATCCCGAGATTAAGAGGAGGCTTCAAGGGGGCTGATAGAGCTAGGAAAAAGCAGAAATTGAATATGAAGGAGCCCTCCAAAGATACGAAATTATTTTTTTTCAAGAATTACAAAAAAGTAAGTCTAAAATTTAAGAAAAACATTATATTTATGTCATTTGGATGATGAGATGCAAGAGGCAAATTCACCGGTCACATTAATGTAAAATTTATTATTAGAAAAATTTAAAGTAGCAAGTAGATTGTGACAATATGCCCATGACTTTATAAAGGTATAAATGTTTTTTAAAAAGTGATTTTCTGAAATAAAAAAAAAAATACTACAGCTGTGTAACAATTCCTTAGTCATTGTAAACTTCGGCCCTAATTTACCCAAAAAACAAGCCTAATACCACCAAGAAGCGTAGGTAATCAATTATAGGATGGGTCGATTTCTATCTTGAAATCAAGAATGTGAACCGATCTTATCCGCTCGAGAATTGGACCGGTTTCTCTCGCTCTAGTCCTCGGGTTGGACTGGGTACATCTAATGCATCTCAAATAGTTAAAATTTTGTGGCATAAGGATGCCAGCGTATGTTTAAGATGCATTTGGTAATATTTCTATTCTTAGGAATAATTTTTTTCAGAAATAGTTCTATTTATTTATATTCCGTCAAACAATTTCTTAGTAAAAAAACGCATTTAGTAATTGTACAAAATTTTTATTCCTAGAATAGAAAAAGAACAAGAATCTATTTGGCACGATATACAAGTTTTTTTTTATGTAAAATTTTTCAAAATTTTTTTAATATTTTTTCTTTAGATTTTTCTTTTTTTTCTTTTTTTGTTCTCTTCTACTTCCTCCTCTAACCAGTCATTGGGTGGCGGCGAACGACGAGTGGTGGTGGTTAGAGGCAACGGGAGGCAGGGGTGGCGGTGGATGGCAGTGGATAGCAGCGAACAGCAGCGATGGGGGTGCTCAACGGTGTCCGTAGCGGCATGTGAGGGGTGATAGATGGTGGTGGGCAGCGAGACTCTAGCAATCCGTTAGAAGAGGAAGAAGAAGAAAATGACTTATTCTAGGAATTCATCCCAAGAACAAAAAGTTATCTTCTTTTTTACTTCTTGTTTATGTTCTAAATTTATTCTCTTGCCACTTTTCTATTATGAGAAATAGAACAATTAACTGACATTACCAAATGAATTACTATTCTTTTTCCTATTTTGAGGAACAAAAGAACAAAACAACAGAAAAATTGGAACATTACCAAACGAAGTTTTAACGACAGTTCAAAAAATCCTCTAACCTCATCTTAAGCATAGATTTGCCATTGTCAAGAATATCATTTTCTGTACAACCACCGTGGTAAATCCTCAACATTGATTCCTATGCCCCAAATTAATCTAACATTATTAAAGATCGTAATTGAAAATTGTATTAATTATTGACTATATTTGAACAACAAGAGACATGCTAGAAGGAGATTCTTGGACTATGGCAACACTCGCAACTGATCGATTTAAGAATCAAATCTTTCCTTGGTACCGAAGAACTAAAGCATCAACTACATTTCCTAGCTTTCACTTTCTCTTCTCCTCCATACTTGACGATTGGAACCCTCGCAAGCCCTTTGATCCACACGACGGCGCCAGCCTACTCAAATACTCACTCCCTAGTTCAATTCAAGCCTCGGAAGAAGAGAATTGTGAATGCAGGAAAAGATGAAAGGAAAGATAAACCAAATAAATCAAGAAATTTACTTCATTTTCATGTGGAAAGAGCAGGGGCTCCTTATAGCGACGAGTGAGGGAGATGATCGTAGGGACCGAGCACCAAGTGCGAGAGAGATGAAACTATCAAGAAATTTTCGCAACTCCATCATGTATGATGGAATCAGCCAAAATTTGACCTTTTCGAACTCTAAGGTCATCGCGAGTCGGAAGGTTGAGCAGGTGACTAAATAGAGAGAAATGAAGAGTAATCTTAAGAAGCATGAAGACCTAAGACTCATCTTAACTATTAATCACCCTGAGGGAGATGAAATGATGAAAAGTCACTCAAGCCCTAAATTTTATTTTAGGGCAGCAACTTTTGTGGTCTCATTCATTTTGGTTCTACTTAAGAAATCGAGATCAGTTCTTGGGAGTCCAAATTTTGGGAACTAGAACCGGACCAATTTCGTTGGAACTACCCATAACCAGATGGCTCAGTTTGGTTTGGTCCGGTTCTTGAGTTGGATGGGGATCAATGCCCGTTACCAAAAGGAACAAATTGATATGCTCGTGTTACATTTACCCCTAACTGATTTAAATAGGTATATCCATATCACGTTTACCCCAAATTAATTTTTGTATTACAAAAAATTTCAAACCGATAAACTTTACCACAAATTAGTAGATATGTATTATATTTACCCAAATATTGAAATGTTTTTCTAACATGAATATTAGTTTGCGATTTTTGGTGACACAAAAAATAGTTTGAGGTAAATGTGACACGAGTGTATCGTTTCTGGATTTTTGTGATAACGAAAATTAGTTTGGGATAAATGTTGTATGAATATACCAGTTTGTGCTTTTTGGTGATATTAACTAAAAAAAATACAATTATTGGACACGCTTTAAGAAATAGAGTGAAGGGAGCTCAACACATTCTGAAAGACGAGATGATTAGGTTGACTGATTACCATTTGGAAAAGTGAGGAAGAAACAGAATTGAGTTGAGCATTTGTCATTAGTTTTGCCCTTTTTCGTTCACCGACTTGTGTTGAGTTATTGGAGACGAATCTTAATCATGTGAATGACCCAGCAAAAGGCTAAGCATATCAAGTAGAGCTTAGGATGAGACTATGAATAAAAATCCATTTTTTATTGCAGTATTGATATATGATACCTATTGTTATTTGATATGTAATTTCATTTCAATAAATGATGTAGAGCCAGAGAGAGAGAGAGAGAGAGAGAGAGATAACAAACAGTGGAATCTTATCAAATATCAGATAACAAGCAATTGTATTAGTATCCAGAATTCACTATGATATTCTGAAGAATTATTCTTCGTAATGTAATGAACAAAAACAATAGTTCCTGACAACATCTTCCTAATGGTTTTCAAACCAGCTCTGTGCCTGGAGATAGTTGATCAATTTGTTGTCCACTTGGAAAGCCTTTGTGAGGACATCGACATTGATTGGCGGCTTGGATCCAAAGACTGTATTCGCGATTGTTATGAGTCCCGGGTTCTGGCTGCTCAAGAAAGCAAAAGCCAGTGCATTTGTTTGTCCAATATTCAGCTGGAAGTGAATGAGGCCTTGCGGAAACACGAAAACATCTCCTTTGGTCAGGACTTTGGTAAAGAGGGTGTTGTTTAATTGGTTGGATGTAACGAAACCGACGTGGAGTGTACCCTCCACGACCAATAGCATCTCCGTGCCACGAGGATGAATGTGGGGAGGGTTCAGACCGTAGGGAGCAAACTCAAGGCGAGCCGTGGCGATGCCCAGTGTGTTGAGTCCTGGGAATTGGTCGACGAAAGCAGTCGTGACTTTGGATGCAAGCGGATTCGATGTGTTCCCGGGGTATCTGAACTTTGTGAAGGAGAAATCATCTGCTATGACGAGCTTTGGGTCCTTGCAGAACTTCCCATTCACAAACACCGCAGAGTTGGGGTCGTTGACAGCCACACAGAAGTCCTGAAGAGGACTCGGGTCGGAGGCAAAGGCTTGGCATGATGCCAAAGCCAAGAGGACAAATGTTTGAAGGAACTTCATCATGGAAAAATTTCTGAGCTTGGTTTAGCCTGTCTCGGAAATTCTGTTTCGTTGAGGATAGATGTGAATTGCTGAATGTGCAGCAACTCCATTTATAGTAGTTAGTCGTTGGACTCGGTCCCAGTCAATTGGCCTGCAGGAATTGTTCAAAAAAAAAAAAAAAAAATATTGGCCTGCAGGAAGCAGCTGAAGCCAGGAACGTTGCCAAGTCCACAACAATCGTTTATTCTTCCGTGTTGCTGGTGAATCGTTCTGCCACCTCGATGACCTCATGTTTCTACCTTGCTAGTAGAAATAAACGCATTCTCGTTGAGAATTAGTCATTCGATCTTTTGACGTGAAGGATTCCCCCTTTATTTTTCATCTTTTTAATATTCTCAGATTTTATAGTCTATAATGGATGCATCGGGCTAGTTCAACTTTAGATGCTACGTTCGAATTTTTAGAGCGTGGATAATCAGACATAGAAAACTGAGGGAACTGATGATTTATGGATATTCTCTTTATGTGTGAACACCCTGCATGTTTGTATAAGAAAGTAAACATGATATCTTGGAAAGTGTTCTCCTGGTGGAGGACGGAGATGCATGTGAAAACCCCGCTTCCTGCATCTTTTTTAATTGACAGATTGATGTCATCATATGATGCACTTAGAGAAGAATGGGCCCTCGCTCAATCCAGATGAACTTGAATCTGCGCAGGACATCAAAACAGTAAAGAAGAAAACCGAATATTTAAATAGGATTGAAGAAGTCCACGTCCATGTCAGATGCCATGCCTTTTCTTATCTGGGAAAGAGGATGGGTCAGAGTAAGGGGCTTTTTGTTGCAGCGGTTGCGGATCAATTCATCTCCGGGAGTAAAATATCAACCAGCGCGTAGGAGACTTGGTACAGATCCGGCAAGGGTTGCTTACCCGAGAAAGTTTTGTACTGGGTCAACACCACCATCATTTATAAGAAGGGATAATGTCTCCATGCAAGACATCTCGCTCCTATCTCAAGCAAACCCAAGAAGAGAAGACATTGAAGCCCCAGCTCTACGGTGCGCAACCACAATGAAGTTTCTTCCAATTAACCTTCTCATCTTGGCTCTGGCAACCGCCACCGCTTTTGCCTACGACCCGAGTCCTCTTCAGGACTTCTGCGTGGCCATCAACGATCCCAAAGGTTGGAGATCTGCTACAGCGTCGCTTGCGTATTTCTGTTCTTATGCTCCAAAAAGAGTTTCTGCTTAAATAAGCCAAATAACATGAATTCTGTTTCTTATGCAGTATTTGTGAATGGAAAGTTTTGCAAGGACCCAAAACAAGTTACAGCAGAAGATTTCCTCTTTAAAGGGTTCAGATATCCAGGGAAT
This sequence comes from Eucalyptus virginea, assembly GCA_014182375.1. Taxonomy (NCBI): domain Eukaryota; kingdom Viridiplantae; phylum Streptophyta; class Magnoliopsida; order Myrtales; family Myrtaceae; genus Eucalyptus; species Eucalyptus virginea. Next base: position 38,399,513 of record CM024520.1, read on the forward strand.
ACTGCAAACCCACTCGGATCGAAAGTCACCCCCGCTTTTGTGGATCAATTTCCAGGAATCAACACTCTTGGCATTTCCATGGCTCGTATTGACTTCGCTCCAGGTGGCCTGAATCCTCCCCACACTCACCCTCGTGGGACCGAAATTCTGGTCGTGGCTGAGGGCACATTGCTTGTCGGCTTTGTCACATCCAACCAATTGAACAACACCTTCTTCACCAAAGTCTTGTACAAAGGGGATGTGTTTGTGTTCCCAATCGGTCTCATCCACTTCCAGCTGAACATCGGAAAGACGCCCGCACTGGCCTTCGCTGCTCTGAGCAGCCAAAACCCAGGAGTCATTACCATTGCTAATGCAGTGTTCGGATCGAAGCCGCCCATTTCGGCCGATGTTCTCACCAAGGCCTTCCAAGTGGATAAGAAGGTGGTTGACTACCTTCAGGCACAGTTTTGGTATGACAATTAAGCGGATAAATGGACCTCCAAGACATCGGATTACCTCCATATTCTCCATACTTGATTGCTTAGACTGACAATTGCCTCCTAGTAAAATAATTGCTCTCGATGTAACTGATGATGAATGTTTGAAGTAATAAAATATCATTCTTTGTGATAAATATGAGTCAGACATGCATAGGTTCTTGCTTATTTTATTTCTTCTTTCACTTCCAGTAGATTATGAGGTGGCACTTTCTCCCAAGGAAGTTTGTATACGGGAGTTTGTGTCGTCTGATGTCTCCATTTGCATGGGTTGCGATGTAATTGTGGGCAATTAACAAATAAAAAAAGAAAAAAAAGAAAAAGAAAAGAAGGAGTAATGTTATGAGCTAGGTAGCAGGGACACGGCGACACAGACACGCGACACGACATGACACGACACGACACGCGACACGTCATTTCTCAAAAAGTAGAGAATTTCGACACGTTCCGATACGTTAAATATTAAATACATATTTTTATATATACATGATTAATTATTATGTTTAAATTAATTAATTCATATTCATAAATAAATAAATAATAAAAAAGCCTATAATAAATCTATACTAATAACATGTATTAATCAAGTTATTCAACGTACACAAAGGCTCTCGATCCGTTTCTCTCATTGTCTTGAAAAGAAAGAGAGAACTTTTACAGATTTTGCCCCAAAAAAATAAAGTTATTTAATATTTAATATTTCTTTTTAGGGTTAAATGGTCCCATCCATTTATTTCCCCCACCCCACCCACCGCCTACACACGTCTCTTCCCAAAGTCACTCTGCACTGCACGAGGCTTTCTTTTTTTCCCCAAGAAGCCGTCGACACATCCTCTCTCTCCTTGCTCTTCTTCCAAAAATTGAAAACCCTAGCAATCGGCAATCGCCTTCTTTCTCCTCTCCCTTGCTTGGTCTCCACCTCTCTCACCGCTGCCTCGCCTCCGTTCCCCCCTTTGCCGTCATAGCCTCGCATCCAGCCCTCCATCGCGGCCTTTCCGTTTTTCATCTCGGCGTTGCAGTTGGCGGTTGCAGCCAACCAAGACGATCGAGAAGGCTTCTCAGTGTTGCAGTCGGTGGTCGGAGCCCTCCCTCGTCGTCGCTCGTGGCGTCGCCTGAGCTCCCTCACCCTTGCCTTCACCCTCCATCACTTTCTTCCCTTCGCACCTGCGGATCCACCCACAAACCTCCGGACACACTCCGACGCACATGTCGGAAAGAGTTGACCACGTGTCGGAAACTCCGACACGTGTTGACCGCGTGTCTGAGCGTGTCCGACCATGTCCAAGCGTGTCGGACACGTGTCGAGGTGTCCGACACGACACGGAGGCCCTTTGAACGTGTCCGTGCTACCTAGGTTATGAGTACTAAAACCTTACTAAAATCTTACCGATTGACATGACAACCTATGTGGCATGCACCGTGTCATCAAATACATTTGGAATCACCAATAAAATTAAGGGTCATAAAAAAGGAAAACAAAAACATAGAAATTAAGAGATCATTCAAAGTAAATTTAATTTCACGTATCGTTTTCCTTTCTTCTCAAAGTTGCAACAAATTTTTGGTTGACTATTATCTCATATTGTCAATGAAATATGCACGACAGTTCCCAAGGCTCTTAATGTCTGTTGAATGCAAGCACACTAGGGGAAGGAAATCAATTCCTTGGATGGCCATAAAGGTGATCGATGCACACCATGCCCTATTGAACATAATGTCGCCAACCATGACGAATTTCTCATAAGCCTTTTTCCTAGGATTTGTTGGTAAATTGTATAAAGGAAAATGATGGTCTATGCAGTGTATGTTCAGAATTTCAAATGAAATAGGAATATTGTTGGTGATCTTCAATATCTTGCATTCACAATGTCTAGTATTGCTTTATTGTCTACAAACTTTCAAAGTTATGTATCGACCAACCGAGTTACATTGGAGTGCTATTGAACGTGTTTAGCATTATCTCAAAGAGGCTTTCAATGTTGGCCGATACTTACAAAGGAGTTCCTCTCTATCGCTTCATGCATTCTTTGATGCTAATTGGACAAGCAATTCAAACAATCCTAAGTCCACAACCACCTACATAGTTTATATTGGCCAAAATCATATATCGTAGTGCTCTTGAAAGAAACGATATGTTGCTTGTTCATCAACCTGTGAGCGTTGTTACTCAGGTAGCTTTTGAGCTCACATGGATTCAATCTCTCCTGCATGAACTTGGAGTATTTTTTTCAACTACATCTAGCATTTATTACAATCACCATAGTGCTAATTATATGTGCGTTAATCCTGTTTAACAAAGCCTCTTGTACGACAATGGTTTATTCATTTACAATCTAACATCAGCAATCCTGGTGGAATGCCTCTCTTGCGGGGATGTATTGGAAATAATCTCTCTCAACAGCAAAGCAATTCCAGAAATTGCTCTCAATCATATCAAGATCAGTCAAGCGATTCTTGTACTCTTGGCAAGTGCAACGAGAGTTCCTAAAATTGAACTCATTTTATCTTTCTTTGTACAGAGGATTTCGTCATTTTCTGTATAAAGGGCGTAGCTCAAGAAAGTTATTCTATTACATATATTCTAGCTGGTGTCTTACTATAAACCATTAGCTAACTTGTATTGTAAATATATGTGAAAATAAGAGTAAAGTGGATCTCGTCCAATACTTCCATTGTGAGGGACAAGCTTGTCGAGATGTAAACCATTACCGATTGACATGACAGCCTATGTGGCATGCACCGTGTCATCAAATACATTTGGAATCACCAATAAAATTAAGGGTCGTAAAAAAGAAAAACAAAAACATAGAAATTAAGAGATCATTCAAAGTAAATTTAGTTTCACGTATCGTTTTCCTTTCTTCTCATAGTTGCAACAAATTTTTGGTCGACTATTATCTCATATTGTCAATGAAATATGCACGACAGTTCCCAAGGCTCTTCATGTTGGTTGAATGCAAGCACACCAGGGGAAGGAAATCAATTCCTTGGATGGCCATAAAGGTGATCGATGCATACCATGCCCTATTGAACATAATGTCGCCAACCATGACGAATTTCTCATAAGCCTTTTTCCTAGGATTTGTTGGTAAATTGTATAAAGGAAAATGATGGTCTATGAGGTGTATGTTCAGAATTTCAAATGAAATGATTTTGATTATTGATTTAATTAGATCAAAGATTCCGTATATTTCATGTAAAGAAAATATTTTACTAATAGTGATCGCTTGTATTGCATATAAAAATGAACAAATGAAAAATATTTTCATTATTCAAGAAAAAGTCAAGACATAAACTATTGTTGATAATTAAAGCATTTTTTTCTTTACTAATTATTTCAATCGACACAATGAATCGTTTTTAGGAAAATATGTTTTTCAAATTATCCATTTTCCGTAAAACAAATGTGTTGACACCTAAATTTTGGCGATCAAATCATTTATTTATTGCATAAAAATTATGGATTATTTAACCCCTAAGAAAAAATATCAGAATTAAGTTGCATACCATATAGTTTTAGGAGCATTTTTTTTTATTTGCATTGGACTTGCGACAAATGGGTTTGACTTGATGGTTCAAAGCTTTAATTTGACGAGTTGGACTAAGCTCACGAAGAGAGCAAATTAGCCCGAGCCCTTTTTTTTCATGATCGAAAATTATCTTCTGAAAAATAGAAATTTGATATTTTCGATGATATTACGGTGGGTTTTTTAATATATTCGGATAGGGCAAGTGTGATAAAGAGATATTGCGAGCTCATATTTGCAAGTTTGGAATTTGAGAAGATCTCATTGCAATCTTGAATCTCTAGCAATTTGCAATAAAATCAGTGGAGGACATTGCATTCGGGAAGTGAACTTCGTGGATGTTGATTTAAAGAAAAAAATAAAGCTCTAGTCCACTCACCCATAAAAAGCAAGGCCGATACCCATATATGAAAAAAAAAGAGTCAAGATAAGGACTATCGGTTGTAAAAATGTTGTATCTCTAATGGAATAATACTCAAAGAACTCAAATGCTGAGTTTTTACAATTAATGGGGCGCCTTATGAAGACAATCCCCAATGGTGAAAAGGAAAACTAGTGACAATGCTAAAATGATCATCAACTCTCACCATTTACACATATTTTGAGCCTACTTATCATTTCGTTTCTCAATCCATGAACACAGCCTATGTTATGTCCCTTACAAAGTCTCTTCAGATTATGGCATTTGAATTAACACGGGAATTCATATGTTTATAAGCATCGCTCAAAGAAGTGCGAGCAAGATTATTTCTTTCTCATTTTGTAAGATTCTTGACTTGTAAACCCGGAGATGATTGCGGAGTTGTTCTTTCAATAGCCTTGACTTAAAGAGTCCCATTTGTTAAGCCGTTGACCAGGCCCACATTATGGTCCCTATTAAAGACCTCTCAAATTGGTAAGGTTGTACTGCTTACGAGAATACTGAGACCCTTGTCGATATGGTGAGATGGAGTGATTCTCATAAAATAATCATTCTAAGTGAGAGTGAGTGAAAGTCATTTCTAATTGAAAATCTCTCGTTTGGTATTCTTAAGAAATCCATGTCATTATCTTGAACAACAATTCTCTGATGTGAAAATTTGGGTGATGCAAATATGGTAAAGTCATTATGCATAAACCTTGATTGAATTGATGAAAACCTCACTGAACTTTGAAATGCGCATTTTAAAGTAGCTAAGATTGTCTACCTCTTTGATAAATGCATACCTGTTTTTGCTCTAATCGTGTCTGACAAATAATATTTCCTTGAAGACTGAGTAATACTTGACATTCAAGTTGCTTTTTGAAGCCTTGAGATTCGGCATGCTTTCGTAGCCCGAAGCCCTTTCATCAACCCAGCGTACTTCCATAGCCCGGTGTCCCTTTATATCGACTTGGTGTGCTTTCGTAGTCCAGAATCCCTTTTATCGATCCAGCGTACTTCCGTAGCCCGATGTCCTTTATATCGACGTGGCATGCTTGCGTAGCCCAAAGTCCCTTTCATCCACCCAACATGCTTTCGTAGCCCGGTATCTCTTCATATTGACCTAGCGTGCTTTTGTAGTCTAGAGTCCCTTTTATCAAATCGGCGTGCTTCTATAGCTCAATGTATCTCTTAATTGACCTGGCGTGCTTCCATAACCCGGTGTCTCTTTATATTAACCTAATGTGCTTTCATAGCCCAAAGTCATTTTCATCGACATGGTGTGCTTTTGTAGCCCAGAGTCCCCCTATCAAATTGGCGTGCCTCCATAGCCTGGAGTTTCTCTTAATCAACATGATAATGTTTTCTCGAAGACCTAAGAGCTCATGACATTCAGACTCCTTTTAGAATGCCTCATGAAATTATGAGATAAGAAACATTCACGAACATTCAAGGTATTCTCTCTCAAGAGCGTCAACACTCGACTCAATTAAAATATTACTTGTTTTAGGGTTATTTTGTATGTTTAGAATCGAATTTTTAAAATAAAAATCCCGAAAAAACATTAATTTAGGATGTTAGTTTTTCATTTCATTAATTTAATGATTTTTAATTATTGACCAATTTTAATTTCGAAATTTAATTAAAAATAAGAGAAAACATAAAAATTATCATGCACATGTCATATAGAATTAGGTCATCCATTGCACGTCATCTGAATGTGTAAATGTTAGAATAGTTGCATTATTTTTTTTTTCCTATCACTAGATTAGGTAATTTAATAAATGTCGTGTGACATACATTTTGCATGACAGGTTAAATGTTACATGTCATTTTAGTTGGGCATTTTGGTGTGTCATTGCATTGCATTCCACATAGACTAAGTTTCATTTATATAAGAGAAAATCCTGAAAAAAAGATTGAGTGATTGCATGTTAATTAGAAATCATATCTAAGAATGTTGATATGAATTTTGATCTAATATTGCAGATGCTTTCGTTGCTATGAGGTAAGTCCCATAATTTATTTATTGCTTTATTTGGGTGTTAAATTGTTGGTTTACGCACCCACATGATCACCTCACATGTTAGAAAAGTAAATTAAAATCAACTCAAGCTACCTGCAAAATATTTTTTTCGAAATAAAAGAGAAAGGTACTGAAAGGGCGTTAGAGAAATCTAACGTAATCAAGTCTCCAAACTCACAATCTTTGGTTCGTAGGAGTAAAGTAAATCTCTCGTTACTTTACTTGGGTTTCTAATCGACCCACAAAAAATAGATTAGTGTCGACTCCTAATTAAAAATCAACCGCATGTTAATAACTTCAACCTAAGTTGCGAATTGGTATGAGCTAAGGAGAGCTCGAGCTAAGTTTAGGCTTAGTAATCCATTAGTCAAATTCTAGGTGGTGCACCCGAGGTGAGGTCGCGTCAAAATGAAGCCTAAGTAATCACGTAATTACTAATTAGTAATAGTGTTGACAAAGGAGGGTAAATTAGAGAGTACATTAATTTCAGCCCAATGGCGGCCCATTAATTAGTTATGAAAAGGTCCCAACAAAATTGAAAAATAAAATTAGAAAAATGGGAAATTTGTTGGGGATGAGCTTGTCAAGATGAGATCTATGGCAACCATCAGGGGTTGCCTCAGTGATCACCCTTCTCACATGGAAAGAGAGAGGTGAGGAATTCAATTTGCCCACCTTCTCAAGGGGGCTCAGGATGGGGACATCTAATTTCAAGTGTGGGGTTGACTCCCACACTTTGTAGAGAAGCAAAGCAAAAGTTTAAGAGTAATTTGAGAGTTAGAGCAAGATAGATAAAAAAAAAAGAAAAAAAAAAGAAATGAGATCCATGGCTTAATCTTAGCCCATCACCTCGCTTTTCTTCTTAATCAAAACAAGAGAAAAATCAAAATTATTTTGGCGATACTTCGAATTTCTTTCCTTTATGCATGTGAGCAATTGATCTTTTTACGTTTTTGTTTTTTTTTTGCATGAACTCGAGTGATGGAAGCCATCGTATCGAAAATTCTTACATCGTTTGAGTTATCTCCGCTTCTATTGCCCATTTTAATTTATACATAATGTATTATATTGGTCATTCAAGCTTGCTTAATTAAATATTGCATCGAAAAGAAGATCCAAACAACCCAAAATTAGCCGTCCAAAGATGTGTAATCATTTTGCAAAATAATTCTTAATGTCACAAAAAAATTACTATTTATGTCCTTTAGTAGAGAAGATTCAAATTGCTAATTTACTGTTCATATTAATGTAAAATTATAGGAAAAGAACGTTAGGGGTGAGTTTGGTAACATTTTCATTATTGGGACCAATTTCTATTCAATATATATATATATATATATATATATATATATATATATATATATATTTATTCCTTGGTCGAGTTTCTAAGCGAAGAATATGTTTGATAACAAAGACAAAATTTCTATTTTCGGTATTAAAAAAATCCTTTAGGTATGACCCTAAAAAGTTTTATTCACTTTTTTTTTATTTAATTATAAAGAGACTTAAACATTTCATGTTCAGATAAAAATGGACTTTCGTAATGATTAAAATTTACAATAAGTGCAATTAAGTTCTAAAATTTATCAAATTAGTACAATCGAATCTTTTCATTAAGTCTGTCTATTTTGACTAACGGAAAATGCTGACAGGGCTTTTTTTAAATATTTTTTCATTCTTTTGTGGAGATGATGTGGTTAAAACATGGAACACAAAGCTAAAATGACATTGTTTTGGATTATATTCTAACCTATTAAAAAAATCATAATTAAATAAAATAAAAAATTTGAAAAACCCATTTTTTTTGTTTTAAAAATATTTAATTTAATTTAATTTAAGATTTTGATTAAAAAATTAGAATTTAATTCATGTCATCGTTGTGTTGGGAAAGCATATTAAAAAAAAAGCCACATTAATATTTTTCATTAATCTAAATAAATAGAGTTAACGAAAAGACACAATTATTTCAATTTTATAAGTTTAAGGATTTGATAGTACTTTTTGTAAGTTCTAAGGTTCAATTATACTTTTGTGACAAGATTTAGGACTTTTAATGTACATATCTCATTTTTTTTGTTGGTGTTGCTACATGAAATTAGGGAGGTTTTTGACTTGTTTTTTCCTTGTGTTATTGCATATCATGGGGGGAATTGTTGAGGAAAAGGTTTTCAACTTGTTTTTTTTACTGGTGTCTCTGCTTTTAGTAAGGGAAGTTTTGACTTGTTGGAACTTTATGTTGATGTAAGAACATCCTTATTTTGAATGCAATGTTGTTCGATCTAAATCTAAGCCATTGTTGATAAAGTGATTGTTTTTGTATGCGTTTTCAAGTTTGTACAAAATGAATGTTGTAAACCAAGTGGTCTAATCATGTTTAAGAAAGTGAAACCGACAAATCACTTTTTAAAAAGTTAAAAAATCATAAGTAATCACTTTTAACAAAAAGGTACTCAAGTGATCATTTTTAAGTGAGCTTTGCCTTGTTGGATTTTTAGCAAGCCATGTGAATCGATTTTTTTTTTTAAAAAATATTGCCATGTTGGATATCTATTATACTAAATCAGAGTTAGCATTTAAGTGTTATTTTTCTACCAAAGTGGCACTGAAATGCTCCATCAAAAAGTTTTGGTACTAAAGTAAGAGCCTTATGAAAATTATGGCACTTCTAGTGCCATTCTCTCTAAAATTCTATTATTAGAAAATTTTGAAGAAGCTAGTAGATTGTAAAATGTGCCAATATATATTTTTTTTTTTGTGACCTAGCATCCACCGGGCCCGACTTTCACTTATGCTAATCGCTAGCCCATGGCCCGTACAGTGCACAGTGCACCTCGGACCAAGCGTCAATACCTGGGGGGAAGCTAGCACAAGACCCCACCACCATGATTCCTCACTTAAGACGTGTTAGTAGTTGCAAAGTTTCGACCTTGGGACCTCTACGATGAAGTGTCCAAAGCCAAACCAATTTAGTTGCCCACCGGTGGGTAATGTGCCAATAATTTCATAAAGGAATAAATGATTTCTAAATAGTGATTTTCTGAATTTTTTTTTAAAAATATAATAGCTATGTGATTGTGTTAGTCACTCTAAATTTAGGCATTCCTAATTCAACCAAAAAAAGAAAAGGATAATTTTACTAGAAAATGCTTAAATAAATAGAGTCAAGTGGCGAGCAAAGGATACCATAAATGCCATAACTTTCGATGGTACTAACTTGAGTATCATAACTTTCTTTTCAATCACTTAAGTACCATAACTTATTAACAAAGCTCACATAAGTGCTCTAACTTTTTTTTTCTTGAGTACTATATAACTTTTCAACTGGTTGCTTAAATGCCATAACTTTTTAAAGACATTCACCACAAGTGCTATGCCACATCGGATATCCAGTAAGTAGATGAACATTTGTAAAACATGTCGACACCCAAGTGATCAATTGAAAGTTATGACATTCGTGATGTCTTTATCCCCAAGTGAAGTGAGTTTGACATATTTCGAAACACAAAAGGGTTAAGTCTAGTTCAATTTGAGATGCCGCGTTGGAATTTTAGAGCACAGGTAATCAGACATAGAAAACTGACTGATTATTTGCAGATATTCTTTCAATCGGTGAACTCCTGCATGTTTAGATTAGAAAGTAAACATGAAATCTACCGGAAGTTAAACGGCAGCTTGGCAAGTATTTTCATGGCGGAGGATGGAGATGCATGTGAACACACCGGTTCTTATGTCATTTTCTAGTGACAGGTCGAATGCTCATACGATGCACTTAGCTGTAGAGAGGAATTGACCTCCGCACAATTAAGCTGTAGAGAAGAATTGGCCCCCGCTCAATTTAGCTAAACTTTGGATATCCGCAGGAAACCAAAATGGTAATGAAGGAAATAGAAGATTTAAATTATTAAAGAAGTCCACTTCCATATCAGATAACATGCTTTTTCTTACACGGGAAGGAGGATTGGTCAAAGGAGGGGCATTCAATTATAGCAGTTCTGGAATAATTCACAAAAATTGTAAACTGTGACAAACGGAGCGGAAAATCCCAAATTGATATACCAGTCAACTGTCACGTGTCATTTAATTTAATAATTTGACAGTAAATTTAACGAAAACTAACAGAGGGTAAATTTGTTATAAGTGTACCGGTTTGAAATAAATTTGTTAAATATATACCAGTTTGGGGGTTTAGGTGGTCAAAAAAATAGTTTGGGGTAAATTTGCACATGTGTACTAGTTTGGGGTTTTTAAGGTATTAACTCTAATGGAAATGTTACCAAACTCACCCCTAATGTTCTTTTCCTATAATTTTACATTAATAGAAGCAGTAAATTAGCAATTTGAATCTTCTATGCTAAAGGACATAAATTGTATTTTTTTTTTTTTGACGTTAAGACTTATTTTGCAAAATGATTACACATCTTTGGAGGGCTAATTTTGGGCTGTTTGGATCTTCTATTTGATGCGATATTTAATTAAGCAAGCTTTAATGACCAATATAATACATTCCGTATAAATTAAAATGGGCAATAGAAGCGGAGATAACTCAAACGATGTAAGATTTTTCGATACGATGACTTCCATCACTCGAGTTCATGCAAGAAAAAAACATGAAAAGATCAATTGCTCATGTGCATAAAGGAAAGAAATTCGAAGTATTGCCAAAATAATTTTGATTTTACTCTTGTTTTGATTAAGAAGAAAAGTGAGGTGATGGGCTAAGATTAAGCCATGGATGTCATTTCTTTTTCTTTTTTTTTTCTTTTTTATCTATCTTGCACTAACTCTCAAATTACTTTTAAACTTTTGCTTTGCTTCTCTACAAAGTGTGAGAGTCAACCCCACACTTGACATCAGATGTCCCCACCCTCAACCCCCTTGAGAAGGTGGGCAAATCAAATTCCTCACCTCTCTTTTTTCATGTGAGAAGGGTGACCACTGAGACAACACCTAATGGTTGCCATAGATCTCATCTTAACAAGCTCATCCCCAACAAATTCCCCATTTTTCTAATTTTATTTTTCAATTTCGTTGGGACCTTTTCATAACTAATTAATGGGCTGCCATTGGGCTGAAATTAATGCACTCTCTAATTTACCCTCCTTTGTCAACACTATTACTAATTAGTAATTCCGTGATTACTTAAGCTTCATTTGTTTTATGAAAAATGGATGATTTGAAAAATATATTTTCCTAAAAACGATTCGTTGTGTCGGTTAAAATAATTAGTCAATAAAAAATGCTTTAATTATCAACAATAATTTATGTCTTGATTTTTTCTTGAATAATACAAATATTTTTCATTTGTTCATTTTTATATGCAATACAAGCGATTACTATTAGTAAAATATTATTCTTTGCTCGAAATATACGGAATCTTTGATCTAATTAAATCAATAATCAAAATCATTTCATTTGAAATTCTGAACATACACCTCATAGACCATCATTTTCCTTTATACAATTTACCAACAAATCCTAGGAAAAAGGCTTATGAGAAATTCATCATGGTTGGCGACATTATGTTCAATAGGGCATGGTGTGCATCGATCACCTTTATGGCCATCCAAGGAATTGATTTTCTTCCCCTGGTGTGCTTGCATTCAACAAACATGAAGAGCCTTGGGAACTGTCGTGTATATTTCATTGACAATATGAGATAATAGTTGACCAAAAATTTGTTGCAACTATGAGAAGAAAGGAAAACGATACGTGAAACTAAATTTACTTTGAATGATCTCTTAATTTCTATGTTTTTGTTTTCCTTTTTTACGACCCTTAATTTTATCGGTGATTCCAAATGTATTTGATGACACGGTGCATGCCACATAGGCTGTCATGTTAATCGGTAAGTTTTTAGTAAGGTTTTAGTACTCATAACATTACTCCTTTTCTTTTCTTTTCTTTTCTTTTCTTTTTTTATTTGTTAATTGCCCACAATTACATCGCAACCCACGCAAATGGAGACATCATACGACACAAACTCCCGTATACAAACTTCCTTGGGAGAAAGTGCCACCTCATAATCTACTGGAAGTGAAAGAAGAAATAAAATAAGCAAGAACCTATGCATGTCTGACTCATATTTATCACAAAGAATGGTATTTTATTTATTTTATTTTATTTTATTTTTTTTGGTAAAGGGTAATAATATATAGAGCTAAAACCAACCAATTTACAAGATCAGGCACCACAAAACTTGCACTCAAGAAGACACAACGTCTAATCGAGTGGAAGGGCGCCGGACACAAAAGCGCACCGCAAAGCGGTCAAAGCAAGCAGGGCCAAACAAGCAGGCCAAGAGAGACGGCGACGTAGGGCCGGAACAACCAATAAAACGAAAAAGAAAACCACACGAAGGGCCACGCAGGGCCAGACACCTAACTACAACAAAACCAAAAGAAGCCAAGAGGGCGAGGCACCGACGAATCCAGAAAGGCCCCATCAAAAGTGCAGGCAAGCCAGGGGAAGCGGCGAGAGCAGGAGAAGGTACCCGCCATGCTGGATCAAGAAGGTCTAGCCGAATGGCATAGGAGAATCGAAAATAGCAGGGTCAAGGCCCCAGGTCCTTTGTAACCTCCTATTTCTCGGGCAATCTTCCACATTCTTGAAAGTTAAGGCTTTATCCTTGACAACTTTAATGAGATGCTTCTTGACAGCCGCAACTACGACCCGATGCTCTCTAAAGAGAATGTCGTTTCTATACTTCCAGATGAGATGGCAAAGAGCACCGAAAGAGAATCGACCAATGGAATGATAGAAGTCTTTACCTGAGAGGAATTTCATAGCCCATTGCAGATTTTCCACCCACGTCATGTTCCTCCACGGAAGGTTACTCCTGGAAGCCCAAAAGTAAGCCATACTAGCCGTGATGCAGCAACCGAAGAAGAGGTGGTCAATAGAGTCTGGCGTGAGCTTGCAAAAGGCACAAACTTCTCTCCCAATTCTCCCATGAGACATAAGGAAGGCTTGAGTAGGGAGACGATTCTTTATGATCAGCCAAAGATTGAATTGGTATCTCGGAGTGATGGCCTTATTCCAAATAAAGGAAGACCAATCCACCCTTGCTTTCCTTCTCCTGAAAATATGCCAAGCTGAGGTGACTGAAAAGAGACCAGACGGATTGTCACTCCAAATAAATCTATCAGGGCCGATGGAAAGGAGCGGAAGGGGCTGTCTCCAAGAATCTAATACAGTCCTGAAGACTTGACCTGCAGAAGAGAATAGGTCTGCAACAGTTGCACACCTAGGAAGCCCCGAATCCAATATAGTTTGCTCTGAACAAATAAACTCCAGCGGACCTCTTTGATGCCAATGGTCAAACCAAAGGGAAACCCTTCGCCCATCTCCAATCCTCCAGCAGAATTTTAGTCGAAATTCAGATCTAAGTTGGAGGATTTTCTTCCAAGCCCACGAGCAACGTGTCGGAGCCTTAACCACCCAGAAATTCATCCCTCTTTTCAGAAAGTTAGAGTGTATCCACTTGCACCATAAGGACTCCTTATCCGTGAATAGAATCCAGATGTGTTTAAGCATCGCAGCCTTGTTGCACTCTCGAAGACTACGAATTCCAAGACCTCCTTCCTCCCTTGGGAGGCATACATCCTCCCAGGACACTTTAGCTCCTCCCTTTCCAAGGGTAGGACCCTTCCAAAGGAATTGTCTAAGAATCTGCTCAATACGGTCAAGAACCGCCATAGGAATAGCAAAGACACTGGCCCAATAAGCTTGAATGGCATGGAGCACTGACCTTATTAGCTGAACTCTCCCAGCAAAGGATAGAAAGCGATGAGTCCAGGATTGCACTCTCGCTGTGATACGATCCACTAAGGATACACAGTCCGCCTTGCCAAGCCTTGAGGAGATGATTGGAGCTCCTAGGTAACGCACCGGCAGCTTCCCTTCCATAAAACCAAAGGTGTCCTTGATCTGACACTTCAAGTCATCCGAGCCCCCTGCAAGAAACACCTCACTTTTGTTATTGTTTGGCTTCAATCCACTCCAAGCGGTGAATGTGTCCAGGCCATCCTTGAGGAGCAAGGTGGAGGCCATATCCGCACGGCAAAAGAGAAATACATCATCTGCAAAGAAAAGGTGTGATAATCTAGAGGCCTTACACCTCCAAGAGAAATTGAAACCCGGTTGCTCCGCACGAGAAGTGAGAATCCCTGAGAAGACTTCCATAACCAAGGTGAAAAGATAAGGAGACATAGGGTCACCCTGTCGAAGGCCTCGGCTACTCGGGAAGAATCCATGGAGCTCCCCATTCAAGGAGATAGAAAACATAGGTGTGCGTACACAAATCATGATAAGACGAATAAGATGGTCTGGGAACCGAAAAGCACGCAAAACTAGCTCCAGGAAGTCCCAGTCTACCGTATCGTATGCTTTCTGAAAATCCACTTTGACAGCACATTTGGGAGCGAATGGCTGAAGATGGAACCCTGCAAATAACTCCTGAGCAAGGAGAATATTATCCTTAATCCGCCTACCCTTGACGAATGCATTCTGAGAAGGGCTGATGGTGTCCTGAAGCACCGCAAAGAACACGGTTGGCTAAGACCTTGGTAATACATTTATAGATCGTGTTGCAGCAAGCAATGGGCCTATAATCATTTACCGAGGTAGCATTAGGCACCTTTGGAATTAACACCAAGATGGTGGAATTAATCTCCCTTAGAAGTCTCCCCGTAACAAGGAAATCCTTTGCTGCTTCAATGACCAGGGGTCCAACAAGGTCCCAATTGCTCTTGAAGAATTCGACACCAAACCCATCCGGCCCCGGGGCCTTCCCACGGGGTAGAGAGAACATGGTATCCTTAATTTCCATCTCCGAAAATGGGCGGGCAAGAGAAGCAATCTGATCTTCCGTGAGCGGACATCGGATAACTTGCTGCAAGTCTCCCAACTCCGGCCTAAGAGGGAGGGTATGCGGCGCAAACAGCTCTTTAAAGTGATTGACAAATGTGTCTTGGACATGGATCGGCTCAGTGACAAGATTCCCATCTCTATCAAGAACCGAGATAATCCTATTCCTCATTTGCCTTTTAGTCACCGAATGATGAAAGTACTTAGTGTTCCTGTCACCATTCTCAAGCCAACGAATTCTGGATTTCTGTCTAAAGAAAGCCTCCTCCTGACTTTTCAATTCTATGAAGGTCCTGCGATGACTCTTCTCAAGCTCCGCCAAGAGGATGTTGGTCGGATCGTGTTGAAGTTCCACTTGCGCTAACCTGAAATCATTCCTGGATTGAGCAACCCTCTCGGATATGTTAGAGAAGACGTCTCTATTCAACTGCTTGAGACGACCCTTAAGAGCTTTTAACTTGGTGACCAGTCTATAAATGGGCACTCCTCCTCCCGGGGCCACCCACACCTGATTAACAATGGACTGAAAGGAAGGATGCTCCATCCAAAAGTCGAAGAATTTGAAGGGCTTCCTTCGCATAACTGGTTGGATAACCTTGACTACCATAGGGGAGTGGTCGGAAATACCAGAAGTCAAAAAATTCGCTTCCGAATAAGAGAAATGCAAGCTCCATAAATTGTTCACTAATACCCGGTCAATCTTCCTCATTTTCCGATTAGCCCCCGAAGACGTCGACCAAGTAAACCGGAGCCCCACATATCTCAAATCCTCAAGCTCCGCCTGATGCAGACACTGATTAAACTCCTCAAAAGAAGGAGGCCAGGCATTGGAACCGCCAAACCTATCGGATGGGTCCCTTATGGCGTTGAAATCTCCCGCCACCATCCAGGGAAGGTCATAGGTGCAAGAACTCATTCTGATCAAGTCCGCCCACAGAGGCCTCCGAGAAACAAAAGAGTGCTTGCCATAAACAACCGAGATGCAGCAGCAGAGACCCGACGAAATATGCTTGACTCTACCATGGATGGCCTGATCAGTGGAGGAAATCACCTCAAAATTAACTAGAGAGGGGTCCCAACCAACCCATATCTTGCCTCCCGGAATAGAATCATAATTGGCAATCCAAGACCAAACAGCCCCGACGACAGGGGACCAAAGAGATACTCCGGGACTTTAGTTTCCACTAAGCCGACCACACAGAGGCCGTTAGACTGAGCCAATTTACGAACCTTGGCTCTCCTCAAAGGATCCATAATACCTCTAATATTCCAGAAACCAAAATACATATATAAACTAAGAACAAGCTACTCTACTCTACACAAAGAAAGACAAAGGAGGCAAGGCCTACCTCTGTTTCTGAAGCTTGCGGGAAGATGCTCCCGACGCTCCAACGATCTTCTCCGGCTCAGGATCAGGGGCTAAAGTAAGCAACCTGTCCTGAATGGTCTCCACACTTGTCACGGCCAAGGGCGGAGGATGAAACGGTGATTCAGGGTAGGAGATGTCCTCATCATCCGACGAGTCGTCGGGGGCCTTCACATCCGAGCCACCGGGGGGCTCCACCTCCGATTCACTCGATTCATCCGTATCCGAGTCGTGAGCAGCCCTCGAGGAGAGAGAAGGGGGTGGCCGGTATCCCGCCGTGAGAGATAGGACAATTTTTGGGGGAGCACTAGAGCCCCTAACACCCTTACGAGCAGAGACGGGGTGAGGAGGAGCCACAGCAGGTGGCCTGTCCCGAGAGAAATGCGGATGGATAGGGGCGAGATGAGGAGAAGCCGCAGCAGGCGGATTGCCCGTAGAATGCTGGTCAGCGACTGCCGAAGAGGAGGAGGAGGATTCTCCTGTCTTGGATCCCTTCTTCTTCTTTTTCTTTTTCTTAGCCTTCTTCCCAAGTTGATTCTGAGCAGGAAGAGGAGCTGGATTCACTTGAGGAGGATCCCTGTCCTCTGCTGGAGCGGTCTGCAATGAAACCGGGGCGGGCTGTAGACGAACAGGGTCCATCTCCAAGTGAGGTGGAATACAGACGCCTCTTGCAGCTTGAGGCGGATCAATAGCAGATTCTAACCTTCGCACAATTTGCTCCGACATCTCCTCAACCGGGGAAGGAGGGGACGCCCTCTGCGGACCCTGATAAGCCTCGACCGGCGGGGAATGAACGGCTGGCTGAGCAGGTGCGATCGAAGGCTGCCTGGCCGGACGACGAGCAGCTTAATTTGGATTCGGATTGCGCCCAGAGGCTCTCTGATCTTGGGGAGGAGCACGGCAATTATGGCCAAAAGCATTGCAATCCAAGCACGTAGCCGGGAGCCATTCGTATTCAATGTTAATGAATCGCGAGACTCCTTTCAAAGTTACCTTGGCCGTCTTGAGTCTCGGCTTATCCGCCGTGATCTCCACACAAATTCTCGCGAAGGATACCATTTGCATTTGATCCGTCCTTTGATCAACATATAGCGGTTTACCCACCACACTCGCTATTGCGCTCATCGCCGGCACCGTCCAACACTCGAGCGGCAAATTCCGCAACCGAATCCAAACAGGGAATGGCGGATTGGTCTTCTCTCTTGAGTTCCATAAGAGGCTTCCATTGCCGGAGTATTAGCGGCACCCTAGCAATCGTCACCGACACCTTCGAGGATCTTCCTCCTAACACCGGTCCGGATTTGGAGGAATAAAAATCCTTGATCATCGGCAAAGATCTCCCCAATTCTGGAGCCCCACGCCTTCCTCAATGATTGTTCAATCAAGCCGAATGGAAGCTTCCTTCTTCCCATCAGGTATCCGACCAAGCAGTCATTCCACTTCGGGTCCATGGCGTCGAGGGCTTCGTCCGGGAGGTTCACAACCGCCTCACCATCCACAAAGGTGGGCGGAACATAGGTTAATTCAGATCCCTTCACCGCCAAGCGAGCCACATTAGCCCAAGAACGTGTCGGAGCATCATGGTGACCCGGCGGAGGTTGGAGAGGTCGCTTAGAGGCGGACCGTCTACGACTTCTTCCTCTTGATTGGCGTGGCCTTGAGGACGAATTCTGCAAGCTTTTCATCTTATTATTCGGATGTGGATGACCGGAGGATGTCGCCACACCACCACCATGCTGAGCCGAAGGCATAGACTCCCTAGGAAGGGGGATCGGGAGCCCTAATGGGCTGACAGCCGAAGAACGGCTAGAAGGGGCGATTCCATCAAGAACAGGATCTGCAGGCATTTTCACAAATAGGTGGACTGCATCTCCCTCTCAACCGAATAAATAACCATCAAGAACAAGGAATCTGCCACAACTTCAAACGCCCCCTCCCCCCGTACCAGAGGAGACAGCAAACTAAAAAAAACGCAGCAAAGCACACCCGCACAGAGATCCCACACCAGCACAGCAGAGACGAATAGCTAAAGGGGCGAAGGAGCAACTAGGCCAGACGATTTCTTTGCATGCAGACCATCTTTTGCGAAACCGTTCGGTGGAAATGTAGAGGGGCTTGAGCTGAATCTTCCCTCCGAAAATCAGCCGAAGACCCCCATCGTAGCTCCTCAAACGAACAAAAGAACAGCTGAACCAGAGGAGAAAAAAGTGCAGAAATTCGTAACCTAGGACAGACGATTTCTCTGCATGTAGTCCATCTTCCGCAAAACCGATCGGTGGAAACGAAGAGGGGGCTGAGCTGAAGCTTCCCTCCGAAAATCAGCGCATTCCGACACCCACAGCCACGGGAATCAGCAACACACCAGATGGATGAACAGTGACGCGGGAATCCGAATGGAGAGCATCCGATGAACAGTAGGGGTCACGTCAGTTTTAAATAAAAGAATGGTATTTTATTACTTCAAACATTCATCATCAGTTACATCGAGAGCAATTATTTTACTGGGAGGCAATTGTCAGTCTAAGCAATCAAGTATGGAAAAATATCGAGGTAATCCGATGTCTTGGAGGTCCATTTATCCAATTAATTGTCATACCAAAACTGTGCCTGAAGGTAGTCAACCACCTTCTTATCCACTTGGAAGGCCTTGGTGAGAACATCGGCCGAAATGGGCGGCTTCGATCCGAACACTGCATTAGTAATGGTAATGACTCCTGGGTTTTGGTTGCTCAGAGCAGCGAAGGCCAGTGCGGGCGTCTTTCCGATGTTCAGCTGGAAGTGGATGAGACCGATTGGGAACACAAACACATCCCCTTTGTACAAGACTTTGGTGAAGAAGGTGTTGTTCAATTGGTTGGATGTGACAAAGCCGACAAGCAATGTGCCCTCAGCCACGACCAGAATTTCGGTCCCACGAGGGTGAGTGTGGGGAGGATTCAGGCCACCTGGAGCGAAGTCAATACGAGCCATGGAAATGCCAAGAGTGTTGATTCCCGGAAATTGGTCCACAAAAGCGGGGGTGACTTTCGATCCGAGTGGGTTTGCAGTATTCCCTGGATATCTGAACCCTTTAAAGAGGAAATCTTCTGCTGTAACTTGTTTTGGGTCCTTGCAAAACTTTCCATTCACAAATACTGCATAAGAAACAGAATTCATGTTATTTGGCTTATTTAAGCAGAAACTCTTTTTGGAGCATAAGAACAGAAATACGCAAGCGACGCTGTAGCAGATCTCCAACCTTTGGGATCGTTGATGGCCACGCAGAAGTCCTGAAGAGGACTCGGGTCATAGGCAAAAGCGGTGGCGGTTGCCAGAGCCAAGATGAGAAGGCTAATTGGAAGAAACTTCATTGTGGTTGCGCACCGGAGAGCTGGGGCTTCAATGTCTTCTCTTCTTGGGTTTGCTTGAGATAGGAGCGAGATGTCTTGCATGGAGACATTATCCCTTC
This sequence comes from Eucalyptus virginea, assembly GCA_014182375.1. Taxonomy (NCBI): domain Eukaryota; kingdom Viridiplantae; phylum Streptophyta; class Magnoliopsida; order Myrtales; family Myrtaceae; genus Eucalyptus; species Eucalyptus virginea. The sequence goes on from CM024520.1 coordinate 38,419,627, forward strand.
TTATAAATGATGGTGGTGTTGACCCAGTACAAAACTTTCTCGGTTAACCAACCCTCGCCGGATCTATACCAAGTCTCCTACGCGCTGGTTAATATTTTACTCCCGGAGATGAATTGATCCGCAACTGCTGCAACAAAAAGCCCCTTACTCTGACCCATCCTCTTTCCCAGAATAAGAAAAAGCATGGTATCTGATATGGACGTGGACTTCTTCAATCCTCTTTAAATATTCGGTTTTTTTCTTTACTGTTTTGATGTCCTGCGCAGATTCAAGTTCATCTGGATTGAGCGAGGGCCCACTCTTCGCTAAGTGCATCATATGATGATATCAATCTGCCAATTAAAAATGATGCAGGAACCGGGGTTTTCTCATGCATCTCCGTCCTCCACCAGGAGAACACTTTCCAAGATATCATGTTTACTTTCTTATACAAACATGCAGCGTGTTCACACATAAAGAGAATATCCATAAATCATCAGTTCCCTCAGTTTTCTATGTCTGATTATCCACGCTCTAAAAATTCGAACGTGGCATCTAAAGTTGAACTAGCCCGATGCATCCATTATAGACTATAAAATCTGAGAATATTAAAACGATGAAAAATAAAGGGGGAATCCTTCACGTCGAAAGATCGAATGACTAATTCTCAACGAGAACGCGTTTATTTCTACAAGCAAGGTAGAAACATGAGGTCATCGAGGTGGCAGAACGATTCACCAGCAACATGGAAGAATAAACGATTGTCGTGGACTTGGCAACGTTCCTGGCTTCAGCTGCTTCCTGCAGGCCAATTTTATTTTTATTTTTTGAACAATTCCTGCAGGCCAATTGACTGGGACCGAGTCCAATGACTAACTACTATAAATGGAGTTGCTGCACATTCAGCAATTCCCATCTATCCTCAACGAAACAGAATTTCCTACACAGGCTAAACCAAGCTCAGAAATTTTTCCATGATGAAGTTCCTTCAAACATTTGTCCTCTTGGCTTTGGCATCATGCCATGCCTTTGCCTCCGACCCGAGTCCTCTTCAGGACTTCTGTGTGGCTGTCAACGACCCCAACTCTGCGGTGTTTGTGAATGGGAAGTTCTGCAAGGACCCAAAGCTCGTCATAGCAGATGATTTCTCCTTCACAAAGTTCAGATACCCCGGGAACACATCGAATCCGCTTGCATCCAAAGTCACGACTGCTTTCGTCAACCAATTCCCAGGACTCAACACACTGGGCATCGCCACAGCTCGCCTTGATTTTGCTCCCTACGGTCTGAACCCTCCCCACATTCATCCTCGTGGCACGGAGATGCTATTGGTCGTGGAGGGTACACTCCACGTCGGTTTCGTTACATCCAACCAATTAAACAACACCCTCTTTACCAAAGTCCTGGCCAAAGGAGATGTTTTCGTGTTTCCGCAAGGTCTCATTCACTTCCAGCTGAATATTGGACAAACAAATGCACTGGCTTTTGCTTTCTTGAGCAGCCAGAACCCGGGACTCATAACAATCGCGAATACAGTCTTTGGATCCAAGCCGCCAATCAATGTCGATGTCCTCACAAAGGCTTTCCAAGTGGACAACAAACTGATCAACTATCTCCAGGCACAGAACTGGTTTGAAAACCATTAGGAAGATGTTGTCAGGAACTATTGTTTTTGTTCATTACATTACAAAGAATAATTCTTCAGAATATCATTCTGAATTCTGGATACTAATACAATTGCTTGTTATCTGATATTTGATAAGATTCCACTGTTTGTTATCTCTCTCTCTCTCTCTCTCTCTCTCTCTCTCTCTGTGGCTCTACATCATTTATTGAAATGAAATTATATATCAAATAACAATAGGTATCATATATCAATACTGCAATAAAAAATGGATTTTTATTCATAGTCTCATCCTAAGCTCTACTTGATATGCTTAGCCTTTTGCTGGGTCATTCACATGATTAGGATTCGTCTCCAATAACTCAACACAAGTCGGTGAACGAAAAAGGGCAAACTAATGACAAATGCTCAACTCAATTCTGTTTTTTCCTCACTTTTCCAAATGGTAATCAGTCAACCTAATCATCTCGTCTTTCAGAATGTGTCGAGCTCCCTTCACTCTATTTCTTAAAGCATGTCCAATAATTGTATTTTTTTAGTTAATATCACCAAAAAGCACAAACCGGTATATTCGTACAACATTTATCCCAAACTAATTTTCGTAATCACAAAAATCCAGAAACTGATACACTCGTGTCATATTTACATCAAACTATTTTTGGTGTCACCAAAAATCGCAAACTAATATTCATGTTAGAAAAAAATTTCAATATTTGGGTAAATATAATACATATCTACTAATTTGTGGTAAAGTTGACACAGTTGTATCGGTTTGAAATTTTTTGTAATACAAAAATTAATTTGGGCTAAACGTGATATGGATATACCTATTTAAATCAGTTAGGGGTAAATGTAACACGAGCATATCAATTTGTTCTTTTTGGTAAGGGGTGGGCATTGATCCCAATCCAACTCAAGAACCGGACCAAACCAAACTGAGCCATCTGGTTATGGGTAGTTCCAACGAAATTGGTCCGGTTCTAGTTCCCAAAAATTGGACTCCCAAGAACTGATCTCGATTTCTTAAGTAGAACCAGAATGAATCAGACCGCAAAACTTGCTGCCCTCAAATAAAATTTAGGGCTTGAGTGACTTTTCATCATTTCATCTCCCTCAGGGTGATTAACAGTTAAGATGAGTCTTAGGTCTTCATGCTTCTTAAGATTACTCTTCATTTCTCTCTATTTAGTCACCTGCTCAACCTTCCTACTCGCGATGACCTTAGAGTTCGAAAAGGTCAAATCTTGGGTGATTCCATCATACATGATGGAGTTGCGAAAATTTCTTGATAGTTTCATCTCTCTCGTGATTGGCGCTCGGTCCCTACAATCATCTCCCTCACTCATCGCTATCAGGAGCCCCTGCTCTTTCCACATGAAAACGAGGTAAATTTCTTGATTTATTTGGTTTATCTTTCCTTTCATATTTTCCTACATTCACAATTCTCTTCTTCCTAGGCTTGAATTGAACCGGGGAGTGAGTATTTGGGCAGGCTGGCGCTGTCGTGTGGATCAAAGGGCTTGCGAGGGTTCCAATCGTCAAGTTTGGAGGAGAAGAGAAAGTGAAAGCAAGGAAATGTAGCTGATGCTTTAGTTCTTCGGTACCGAGGAAAGATTTGCTTCTTAAATCGATCAGTTGCGAGTGTTGCCATAGTCAAAGAATCTCCTTCCAACATGTCTCTTGTTGTTCAAATATAGTCAATAACTAATACAATTTTCAATTACGATCTTTAATAATGTTAGATTAATTTGGGTATAGGAATTAATGTTGAGGATTTACCATGGTGGTTGTACAGAAAATGATATTCTTGACAATGGCAAATCTATGCTTAAGATGAAGTTAGAGGATTTTTTGAATAGACGTTAAGGTTCTTTTGTTCCTCAAAATAGGAAAAAGAATAGAAATTCATTTGGTAATGTCAGTTAATTTTTGTATTCCTCGTTATAGAAAAGTGGCCAAAGAATAAATTTTGAACATAAACAAGAAGTAAAAAAAAAGATAACTTTTTGTTCTCGTGGTGAATTCCTAGAATAAGTCATTTTCTTCTTCTTCCTCTTCTAACGGATTGATGGAGGCTCGCTGCCCACCACCATCTATCAGCCCCCACATGCCGCTACGGACACTGTTGAGCGCCGCCCATCGCTGTTGTTCGCTACTGTCCACTGTCGTTCACCACCACCCCTGCCTCCCGCCGCCTCTAACCACCACCACTCGCCGTCCACCACCACCTGATGACCGGCTAGAGGAGGAAGTAGAAGAGAACAAAAAAAGAAAAAAAAAAGAAAAATCTAAAAAAAATATTAAAAAATTTTGAAAAAATTTTACGTCAAAAAAAAAACTTGTAGATCGTGCCAAATACATTATTTTTCTTTTTCTATTCTAGGAATAAAAATTTTGTGCAGTTACTAAATGTGTTGTTTTACTTAGAAACTGTTTAACGGAATATAAATAAATAGAACTATTTTTGAAAAAAATTATTCCTAAGAATAGAAATATTACCAAATGCATCTTAAACATACGCCAACATCCTTGTGCCACATAATTTTAACTATTTGAGATGCATTAGATGTACCCAATCCTACCCGAGGACCAGAGCGAGAGAAACCGGTCCAATTCTCGAGCAGATAAGATCGGTTCACATTCTTGATTTCAAGATGGAAATCGACCCATCCTATAATTGATTACCTACGCTTCTTGGTGGTATTAGGCTTGTTTTTGTGGTAAATTAGGGCCGAAGTTTACAATGACTAAGGAATTGTTACATAGCTGTAGTATTTTTTTTTTTTATTTCGGAAAATCACTTTTAAAAAAACATTTATACCTTTATAAAGTCATGGGCATATTTTCACAATCTACTTGCTACTTTAAATTTTTCTAATAATAAATTTTACATTAATGTGACCGGTGAATTTGCCTCTTGCATCTTGTCGCGACCAATTTTTCGGGGTGTGAACCACCTAGAGTTTGGCTAATGGATTGTTAAGCCTAAACTTAACTCGGGCTCTCCCAAGCCCATACCAATTCGCGACTTTCGGTTCAAGTTCTTAACATGCAATTGATTTTCAATTAGGAGTCGCCACTAATCTATTTTTGGTGGGTCGATTAGAAACCCAAGTAAAGTAATGGGAGATTTACTTTACTCCTACGAACCAGAGATTTGTGAGTTCGGGGACTTGGTTACGTTAGAACGCCCTTTCGGTACCTTTCTCTTTTATTTTCAAAAATGTTTATTTTGCAGGCAGCTTAAATTGATTTTAAATCTATTTCCCTAACATGTGAGGTGATCATGCGGGTACACAAACCACCAATTTAACACCCAGATAAACAATAAATAAATTACAAAAACTTACCTCAAAGCAACGAAAGCATCTGCAATGTTAAATTAAAATCCACATCAACAACCCTAGATATGATTTCTAATTAATACGCAATTTTTTTTTTCACTTGATTAATGAAAATCATGCAATATGTAATGCAATGTTAACTAAATGACCTAATTCTAATGACATGCAATTTCTAATTAAACGGACCTAGCAAGAATCACTAAATGACGTGCATTTCATTAATCTAATCCTATATGACATGCGCATGATTTTTTTTGTATTTTTTTAAATAAAAATTCGTAATTAAAATAACTAACAATAAAAATCTAACTAAAGTGAGATATTATCTATTTTAAGTTAGGAAATAGACTAATCTGAATCCTATCTTAACTTAGAAATTTATCTTGATATGCAATTTAATTCCAAGATATTATCTAACCTAGATATCATCTAAACATGCATTCTAATATAATTAAAAATGTACCTAACTATTCTATCATGCAATTCTATATAGGAAATCAAATATAATCTACATGATATGCAAATGCAATCTTTTTTTGTATTTTCGGGATAGATAAAACAATTAAAAGATGAGCACAAAATCATTCAGAATTATCAAAGATATCACACATCGTCCGAATCAGGAAACAATATCTAAATCAAACTTGATTATTTCGCTAATAAAATCGATAAATTGATCTTAAGCCTTAAAGATCAAGATATCAATTTTACTCCCGCGTGAATAATTATTCCATCTAAAGCCTTATAGATAGAATAAAAAATCCGTGTGCGGTTGCGAATTAGGCAATAAATCCTAACCGGAAGTACGTCCATAATTCAAATATGCACGTAAGATATTGAAAAGCATGTATTAGGCAATAAAATATCCAAATCAACTTTTGATAAGATAATTACCTAATTCCGCAAATAATATTGTCAAATTTGAATCGAATGGAATCTGCTCAACGGATGACCGGTGGTGGCGATCGGCTCCTCGGTGGCGTCAATGGTGATGGTTCACGGTGATGGTTCATGGATGATCAGCGAAATCACGTAAGGACTCCCGGCTCGGGACTTGGGCAGCAACTCTAGCTCTCTGGCTCAAAGTACAGAACAGCTTCGTCGTCAATGGTGCATGATGATACTCCCGATGCGGCCAGCGAGAGCTTCAATAATCCGCAGGTCTTCGAACGTAATGGACAGCAAGTAGGTCTTGGTAGACTTAGACCCTTCAAGGAACAAAATTACCGATTGACCATCTCTGTTGTTGACTAGATTTCGTTACTTTGGCAGTGGGTCTTCAATGGCCAAATCTCTCGAACGCACACGATTGAATGTGTAGTTCTGATTTTACCACGTTGGCTCTGACCTTTTTTTAAGTCAAAGTCAATGGATCTTCTTCATGCAGCAAGTGGAATTGTCTTCTTGACCGATAATATTCAACGTGAGTGCTTTCGGCAAAAGAACCACGCCTGGAATTGCTGGAACTTAACGGCGAGCGTAAAGCTCGTGGCTTATCGGGTCAACGGCTTAGTCGTTGAGGTTGGGGCTCTCGGTTTGGTGGACACGGACGAACCTTTATGGACCCGTGAAAACAAGAACTCGGGTGGAACAATTAGCAGCACGAGATGACGCAGCTGATCGTCTAAGTTTAGCTTGCGACTCGATGGATCACAACAGCAACAGCTCGCTGTGTGCAGCAGGTCTTGAAAAGTGATGACAAGCTTAGCATCTCTCTATTCGGGCTCAGCAGTGGCGTCGCTGTCACAGCGGCAGCAGGAACGGGAACAGCAAGTGCTTCGTCGTGGACCAGGAAGGAAGCAACGTTGATGTTCGACAAGGTCACGTGACCACGTAGCAACTGGAACTGCTTCGTTGTTATTCGAATTGCGCTGGTTCCGGTGTTGCCAAAGCAGCGAACGAAGATCTCACCTGGCCGTAAATCTGAGGAAGAAAGAAAGTAATCGCAGGAAGTGAGGGTGAGCTCTTGATGAAGAATCGGCACCAATGTCCTCTTGGCCGTGAGCTTCTTTCAATGGTGGGCTCTATATATCTTATTCTTTTCTCGTGAACGAAGGTGCTCTCGTTCTCTTTGCTCTGAATTGTGGCCGTGTATTCTATTGTGTGGCCTTTTTCTCTTTTTTTTGTACCCCATCACACCTTTTATAGGGTAAAAAATTGAATCTTTATTGCATATTTCGTTTCCAATTTTGCTCGTGCAATATTCTCTTTTGCTTTTTCCGCATATTCCATCCAAAAATAATTCCATTTTCAGGCAAAATACACCCCCTAGTGTATATTACTTGAATATGTGAAAAATCTGAACGGAATATGTGAAAAATCCTCATTTCACCGGCAGCCTAAAATAAAATAAAACAAAATAAAAATAAAATGTTTCTAAACTATATGCCATGTGATTATTTTTTTTTTATAGTAAAAATTATGCAAAAATTTAGGTGTCAACAGCTGCCCCTCTTTGAAGGTGAGCTCGAAGATGTTGCCTTCAAAGACAAATTGAGACCTAAATTTTGGTCATGCACATGCAATGAATGATTTTTTGTTGGAAAATGAATTCCTTTTTTTAATGCAGATTATATGATGTATGAAAATACTAATGCAAATGATAGATGAACCTACCTGAAATAACTTACCTTCGAGGAGGATAGAGTGATTCGAGGTGGTGGGTGTTACCTGTCCAGGACCTGTACCATTCTACGGTCGCCTGGAATAGTAACATGACTTTGTGAAGATGCTGCTTTCCTAGGACCCGTACCATTCTACGGTCGCCCAGTATGGCAGAAAGGAGCTGCTTTCTCAGGACCCGTACCATTCTACGATCGCCTAATACGGTAGAAATGTTTTGTAAGGAACTGCTTTCCCAGGACCTGTACTATTCTACGATCGCCTAGTACAGCAGAAAGGTTTTGTCTAGGACCCGTACCATTCTACGGTCGCCTTAACGGAAAATTGATTTTCCTCATCCCCGCCGCCGATCCTCTCTCTAGCCCCCTCCCCCGCTAGTTCTTCCCTGCTCGGGTCGTTGTTGAAGGTGGAAGAGGAAGGCTGCCGCTCTTCTTTATGTTGTTGCTCCATGATTCCACACTCTGACTTAGCGGCGGCGAGCAATTCACCGAATCAAGTGGCGATTGATGGGTGGGACCATCCATGGCATCAACGCTGAACCAATTGACCAATGTGGATCTCTTCAATTTGTATTTCAGGAAGACACATTTGGATTAAGATGGCCGGATCGGCAGCCTTGTGGCATAAATAATGTACTTGAATTCAATTGTTCCTTCATTAACATCCTTCTGAGGGGATGGATGACTCATGATGCATTGTGATCGTTTTCATTGACGATATCCCGGTGTATTCGAGAAATCCTAAGGAGCATGAAAGACAGTTGAGGACAGTGCTTCAGACTCTGCGAGATCATAGACTATATGTTAAGTTCAATAAGTGTGAGTTTTGGTTAACTTGTGTGGCGTTCCTAGGTCACGTGATTTCAGGCGAAGGAATCTCGACACGGCCGAGATTGAAGCAGTGATCGACTAGCCAAGACTGAGGACGGTGACAGAGATCATAAGTTTCTTAGATTTGGCAGGTTATTACAGACGATTCGTGGAACAATTCTTTGCAATAGCCTCGCCTTTGACTCGATTGCTGAAGAAGGAAAAGAAGTTCATATGGACAGATAAGTACGAGCGTAGTTTCCAAGAGCTTAAGCAGAAGCTAACTACCGCACCAGTACTTAGAATTCTATTTGATTATGGAGGATACGAGATTTATAATGATGCGTCGTTTAGAGGACTGGGTTGTGTGTTAATGCAACATGGCAAAGTCGTTGCATATGCGTCTCATCAGTTGAGACCTTATAAGTTGAATTATCTGACGCATGACTTAGAAATTATAGCAATTATCTTCACTCTAAAGATTTGGAGACATTTTTTGTGTGGAGAAAGATTCTAGATCTTCACAGACCATCAAAATCTCAAGTATTTATTTTCTCAGAAGGAGTTGAATATGAGATAGCGTCGTTGGATAGAACTTCTCAAGGACTATGATTGTGACATCCTGTATCATCTTGGAAAGGCTAATAAGGTTGTAGATGCATTGAGTCGGAAGTCTTCAATTGTGCAGATGGTGGTTAAGGAGTGGATCTTACTTGAAGGAGCTCGAGATTCGGTTTTCAAGTTTGAGGTAGGACACCTTTCAAATCTTATGGCCACCCTTAGAATTGAGCTGGAAGTGCAGATGAGGATCAAGACGTTGCAGTCGACAGATCCAGAGATCCAGAAGATTGTGCAAGAAGATGCAAAAAAGAGAAATGCTGACTTTCAAATTTTTTAGGATGAAACATTGAAGTTTCGTGGACGATTCTGTGTACTTGACAATGCAGAGCTTAAAGAGGAGATCTTGTCAAAAGCTCATCATAGTAGTTACAGCATTCATCCATGCAGTACAAAGATGTATAAGAATCTTCGTCGACACTTTTGGTGGACCGGTATGAAGGTGGATATCGCCAAGCGTGTCGCCAAGTGTCAGCAAGTAAAGGCACAACACTGTAAGCCAGGAAGAGGAGGACTTCTGCAACCTCTCGAGATTCTCAAGTGGAAGTGGGAACACATCACCATGGATTTTGTGATGGGCTTACCAAGGAATCAGAGAGGTAATGACTCCACATGGTTGTGGTTGATAGATTGACGAAGTTTGCTCACTTTATCACCATACAAAAGGACTTTGCATTGGATAGATATGCAGAGTTGTACGTGCGCCAGATAGTTTGGTTGCATGGAGTGCCAGTGACGATTACGTCAGATCGAGACCCAAAGTTTACAGCCGTCTTGTGGAAAAGTTTACAGACTGCCTTGGGAACAAAGCTACAGTACAGTACGGCCTATCATCTGCAAATGAATGGCCAGTCTGAAAGGATAATTCAAACTCTCAAAGACATGCTGCGAGCTTGTGTGCTAGACTTCAAGGGAAGTTGGGAGGAACAGCTTCATCTAGTTGAGTTCGCCTACAACAACAGCTATCAGCAGAGTATTCAAATGGCAAGACTTGAAGCGTTGTATGACAGAGCGTGTAGAACTCCAGTTTGTTGGAATGAAGTCGGAGAGCGGAAGATTACCGACCTAGAGTTAGTGCAACAGTCAGTGGATGCAGTTGCAGTTATTCGAGAAAGACTGAAGACAGCTTAGAATCACTTGAAAAGCTATGCAAATAAGCGTAGAAGACCATTGGAATTCCAAGTTGGTAAGCACGTTTTTTTGAAGGTGTCACGATGAGAGGTACTTTGCGCTTCAGCAAGAAAGGGAAGCTGAGTCCAAGGTACGTTGGTCCCTTTGAGATTCTGGAGAGAATAGAGACTTTGGTGTATCATCTTGCGTTGCTGTCAAGATTAACGCAAGCGCATGACATCTTCCACGTGTCGATGTTGAGAAAGTATGAACTTGACCCAACTCATGTGCCAAATTTTGAAGAATTAGATGTGGACGACAGAGTGTCATACATGGAGAGACCAGTTCAGATTGTGGATCGCAAGGAGCAAGTACTGCTTACCAAGACAATCCCCTTGGTCAAAGTGGTCTGGCAACACTATGGGACAGAAGGAGCTACATGGAAAAGTGAAGAATTGATGAGATGATAATACCCCCACCTTTTTTATTAAGATTTGTAATGGTTTAAATTTTTTCATAAGAGGGGAAGAGTTGTGACATCCTGATTTTCAACCCTACTTTTGACTAAATGAAATGGGCTTTTCATCGATGCACCTATGGCCTTTTTCTCTAAGTTTGCCACTCATGAGATAACTAGTCTATTATGTGAAGCCGTTAAGGAATCTAAACACGACCGACTTAAGAATTCGATCAGAAATCGACTGCTCGACCGTGCTAATCTGCAAGGGTCAATATGGCACCATTAAAATTGATTGGAGATCGGAGATAGATCAATTCGACATATGCATGTAATTAGAGTGTGTGTGATTCCACCTAATTGCAAAATTCATGTTGAATGGCATTAAACTGATTTTTATGTCGTGTCTATACCCTGTGTCCGTATTTGAAACCTCGAGATTTTTATGACAACTAAGAGTCGCCTATGAGTCGTAGATGCTCAATGTGGATAAAAAATAATCGACCATGGGTCAATTGTGCTAAAGATTCCTAAAAGCTACCTGGTAAGTTAGGTCATGTTAAAATCGCGTCCGATTGAAATTAACCATGAAATTGAACCCGGTTTCAGGAATCGAAAGTTCTGGCAAGTCATGATTTATTTTAGGAACATCAACTCATCTTTGGAAGAAATTTCGGCAAGCCCGTATTTTTGGTGAAAATTCAAAATTGGGCGATTTTGGACTGAGAAATTCGGAGGGCCGTTTTTGTGTGATTTTTGACGTTCAAGATAGATCAATTGGCGAGGGAAATTGTGGAATTTGGTGTGGGCTCCTACCTTGGCATTATGGCCATTTAATTGAAGTCATTTTGAGTGAAATTGAATTGAATTGAAGGTGAAATACATGAAATTCGTATGCCATGGGGGGTGCAACATTTTAGCATCATCTTGACTTGCTTAGGAAGATTTGAGGAGGGAAAATTGGCTGTAGATGAGGCCGAAGGCCGGTGGGGTGTTGCACTTGAGTTCTTGGGATATTTCCCTTGACTTTATGGCCCATTGTCTCCCCTTTCTAGCTGCAATAGCCCATCTTCTTCTTCCTTGCTTCTCTAGCCTCCATTGTTGCCGAATCAAGAGTAGAGAAACCAGCCAAGGCCAGCCACCCCTGACCGAGCCAGCCTACATTGCCCATCGCCTCAAGCCTATCCAAGTCGTGTTCGAGCTCCCCCACTGCCGCTCGTAAGCCGTCCACCACGCCAGCTGTGCGTCCGCCGTCCTGAGCCCGTTGTCCACCAAAGCTAGCCATCGACCAAGCCACCTGAGCCGTCATCATTGGTCCCTAAACCGCTAGCCTGCCTCCGTCTGCTCGCTACTCCGCTCCAGCCCATCCCGCCGCCCGTTCCAGCCTTCGGTTCTCTTTGGGCTAGCGCAAAACAAAATCGAAACTCACAGCTTGGGTTGTGAGCTTTATGGACCATTTTCGGGCCCTTTCAAGCCACCCTCACCATCGCCATAGGCTGGAGTCTCACTCACCTCCGCGTTGCCATCACCGTGAACTCATCGGCTCGCTAATCTAGTGAGTTTACTTGCTAAACTCTACTTAGGGAGTTAATTATGTTTAGAGGATTATTAGTTTAGACTAAGATTGGGTTAGGAGGATTGGTTAGTGTAATTAGTAATTTAGTTAGTTAATTAGTCTAATTAGGTGGTTATATTAGTTTAGTTAGGGGTTAATTAGAGTATATGATTTAGCTAGCTTAGTAAGTTATTTATTTAAGTCCAATTATATGGTTAGATTAGTGTATATAGCTTAATTAGTGATTTATTGAATTATTTTGCATTTATTGAATTATTTATTATTTTCCAGAAATTACACCGGGATAGTTGGTCTTCAGAATTTTGTGTTGATTGTCGTGGTGTAATTAGTTTTTACAATTAAGTGTTAAATTGTGAAATTGGATACTGATTGTTGATTTTGATTTATTATTCCAAAATTATGGATTTTTGGTATTTAATTAGAAAAATACCAAGTATCAGTTTTTGACGCCAAAAATATTTTTAAGTATTATATCAAATAGTGAGATTTTTTGTAAAAGTGAGAATATTGCATTTTATGGCTCAATCTGACCATGTGCCCACACACGATTATTTTACCAAGTGTTTTTACTCTGAAGAAAATAGGCCAAGCACATTATTTAAATTGTGACATTTGAGTGCAAAGCATGATGTCCTTAGCCAGGATTAGATGTGTGCCTGATTGTTATGAGAAACTGTCACAAGCTTTATGCCGAACGATACTCCTTCGGAAATGCCCCTTGTCAACAGATGTCAGTAGCAGTGGAGGCTGGGCTGATGCTCCTTAGGGAATGCCATCTAGAGGTAGACGTTGCCATGCTCGATGGAGCAAGACGACGCCCAGCTATGCCGGATGACTGTTGACTGTTGAGTCGGCCGTGGCCATTGGGTCATAATCAATTGGAACGCATGAGTAATTGAAATAGATGCGCCAGATTATGAGACTGAATTGTGTGGCACGGAATGGGATGTGTCATAACAATTTTTCCTTATAATCTGGATCCTTGTGTTTGACTGATTTGAAAGTGAGACGTTCTAATTGTTGAGTGCATTTACTGCATATGTGTTATATAAGCTGTACTGACGTACAAGGAGGTGCTAAGGTGAGGTAAGTCTTCTATCATGTGTGATTAGACTGCCTCTAGGCATATTACCTTCCTAATCGGGGTTTAGGATGTAGACTCGCTAAGACATTGTCTCACCCCGTCGTGGGTTTCAATTTTTGCAGGTCCCTAGATGGAAGTCCGTCTAGTTAGTTTTGGGCAGCCGCAAGGGTATAGCAAGCAAAGTACCGTCTTCCCTATCCTCGGGAATCCCTGGACCCGTGAGCTCGTCATGACCACGATCTTAGGCGATGAGGTTCTACCTCAGTTGGTACCTCATCGATTCAAGGCGTGGTTTAGTCACGGGCCTAACAGGGAACGGGAAGGTCCCATGGATGGTTTCGACGGACCTGCCGTTGAGGGTGAGGGTGAGGAGGTACTTGACCCCGTCGTGCATGCCGATATTATCGCAAATATCAAGGCGAACCAGTTGCCTGAGGATGATCAGGAGTCCGAAGTTGAGGAAGTAGCTGACATGCTAGACATCGACAATCCTGAAAGTGTCGTAGTGGACCCGGATCCCAAGCAGAAGGGTCCGGGGTAAGGTTAGCTAGGTAATCCTTTTTGGAGCCTTGACTTTTGTATATAACTTTGTAGGGCTAACCTGTTTGTTTATAAAAGTGTGGTTGGTTTTATATGGTTGTCATGTTTTTCTATCCCATGCTAATTGTTGTCTAGGGATTGTTTATTTCGCTTCCGCATGTGCATGAATCGTTTGGGTCGGCGACGCGTCCTGGGAACGTCACAATTTGATTGACCATCGAGAGATGTGCGCGCGCTCGAGATTCAGGGCGTGACAGGTTTCCCTCGCTCTAGTCCTCAGGTAGGACCGGGTACATCTAATGCATCTCAAATAGTAAAAATTATGTGGCACAAGGATGTCAGTGTATGTTTAAGATGCGTTTGGTAATATTTCTATTCTTAGGAACAATTTTTATTCAGAAATAGTTCTATTTATTTATATTCCCCGAAACAGTTTATAAGTAAAACAACACATTTGGTAATTACATAAAAATTTTATTGTACTGGGTCAACACCACCATCATTTATAAGAAGGGATAATGTCTCCATGCAAGACATCTCGCTCCTATCTCAAGCAAACCCAAGAAGAGAAGACATTGAAGCCCCAGCTCTCCGGTGCGCAACCACAATGAAGTTTCTTCCAATTAGCCTTCTCATCTTGGCTCTGGCAACCGCCACCGCTTTTGCCTATGACCCGAGTCCTCTTCAGGACTTCTGCGTGGCCATCAACGATCCCAAAGGTTGGAGATCTGCTACAGCGTCGCTTGCGTATTTCTGTTCTTATGCTCCAAAAAGAGTTTCTGCTTAAATAAGCCAAATAACATGAATTCTGTTTCTTATGCAGTATTTGTGAATGGAAAGTTTTGCAAGGACCCAAAACAAGTTACAGCAGAAGATTTCCTCTTTAAAGGTTTCAGATATCCGGGGAATACTGCAAACCCACTCGGATCGAAAGTCACGCCCGCTTTTGTGGACCAATTTCCAGGAATCAACACTCTTGGCATTTCCATGGCTCGTATTGACTTTGCTCCAGGTGGCCTGAATCCTCCCCACACTCACCCTCGTGGGACCGAAATTCTGGTCGTGGCTGAGGGCACATTGCTTGTCGGCTTTGTCACATCCAACCAATTGAACAACACCTTCTTCACCAAAGTCTTGTACAAAGGGGATGTGTTTGTGTTCCCAATCGGTCTCATCCACTTCCAGCTGAACATCGGAAAGACGCCCGCACTGGCCTTCGCTGCTCTGAGCAGCCAAAACCCAGGAGTCATTACCATTGCTAATGCAGTGTTCGGATCGAAGCCGCCCATTTCGCCTGATGTTCTCACCAAGGCCTTCCAAGTGGATAAGAAGGTGGTTGACTACCTTCAGGCACAGTTTTGGTATGACAATTAAGCGGAAAAATGGACCTCCAAGACATCGGATTACGTCCATATTCTCCATACTTGAATGCTTAGATTGATAATTGCCTCCTAGTAAAATAATTGCTGTCGATGTAACTGATGATGAATGTTTGAAGTAATAAAATATCACTTTTTGTGATAAATCTAAGTCCGACATGCATAGGTTCTTGCTTATTTTATTTCTTCTTTCACTTGCAGTAGATTATGTGGTGGCACTTTCTCCCAAGGAAGTTTGTATACGGGAGTTTGTGTCGTCTGATGTCTGCATTTGCATGGGTTGCGATGTAATTGTGGGCAATTAACAAATAAAAAAAGAAAAGAAAAGAAAAAGAGTGATGTTATAAGTACTAAAACTTTACTAAAAACTTACCAATTGACATGACAGCCTATGTGGCATGCACCATGTCATCAAATACATTTGGAATCACCAATAAAATTAAGGGTCGTAAAAAAGGAAAACAAAAACATAGAAATTAAGAGATCATTCCAAGTACATTTAGTTTCACGTATCGTTTTCCTTTCTTCTCAAAGTTGCAACAAATTTTTGGTTGACTATTATCTGATATTGTCAGTGAAATATGCACGACAATTCCCAAGGCTCTTCATGTCTATTGAATGCAAGCACACCAAGGGAAGGAAATCAATTCCTTGGATGGCCATAAAGGTGATCGATGCACACCATGCCCTATTGAACATAATGTCGCCAACCATGATGAATTTCTCATAAGCCTTTTTCCTTGGATTTGCTGGTAAATTGTATTAAGGAAAATGATGGTCTATGAGGTGTATGTTCAGAATTTCAAATGAAATGATTTTGATTATTGATTTAATTAGATCAAAGATTCCGTATATTTCGTGTAAAGAAAATATTTTACTGATAGTGATTGCTTGTATTGCATATAAAAATGAACAAATGAAAAATATTTGTATTATTCAAGAAAAAATCGAGACATAAATTATTGTTGATAATTAGAGCATTTTTTATTTACTAATTATTTCAATCGACACAACAAATCGTTTTTAGGAAAATATATTTTTCAAATTATCCATTTTCCGTAAAACAAATGTGTTGACACATAATTTTTGGCGACTCAATCATTTATTTATTGCATAAAAAATAGGGATTAACTAAGCAAAAATATTAGAATTAACTTGCATACCATATAGTTTTAGGAGTATTTTTTTTATTTGCATTGGACCTACTACGAATGGGTTCGACTTGATGGTTCAGAGTTTTAATTTGACGAGTTGGACTAAGCTCACGAAAAAAGAAAATTAGCCCAAGCCATTTTTTTTTTTTTTATGATCGAAAATTATCTTCTGAAAAATAGAGATTTTATATTTTTAAAGATATTACGGTGGATTTTTCAATATACTCGAATAGGGCAAGTGTGATAAAGAGATATTGCGAGCTCATATTTGCAAGTTTGGAATTTGAGAAAATCTCATTGCAATCTTGAATCTCTAGCAATATGTGATAAAATCAGTGGAGGACATTGCATTCGGGAGGTGAACTTCGTGGATGTTGATTTGAAGAAAAAACTAAAGTTATAGTCCACTCACCTATAAAAAGGTTGTTACACTACATAAAGTGGCCTTTCTTCGTTTCTTTTGGGTCAAAGAGAGCAACACAAAAGAAAAGAGAGAAAAAGTTTTTTTCTTTAGGAAGGAAAAGTCAAGGTCAGTTGAAGGTGGGGGCAGAAAGTACAGCAGAGAGAGATGTGTGAGGGGACGTGAGAGAGAGAGAGTGAAAAAAAAAAAAAGAAGAAGAGGAACAGCGTCTTCTTCTTCGTACAGCTGCTTTGCCCGATTTCCGCCCGCGACCCAGCCACAACGCCGTGCCACCGCACCCCTGCGCCGTCGCTGCTGCCGGCCACCGCCGCTCCGAGTCTCCTCGGCTGAGCGCAACCGAGTCTCCGCCGCATCTCCGCCTGCTATTCTTGGCGCCGGCAGCCCCTGTTTCTGCTCGCCACCGCCGTTCCGCCAGCAAAGCCGCGAGCATCCCCGCCGCTCCAGCAAACCGACCTTACCGTGCCTCCGCCCCTGGCCGCGACGCCGCTGCTGCTGTTCCACTGCCCGACGGCAGTAGCTCGAGCCGGTCGCCGCGTCTCCCGCCTCCACGCCCCTGCAGCGACCCGCGACGCTACTACTCGTCGCCGCTGCCAACCGCCAGAGCAACTCTCCTCCGTCGCCGTCGCCCCGCTGCCGCGCCCGTCGCCGACGCTCATCCCCGCTACTCGTCGCCGCCGCCAACCGCCAGACCAACTCTCCTCCGTCGCCGTCGCCCCGCTGCCGCGCCCGTCGCCGACGCTCATCCCTACTGCCGTGCCCGTCGCCGATGCTCGCCCCTGCTGCCGCGCCTCCGCCTGTCCTCGACGCCCATCAACCTACCGCCCCCTCGCCGGAGCTCCGACCGACGGCGACCCACCACCCTCGGCTGCCCCCACCACAGCAACCCATCTTCGCGCCGTCACGCCGAGCCTCCATCGTGGGTCACGAGCCACCGTTTGCTAGCCTCGTTTGGAAGCCAAATTTCAAATTAGGTAGATTATTTTATTTTATTTTCAAATATTTTGTTTCTTTATTTGAAGTATTCCTTGATACGCATGATTGAATTTTCCAATATGCTATGATATTCGTGATTTATTCCATAATTTCACAAAGTATATATGATTGATAGTTCGATTTCACGTTCGAAATACGACTCACAATCATATGACAAAATTGCAAATTCAATCTCACACTAGAGATACGATTCACAATTTTATTTGGCTAATCCGATCTCATGCGCAAGATACGATTCATCAATTTATTAAATGGATATCAATCATATCTTGCCTGATTTGTTGTCGTGTTGTTTAAATCGATTTTGTTTCCGTAAAAAGAAAACCCAAAAAATATATATTTGAGTTAGATTAGGTCACGTTAAAATATTACTTGTTTTAGGGTTATTTTGTATGTTTAGAATCGAATTTTTAAAATAAAAATCCCAAAAAACATTAATTTAGGATGTTAGTTTTTCCTTTCATTAATTTAAATTGCATTTTTAATTATTGAGCAATTTTAATTTCGAAATTTAATTAAAAATAAGAGAAAACATAAAAATTATCATGCACATGTCATGTAGAATTATGTCATCCATTGCATGTCATCTAAATGTGTAAATGTTAGAATAGTTGCATTATTTTTTTTCCTATCACTAGATTAGGTCATTTAATAAATGTTGTGTGACATACAGTTTGCATGATAGGTTACATGTTACATGTCATTTTAGTTAGGCATTTTGGTGTGTCGTTGCATTGCATTCAACATAGATTAAGTTTCATTTACATAAGAGAAAATCCTGAAAAAGATTGAGTGATTACATGTTAATTAGAAATCATATCTAAGAATGTTGATATGAATTCTGATCTAACATTGCAAATACTTAGATGCTTTCGTTACTATGAGATAAGTCCCATAATTTATTTATTGCTTTATTTGGGTGTTAAATTGTTGATTTACACACCTGCATGATCACCTCACATGTTAGAGAAGTAAATTAAAATCAACTCAAGCTGCTTGCAAAACATTTTTTTTCGAGATGCATGATCATATTGTCACTATAGAAGATCAACTCAAACAGTTGCTCACCTCTGTGCAACTCATGACTACCCAAATCGAATCCCTTCGAGTGAATTCAATTCCAGCACCTGCTTTCCCTAAAATAGTAGTTCCGAAGCAGGCAAATAGGGCCTAAATGAGTGATGACAACATGTCCGAGCTAGACGGTCACCCACTACCAGTCACCATCGAAAATGCCAAGTTTGACAATGCTCCTAAGACTGAGCAAGATGAAAACTTGAGGAGAAAGTGAAGCAATTGCAGGAGTCGCACAGCTTACTCCCGTTCGACCTCTCATTTTATGAGAAGTTCAGAATGCCAAAGAAGCTCAAAATGCCGGAGTTTGAGAAATATGATGGTACTTCTTGCTTGAAAGCCCATTTGCAGATATACCACGTACGCATGGCCCAACATGTCAAAAATGAGCTCCTCATGATCCAATCATTCCATGCGAGTTTGACCGGGCCCGCACTGAATTGGTACGTAATGAAGAATGTAAACCTCCTCAACTCTTGGAATGAGGTGACCGATGCATTTCTCAAGCAGTATAAGTTCAATATGAACATCGCACCTTCCCGGGAAGATCTTGAGCAAATGGAGAAGAAAAGAAGCGAGTCATTTAAGGAGTATGCCATGAGATAGGCGAAATTTGGTGGCTCAAATCACTCCTAAGCCTATTGACAAAGAGTTGATGAAGTTGTTCATCAAGACCCTTCCATTTGAGTTCCGCAATAAGATGGCTAGTACATATGTTGAGAACTTTAATCAACTCATCCTAATGGGTGAGCAGATTGAGATAGGATTGAGGGATGGATGGTTTAATGAGCCAACCTTTACAAGCAAAAGATTTACCCCAAAGAAGGAGAAGGACCTTGAAGTTGAGATTAATGTGGCATATTCTCAACCGAATCGTGATACATCCAATCGCACTCCAACAATTAAGATTTCTACTGAGCAACAAGGTGGAGGATGCCTGTTCTTTGGTCAACGACGTAATATTAGAACACAATTCACACCTCTTCTTAGACCCATATCCGAAGTTTTACTTGTTCTCCAAAAGAAGGGATTACTCTCTACCGAGCCAAAGCGACCAAATCCTAAGCATTATCCTACATATAATCCCTCTGAAAAGTGTGATTATCACATGGGAGAGGTTGGTCACTCCACTGATGATTGCCATGTTTTCAAGCATAGAGTTCAAGACCTCTTGGATACAAAGGCGTTATCTTTCAGCAATAATCAGAAAAACCCTTTACCCAACCATGATGAAGGCGAAAATGCTATTACTAAGTGAAGAAGTTCTTATCTTCACACTCCTCTATGAAGGAGTCTTTTTTTTTTTAGGATTTCCTGCTTTCTGAAATTTCAATTACGGTTTTCGTTTTTAGGTTTTGCTCGTTCGCATTTTCCATTCTAGTAATGTAATTCATTTGATTATATTCAATGAAATTACAATTTTATTTCCAATTTTGAGGGCATGATGGGGTACACCAAACCAGTTCAATGATGATATCCAACCATGAAAACATCTGAAAAAGGCACATCAGGTTGCAATGATAGATCAATTGGCTTAACTATTACTCAACAGATGATGAATTGGCAAAATGGATGTGCAATTTGAATTTACTTTGATGTTGTATAGTATCCTATTCATACACGTTCTCTTGTGCAGAGGCAAAAGCAAGAAAGGAGTATTTATCAAATCAAAGATCGGATTTTCAATCTTGATTGATAGGGGCAATCTAAGGAGGCAGTTCCTTTATGGGGCAATTCCCTGAATGAATGCTTAAAACCATGTTTTGAGTGTGGTAAATTGTCTGCTTTGAAGTCACAAAAGCTTTTCATGCTTAAAGCTGCTAGACTCGTTTGAAAAGAGAATTTCCATAGTGATTTTACCTACTTAACTCACCAATTTCATGTGGAGATTTGTCAAGATGGACAATTCATTAGAGTAATATCAAATGCTTAAGCACGCTGAATGAGATGTGTTAGGATGACAGAAGGCAAGCCTTATCCTATACACAGTCCCCTAGTTATACACTTGTGAGATGAGTGTATGAAGGTTCATATTCACAAGGTAAAGAGTTCTCTAGCAAAAGGTATGACAACCAAAATGATGATGGCAATTTATTTCTTTATCTCAAACATTACAGGTGAATCATTGCTCAACCCCTTTGAGTTCCATACACTTATGGAGATTTTTACAAATTATCCCTGTTAAGAACCACCCCACATCGGGACAAATGGGAGGTAAGATGGCATCATGAGGTGAGGAAAATGGATAGAAATTTTCTTACTCTCACTTGTATCAATCTTTAAGTCGTGCTATTACATTGAATTCATGTGGTAATTTAAGTACCTTAGGATGACAAAGAGCATTTCTTTCTCTATCATATATACTTATATCCTTTGCACAGCCCACTTGAGCCTGCTATTTCATTTCTTCAAATCTCATTGGTTATCATCCCCCACATTAGGGCAAGGCAAAAGACAGATGGAGACCTTTGAAAGTTCAAGTGTCATTCAAAGTGTAATTGCTTGACGCATGCATTGTACGCAAGAATTGAAATCAAAATAGAACCAAGGGGTATGAAAAAGTAGTGTGCTTAGTAAAAGCAAGGCCAATGCCCATGAAAAAAGAAATGAAGAAAAAATGAATGAGAACTAGGGGCATGAAAAAGCGGTGTGCCTAGTAAAAGCAAGGCCGTTGCCCATAGATGAAAAAAAGAGAGTCAAGATAAGGACTATCGGTTGTAAAAATGTTGTATCTCTAATAGAGTAATACTCAAAGAACTCAAATGCTGAGTTTTTACAATCAATGGGGCACCTTATGAAGACAATCCCCAATGGTGAAAAAGCAAACTGGTGGCAATGCTAAGATGATCATCAACTCTCACCCTTTACACATATTTTGAGCCTAATGATCATTTCGTTTCTCAACCCATGAACACAGCCTATATTACGTCCCTTACAAAGTCTCTTTAGATTATGGCATTTGAATTAAGACGGGAGTTCATATGTTTATAAGTGTCGCGACCAAATTTTCGGGTGTGAACTACCTAGGGTTTGGCTAATGGATTGTTAAGCCTAGACTTAACTCGGGCTCTCCCAAGCCCATACCAATTCGTGACTTTAGGTTCAAGTTCTTAACATGCAATTGATTTTTAACTAGGAGTCGCCACTAATCTATTTTTGGTGGGTCGATTAGAAATCCAAGTAAAGTAACGGGAGATTTACTTTACTCCTACGAACCAAAGATTTGGGTACGGGGACTTGGTTACGCTAGATTTCTCTAACGCCCTTTCGGTACCATTTCTTTTTATTTTGAAAAAAAAGGTTTTGCAGGCAGCTTGAATTGATTTTAAACTATCTCCCTAACATGTGACGTTATCATGCGGGTGCGCAAACCACTAATTTAACACCCAAGAAAGCAATTAAATAATGCAAAACTTACCTCAAAACAACGAAAGTATCTGTAGTATTAAATTAAAATCAACATCAACAATCCTAGATATGGTTTCTAATTAACAAGCAATTACTCAATTTTTGTTTTCTCTTTTTCAACAAAAATATAGTCCATATGCAAAGCAATGCTTCTAATCTAATATGAAATGATATGGCATGACAATATATCCTAAACTATATGAATGAGTAAAAAAAAACTAATGATTTCTTAATGAACATGCAATAATTAAATATGCAATCTAAATTAACCAGAATGACTTAATTCTAATGACGTGTGATGCAATGCAATGATGTACAAAATTATTTTAACTAAAATGACATGCGACATACAATTTAATATGCAAACTATATGGCACGCGACATTTATTAAATGACCTAATCTAATGACGGGCAATTTCTAATTAAATGAACCTAACAACAATCAATAAATGACGTGCATTTTATGAATCTAATTCTATATGACGTGGGCATTTTTTATTTCCCTAACAAAAATATGCAATCTATCTAAGAGAGATTATCTATCTATAATTGATAAACATGCAATCCTAACATGCAATGACGTGACAAGGGATGCCCTAATTCTACATGATACATGCAGGATGATTTTTTTTATATTTTTCTTTGTAAAATTCGAAATTAAAATTGCTGAATAATTAAACATGCAATTCAAATTTAAAAAAACTAACATCCTAAATGAATGCCTTTTTTTTGGATTTTTTATTATTTAAAAATTCGAAATAAGATTGCAATCCTAAACATGCAAGATAACCCTAAAACTAGGAATATTCTAAAACAAACCTAATCTTAAATCAAACTTTTTTTGATTTTTTTCTTTTTACGAAATTAAAATTGACTCAAACACCCATGACAGCAAATCAAGTAAGATAAGATTGATATCCAAAAATTGGCTAACCATATTCGCGCATGAGATCGGGCTGACCAATTTTAAAAATTAAATCGCGAATCGAATCTCGGGCGTGAGATCGGATTGTCGATTTTTGTAAGAGATTGCAAGTCGGATTTCGGGCGCGAAAATCAGACTGTCAATCCCTAGCTTGAGGGACTATTTCATGTTGGGATATCAATAATATATTAAGGAACAATTCCACTAAAATAAAATATTAAAGAAATAATAAAATAATAAAAAAATAAAAGAAAAACTACCTAATATGATTTTTCTTTTTCTCTTTTGCGAGCACGGCTTGCTCGCGGGTCTCCAAAGGTGATAGGTCGTCGGCGTTCGGAGCTCCGGCGAAGGGCGGCAGTCGGCGTGCAGGTGAACCGGCTCGGCAGTGGTCCGTCAGAGGAGCAGGTCATCACAGGCGTTGCTGGCGACGGACGGGCAAGCAGGAACGGAGCAGAACAGAGGGGCTCAGGTAGCAGGACGTTGAAAGAGCAGGGGCGGTCGGTCCTGGCGTCGCGATCTACAGCAGTGGTGCAGAGCAGATGGGCTCGCGGTCTGGTGAGCGGAGGCATCAGCGAGCAGCTCCGGTGCGGCAGATAGGGGTGAAGATCGGCTGAGGCGCAATGGGCCTCGTCAGGCTGGTGGAGCAGATCGGCGAGGCAACAGCAGTTTCGCGAGGGCGACGGGGCTGGAGTCGGGTCGCGCGGTGCTGCTGGAGTCGAGTCGGAGCAGAGGGTGTGAGTGCCGTCGATTGCTTGGCTACTGGCGTCGGGTAGCAGTGGTCCACCGGTGAAGGCAGGGGCGGAGAGCTGCGTACGGCTTGCAGCAGAGAGGAATTGGGATTTGCAGGTGTCGCGAAGCTGGCGTCAGGGACGGTTCGTGATCAAGTAGAGGCTCGGAATAACAGGGTGCAGTGCGGAGGCGTCGGGTCTCGCGAGTTGCAGCGGCGGCGGGTGAGGAGTGGCTCCAGCGTCACGAACCAGCGCGGATCAGAGATGAGGCGGAGCACGCAGATTGGCGAGGCAGTAGCAGAAACCCAGCTAAAAGCGCCGGCGACGGGGTCGGCGTGGGTGCTCGCGGACGGACGCCAAGAGGAGGCGAGGACGCCTGCACGAAGGAGAAGACCCTTTGTTTTTTTTTCTTTTTCTTTGTTTGCCTTTTCTCTCTCTTCTTCCGGCCTGCAACATGTCCTCTCTCTCTCTCTCTCTCACTTTTCTCTCTGCAATCCCGTCTCTTCTCTCTCACTTTTTCTTGCTGCAACTTTCCTTTCACTTTTCACTTTTCACTATTTTGTTTTTTTCTCTTTCCAAGACCCTTCGAAAGCAAGAACCAAACCCCCCTTCTCTCAACGCACACGATTGCTTTTATAGGTAAAAATAGGTGATCTTCATAGAATATTTTATCTCGCTTTTTCAATATACACGAAGATAATCTATAACCTCCCGATCAACCAAAATCCTCTTATTTTCCTTATCTCCTTAATATTCCCAACGATCTTATCACCTAAAGACTAAAGATAAGATTGTAACCCGATTCCAAAAACCACCGTAATATCGCATCAAATCTCAATTTCCCACGAGATAATTAATTTTAAAAAAAAATAACCGGGCTTGGGCTAATTTACTCCTTTCACGGGCCTAATCCGGCCTGCCAAGCTAGAGCTCAGAAATATTAATTCACACCCCTCCACCACCAGTCCTAAAAAATAAAATGCAAATATGCAGACTAAAAAATAAATGCATCTAACTTTTTATGCTATGCAATATTTTTTTAGGGATAAAATTACCCCTAATTTTCTATGCAATAAATAAATGGCCGGCTCGCCAAAATTTAGGTGTCAACAATAAGCATCGTTCAAAGAAGTGCAAGCAAGATTATTTCTTTCTCATTTTGCAAGATTCTTGACTTGTAAACCCGGAGATGATTGCGGAGTTGTTCTTTCAATAGCCTTGACTCAAAGAGTCCCATTTGTTAAGCCGTTGACCAGGCCCACATTATGGTTATTATTAAAGATCTCTCAAATTGGTAAGGTCGTACCGCTTACGAGAATACTCAGACCCTTATCGATATGGTGAGATGGAGTGATTCTCATAAAATAGTCATTCTAAATGAGAGTGAGTGAAAGTCACTTCTAATTGAAAGTTTCTCATTTGGTATTCTTAAGAAATCCATGTCATTATCTTGAACAACAATTCTCTCATGTGAAAATTTGGGTGATGCAAATATGGTAAAGTCATTATGCATAAACCTTGCTTGAATTGATGAAAATTTCACTGAACTTTGAAATGTGCATTTTAAAGTAGCTAAGATTGTCTACCTCTTTGATAAATGCATACCAGTTTTTGCTCTAATCGTGTCTAATAAATAATATTTCCTTGAAGACCGAGTAATACTTGACATTCAAGTTGCTTCTTGAAGCCTTGAGATTTGGTATGCTTTCGTATCCCGAAGCCCTTTTCACTGACTTGGTGTGATTTCATAGCCCGATGTCTTTCTTAATTGACCTGGCGTGCTTCCATAGCCCGGTGTTCCTTTATATCAACTTGGCATGCTTTTGTAGCCCGAAGCCCTTTCATCAACCCAACGTACTTCCATAGCCCAGTGTCCCTTTATATCGACTTGGCGTGCTTTTGTAGTCCAGAGTCCTTTTCATCGACCCAGCGTACTTCCGTAGCCCGATGTCCTTTTATATCGACATGGCATGCTTTCGTAGCCCAAAGTCCCTTTCATCGACCCGACATGCTTTCGTAGCCCGGTATCTCTTTATATTAACCTAACGTGCTTTTGTAGCCTAGAGTCCCTTTTATCAAATCGGCGTGCTTCTATAGCTCGATGTCTCTCTTAATTGACCCGGCGTGCTTCCATAGCCCAGTGTCTCTTTATATTGACCTAATGCGCTTTCATAGCCTAGAGTCATTTTCATCGACACGGTGTGCTTTTGTAACTCAGAGTCCCCCTATCAAATTGGCATGCCTTCATAGCCTAGAGTTTCTCTTAATCGACATGGTAATGTTTTCTCAAAGACCCAAGAGCTCATGACATTCAGACTCCTTTTAGAATGCCTCATGATATTAGGAGATAAGAAACATTCACGAACATTCAAGGTATTCTCTCTCAAGAGCATCAACACTCGACTCGGTCGAGCTGTCCTCCTAAAGATTTTTCTCCAGATTTAGTCTGATTAAGGCGACCAAAGAAAGGTTTAGGTCCTGGTCAGATGATCTATGCTACAATGCTAGGCGATTGTAGAAAAATACGGGTCCTAGAAAAGTTGTTTCACATTCAGGCGACCGTAAAAAGGTATGGGTCCTGGAAAGTGGTTTCCCGTTTAGGCGACTGTAGATTGGTACGGGTCCTAGACAATTATTTATTGATCTAACAAGCGACCGTAGAAATGTACAAGTCCTGGACATGTAACACTAATTATCTTGAATTACTCTACCCTCTTTGAAGGTAAGTCATTCTAGGTAGATTCCTTTATCGTTTACATTAGCATTTCCATGCATCATATAAATTGCATTTCAAAATGGGATTCATTTTCCAACAAAAAAAAAAAATCATTCAATGCATGTGCATAATCAAAATTTAGGTCTCAATTTATCTTTAAGGGCAACCTCTACGAGCTCATCTTCAAAGAGGGGCAGCTATTGACACTTAAATTTTGGTGACCCAATCATTTATTTATTACATAAAATTTAGGGATTAATTTTTAACCCCTAAGCAAAAATATTAGAATTAAATTGCATAGCATATAGTTTTAGGAGCATTTTTTTTTTATTTACATTGGACCGGCGATGGATGGGTTCAACTTGATGATTTAGAGCTTTAATTTGACAAGTTGGACTAAGCCCACGAAAAGAGCAAATTAGCCTAAACCCCCTTTTTTTATGACCGAAAATTATCTTGTGAGAAATAGATATTTGATATTTTTGGTGATATTACAATGGATTTTTCAATATCCTTGAATAAGGCAAGTGTGATAAAGAGATATTGCTAGCTTATCTTTGTAAGATTTGAAATTTGAGAATATCTCATTGCAATCTTGAATCTTTAGCAATATGTGACAAAATTAGTGTAGGACATTGCATTCAAGAGGTGAACTTCGTGGATGTTGATTTGAAGAAGGAAATAAAGCCCTAGTCCACTCACCTATAAAAAGATTGCTGCACTACAGAAATGGGGGGCCTTTCTTCGTTTCTTTTGGGTCAAAGAGAGCAACACAAAAGAAAAAAGAGAGTTTTTTTTTCTTTAGGAAGGAAAAGTCAAGGTCAGCTAAAGGTGGGGGTAGAAAGTATAGTAGAGAGAGACGTGTGAGGGCACGTGAGAGAGAGAGAGAGAGAGAGAGAGAGAGAGAGAGAGAGTGTGTGAAAAAAAAGAAGAGGAGGAGCAGCGTCTTCTTCTTCGTACAGCTGCTTCGCTCGCTTTCCGCCCACAACTTAGCCACGACGCCGTGCCACCGCACCCCTGCGCCGTCGCTGCTGCCGGCCACCGCCACTTTGAGTCTCCTCGGCTGAGCGCAACCAAGTCTCCGCCGCATCTCCGCCTACTGTCCTTCGTGCCGACAGCCCCTGTTTCTGCTCACCATCGCCGTTCCGCCAGCAAAGCCGCTAGCATCCTCGCCACTCCAGCAAACTGACCTTGTCGTGCCTCCACCCCTGGCCATGATGCCACTGCTGCTGTTCCTCTACCCAACGCTAGTAGCTCGAGTCGGTCGCCGCGTCTCCCACCTCCGCGCCCTTGCAACAACCCGCAACGCTACTGCTCGTCGCCGCTGCCAACCGCTAGAGCAGCTCGCCTCCGTCACCTTTGCCCCGCTGCTGCGCCAGTCGCCGATGCTCATCCCCGTTGCCATGCCCATTGCCGACGCTCATCCCTGCTGCCATGCCTGTCGTCGACGCTCGCCCCTGCTGCCGCGCCTCCGCTTGTCCTCGACGCCCAGCAGCCTACTGCCCCCTCGCCGGAGCTCCAACCGATGGCGACCCACCACCCTCGGCTGCCCACCACCACAGCAACCCATCCTCTCGTTGTCACACCGAGCCTCCATGGTGGGTCACAAGCCACCGTTTGCTAAGCCTCGCTTGGAAGCCAAAATTCAAATTAGGTAGATTATTTTATTTTATTTTCAAATATTTTGTTTCTTTATTTGAAGTATTCCTTGATACACATGATTCAATTTCCTGATATGCTATGATATTTGTGACCTCGAGTAACTTTTAAATTATGGATTATTCTCTAATTTCACAACGTGCATACGAATGATAGTTTTCACGTCCGAAATATGACTCGCAATCACATGAAAAAATCACGAATCCGATCTCACGCTCGAGATATGATTCGCGATTTTATAAAAATTGGCTAATCTGATCTCATGCGTGAGATACGATTCGTCAATTTATTAGATGGATATCAATCATATATTGCTTGGTTTGCTGTCGTGTTGTTTGAACCGATTTTGTTTCCGTAAAAAGAAAACCCAAAAAATATATATTTGAGTTAGATTAGGTTCACGTTAGAATATTACTTGTTTTAGGATTATTTTGCATGTTTAGAATAGAATTTTTAAAATAAAAATCCCAAAAAACATTAATTTAGGATGTTAGTTTTTCCTTTCATTAATTTAAATTGCATTTTTAATTATTGAGCAATTTTAATTTCGAAATTTAATTAAAAATAAGAGAACATAAAAATTATCATGCACATGTCATGTAAAATTAGGTCATCCATTGCACGTCATCTGAATGTGTAAATGTTAGAATAGTTGCATTATTTTTTTTCCTATCACTAGATTAGGTAATTTAATAAGTATCATGTGACATACAGTTTGCATGATAGGTTATATGTTACATGTCATTTTAGTTAGGCATTTTGGTGTGTCATTGCATTGCATTCCACATAGACTAAGTTTCATTTACATAAGAGAAAATCCTGAAAGAAGATTAAGTGATTGCATGTTAATTAGAAATCATATCTAAGAATGTTGATATGAATTTTGATCTAACATTGCAGATGCTTTCGTTGCTATGAGATAAGTCCCATAATTTATTTATTACTTTATTTGGGTGTTAAATTGTTGGTTTACGCACCCGCATGATTACCTCATATGTTAAGAAAGTAAATTAAAATCAATTCAAGATTTCTGCAAAATATTTTTTTTGAAATAAAAGAGAAAGGTACCGAAAGGGTATTTGAGAAATCTAACGTAATCAAGTCCCCGAACTCACAATCTCTGGTTCATAGGAGTAAAGTAAATCTCCCATTATTTTACTTGGGTTTCTAATCGACCCACAAAAAATAGATTAGTTGCGACTCTTAATTAAAAATCAACTGCATGTTAATAACTTCAACCTAAGTCACGAATTGGTATGAGCTTAGGAGAACTCGAACTAAGTTTAGGCTTAGTAATCCATTAGCCAAACCCTAGGTGGTGCACCCGAGGTGAGGTCGCGACAAAATGAAGCCTAAGTAATCACGTAATTACTAATTAGTAATAGTGTTGACAAAGGAGGGTAAATTAGAGAGTACATTAATTTTAGCCCAACGGCGGTCCATTAATTAGTTATGAAAATGTCCCAACAAAATTGAAAAATAAAATTAGAAAAATGGGAAATTTGTTGGGGATGAGCTTGTCAAGATGAGATCTATGGCTACCATTAGGGGTTGCCTTAGGCTGCGCATGGCAACATTTCTTGGCCGGGGAACAATTTTTTTCAGAAATAGTTCTTTTCTATTTCTATCCTGGGGAACAATTTCTAAATAAAAAAACCCGTTTGGTAACTACACAAAATTTTTACTCTAGAAATAGAAAAAGAATATAAATGCATTTGGTAAAAAACAGTTTCTTTTTTATATTTATTTGTTTTTTATTTTTGCCGGTAGACCGCCGCCACCGCCGGACACTTGCTGCCGCCGCCGCACGCGCCGCCGCCGGTCGACCATCGCCCGCAGACTGCCGCCGCCGATCGCCGCCGCACGGCCCATCGGCCGCCGTCAACTGCCCGGCCACCGGCCGCCGGAGGCGGCCGATGGGCCCGTCCGGTGGTGATCGGCGGCGGCGGCGATCGAGCGATGGTCGACCGGCGGCGGCGTGCGGCGGCGCGTCCGGCGGTGACCGGCGATGACCGGCAGCGGTCGGTCGGCCTCTAGTGGCGCGGCACAGCGGCAACGGTCAACCGGCGGCAACCAGCGGCGGCAACAATCGGTCGGCCTCCGGCGGCGGTGGCGGTCGTCCGGTGGCGGCGTTGTCTCAGCGGCAACGGTCGGCCGGTGGCGATCGACGGTAGAAACCGGCGGCGGCAACGGTCGGTCGTCCTGGCAGCGCGACGGTCGGTCGGTCGGCCTCCGGCGGCCGACGGCGACCGGTGGCGCGACGGTCGGTTGGCCTCCGACGACCGGTGGCAGCGGTGGTCGGTCGTCCTCGGCGGCAGCGACGGTCGGTCGGCCTCCGGCGGCGACCGGCGGGGACTGCGGCGGCGACGTGTCGACCTCCGGCAACCGGCGGCGACGGTCGGCCGACGGCGGCGGCGACGGTCGGCCGACGGCGGGCGGCGACAAGCGGCGACCTGCGGCAGCGACATGTCGGCCTCCGGCGACCGGCGGCGACGGCGGGCGACGGTCAATGGCGGTCAATGGCGGTTAGCAAGAGAAGAATAAAAGAAAAAAAAATTCACTTATTTCTTAAACTTGTTCTCGGGAACAAGAAGCAACTTTTTTTTACTTCTCATTTCTATTCCAAAACCATTCCCGGGCTAACTTTTTGTTCCCGAGAACAAAAAACTAACTTGCCGTTATCAAACAAGTTTCTATTCTTTTTTTGTTCTGGGAAAGAAAAGAATAGAAATTGTTGGGCTGGGAAAGGTTACCATGCGTAGCTTTAGTGGTCACCCTTCTCACATGGAAAGAGAGAGGTGAGGAATTCAATTTGCCCACCTTCTCAAGGGGGCTCTGGGTGGGGACATCTAATTTCAAGTGTGGGGTTGACTCCCACACTTTGTAGAGAAGCAAAGCAAAAGTTTAAGAGTAATTTGAGAGTTAGAGCAAGATAGATAAAAAAAGAAATGAGATCCATGGCTTAATCTTAGCCCATCACCTCGCTTTTCTTCTTAATCAAAACAAGAGAAAAATCAAAATTATTTTGGCGATACTTCAAATTTCTTTCCTTTATGCACGTGAGCAATTGATCTTTTCATGTTTTTTTTTGCATGAACTCGAGTGATGGAAGCCATCGTATCGAAAATTCTTACATCATTTGAGTTATCTCCGCTTCTATTGCCCATTTTAATTTATACATAATGTATTATATTGGTCATTAAAGCTTGCTTAATTAAATATTGCATCAAATAGAAGATCCAAACAACCCAAAATTAGCCCTCCAAAGATGTGTAATCATTTTGCAAAATAATTCTTAATGTCAAAAAAAAAATTACTATTTATGTCCGTTAGTAGAGAAGATTCAAATTGCTAATTTACAGGTCATATTAATGTAAAATTATAGGAAAAGAACGTTAGGGGTGAGTTTGGTAACATTTTCATTACTGGGAACAATTTCTATTTAGAATATATATATATAATTTCAGGATAAGTACACTAATGGTGCCATAAGTTGTGTACGGCGCTCACTTTGGTGCCAAAAGTTTCCGTCAGATCACTTAAGTGCCAAAAAATTTGAAAAACGCTCACTTTGGTGCCAACGCCAACGAAATTGGCCGGAAATCCGACGTGGCCTTTTTTTATTAATTTTTGAAGTCAACGTGGCTCGCCGGAGAATTGAGTCAGCATCCAAACACCAAAACGACGCCGTTTGGCATCTTTCCCCCAACTTTGAAACCCTAATCCCCAAATTGAGAGAGAGGGAAGGCTCGTCTTCGTGTCTTCTTCTTCCTCGAAGACCCACACCAGCAACGGCACCAGCATGGCACCGGCAACAGCACCGGCAGCACACCAGCAACGACACCAGCAACGCCCAGCAGCGGCGGCGCGCACCAGCAGCCCCTTCGACCCATCTTCTTCCTCCTCCTCCTCCTCCGCCCCCGCATTCGATTTTTCCTGCAACAATCTTAGTCTCTCCTCGCTCACCTGGTCGAGCAACTACAATGGTGGCTGAGCGACGGTGGCCGAGCAGCGACGGTGGCCGAACAGCGACGGTGGCCGAGCGACGGCGAGCGAACGACGGTGGCCGAGTGGCGGAAACCCTAATTTTTCCCCATGTGAGCTAAACGGCGTCGTTTCCATGAAGCCATCCATGTAGGACGGCAAAACGACGTCGTTTTCTTAAGGAGGACCGAAAACGACGTCATTTAAAGGCCTATCGATTTTTTTTTTAAATCATTTTGGCCGGAATCTTTCGCCGGTGGCCGGAATCTTTTGCCGATGGCACCAAAGTGAGCGTTTTTCCTCCGATTTGGCACTTAAGTGATCCGACGGAAACTTTTGGTACCAAAGTGAGCGCCGTACACAACTTATGGCACCATTAGTGTACTTATCCCTATTATTTCTATTTCTTGGTCAAGTTTTTAAGCAGAAGAATATGTTTGATAACAACACAAAATTTCTGCTTTCATTATTAAAAAAAATCCTTTAGGTATGACCCTAAAAATTTTTATTCCATTTTTTTATTTAATTATAAAGAGACTTAAACATTTCATGTTCAAATAAAAATGGACTTTTGTAATGATTTAATTGATCAAGGTACTCTAAAATGACCCAAGATGGATGGCTGAACAATAGAAAGTCCCATTCATTTATAACTCACAATATGAGGAGCTTGATAGCAAATCTCTCGGTATTATGACAAATAGATGTATAGATCTTTTGAGAAAAAGAGCAATTGTTGCTTGAAGTCACTAAGCTTTCGCAACCAAGCATTGTCTAAAAAAACAACGACATTCAAAAACCATATTGTAAGGTCCTAAAAGCAAATTCAAATTTGAATACAATTTTCATCAAAATATTTTCACATTTTTAATACTAAACTAATTCTAAACTATAATTACCATTAAAATCCAGTAAAACTACTCAAAATCTAATTTCTAATTTTTTCCCTAAATTATTAAATTTTTTTATTCTAAAAAATGGGGACTTGGATCAGGTCAAGAGAGCAAACCTTATGTGAATTGTGTAAAGATGAGCATTAGGTTATGTTAAGCTTGTTTTTCTAAAATGACTTTATTTTTTTTTTTTTTAATTCCTAGGAACAAAGAAGTAAGTTTTTTCCATTTGTTTCTTTTCCAAATCTATTTCCTAGCCATTGATATATTCTAGGGAATAAAAAATTAGCCGATGTTACCAAACGGAATTCTGTTTCTTTTCTATTCAGATGAACAAAAGAACAAAAGAAAAAAGAAAAAAGAAAATTAGAAATGTTATCAAACAGGCCCTACAAATACTATAAGTTTCATAGAGTGCTCATTTTAGTGTCGAAATTTCTCACCAAGTCAATTAAGTGCTCATTAGAGAAAAAACAATCAATTGAGTGCCTCCGACGAGAAATTCCAATAAAACAATCTTGTGTGGCATTTTTTTTTATAGAATTCTATTCATACATGGCTTTTTTATGTAAAAAAAAAAAGAAGAAGCCCAACATGGATGAAGAAGTGGTTGTTCCCGACAAATTGATGCCATATCCTTCAAATTTATCTCTTTATCTCAAAATAGACAAATCTCTTTCCCTATTGCTGTTTGTATTGACTTGGACTCTCTCTCTTTCGTTCGCAATTTGCACTCGCTCACTTGCTGGCTCCCTATGTTGCTTGCTCTTTCATTTAGGGTGCGTTTGGTAACGTTTCTGTTCAAAAATTATTCCAGGGAACAGAAATAGAAAAAACTATTTTTGCTCCGGGGAACAATTTTTGAACAGAAGAAGGCGTTTGGTAAACTTGTTCCGGGAATAAAAAATGAACATAAACACGATTGGTAAATTTATGTTCTTTTTTTGTTTCTTTTAATTTTTTAATATTTTTATTTTATTTTTCTTATTTTTCTTTCTTTTTTATTTTTATTTTTCTTCTTTTGGCCGGCGGCCTCGCCTAGCCACGGCAAGGCTCGCCGGCCCCGGCAAGGCCAAGCCTCGCCATGGTTGGGCGAGGCTCGACCTCGCCTTGGCCGGGCGAGCTCGGGCTCGCCCGGATCCGGCTCGCCCGAGCTTGCCCAGCCAAGGCGAGGCCAAGCCATCGGCGAGGCTCGGGCGAGCCCGAGCTCGCCCGACCAAGGCGGGCCGAGCCTCCCGGGGCTGGTGACGCTCGGCCTTGCCGGGGGCCGGCGATTCTCCGGTTAGGTCGCCGGCCTTCGACGGCCGATCGCAGGCCAAAGAAAAAGGAAAAAGAAAAGAAGAAAAAAAAAAAAAAGAAAAAGAGAGGAGAGAGAAAATTTGTTCTTAAAAATTGTTCTAGAAACAAGAAACGCTTTTTTTTTGTTTCTCGTTTCTGTTCCAAATGTGTTCCTGGGAACAAAAATAGATTTGAAACAAAAACACAAACAAATGCGTTTTGTTCTTTTTTTGTTCCCTAGAACAAAAAAAAAAAAAAAAAATTTTGTTCATAAACAGAAAAAAAGAATGTTAACAAACAGAGCATTAGTCACTCAATTGCTGCCATTTTCTCTCACTCACTCACTCACTCAATCGGCTTAGGAAAAAAAATGAGGGCTTGGTGCTCGGAGGGAAAAATTAGATGTTGGTACTTTGTCGGGAAAAAATTAGGGCTTATTTTTTTACTTGTTTTTTGTTCGTGCAGCTGGAAATATTTAGAAAAGTTGTTGATTTGTTTTGAGATATGTACACTGGACGTCCTAAATCTTTTAATGAAATTGCAATTAAATCTTAAAATTTACAATAAGTGTAATTAAGTTCTAAAATTTATCAAATTAGTACAATCGAGTCTTTTCATTAAGCCTGTCCATTTTGACTAACGAAAAATGCTGACAATGCTTTTTTTAATATTTTCTCTTTCTTTTGTGGAGATGATGTGGTTAAAACATGGAACACAAAGCTAAAATGACGTTGTTTTGGATTATATTCTAACCTTTTTAAAAATCATAATTAAATAAAATAAAAAATTTGAAAAACCCAATTTCTTTTGTTTTAAAATATTTAATTTAGTTTAATTTAATTTATGATTTTGATTAAAAATTAGAATTTAATTCATGTCATCACTGTGTTGGGAAAGCATATTAAAAAAAAAAAGCCACATTAATATTTTTCATTAGTATAAATAAACAGAGTTAACGGAAAGACACGATTATTTATATTTGATAAGTTTTAGGATTTGACTATACTTTTTGTAAGTTCTAAAGCTCAATTATACTTTTGTGACAAGATTTAGGACTTTTAATGTACATATCTCATTTGTTTTTTGTTGGTGCTGCTACATGAAATTAGGGAGGTTTTTGACTTGTTTTTTCCTTGTGTTATTGCATATCATGGGGGGAATTGTTGAGGAAAAGGTTTTCGACTTGTTTTTTTGCTGGTGTCTCTGCTTTTAGTAAGGGAGGTTTTTGACTTGTTTTTTCCTTGTGTTATTGCATATCATGGGGAGAATTGTTGAGGAAAAGGTTTTCGACTTGTTTTTTTGCTGGTGTCTTTGTTTTTAGTAAGGGAAGTTTTGACTTGTTGGAACTTTATGTTGATGTAAGAACATCCTTATTTTGAATGCAATGTTGTTCGATCTAAATCTAAGCCATTGTTGATAAAGTGATTGTTTTTGTATGCGTTTTCAAGTTTGTACAAAATGAATGTTGTAAACCAAGTGGTCCAATCATGTTTAAGAAAGTG
Source organism: Eucalyptus virginea (assembly GCA_014182375.1). Lineage (NCBI taxonomy): Eukaryota > Viridiplantae > Streptophyta > Magnoliopsida > Myrtales > Myrtaceae > Eucalyptus > Eucalyptus virginea. The sequence goes on from CM024520.1 coordinate 38,455,507, forward strand.
AAACCGACAAATCACTTTTTAAAAAGTTAAAAAATCATAATTAATCACTTTTAACAAAAAGGTACTCAAGTGATCATTTTTAAGTGAGCTTTGCCTTGTTGGATTTTTAGCAAGCCATGTCAATCGATATTTTTTTTTTAAAAAATATTGCCATGTTGGATATCTATTATACTAAATTAGAGTTAGCATTTAAGTGTTATTTTTCTACCAAAGTGGCACTGAAATGCTCTATCAAAAAGTTTTGGTACTAAAGTAAGAGCCTTATGAAAATTATGGCACTTCTAGTGCCATTCTCTCTAAAATTCTATTATTAGAAAATTTTGAAGCAGCTAGTAGATCGTAAAATGTGCCAATAAATTTTATTTTATTTTTTTACTTAGGATCCGCCGGGCCCGACTTTCACTTACACTAATCGCCAGCCCACGGCCTATACAGTGCGCGGTGCACCTCGGACCAAGCGTCAATACCTGGGGGGAAGCTAACATAGGACCTCACCACCATGGTCCCCCACTTAAGACGTGTTAGCAACTTTGGACTTTCGACCTTGGGACCTCTACGATGAAGTTCCAAAAGCCAAACCAACTCAGCTGCCCACCGGTGGGTAATGTGCCAATAATTTCATAAAGTAATAAATGATTTTTAAATAGTGATTTTCTGATTTTTTTTTTTAATATTATAGCTATGTGATTGTGTGAGTCACTCTAAATTTAGGCATTCCTAATTCAACCAAAAAAAGAAAAGGATAATTTTACTAGAAAATGCTTAAATAATTAGAGTCAAGTGGCGAGCAAAGGATACCATAAATGCCATTACTTTCCATGGTACTAACTTGAGTATCATAACTTTCTTTTCAGTCACCTAAGTACCATAACTTATCGACAAAGCTCGGCAGAAGAACAGCCCAAGTGCCATAACTTGGCACGGGAGAACACTTAAGTGCCATAACTTCAAAATGGTACACTTGAGTGCTAGTTTCGAAGTTAAATGGAACACTTAAGTGCCACTCTGGCGAAAATCTGGCCAAATGACTGACGTGGCAACTTTCCGACGAGTTTGGTCCAAAACGGCGTCGTTTTGCACGCCGACGTGACGGAGAAAATGCAAAAAACGACACCGTTTCGTGTAAATAATAATATAAAAATTAATTAAATTATATTTAAACTTAATTTTATTTAAAATATTCAAAAAATTAAAAAAATTAAGAAAAATTAAAAAATTAAAAAGGGGGAGGGGGAGAGGGGGAGGTCGAACGGGGCGGGCCGAGGGCTAAGCCCTCACCGCTGCCGCCTCCTTCTTGTCGCCGGAAGGGCCGGCGACGGAGGGGGAGGGTCGGCGGGGTCGCCGACCCCCGGCCGACCAACGGCGAGGGCTGCGAGCCCTCGCTAGATCGCGGCGAGGACCGCGACCCTTGCCCCCGGATCTGGGCGAGGGCTCGCCGGCCCTCGCCGGCCCTAGCCGGGCCCGGCGACCCGGGCGACCCTCCCCACTCCATTGCCGGCCCTTCCCGGCGGCGGTGGGAGGCGGCGAGGGCCCGCGAGCCCTCGCCGGATGCTGGCGAGGGCCGTGACCCTCCCCGGATCTGGGGCGAGGGTCGCGGGCCCTTGCCGCCTCCTCACCGCCGCCGGGAAGGGCCGGCGACGGAGTGGGGAGGGTCGGTCGGGGTCGCGGGGCCCTAGCCGGGCCGGCGAGGCCGGCGGGGCGGCGAGGGCCCGCGAGCCCTCGCCCGGATCTGGGGGCGAGGGTCACGGCCCTCGCCGAGATCCGGCGAGGGCTCGCAGCCCTCGCCGTCGGCCGGCCGGGGGCCGGCGACCCCGCCGACCCTCCCCCTCCGTTCTTTGGCCCTTCCCGATGACGGCGGGGAGGCGGCGGCGGAGAGGGCTCGACCCTCGGCCGCCCTATTCAACCTCCCCCTTTTTAATTTTTCTTAATTTTTTTAAATTTTTTTTAAATAAAATTAAGTTTAAATCTAATTTAATTAATTTTTATATTATTATTTACACGTCGGACACGAAACGGTGTCGTTTTTGCATTTTCTCCGCCACATCAGCGTGCAAAACGACGCCGTTTTGGACCAAACTCGCCAGAAAATTACCATGTCAATTTTCGCCGGAGTGGCACTTAAGTGTTCCATTTTACTTTGATATTGGCACTTAAGTGTACCATTTCAAAGTTATGGCACTTAAGTGTCCCTCCGTGCCAAGTTATGGCACTCCAGGTATCCCAACCTCTCACATAACTGCTCTAACTTCTTCTTCTTCTTTTTTTCTTGAGTACTATATAACTTTTCAATTGGTTGCTTAAATGCCATAACTTTTTAAAGACATTCACCACAAGTGCTATGCCACATCGGATATCCAGTAAGTAGATGAACATTTGTAAAACATGTCGACACCCAAGTGATCAATTGAAAGTTATGACATTCGTGATGTCTTTATCCCCAAGTGATGTGAGTTTGACATATTTCAAAACACAAAAGGGTTAAGTCTAGTTCAATTTGAGATGCCACGTTGGAATTTTAGAGCACAAGTAATCAGACATAGAAAAATGACTGATTATTTGCGGATATTCTTTCTATTGGTGAACTCCTGCATCTTTAGATTAGAAAGTAAACATGAAATCTACCGGAAGTTAAACGGCAGCTTGGCAAGTATTTTCATGACGGAGGATGGAGATGCATGTGAACACACCGGTTCTTACGTCATTTTCTAGTGACAGGTCGAATGCTCATACGATGCACTTAGCTGTAGAGAGGAATTGACCTCCGCACAATTAAGCTGTAGAGAAGAATTGGCCCCCGCTCAATTTAGCTAAACTTTGGACATCCGCAGGAAACCAAAACGGTAATGAAGGAAACAGAAGATTTAAATTATTGAAGAAGTCCACTTCCATATCAGATAACACGCTTTTTCTTACATGAGAAGGAGGATTGGTCAAAGGAGGGGCATTCAATTATAGCATTTGTGGAACAATTCACAAAAATTGTAAACTGTGACAAACGAAGTGTAAAATCTCAAATTGATATATTAGTCAACTGTCACGTGTCATTTAACTTAATAAGTTGACAATAAATTTAATGAAAACTAATGGAGAGTAAATTTGTTACAAATGTATCGGTTTGGGGTAAATTTGTTAAATGTATACCAGTTTGGGATTTTAAGTGGTCAAAAAAATAGTTTTAGGTAAATTTGTCACATGTGTACTAGTTTGGGGTTTTTCAGGGTATTAACCCTAATGGAAATGTTACCAAACTCACCCCTAATGTTCTTTTCCTATAATTTTACATTAATATAAGCAGTAAATTAGCAATTTGAATCTTCTATGCTAAAGGACATAAATTGTATTTTTTTTTTTTTTGACATGAAGACTTATTTTGCAAAATGATTACACATCTTTGGAGGGCTAATTTTGGACTGTTTGGATCTTCTATTTGATGCAATATTTAATTAAGCAAGCTTTAATGACCAATATAATACATTCCGTATAAATTAAAATGGGCAATAGAAGTGGAGATAACTCAATCGATGTAAGAATTTTTGATACGATGACTTCCATCACTCGAGTTCATGCAAGAAAAAAACATGAAAAGATCAATTGCTCACGTGCATAAAGGAAAGAAATTCAAAGTATCGTCAAAATAATTTTGATTTTTCTCTTGTTTTGATTAAGAAGAAAAGCGAGGTGATGGGCTAAGATTAAGCCATGGATCTCTTTTTCTTTTTTTTTTTTTTTATCTATCTTGCTCAAACTCTCAAATTACTCTTAAACTTTTGATTTGCTTCTCTACAAAGTATGGGAGTCAACCCCACACTTGACATCAGATGTCCCCACCCTCAACCCCCTTGAGAAGGTGGGCAAATCCAATTCGTCACCTCTCTTTTTTCATGTGAGAAGAGTGACCACTGAGACAACACCTAATGGTTGCCATAGATCTCATCTTAACAAGCTCATCCCCAACAAATTCCCCATTTTTCTAATTTTATTTTTCAATTTCGTTGGGATCTTTTCATAACTAATTAATGGGCCGCCATTGGGCTGAAATTAATGCACTCTCTAATTTACCCTCCTTTGTCAACACTATTACTAATTAGTAATTCCGTGATTACTTAGGCTTCATTTGTTTTACGGAAAATGGATGATTTGAAAAATATATTTTCCTAAAAACGATTCGTTGTGTCGGTTGAAATAATTAGTCAATAAAAACTTCTTTAATTATCAACAATAATTTATGTCTCGATTTTTCTTGAATAATACAAATATTTTTCATTTGTTCATTTTTATATGCAATACAAGCGATTACTATTAGTAAAATATTTTTCTTTGCTTGAAATATACGGAATCTTTGATCTAATTAAATCAATAATCAAAATCATTTCATTTGAAATTCTGAACATACACCTCACAGACCATCATTTTCCTTTACAATTTACCAGCAAATCCTAGGAAAAAGGTTTATGAGGAATTCGTCATCATTGGCGACATTATGTTCAATAGGGCATGATGTGCATCAATCTCCTTTATGGCCATTCAAGGAATTTCCTTCCCTTGGTTTTTTGCATTCAACAGACATGAAGAGCCTCGGGAATTGTCGTGCATATTTCACTGACAATATGAGATAATAGTCGACCAAAAATTTGTTGCAACTTTGAGAAGAAAAGAAAATGATACGTGAAACTAAATTTACTTTGAATGATCTCTTAATTTCTATGTTTTTGTTTTCCTTTCTTATGACCCTTAATTTTATTGGTGATTCCCGATGTATTTGATGACACGGTGCATGCCACATAGGCTGTCATGTCAATCGGTAAGTTTTTAGTAAAGTTTTAGTACTTATAACATTACTCCTTCTTTTCTTTTCTTGTCTTTTTTTATTTGTTAATTGGCCACACTTACATCGCAGCCCATGCAAATGGAGACATCAGACGACACAAACTCCCGTATACAAACTTCCTTGGGAGAAAGTGCCACCTCATAATATATTGGAAGTGAAAGAAGAAATAAAATAAGCAAGAACCTTTGCATGTCTGACTCATATTTATCACAAAGAATGATATTTTATTACTTCAAACATTCATGATCAGTTACATCGAGAGCAATTATTTTACTGGGAGGCAATTGTTAGTCTTAGCAATCAGGTATGGAGAATATGGAGGTAATCCGATGTCTTGGAGTTCCATTTATCCCCTTAATTGTCATACCAAAACTGTGCCTGGAGGTAGTCAACCACCTTCTTATCCACTTGGAAGGCCTTGGTGAGAACATCAGGCGAAATGGGCGGCTTCGATCCGAACACTGCATTAGCAATGGTAATGACTCCTGGGTTTTGGCTGCTCAGAGCAGCGAAGGCCAGTGCGGGCGTCTTTCCGATGTTCAGCTGGAAGTGGATGAGACCGATTGGGAACACGAACACATCCCCTTTGTACAAGACTTTGGTGAAGAAGGTGTTGTTCAATTGGTTGGATGTGACAAAGCCGACAAGCAATGTGCCCTCAGCCACGACCAGAATTTCGGTCCCACGAGGGTGAGTGTGGGGAGGATTCAGGCCACCTGGAGCGAAGTCAATACGAGCCATGGAAATGCCAAGAGTGTTGATTCCTGGAAATTGGTCCACAAAAGCGGGGGTGACTTTCGATCCGAGTGGGTTTGCAGTATTCCCTGGATATCTGAACCCTTTAAAGAGGAAATCTTCTGCTGTAACTTGTTTTGGGTCCTTGCAAAACTTTCCATTCACAAATACTGCATAAGAAACAGAATTCATGTTATTTGGCTTATTTAAGCAGAAACTCTTTTTGGAGCATAAGAACAGAAATACGCAAGCGACGCTGTAGCAGATCTCCAACCTTTGGGATCGTTGATGGCCACGCAGAAGTCCTGAAGAGGACTCGGGTCATAGGCAAAAGCGGTGGCGGTTGCCAGAGCCAAGATGAGAAGGCTAATTGGAAGAAACTTCATTGTGGTTGCGCACCGGAGAGCTGGGGCTTCAATGTCTTCTCTTCTTGGGTTTGCTTCTTGAGATAGGAGCGAGATGTCTTGCATGGAGACATTATCCCTTCTTATAAATGATGGTGGTGTTGACCCAGTACAAAACTTTCTCGGGTAAGCAACCCTTGCCGGATCTATACCAAGTCTCCTACGCGCTGGTTAATATTTTACGCCCGGAGATGAATTGATCCGCAACTGCTGCAACAGAAAGCCCCTTACTCTGACCCATCCTCTTTCCCAGATAAGAAAAAGCATGGTATCTGACATGGACGTGGACTTCTTCAATCCTATTTAAATATTCGGTTTTCTTCTTTACTGTTTTGATGTCCTGCGCAGATTCAAGTTCATCTGGATTGAGCGAGGGCCCATTCTTCTCTAAGTGCATCGTATGATGATATCAATCTGTCAATTAAAAAAGATGCAGGAACCGGGGTTTTCTCATGCATCTCCGTCCTCCACCAGGAAAACACTTTCCAAGATATCATGTTTACTTTCTTATACAAACATGCAGCTTGTTCACACATAAAGAGAATATCCATAAATCATCAGTTCCCTCAGTTTTCTATGTCTGATTATCCACGCTCTAAAAATTCGAACGTGGCATCTAAAGTTGAACTAGCCCGATGCATCCATTATAGACTATAAAATCTGAGAATATTAAAAAGATGAAAAATAAAGGGGGAATCCTTCACGTCAAAAGATCGAATGACTAATTCTCGACAAGAACGCGTTTATTTCTACAAGCAAGGTAGAAACGTGAGGTCATCGAGGTGGCAGAACGATTCACCAGCAACACGGAAGAATAAACGATTGTCGTGGACTTGGCAACGTTCCTGGCTTCAGCTGCTTCCTAAAGGCCAATTTTATTTTTTATTTTTGAACAATTCCTGCAGGCCAATTGACTGGGACCGAGTCCAATGACTAACTACTATAAGTGGAGTTGCTGCACATTCAGCAATTCCCATCTATCCTCAACGAAACAGAATTTCCTAGACAGGCTAAACCAAGCTCAGAAATTTCTCCATGATGAAGTTCCTTCAAACATTTGTCCTCTTGGCTTTGGCATCATGCCATGCCTTTGCCTCCGACCCGAGTCCTCTTCAGGACTTCTGTGTGGCTGTCAACGACCCCAACTCTGCGGTGTTTGTGAATGGGAAGTTCTGCAAGGACCCAAAGCTCGTCATAGCAGATGATTTCTCCTTCACAAAGTTCAGATACCCCGGGAACACATCGAATCCGCTTGCATCCAAAGTCACGACTGCTTTCGTCGACCAATTCCCAGGACTGAACACACTGGGCATCGCCACGGCTCGCCTTGATTTTGCTCCCTACGGTCTGAACCCTCCCCACATTCATCCTCGTGGCACGGAGATGCTATTGGTCGTGGAGGGTACACTCCACGTCGGTTTCGTTACATCCAACCAATTAAACAACACCCTCTTTACCAAAGTCCTGACCAAAGGAGATGTTTTCGTGTTTCCGCAAGGCCTCATTCACTTCCAGCTGAATATTGGACAAACAAATGCACTGGCTTTTGCTTTCTTGAGCAGCCAGAACCCGGGACTCATAACAATCGCGAATACAGTCTTTGGATCCAAGCCGCCAATCAACGTCGATGTCCTCACAAAGGCTTTCCAAGTGGACAACAAACTGATCAACTATCTCCAGGCACAGAACTGGTTTGAAAACCATTAGGAAGATGTTGTCAGGAACTATTGTTTTTGTTCATTACATTACGAAGAATAATTTTCAGAATATCATACTGAATTCTGGATACTAATACAATTGCTTGTTATCTGATATTTGATAAGATTCCACTGTTTGTTCTCTCTCTCTCTCTCTCTCTCTCTCTCTCTGGCTCTACATCATTTATTGAAATGAAATTACATATCGAATAACAATAGGTATCATATATCAATACTGCAATAAAAAATGGATTTTTATTCATAGTCTCATCCTAAGCTCTACTTGATATGCTTAGCCTTTTGCTGGGTCATTCGCATGGTTAAGATTCGTCTCCAATAACTCAACACAAGTCGGTGAACGAAAAGGGCAAACTAGTGACAAATGCTCAACTCAATTCTGTTTTTTCCTCTCTTTTCCAAATGGTAATCAGTCAACCTAATCATCTCGTCTTTCAGAATGTGTCGAGCTCCCTTCACTCTATTTCTTAAAGCATGTCTAATAATTGTATTTTTTTAGTTAATATCACCAAATAGCACAAAGTGGTATATTCATACAACATTTATCCCAAACTAATTTTCGTAATCACAAAAATCCAGAAACTGATACACTCTTGTCATATTTACCTCAAACTATTTTTTGTGTCACCAAAAATCGCAAATTAATATTCATGTTAGAAAAAAATTTCAATATTTGGGTAAATATAATACATATCTACTAATTTGTGCTAAAGTTGACACAGTTGTATCGGTTTGAAATTTTTTGTAATACAAAAATTAATTTGGGGTAAACGTGATATGGATATACCTATTTAAATCAGTTAGGGGTAAATGTAACACGAGCATGTCAATTTGTTCTTTTTGGTAAGGGGTGGGCATTGATCCCCATCCAACTCAAGAACCGGACGAGACCAAACTAAGCCATCTGGTTATGGGTAGTTCCAATGAAATTGGTCCGGTTCTAGTTCCCAAAATTTGGACTCCCAAGAACCGATCTCGGTTTCTTAAGTAGAACCATAATGAATCAGACCGCAAAACTTGCTGCCCTAAAATAAAATTTAGGGCTTGAGTGACTTTTCAACATTTCATCTCCCTCAGGGTAATTAATAGTTAAGATGAGTCTTAGGTCTTCATGCTTCTTAAGATTACTCTTCATTTCTCTCTATTTAGTCACCTGCTCAACCTTCCGACTCGCGATGACCTTAGAGTTCGAAAAGGTCAAATCTTGGGTGATTCCATCATACATGATGGAGTTGCGAAAATTTCTTGATAGTTTCATCTCGCTCGCGCTTGGCGCTCGGTCCCTACAATCATCTCCCTCACTTGTCGCTATCAGGAGCCCTTGCTCTTTCCACATGAAAACGAGGTAAATTTCTTGATTTATTTGGTTTATCTTCCTTTCATCTTTTCCTGCATTCACAATTCTCTTCTTTCGAGGCTTGAATTGAACCGGGGAGTGAGTATTTGGGCAGGCTGGCGCCATCGTGTGGATCAAAGGGCTTGCGAGGGTTCCAATCGTCAAGTTTGGAGGAGAAGAGAAAGTGAAAGCAAGGAAATGTAGCTGATGCTTTAGTTCTTCGGTACCGAGGAAAGATTTGCTTCTTAAATTGATCGGTTGCGAGTGTTGCCATAGCCCAAGAATCTCCTTCCAGCATGTCTCTTGTTGTTCAAATATAGTCAATAATTAATACAATTTTCAATTACGATCTTTAATAATGTTAGATTAATTTGGGCATAGGAATCAATGTTGAGGATTTACCATGGTGGTTGTACAGAAAATGATATTCTTGACAATGGAAAATCTATGCTTAAGATGAAGTTAGAGGATTTTTTTAATAGACGTTAAGGAAAATGAATAGAAATTCATTTGGTGATGTCAGTTAATTTTTTTATTCCTCGTTATAGAAAAGTGGCCAGAGAATAAATTTCGAACATAAACAAGAAGTAAAAAAAAAAGATAATTTTTTGTTCTCGGGGTGAATTCCTAGAATAAGTCATTTTCTTCTTCTTCCTCTTCTAACGGATTGCTGGAGCCTCACCGCCCACCACCATCTATCAGCTCCCACATGCCGCTACGGACACCGTTGAGTGCCGCCCATTGCTACTGTTTGCAACAAGTTTTGCAGTCTAATTCATTTTGGTTCTACTTAAGAAATCGAGATCGGTTCTTGGGAGTCCAAATTTTGGGAACTAGAACCGAACCAATTTCATTGGAACTACCCATAACCAGATGGCTCAGTTTGGTCTCGTCCGGTTCTTGAGTTGGATGGGGATCAATGCCCACCCCTTACCAAAAAGAACAAATTGATATGCTCGTGTTACATTTACCCCTAACTGATTTAAATAAGTATATATCCATATCACGTTTACCCCAAATTAATTTTTGTATTACAAAAAATTTCAAACCGATACAACTGTGTCAACTTTAGCACAAATTAGTAGATATGTATTATATTTACCCAAATATTGAAATTTTTTTCTAACATGAATATTAATTTGCGATTTTTGGTGACACAAAAAATAGTTTGAGGTAAATATGACAAGAGTGTATCAGTTTCTGGATTTTTTGTGATTACGAAAATTAGTTTGGGATCCACCCCATTCGGTGGCTGTGTTGGTATGCGCTCAGACCCTCGATGCGGAGGGCGAGAGTTCAAACCCCCAAGGTTGCATACTGCGCAGTTTATTAGTGGTCTTAAGTGCAACGTCGTGGTGGTGGGTCCTGTGCTAGCGTTGCTTCAGGTTTACGTCACCGGCTTCCGGCTGTACGACGGTTCCTGGGTATAAAAAAAAAAAAAAATTAGTTTGGGATAAATGTTGTATGAATATACCACTTTGTGCTATTTGGTGATATTAACTAAAAAAATACAATTATTGGACATGCTTTAAGAAATAGAGTGAAGGGAGCTCGACACATTCTGAAAGACGAGATGATTAGGTTGACTGATTACCATTTGGAAAAGAGAGGAAAAAACAGAATTGAGTTGAGCATTTGTCACTAGTTTGCCCTTTTTCGTTCACCGACTTGTGTTGAGTTATTGGAGACGAATCTTAACCATGCGAATGACCCAGCAAAAGGCTAAGCATATCAAGTAGAGCTTAGGATGAGACTATGAATAAAAATCCATTTTTTATTGCAGAATTGATATATGATACCTATTGTTATTCGATATGTAATTTCATTTCAATAAATGATGTAGAGCCAGAGAGAGAGAGAGAGAGAGAGAGAGAGAGAAAAACAGTGGAATCTTATCAAATATCAGATAACAAGCAATTGTATTAGTATCCAGAATTCAGTATGATATTCTGAAAATTATTCTTCGTAATGTAATGAACAAAAACAATAGTTCCTGACAACATCTTCCTAATGGTTTTCAAACCAGTTCTGTGCCTGGAGATAGTTGATCAGTTTGTTGTCCACTTGGAAAGCCTTTGTGAGGACATCGACGTTGATTGGCGGCTTGGATCCAAAGACTGTATTCGCGATTGTTATGAGTCCCGGGTTCTGGCTGCTCAAGAAAGCAAAAGCCAGTGCATTTGTTTGTCCAATATTCAGCTGGAAGTGAATGAGGCCTTGCGGAAACACGAAAACATCTCCTTTGGTCAGGACTTTGGTAAAGAGGGTGTTGTTTAATTGGTTGGATGTAACGAAACCGACGTGGAGTGTACCCTCCACGACCAATAGCATCTCCGTGCCACGAGGATGAATGTGGGGAGGGTTCAGACCGTAGGGAGCAAAATCAAGGCGAGCCGTGGCGATGCCCAGTGTGTTCAGTCCTGGGAATTGGTCGACGAAAGCAGTCGTGACTTTGGATGCAAGCGGATTCGATGTGTTCCCGGGGTATCTGAACTTTGTGAAGGAGAAATCATCTGCTATGACGAGCTTTGGGTCCTTGCAGAACTTCCCATTCACAAACACCGCAGAGTTGGGGTCGTTGACAGCCACACAGAAGTCCTGAAGAGGACTCGGGTCGGAGGCAAAGGCATGGCATGATGCCAAAGCCAAGAGGACAAATGTTTGAAGGAACTTCATCATGGAGAAATTTCTGAGCTTGGTTTAGCCTGTCTAGGAAATTCTGTTTCGTTGAGGATAGATGGGAATTGCTGAATGTGCAGCAACTCCACTTATAGTAGTTAGTCATTGGACTCGGTCCCAGTCAATTGGCCTGCAGGAATTGTTCAAAAATAAAAAATAAAATTGGCCTTTAGGAAGCAGCTGAAGCCAGGAACGTTGCCAAGTCCACGACAATCGTTTATTCTTCCGTGTTGCTGGTGAATCGTTCTGCCACCTCGATGACCTCACGTTTCTACCTTGCTTGTAGAAATAAACGCGTTCTTGTCGAGAATTAGTCATTCGATCTTTTGACGTGAAGGATTCCCCCTTTATTTTTCATCTTTTTAATATTCTCAGATTTTATAGTCTATAATGGATGCATCGGGCTAGTTCAACTTTAGATGCCACGTTCGAATTTTTAGAGCGTGGATAATCAGACATAGAAAACTGAGGGAACTGATGATTTATGGATATTCTCTTTATGTGTGAACACGCTGCATGTTTGTATAAGAAAGTAAACATGATATCTTGGAAAGTGTTTTCCTGGTGGAGGACGGAGATGCATGAGAAAACCCCGGTTCCTGCATCTTTTTTAATTGACAGATTGATATCATCATACGATGCACTTAGAGAAGAATGGGCCCTCGCTCAATCCAGATGAACTTGAATCTGCGCAGGACATCAAAACAGTAAAGAAGAAAACCGAATATTTAAATAGGATTGAAGAAGTCCACGTCCATGTCAGATACCATGCTTTTTCTTATCTGGGAAAGAGGATGGGTCAGAGTAAGGGGCTTTCTGTTGCAGCAGTTGCGGATCAATTCATCTCCGGGCGTAAAATATTAACCAGCGCGTAGGAGACTTGGTATAGATCCGGCAAGGGTTGCTTACCCGAGAAAGTTTTGTACTGGGTCAACACCACCATCATTTATAAGAAGGGATAATGTCTCCATGCAAGACATCTCGCTCCTATCTCAAGAAGCAAACCCAAGAAGAGAAGACATTGAAGCCCCAGCTCTCCGGTGCGCAACCACAATGAAGTTTCTTCCAATTAGCCTTCTCATCTTGGCTCTGGCAACCGCCACCGCTTTTGCCTATGACCCGAGTCCTCTTCAGGACTTCTGCGTGGCCATCAACGATCCCAAAGGTTGGAGATCTGCTACAGCGTCGCTTGCGTATTTCTGTTCTTATGCTCCAAAAAGAGTTTCTGCTTAAATAAGCCAAATAACATGAATTCTGTTTCTTATGCAGTATTTGTGAATGGAAAGTTTTGCAAGGACCCAAAACAAGTTACAGCAGAAGATTTCCTCTTTAAAGGGTTCAGATATCCAGGGAATACTGCAAACCCACTCGGATCGAAAGTCACCCCCGCTTTTGTGGACCAATTTCCAGGAATCAACACTCTTGGCATTTCCATGGCTCGTATTGACTTCGCTCCAGGTGGCCTGAATCCTCCCCACACTCACCCTCGTGGGACCGAAATTCTGGTCGTGGCTGAGGGCACATTGCTTGTCGGCTTTGTCACATCCAACCAATTGAACAACACCTTCTTCACCAAAGTCTTGTACAAAGGGGATGTGTTCGTGTTCCCAATCGGTCTCATCCACTTCCAGCTGAACATCGGAAAGACGCCCGCACTGGCCTTCGTTGCTCTGAGCAGCCAAAACCCAGGAGTCATTACCATTGCTAATGCAGTGTTCGGATCGAAGCCGCCCATTTCGCCTGATGTTCTCACCAAGGCCTTCCAAGTGGATAAGAAGGTGGTTGACTACCTCCAGGCACAGTTTTGGTATGACAATTAAGGGGATAAATGGAACTCCAAGACATCGGATTACCTCCATATTCTCCATACCTGATTGCTTAGACTAACAATTGCCTCCCAGTAAAATAATTGCTCTCGATGTAACTGATCATGAATGTTTGAAGTAATAAAATATCATTCTTTGTGATAAATATGAGTCAGACATGCAAAGGTTCTTGCTTATTTTATTTCTTCTTTCACTTCCAATATATTATGAGGTGGCACTTTCTCCCAAGGAAGTTTGTATACGGGAGTTTGTGTCGTCTGATGTCTCCATTTGCATGGGCTGCGATGTAAGTGTGGCCAATTAACAAATAAAAAAAGACAAGAAAAGAAAAGAAGGAGTAATGTTATAAGTACTAAAACTTTACTAAAAACTTACCGATTGACATGACAGCCTATGTGGCATGCACCGTGTCATCAAATACATCGGGAATCACCAATAAAATTAAGGGTCATAAGAAAGGAAAACAAAAACATAGAAATTAAGAGATCATTCAAAGTAAATTTAGTTTCACGTATCATTTTCTTTTCTTCTCAAAGTTGCAACAAATTTTTGGTCGACTATTATCTCATATTGTCAGTGAAATATGCACGACAATTCCCGAGGCTCTTCATGTCTGTTGAATGCAAACACACCAAGGGAAGGAAATTCCTTGAATGGCCATAAAGGAGATTGATGCACATCATGCCCTATTGAACATAATGTCGCCAATGATGACGAATTCCTCATAAACCTTTTTCCTAGGATTTGCTGGTAAATTGTAAAGGAAAATGATGGTCTGTGAGGTGTATGTTCAGAATTTCAAATGAAATGATTTTGATTATTGATTTAATTAGATCAAAGATTCCGTATATTTCAAGCAAAGAAAAATATTTTACTAATAGTAATCGCTTGTATTGCATATAAAAATGAACAAATGAAAAATATTTGTATTATTCAAGAAAAAATCGAGACATAAATTATTGTTGATAATTAAAGAATTTTTTATTGACTAATTATTTCAACCGACACAACGAATCGTTTTTAGGAAAATATATTTTTCAAATCATCCATTTTCCGTAAAACAAATGAAGCCTAAGTAATCACGGAATTACTAATTAGTAATAGTGTTGACAAAGGAGGGTAAATTAGAGAGTGCATTAATTTCAGCCCAATGGCGGCCCATTAATTAGTTATGAAAAGGTCCCAACGAAATTGAAAAATAAAATTAGAAAAATGGGGAATTTGTTGGGGATGAGCTTGTCAAGATGAGATCTATGGCAACCATTAGGGGTTGCTCAAGTGGTTTCCCTTCTCACATGGGAAGGGAGAGGTAGGGAATTCGATTCCCCACCTTCTCAAGGGGCTGAGGGTGGGGACATCTGATTTCAAGTGTGGGGTTGACTCCCACAATTTATAGAGAAGCAAAGCAAAAATCTAAGAGTAATTTGAGAGTTAGAGCAAGATAGATAATAAAAATAAATAAAAATAAATAAAAAAGAGAGATCCATGGCTTAATCTTAGCCCATCACCTCGCTTTTGTTCTTAATCAAAACGAGAGAAAAATCAAAATTATTTCAGCGATACTTCGAATTTCTTTCCTTTATGCACGTGAGTAACTGATCTTTTCATGTTTTTTTCTTGCATGAACTCGAGTGATGGAAGCCGTCGTATCGAAAATTCTTACATCGTTTGAGTTATCTCCGCTTTTATTGCCCATTTTAATTTATACAGAATGTACTATATTGGTCATTAAAGCTTGCTTAATTAAATATTGCATCGAATAGAAGATCCAAACAACTCAAAATTAGCCCTCCAAATATGTGTAATCATTTTGCAAAATAAGTCTTAATGTTAAAAAAAATATATATTATTTATGTCCTTTAGTAGAGAAGATTCAAATTGCTAATTTATAGCTCATATTAATGTAAAATTATAGGAAAATAACGTTCGAGGTGCATTTGGTAACATTTCTATTAGGGTTAATATCCTGAAAAACTCCAAACTGGTACACCTGTGACAAATTTACCCCAAACTATTTTTTTGACCTCCAAAACCCCAAACTGGTATACTTTTAACAAATTTACCCAAAATTGGTACACTTGTAATAAATTCACCCTATGTTAGTTTTTTGTTAAATTTTACTATCAAATTATTAAGTTAAATGACACGTGACAGTTGACTGGTATACCAATTTGAGATTTTACGCTCCGTTTGTCACAGTTTACAACTTTTGTGAATTGTTCCACAACTACTATAATTGAATGCCCCTCCTTTGACCAATCCTCCTTCCCAGGTAAGAAAAAGCGTGTTATCTGATATGGAAGTGGACTTCTTCAATAATTTAAATCTTCTGTTTCCTTCGTTACCGTTTTGGTTTCCTACAGATATCCAAAGTTCAGCTAAATTGAGCGCGGGCCAATTCTTCTCTACAGCTTAATTGAGCGGAGGTCAATTCCTCTCTACAGCTAAGGGCATCATATGAGCATTCGACCTATCACTAGAAAATGACATAAGAACCAATGTGTTCAGATGCATCTCAATCCTCCGCCATGAAAATACTTGCCAAGCTGCCGTTTAACTTCCGGTAGATTTCATGTTTACTTTATGATCTAAACATGCAGGAGTTCACCGGCAGATTTCATGTTTACTTTTTATAGGTGAGTGGACTAGGGCTTTATTTCCTTCTTCAAATCAACATCCACGAAGATCACCTCCCAAATGCAATGTCTTCCGTTGAATTTATCACATATTGCTAAAGATTCAAGATTGCAATGAGATTTTCTCAAATTTCAAATCTTGCAAAGATGAGCTCGCAATATCTCTTTATCACACTTGCTCTATCCGAGGATATTGAAAAATTCACCGTAATATCACTGAAAATATCGAATCTCTATTTCTCACAAGATAATTTTTGGTCATAAAAAAAAAGGGGCTTGAGATAATTTGCTCTCTTTGTGGGCTTAGTCTAACTCATCAAATTAAAGCTCTAAACCATCAAGTCGAACCCATCTGTCGCCGGTCCAATACAAATAAAAAAATGCTCCTAAAACTATATGCTATGCAACTTAATTCTAATATTTTTGCTTACGGATTAAAAATTAATCTCTAATTTTTATGTAATAAATAAATGACTGGGTCGCCAAAATTTAGATGTTAACAGCTACCCCTCTTTAAAAGTGAGCTCGTAGAGGTTGCCTTCAAAGATAAATTGAGACCTAAATTTTGATCATGCACGTGCATTGAATGATTTTCTTTTGTTGGAAAATGAATCCCATTTTGAAATGCAATATATATGATGCATGGAAATGCTAATGCAAACAATAAAGGAACCTACGTAGAATGACTTACCTTCAAGGAGGGTAGAGTAATTCAAGATAGTTGGTGTTACATGTTTAGCACCCGTACATTTCTACTTTCACTTGTTAGAGTAGTAAATAATTGTCCAGGACCCGTACCATTCTACGGTCGCCTAAAAAGGAAACCACTTTCCAGGACCCGTACCTTTCTACAGTCGCCTAGCATTGCAACATAGATTATCTTACCAGGACCCAAACCTTTCTTCGGTCGTCTTAATTAGACTGAATCTGGAGAAAAATCTTTAGAGGGACAGCTCAACTGAGTCGAGTGTCGACGCTCTTGAGAGAGAATATCTTGAATGTTCGTGAAGATTTCTCATCTCCTAATATCATTAGGCATTCTGAAAGGAGCCTGAATGTCAGGAGCTCCTGGGTTTTTGAGAAAACATTACCATGTCGATTAAGAGAAACTCCAGACTATGGAGGCACGCCAATTTGATAGGGGGCTATGGGTTACAAAAGCACACCATGACGATGAAAATGACTCTGGGCTATGAAAGCACGTCAGATCAACATAAAGAGACACTAGGCTATGGAAGCACGCCAGATCAATTAAGAGAGACATCAGGCTATAGAAGCACGCTGATTTGATAAAAGGGACTCTGAGTTACGAAAGCACGCCAAGTCAATATGAAGGGACACCAGGCTACGAAAGCACGCCGAGTTGATGAAATGGACTCTGAGTTACGAAAGCACGCCAAGTCGATATAAAGGGACACTAGGCTATGGAAGCACGCTGGGTCAATGAAAGGGACTCTGGGCTACGAAAGCATACCAGGTCAATATAAAGGGACACCGGGCTATGGAAGCACGCTGGGTCGATGAAAAGATTTCGGGCTACGAAAACACGCTGGGTCGATATAAAGGGACACCGAGCTATGGAAGCACGTTGGGTCAATTAAAAGAGACATCGGGCTATGAAAGCACGTCGAGTCAGTGAAAAGGACTTAAGGCTACGAAAGCACGCCGAATCTCGAGGCTTCAAGGAGCAACTTGAACGTCAAGTATTACTCGGTCTTCAAGGAAATATTATCCGTCAGACACGATTAAAGCAAAAACCGGTATGCATTTATCAAAGAGGTAGACAATCTGAGCTACTTTAAAATGCACATTTCAAAGTTCAATGAGGTTTTTATCAATTCAATCAAGGTTTATACATAATGACTTTACCATATTTACATCACCCAAATTTTCACATGAGAGAATTGTTGTTCAAGATAATGACATGGATTTCTTAAGAATACCAAATGAGAGACTTTCAATTAGAAAGGACTTTCACTCACTCTCATTTAGAATGACTATTTTATGAGAATCACTCCATCTCACCATATCGACAAGGGCCTGAGTATTCTCGTAAGCAGTACGACCTTACCAATCTAAGAGGTCTTTAATAGGGACCATAATGTGGGCCTGGTCAACGGCTTAACAAAGGGGACTCTTTGAGTCAAGGCTATTGAAAGAACAACTCCGCAATCATCTCCAGGTTTACAAGTCAAGAACCTTGCAAATGAGAAAGAAATAATCTTGCTCGCACTTTTTCGGGCGATGCTTATAAACATATAAACTCTCATGTTAATTCAAGTGCCCTAATCTAAAGAGACTTTATAAGGGAATTAACAAAGGCTGGGTTCATGGGTTGAGAAACGAAAGGATCATTAGGCTCAAAATATGTGTAAAGGGTAAGAGTTGATGATCATCTTGGCATTGTCACAAGTTTTCTTTTTCACCATCAAGGATTGTCTTCATAAGGGATTGTAAAAACTTAGCATTTGAGTTCTTTGAGTATTACTCCATTGAAGATACAACCTTTTTACAACCGATAGTCCTTATCTCGACTCTTTTTTTTTTCATCTATGGGCATCGGCCTTGCTTTTACCAGGCACATTGCTTTTTCATGCCCCTTGGTTCTATTTTGATTTCAATTCTTGTGCACAATGCATTTGTCAAGCAATTACACTTTGAATGACACTCGAACTTTCAAGGGTCTTCATCTGCCTTTTGCCTTGCCCCAATGTGAGGGATGATCACCAACGAGGTTTGAAGAAATGAAATTGCAGACTCAAGTGGGCTGTACAAAAGATATAAGTATATAGGATAGAAAAAGAAATGCTCTTCGTCACGCTAAGGCACTTAAATTACCACATGAATTCAATGTAATAGCACAACTTAAAGATTGATGCAAGTGAGAGCAAGAAAATTTCTATCCATTTTCCTCACCTCATGATGCCATCTTACCAGCCATTTGCCCCGGTGTGGGGTGGTTCTTGATAAGGATAATTTGAAAAAATCTCCATAAGTGTATGGAACTCAAAGGGGTTGAGCCATGATTCACCTGTAGTGTTTGAATAGAGAAATAAATTGCCCCTCATCATTTCTGTTGTCGTACCTTTTGCGAGAGAATTCTTTATCTTATGAATATGAACCTTCCTACACTCATCTCACAGGTGTATAAGTAGAGGACTGTGTATAGGATAAGCTTGCCTTTCATCATCCTGACTTCATTCAGCATGGTTAAGCATTTGATATCACTCCAATGAATTGTCCATCTTGACAAATCTCCACATGAAATTGGTGAGTTAAGTAGGCAAAATCACTATGGAAATTCTCTTTTCAAAAGAGTCCAACAGATTTAAGCATAAAAAGCTTTTGTGACTTCAAAGCAGACAATTTACCACACTCAAAACATGATTTTAAGCATTCATTCAGGGGATTGCCCCAGAAAGGAACTGCCTCCTTAGATTGCGCCTATCAATCAAAACTGAAAATCTGATCTTTGATTTGATAAATACTCATTTCTTGCTTTTGCCCCTACACAAAAGAACGTGCATGAATAGGATACTGTCAACATCAAAGTGAATTCAAATTGTACATCCATTTTGGCTTGGATCAAGATTTTATCTCAAACATGTCACTACTAGAATCTATAGTGCCCCCAATTCGTCATCTGTTGAGTAACAATTGAGCCAATTGATCTATCATTACAACTCGATGTGCATTTTTCAGATGCTTTCTCGTTAGGCCAAGAAAGTATCCTTTGAAATATGAAGTAAATGAGTCCGAAAATTAAACAAAGCTAACCTAATGCATGCTTTTGGAAATGGCTTGAAAAATGATTTTTTTTTTCTCTTTTTTTGGGAATTTTTTGGATGAGGAAGCATGAAGAAGCCCAGTCCTCAGGATTTCTCTGTGGATGATATTTTCTTTTCATTGTTGGATATCGTCATTGGACTAGTTTGGCGTACCCCATCATGCCCTCAAACTTGGAAATAAAATTGTAATTTCATTGAATAGAATCAAATGAATTACATTACTGGAATGGAAAATGCAAACAATCAAACTCTAATAATGAAAACCATAATTGAAATTTTAGAAAGCAGGAAATCCTAAAAAAATAAACACTTCAAATCCTATAAAGCATAAAAAAAAAGACTCCTTCATAGAGGAGTGTGAAGATAAGAACTTCTTCACTCAGTGATAGCATTTGCTCCTCCGTCATGGTTAAGCAGAGGGCTTTTCTGATTATTGTTAAAAGAGAATGCATTTGTATCCAAGAGGTCTTGGACCCTATACTTGAAAACATGGCAATCATCAGTGGAGTGACCAACCTCTCCCATGTGATAATCACACTTTTTGGAGGGATTATATGCAGGATAATGCTCAGGATTTGGTCGCTTTGGCTCAATAGAGATTAATCCATTCTTTTGGAGAACAAGTAAAACTTTGGATAAGGGTCTAGGAAGAGGTGTGAATTGTCTTCTAACATTACGTCGTTGACCAAAGAACAGATGTCCTCCACATTGTTGCTCAGTAAAAATCTTAATTGTTGGAGTGCAATTGGATGTATCACGATTCGGTTGAGAATATGCCACATTAATCTCAGCTTCAAGGTCCTTCTCCTTCTTTGGGGTAAATCTTTTGCTTGTAAAGGTTGGCTCATTAAACCATCCATCTCTCAATCCTATCTCAATCTGCTCACCCACTAGGATGAGTTGATTAAAGTTTTCAACATATGTGCTAGCCATCTTATTGCGGAACTCAGATGGAAGGATCTTGACGAAAAACTTCATCAACACTTTTTCCATAGGCTCAGGAGTGATTTGGAAATTTCGCCATCTCACGGCATATTCCTTAAATGACTTGCTTTTTTTCTTCTCCATTTGCTCAAGATCTTCTCGGAAAGGTTTGATGTCCATATTGAACTTATACTGCTTGAGAAATGCATTGGCCACCTCATTCCACGTGTCGAGGAAGTTTACATTCTTCATTACGTATCAATTCAGTGCAGGCTCGGTCAAACTTGCATAGAATGATTAGATCAAGAGGGGTTCATTTTTAACATGTTGGGCCATGCGTACGTGGCATATCTACAAATGGGCTTTCGGGCATGAAGTACCATCATATTTCTCAAACTCCGGCATTTTGAACTTCTTTGGCATTTTGACCTTCTCATAAACCGAGAGGTTGAACAGGAGTGAGCTATGCAACTCCTGCAATTGCTTCACTTTCTCCTCAAGTTTTCATCCTGCTCAGTCTTAGGAGCACTGTCAAACTTGGTATTTTCAACGATGACCAATAGTGGGTCATCATCCAGCTCGGGCATGTTGTCATCACTCATTTGGGCCCTATTTGCCTGCTTTGGGACTACTACCTCAGGGAGAGCGAGCGCAGGAATCGAATTCACTCGGAGGGATTCGATTTGGGTAGTCATAAGTTGCACAGAGGTGAGCAACTGTTTGAGTTGATCTTCCATAGTGACATTATGATCACGCATCTCGGTTTGGTCAGCTATTTTAGCTCTTGATCGTGTAATAATGGACGAACGTGGAGGATCCGTTATCACCTAATTCAAATGAATGAAAACATGTAAGCACGATGTGTAAATAGAGAGCCAGTCAATCCATGATAATGATTTGATTGATTTTTCATTTTTTTTTCATTTATTCATGAAAAGTTCATACAATAAGGGAATTTCCTAAAAGAGAGCTAGAAAAATAGACACTCTAGCAAGACCAAATTTCCTAGACATGAATTGAAAATAAATTCTCCAAAGTTTTTTGTGTTGTTTTTCAAATGCCTCATTACATGGCAATTTTTCATTTCATTTCTGATTGAAAAAGGAATTAGATTAATGACTGACCTAGATTGTCATGGACAGACCAAAAGTATGACAAAGTAAGTAAATTGCATAAAGTATGACAAAGTAAGTAAATTGCATAGTATAAGGATAAAAGACTTACTTCACCAAGGAAAATCGACGGCAACCACATAGACATGCACATGAGATGCGAGGCTCGATTTTTACTCTAGATAGGCTTAGCAAAGTGAAGCCACAAGGATAATTAAACTAGCCGTGGGCGTGCGGACTAAGTTGAGTCCTCATGACTCTAGCTTGGTCAAAAAGCCGACTCGAGTCGCGGGCATGTGAACCGATGTGGGTACTCTTGACACCAAAAAAGAATCTTCGGGATCAAGATAGGAGACTCGTACCGCGGGCATACAGTTGAAGTAGTATCCATCTCAATACCATCCTAGATAACCTTACGCGGCCCGGGTCTGGCGGCAGATTGTGTGTACAAAAGTGTAGTGTAAAATGCAGGGCATGCACGACAATTTATATCAAGCAACACTTTATATATTAAAGTAAACCATACATTCCTACACCTCCCTACAAAACAAAGGACGGAGTGAAAACTCTTCTAGGTTTTCAAGGGCATGAACTCTACAAGGTTCACAATACTTGCTTCAAAGCAAAGTTTTCATTCATCAAAAGTCGTATGTCTTCTACAAGGAATTGGATGGTTTATATCGTCAAAGAAATAAAGACAGAGCGTTGAAACTAGGAGAAATAAAGGAGCATTGAAACTAGGAGAAATAGTAAAGAGCATGGAAACTATAAACTAGTAAAAGCGTCATGCGAGCTCCCAAGGTATCTTTCAAGCTTCCGGAATGGACTCAAGATGTCAATACGGCTTCACGGTTTCGTCGAGCTTGAATGCGGGCCAATCTTCTTGGTCAAGAGAGTTGATCTTCAATGCAGGCTACATCATCCTCCCCATCTTTAAAAGAATTCGTCCTCAAATTATCACCATCATTATCAAAAGAATCTCCCACATAAGGTGTTAAATGTTGAATGTTGAAGACGTCGTGAATCTTCAAATGAGAAGGAAGATTTAATCGATACGCATTAGGATTGATGTGCTCAAGAACTTCGAGAGATCCAAGCTTTCGATCACTAAGCTTGTTATAACTTCCGACGGGATGCCGTTCCAGTGGCAAATAAGCCCAAACAAAATCTCCAGGTTCAAAGATAACTTCACGCCACCGCTTGTCAATGTCCGTTTTATAGGATTCCGTTTTGCTCTCTAGTCTTTGGCGCACATCTTGTGACATCCTGAAATTCGACCTCGTTTCGATAAAGTGAAATGGGCATTTCGTCGACGTGCCTATGGCCCTTTTTCTCTGAGCTGATCACTCACGAGTTAACTAACCTATTGGGTAAAGCCGTTAAGGGATGTATCACCGTAAAATCCCTAAAAGCTACGTAATTGGTTGGATTTGGCTAAAATCACGTCCGATCGATTTTTAACCACGAAATCAACTCGATTTCGAGAATCGAATTTTAAGCGCGTCATAATTCTTATTTTTGGATCCTGTCTCATCGTTCATCAATTTATTGACGAGTCAAAATTTCAAGAAAGAAATTATCGGAAGATAAATCAGTTCGAAAAGAAAATAGAAAGGGAAAGAGAAAGAAAAGAAAGAAAAAAATAAGACCATGTGGTGTTATATTTTATATTATTTCTTTTCTCTCCCTCTCTCTTCTTTTTCTCTCTCTCCCTCTCTCTTCTTTTCTTTCTTTTTCTTTCTTATCTCTTTTCTCTCTCTCTTCTCTCCCCTCTCCCTTTCCCCCTCGTGCGATTTTTCCCCCTCCCCACCGACTGCTCTCTCTCTTAGCTGTCTCCCTCTTTGTTTTTCTTTGGACCAGTCAACCCTCATCTCTTCTTCTCTCTCTCATCTCTCTCTCTCGACACTCTCTCTCCTCCCTTTCGCGTGTTCGAGCGAGCAAGACCAGAAGCGGAAGAAGAGCAGACGGCAGCAGCTCGACGAAGCCATCGCCGCTCTTCCCGTGCCCGCGCCCGCGCGTCCACCGCTCGCCGCCGTGCGCCGCCTGCCCTCTCCACCGCCCACGCGTCCTTCCCCGTGCGACCTCACCTCTGCTCAGCCCCTGTTCCGCCCCGTCCAGCCACCTCCGGCCGCCGCCCAGCTCCGTCCGGCCACCGTTCGGACCTGCCGGACCTTCCTTCGCCCTCCCCCGGCCTTGCTTCGCCACCTCAGCCACCGATCCAACTCCGACCAGCCTAGAACGGCCGCTGGTTAGTGGGTTTCCAGCCCCCTTTGGGCTCGCTTTGGGCCGTTTCCGGGCCCCGAACCCGAGCCGTGCTTTGGGAAGAATCGTTCCTCGTGTCGTCCCCGTCGGATTGATACTTTTGCGCGCGATTCCGGTGAGTAATCTCACTAATCCTTGCTTAGTGGACTAATTACACTTATTGGTTGTTTAGTTTTATTTAATTAGCTTTAGGTTGTTAGATTAGTATTTATTAGTCAATTGAGATGCAAATTGGAGAAATTGAATGTGCATTTAGCAAGTAGACGTGGTCTACTATTTATTGAGGGTAGCCCGGGATTTTTCCCGACCCGAATCGGGCTTCAATTTGATAGTTCGGGCCTAAGTAGAATTTTTGGCATTTAAATATTATTTTTCGAAATTAATTAATTAATTAATTATTTTCCGAAAATTCAACAGTGATAGGCCAGTGACCGGAATATTATGCTGATGACCGTGGCAAAGTCCGTTTATTTAATCGGGCTTTATTTTAAGTAAATTGAATTTCTTGTATTTAAATATTAAATATTGAAATTATTTATTTAATTATTTATTTTCCGGAAATTCAACTTGGATGGCTAGTGGCCGAATTTTTATGCTGATGATCATGGTGCAGCCCGTTTATTTAATTGGGCTTTAATTTGAGCTAAATTGGAGTTATTGTAATTAATTATTAATTTTCGAAATTAATTAATTTTTTTTTTTTTTTTTTTTTGGAAATTAAGGTTGGGTTATTTGACGACCGAAATTTCGTGACGATCGTCGTGGTGAAGTCCGTTTATTTAATGAAGCTTTATTTTGTGTTGAATTGAATTATTTGCGAAGGATG
Source organism: Eucalyptus virginea (assembly GCA_014182375.1). Taxonomy (NCBI): domain Eukaryota; kingdom Viridiplantae; phylum Streptophyta; class Magnoliopsida; order Myrtales; family Myrtaceae; genus Eucalyptus; species Eucalyptus virginea. Next base: position 38,480,578 of record CM024520.1, read on the forward strand.
GGAATTATTCTTTAATTGGAAAATCATTGGTTATTAATTGAAAAATAACCGAGCATCGGTTGATAATGCCAAAACTATTTGAGCGGACTATAGAAAACGTGGGAGTTATGGAAAGGAAAATATTAGATTTTGGCTAAGGCCAGCTGTGTGCCCACGCACGATATTTTATCGAGTATTTTTTTTAATATGAAGAAATGAGGCCAAGACACTACTTTAATCGAGAAAGTTAAGTGCGAGGCGCAATGTCATTGGGCCGTGAGGGATTAATCGTGTGTTGGCTTATAGTTGAAGCAAGATGATTATTAGAAGTTGATGTGATGGGTGTTGTGTTGAGGGAAACCAATGGATCATGAGCAGGTAAAGGACTAAGTACTACACAAGTAGAAGACTTCGTGTGAGTTACCTCTAGCGCCTTATACCATTGCTTATTGTAGTTAAGGACTAAGTATTACATGGCGACCTGAGTCGCATGGGAATTACCTCTAGCGCCTTGCAGTATTGTTATGCATAGTGAAGGGCTAAGTGCTACCCGATGGAAGATCTCGTGTGAGTCACCTCTAGCGCCTTATGCTATTGCGTTTTGTAGTGAAGGACTAAGTACTACACGATAGCGAGACTTCGTGTGAGTTACCTCTAGCGCCTTATACTATTGTTATTTGTGGTCAAGGACTAAGTGCCGCACGATGACGAAACTTTGTGTTGGGGTCATCTCTAGCGGCTTGAGCCTATATTTGAGTGGGAATGTTGAATTTGTATGTTGAGATTAATTATCGAGTATAGATGGAATCACGGGTATGATTTGATTCGTTTGTCGTGGATTAATTGATCGAACTGAATTGGCCAGGGAAGGGTCATCGTTGACATGTCATCGACTAGGTCGATTGATATTGTTTTGATCTGACGTTGTGAATTGCTTGATTGAATGGAAATGACCGTGAGAGATCTTGTTGACGTGTAATCGACTGGGTCGATTTGATCGATGCTTCGATCAGTGATGTGATTGCTTGGGTGCCTATTTGATATGTGCTAATGTGCAGGTGGAAACTGAGGCCAAGGTAAGTCATCTGACTCATGTTGTGCATAGACAGCCGAGTAGTGTATTGGTTCCCTAATTGAGTCTTAGTGGGGTAGAACTCGCTGAGACGTAATCTCATCCCGGTTTGGGGAAAACATTTCAGGACCCCTATTGAGGAGCTGAGGAGGAATCTGAGAAGGAGTACTCTGAGGTGAAACCTAAGAAGAAGGATTTTGGAAGAAGATAGTTCCGAGAGGGGCCTTGAGTACGGCCCGGATGGACTGAGAGTCTATCTCCTTTTGAGAATTCCATTTTGGAGTGGTTTGTGTTTTGTATAAAAGTTTGGTTATAAATTTCAATATGAAAAATATGGCCCTGCTTTTCTATCCCATCGTTTTATTGTCTGGGGATTTTAACTGCTTCCGCATGTGCTTAATAAATGAAAGGGTCGGCGATACATAGTCCTGGGATATCGCATTATAAAATCGACCAAGAGAGAAGGATGTGTGCGTGCCCGAGGATCGGGGCTGTGACACATCTTCATGAATTGCCCTCATTTGAGAAACAATTTCGTCAACTTTGCTACTCAACTTCTCAGCAAAAGGAATTGGTGCAAGATCAAGAGCAGTGTTCGGTTGTCGACCATATACAATCATAAATGGACTATATCCAGTGCTACGATTCTTAGCACAATTATATGCAAATTCTCCAAGTGACAACCGCGTCTCCCAAGTACGGGGATTATTATTGATCAAAGTCCTTAATAGATTTCCTAATGTTTGATTGACGACCTCAATTTGTCCATCCGTTTGGGGATGAAACACAATACTATACTGCAGTTTAGTACCAACATTCTTCCACAGTTGTCGCCAAAAATGACTAAGAAATTTTGTATCCCGATCCGAAGTAATGGTCTTCAGAATGCCATGCAACTTATAGACTTCCTTGAAAAATAAGTCAGCAATACGCGAAGCATCCATAGTTTTTCGACATGGAATAAAATGTGCCATTTTTGAAAATCGATCGACAACAACAAAGATCGAATCCATACCTCTGTTTGTGTGTGGTAGTCCAAGGACAAAGTCCATAGAGATATCCTCCCATGGGGCATGTGGAATCGGCAAGGACAAATAAAGGCCAGCATTAGTAGCTTGTCCCTTTCCAATTTGGCAACGTCGACACCTCATCACATGTCAATGTACATCATGTTTCAAGTGAGGCCAAAAGTATTTGGCTAAGACAAGTTGTACAGTTTTGTCACGCCCAAATTGTCCTTCACGATGAACTTCATCGATCACCCTTTGCCGAAGAGAATAGTCCGGCACACATAAATGGTTTCTTTTGAAAAGAAAACCATCAAATATAGTAAAATCAGCAAGCTTCTTTTCATGTGCATCAAGAATGATCTTGGAAAAGTAAGGGTCTTCTTGATATAGCTCCTGAAAAGAATCAAATCCAAGAACAGTAGAATGCATTGTAGAGAGCAAGCTCTTCTTTCGACTAAGGGCATCGGCAACTTGATTCTGAGCTCCAGCCTTATGCTTAATAATGAAAGTGAACTCCTGGATGTATTCAGCCCATTTTGCACACCTGGAGTTAAGCTTTTGCTGTCCAGAAATATACTTCAGAGCTTCATGATCAGTATATAAAATAAACTCTCGATGAATAAGATATGGCCGCCAATACTCAAGTGTGCAAGATAATGCGTAGAATTCCATATCATAGGTGCTGTAATGAAGTTTGGCACCATTCAATTTTTCACTAAAGAAGGCGATGGGTTGACCTCCTTAACTTAGAACTCCTCTTATGCCAGTACCTGATGCATCACAATGCACTTCAAAAACAAGATCAAAATTAGGCAATGCAAGTACCGGGGCTGTGCTCAATTTTTCTTTGAGCTATTCAAAACTTTTATGAGCTGCATTCGTCCATTCGAAAACTCCCTTCTTCATGCAAGAAGTGAGTGGGGCCGCAATGGTGCTAAAATGTGCAATAAACCATTGATAGAACGAAGCGAGGCCATGAAAACTTCGCACTTCATGCACATTTGTTGGAGTTGGCCATTCTTGAATCACCTTGATCTTAGAATCATCCACCGAAATGCCATTCTTCGAAATATGAAACCCCAAGAAAATGATTTGTGGTACCATAAAATAGCACTTGTTGAGAGCCGCATACAATTGTTCCTGCCTCAACACACATAATGCTTCTTAAAGATGCTACAAGTGCTCATCAGTAGACTTGCTAAAAATCAAGATATCATCAAAATAAACAACAACAAACTTTCCCAGAAAAGGCTTCAACACCTGAGTCATAAACCTCATGAATGTCAATGGTGCATTCGACAATCCAAATGGCATGACTAGCCACTCATATAGCCCATCTTTTGTTTTGAATGCTATCTTCCATTCATCTCCGGGTTTGACTCTAATTTGATGATATCCACTCTTCAAATCCAGCTTCGAGAATATAATTGCACCAGAAAGTTGATCTAAGAGATCATCAAGGCGAGGAATAGGAAATCGATACTTGATGGTGATCTTGTTGATCACTCTACTATCGACACACATCCTCCAAGTACCATTTTTCTTAGGCACTAAAAGAGCTGGAACGGCACATGGACTGAGGCTCTCCTTTATAAAACCCTTATTCAATAGCTCCATAACTTGTCGATGCAATTCCTCATGTTCGGTCGAACTCATTCGGTGATGAGCGAGATTCGGCAAAGAGGCTCCGGGCATCAAGTCAATTTGATGCTGAATATCTCTCATAGGAGGGAGACCATTGGGTAAGTCTATCGGGAAGACATCCTTGAACTTTTCCAAAAGAGGTTGAACTTGATAAGGTATGGCAGAGGCAACTTCATTCTTCTCACCTATTTTATTAAGCAAAATATACAAGATACAAACTCCTTTCAAAGCATCCTTCATATCTTTCATTGTAAACAACGTAGGGGAGAAGGAATTCTCAACTACGGGAGTTTTCAAAGGTTCCCTACTAGGTGCCAACGTAATCTTCTTACCTCCAATTTCAAAAGAATATGTATTTCGATAACCATCATGCGTAGTCCTCCTATCGAATTGTGATGGTCGACCAAGAATAATGTGACTAGCATCCATCGGTAGAACATCACACCATATCTTGTCATTATAAACATAACTAATGGACAGATTAACAAGGCATCATTTTGAAACAGTTACCTCAGCGCCTTTCTTTAACCACGACATTTTATAAGGCATAGGGTGCATTTTTAATTCCAACTTCAATTTGTTTGCCGCTACTTCAGAAATTATATTCTCACAACAACCATGTTGACATCTAAATTTTAGCAACCCGTTTATTCATTTATCGCATTAAAAAATTAGGGATTAATTTTAACCCCTAAAAAAATATTAGTTAATTAATTAATTGCATAGCATATAGATTTAGGTGCATTTGCATTTTTTGCATTTATTGAACCGGTGGTGGATGGGTTTGAATTAGTGGTTCTAAGCTTTAAATTGACAGGTCGGACTAAGCCCACGAAGCGAGCAATTTGGCCTAAGCCCGTTTTTTTAAATCTTGTGAAAAATAGGAATTTGAAATTTTTCCAAGAAATGATGAATTTTTTGGATAGAGCAGATGTGAAAAGCGAATATTGCGTTTTGAAAAAGAATCTTTGTGGATATGAATTTGGAAAAATTAAAACCCTAATCCTCGCCCTATAATTAAGTTGTTTGCGTAGGGTTTCGAAGGAGGCCGCACAATTGAAGACATGGCCATACACTGAATTGAGGGAAAAATCGTGAGGGGAAGCTTCTGTACAGAGTGCTCGTGAAGCATCAGGAATCGCAACACCTCCTATTGCCGATTGAGGAGTCCCATATGAAAAGCCAGGTTCGCCAAGCCCATTGATACCACCAGTAGCCTCGTGACGAGCTGCAGCTTCCGAAGGGCAAGTTGATCTGATTTGCCCCTGCTAGATCGATGCCGACCTTGACGATGTTGTAGTCCACCGCCCATGGACGTCGCTGCTCCTGTTGTCCATTGCATTGATGAGGGCTGACCTGACTGGGATCCACAACGACGACGAATCCCCTCCATCGGCAAATAAGTTGGTCCAGTCAATCTGCAACACTTGGCTTTCTTCTCTGCAGTACCCTCCACACGCGAAGATTGAGACGGTCACAGCACAGCAAACACAAAAATCGGAGGTCGGCAATTCAGAGTTCTCAGAGCACGTTGATCAAAACACACGAGAGAGAGAGAAGAGGGGTCCTTCGGCCAAGGCTTGGTCAAAACACCGTTTGTGCAATCCCTTTGCTATGGAGCCCGGTGACGTTAAGTACCTGTCGCCGCGAGCCCCAACCTCAACGACTAAGCCGTTGACCCGATATGCCATGAGCTCTACGCTCACCGTTAAGTTCCGGCAATTCCAGGCGTGGTTCTTTTGCCGAAAGCACTCACGTTGAATATTCCATATGCTGCATGAAGACAATTCCACTTGCTGCATGAAGAGACCCATTGACTTTGACTGAAAAAGAGGCCACCTGTTCTACCGTGCCTACAAATCATCCGCGAGCATCTTTGTCCAACCCTGATCTCCACCGGCAGCGGGAGATTCGTTGTCAAAGGAACACCACCATTATAGCATACGACATTCCTGATTCAAGCAGCCACGAGCCAAGTCAACCTTCGAAGTTTCCATTTTTGCAGGCTCATCGAACTGTGCTGGCTTCAATTGTGAATCTCCGTGCCGCCGCTGCTCGCCACCGTCCGTCATGTTTCACTGTCAAGGAGCCGGTTGCGATCCCGGTCCAATTGCACTTGGTCCAAATTTGGAAAGAATATCCTTGAATTAGGTAAGACTCTCGATCAATTTGATTTTCATATATCTCGCTGCCTAATTCGTAATATCGCAATATTTCTTTGAATGTTTGATTGATATTGCTATATCCAAAAGATCTCTTGATCCCTCATGATTGAAAGCCTTTGTAAGTATTGGCCAAGATTGAAAGCCTCTTTGAGATAATGCTAAACACATTCAATAGCACTCCAATGTAACTCGGTTGGTCGATACATAACTTCGAAAGTTTGTTGACAAGAAAGCAATACTAGACATTGTGAATGCAAGATATTGAAGATCACCAACAATATTCCTATTTCATTTGAAATTCTGAACATACAACTCATTGACCATCATTTTCCTTTATACAATTTACCAGCGAATCCTAGGAGAAAGGCTTATGAGAATTCGTCATCGTTGGCGACATTATGTTCAATAGGGCATGATGTGCACCAATCACCTTAATGGCCATTCAAGGAATTGATTTCCTTCCCTTGGTGTGCTTGCATTCAACAAACATGAAGAGCCTTGGGAATTGTCGTGCATATTTCATTGACAATATGAGATAATAGTCGACCAAAAATTTGTTGCAACTTTGAGAAGAAAGGAAAACGATAAGTGAAACTAAATTTACTTTGAATGATCTCTTAATTTCTATGTTTTTGTTTTCCTTTTTTACGACCCTTAATTTTATTGGTGATTCCATATGTATTTGATGACACGGTGCATGCCACATAGGCTGTCATGTCAATTGGTAAGTTTTCAGTAAAGTTTTAGTACTTATAACAAAACTCCTTTTCTTTTCTTTTTTTATTTGTTAATTGCCCACAATTACATCGCAACCCATGCAAATGGAGACCTCAGATGACACAAACTCCCGTATACAAACTTCCTTGGGAGAAAGTGCCACCTCATTATCTATCGGAAGTGAAAGAAGAAATAAAATAAGCAAGAACCTATGCATCTCTGACTCATTTTTATCACAAAGAATGATATTTTATTACTTCAAACATTCATCATCAGTTACATCAAGAGCAATTATTTTACTAGGAGGCAATTGTCAGTCTAAGCAATCAAGTATGGAAAAATATCGAGGTAATCCGATGTCTTGGAGGTCCATTTATCCGCTTAATTGTCATACCAAAACTATGCCTGAAGGTAGTCAACCACCTTCTTATCCACTTGGAAGGCCTTGGTGAGAACATCAGGCGAAATGGGCGGCTTCAATCCGAACACTGCCTTAGCAATGGTAATGACTCGGGTTTTGGCTGCTCGGAGCGGCGAAGGCCGATGCGGGCGTCTTTCCGATGTTCAGCTGGAAGTGGATGAGACCGATTAGGAACACAAACACATCCCCTTTGTACAAGACTTTGGTGAAGAAGGTGTTGTTCAATTGATTGGATGTGACAAAGCCGACAAGCAATGTGCCCTCAGCCACGACCAGAATTTTGGTCCCACGAGGGTGAGTGTGGGGAGGATTCAGGCCACCTGGAGCGAAGTCAATACGAGCCATGGAAATGCCAAGAGTGTTGATTCCTGGAAATTGGTCCACAAAAGCTGGCGTGACTTTCGATCCAAGTGGGTTTGCAGTATTCCCCTGATATCTGAACCCTTTAAAGAGGAAATCTTCTGCTGTAACTTGTTTTGGGTCCTTGCAAAACTTTTCATTCACAAATACTGGACACGCGAACTCTTGGAGTGCCATAACTTGGTAGAAATGGACACTTAAGTGCCATAATTTACGAAATGTACATTTAAGTGCCAAAATCGGAGTAAAATGAATCACTTGAGTGATGAATGGACCTAGACTTAGAACCAGGGAGGACCAAGAAAATCTTCTGCAGGTATGCCTTCTCACAATGGGCGAACAACTCCCGTTCAAGCCCTTCAGGGATAGCCTTTTAGCAGAAAACCTCTCAGCTCTTTAGTTCAGAGCCTAGAGACACTCAGAGATGCCAAGATGGAAACGTTTTTAACCTACCCAAGCTGCATTTCTTGGAGGATCCTACCAGGCTGGAGAAGAAGATGAATTTAGAAAGCTATGAGAGATTTTTCAAAGCACACACTTTACTTCAGGGGACTCTGCCCAACACAATACATCATCCTCGCCTTTTATAGACGATAAGAGGTTACACAAGGACCAAGCTCACGGGTCCAGATACAAACAGAGGCACCGGAAATTTCCGGGAGAGAATTATTCGCACACTATGAACAGTAACCGTACTGTGAACAGTACCTTCCCTAGCCTAGTGCTACAGTAAAAGTGAACAGTGATTTGCTACGGTGAAATTGTACGGACTTAGCGGTCTCGTCCGTCACGAGCATTGTAGCTACAGAATGAATCATCTGAACTGTCTTCTAGGAGATGTGCCTCGTATTTTTGTTCAAGGGCTTCAAGGTCTTCAGGTGAGAGGATTTGGTTCAGCCTTCTTGATGATGATGCTTCTTTATGAGCCCAATGGGATGCTTCTTCTTCAGCCCAGTTTGTGTTGTCACCTTCTTGGGTGTCGGCAAGGATGTTTGGCTAAGGCCAGTTGGACGACTGTGCATAAAAGGATGTGTCCATGCTTTGGAATAAGGACGAAGGTCCTTGATAGTAGGGATCCTGGGATAGAGGGCCTCCAAAGCGTGCATAGGGGTCTTGAGTGGATTGAACAATATCATATGTTCCTGTCATTTCATGATCTTGAGATGATGCAACTTGTCTGTGTTGTCTGAGTGCTTCCTTAGCTTCTGGTGCTAGGTCATAATGATCCCAAGTAGTAGGCACATTGTTCCATACATCTTCGAGAATGGTTTTGTTTTCTTGGCACAAGATTCTCTGGAGTTCTCGATACTCGTGTTCACAAAATTTAACAAATCTTGGATAAGATTTGTGAATCCGAGCTTCCCGGCTATTCAGGTGGGGTTTGTAGGATGTGGTTGCTATTTCCTGTGGTGCATTGATGATGGTGCCATTATTTGTGAAGAATGACATGGGCATCGGAAAAACAGGATGGTATGGATTTCAGGATTTGGGGTCATGGTTCTCAGTTCTTTTTCGAAGAGATGTTTCCAGTGAGTAGGATGATAGAACCAGTTAAGAAAGTCTAAGAGATTCTTATCACTTTCTTTTTCAACATTTCTTCCGAGTAAAAATATCCTGGTGAGGTTGGCAATGAATCTTCTAGTTGGAATTTCAATAGCTATTAGGTACTTATTGGTTAAGTACCATAATAACATCTTGAGTTGATCAGGGAAATCATCTTCCTTCCAGATAAGGGGATGAATGAATGGATAATTCAAATTTAACCCGAAATGATAGAGAATCGAACCTCCATTGAATCTGAATAGATCCGTGTGGCATTGCCACATGAGATTTTCCAAGTTTTCAGTAAGATTGTCATTCTGGATGTGTTGAACAATCTCCTGGGGATATTTCCAGCTTGACAAATCTTTGATCTTCTCAATCTTGTATTTTACGCCATGATTGAGCATGTGGAAGGCAGGCCTTTTGATGTACATGTTGATTTCAGCTGGTGCCTTTGGTCTTGACAGGAAGTCAGCAAGCACATTCTTCTTTCCAAGAATGTGTTTGGTTTCAAAATAGTATTTTGAAAACCATTCAGCCCATCGAAGCAGTTGAGAGTTTGGGATCTGCTTCTGTTTAAACTTGATCATCTGAGGAAAAGATGACATGTCTAATTCTACCAGGAAGTGATGGCCGATGAGATGAAACTCGAACTTTTTTATTCCATTTTTTACTACCAAGATTTCTTTAAAAGTGGAGTGGTAATGCATTTTAGCTTGAGAAAACTTTCCACTTTTGTGAGCACAGAGGTGTCTCTTACCATCAATTTCTTCAAAGAGGATGGCTGCCCAGTATTCATCATTGGCGTCAGTTTGAATAATTCTTTTTCTTGTTGATGGTATTTGCAATGGTGGGAGATTCTGCATAATCTCCTTAAGCTCAGCGATTGCTTTAGTCTAGGGCTTTCCCCAATGTGGGAGATTCTTCTTCAGCATGGATTGCAAAGGAATCAGGAGCTTTGCAATATTTGGGACAAAATCCCTGAGATAATTGATTATCCCAAGAAATTGCTGAACTTATTTGGTAGTGAAGTTATCTTCAGGAAACTTCAATAATTCTTGAGCAATATGTGGCCCTAGGTAGTACGTACCTTTGTTGAGGTGCATACCGAGAAATTCAATCTCTGTTTGGGCAATATTCATTTTCCTTTGGGAAAGCATAATACCATGCTTTTTGACAATTTCTTCAAATTGTTCAAGAAGTTGACAGTGTGACTACTCGTCAGGACTGTAGAGCAGAATGTCATCAATATATACAGCTGCATTTGACAAGATTGGTTGGAAAATACGGCACATGGCCTTTTGGAAAAGGGATGGTGCTACCTTTAATCCAAAAGGAAGGACTTTCCACTGGAAGTGCTGGTTTGGGATACAGAATCCTGTCTTGGGTCTGTCTTCAGGATGGATACCTAATTGCCAAAATCCGGCTTTGAGGTCAAATTTGGAATAGATATGGGCCTTGGTTAGACCAGCAAAGAGAGAATCTCTGGATGGTAGAGGGAATTTGTCATCTTGGAGAAAAAGGTTAAGAGGTTGATAATTGATTACCAATCTCATTTTTCCCCTGTTTTGCTCAGCACGCTTATTGACATAAAAGGTTTCGCAAGCCCATTGAGAATTAGAGATTTCAATAAGACCTTGTTGCAATAGTTCTGAGCATTCCCTTTGAGCTAAAGCCAAATGTTCTGGCTTCATTCCCGTATGGCTAACCTTGGTTGGATTGATGTCTTCATTCTTCTTGAACGGGAGGCGAACAAAGAATTCTGGATTTTCCCATAAAGGATGGGAACACTTTTGGGCGAATTCCGAATGGGATTCCGAACAAGATTCTAACAGCTTTTACATGATTGGATCTAATAGACTCATCTGAATGGAAAAGAGTCTCTGAATATTGACGAACTTAGAGAATTGATCTTTATATCTAAGACATTTTCTAGGGATAATGCGGAGCTAAGAGATTTGAGTCATGATATCCCACCCAATAATCAAGTCTTTATTGGGGAGATTTGATCCAAAAATCTTTGTGGTTATGGAACACTGAGGAAAGAACGGGCGATTCTACGGATGGTCCTGACATTTGTGGAGAAAGTGTCTCCCGAGGCAGAATTGAAATATCGGACATAAGGGGTCCAATACTCTTCAGGAAGAACTTTGGTGTCCAATATTGAACAACTTGCTCCGGTATCAATTAGAGCAATAACAATGATTGGTTTGGCAAACTTTGAAGTGAGGATTTTTACGGGGAAATGGGGACAGTGAGTTTGACTTGAAAATATGTCAAGGCTTGGTTCTGGAGATGTGGGGGATATGTGAAAAATGTCTTCAGATTCTGAATCTGACTCAATCTCACTGGGAGTTTGGTAAAATGGGATGACACAAAGAGTTTGTTCAAATGGTTTTTCATCAGCAGAGAATAAAGATTCAATATCATCATTTTCGAGAGAAATACCTGTTTCATTCTCAATATAATGAATTAGACAATTCTGACCTTTTCTCGCTTGAGGACAATTTTTGGCAAAATGTCCTTTCTAATTGCATATGAAACATCGGTTGACTTCTTGTGGCCTTTATGATCTTTCCTTTTGCGTAGGTATCGTCATTTCTTCTTCTTCCGGAAATGCTTGGAGCCATGTCTGGATTTGTTTATCCAGAACTTCTTGTAATGTTTCTTTTTGCGGGAAAACTTGCCACAAGTACCATCACAGTCTTGCTTAGAGCATATAATCTTTAACTTCTGGCGAGAACAAGCTGATTCAAGGCGCTTGTCATCTGTGATGTAGGTGCGGACCATCTGGCGTTTTAAGCATAATTCTTCAAGGCATAGATGGACTTCTTGTTGTATTTCTCCCAAGGGAATATCTTGTATTCTCCTTTGTTTTCCGAAGAAAGATCTTTCAACCATCTGGGATAGTTCTTTGGGGATGGAAGTAAGGAAAACATGCTTCAGATTTGGATCTGTGCCAACCTGATAAAAAAGCTGAAGTATCACTCGATAATGCTTATCAAGATGTTTCTTCTAGAGGGAGCAACATTTTCTGTCGAAAAATTCTCTTCTCTTTATCTCTATGAGATCAGTGGGTTTTCCCACAAAAACATGATATAAGAGAGTGATAGCATGGCCGAAATTAGGTGACATTAGGAAATGGATCGGTCTTGTTAAAATTGATTTCCACCGAGTTTGAGGCTGCACTTTGTGAACCTCGTGACAAAGTTAGAAAGGACATCATTCATATCATGGTTGGTGATGGACTGAGTATTCAACCAAGTATGAAATTCCTCAAGTCTTTCTAGCCATTTATGATAAGGAATATTATCGATGGTGAAAAACTGTTTTGATGCTATGGAAACATGCTGTGCAGAATTGCTTGTCTGATCATTTTCTGGATTAGAATAGTTTGATTCCATCTCATCATCTGGAGGATCAGCCATGAATATTGATGAAGTTACTAGCGCAATAGGGAGAGAATCAACTATAGGAATTGAGAAGGATGAGGAGGAGGAAAGAGATACTGAATCTAATTCAGTATCAGGAAAAGTTTGCTCAATTGGGAACAGAATTTGTTTTTCCGGTATGACAGGATCAAGCTGTTGAATAGTAGGATTAGGTTCCTAAGTACCCAAATCCTCTAGAAAAGATTCTAATGGATTGGATAACATCATCTGATCTGCCCTTTCTCTAATAACAATCGAACTTGATTCTGTAGACGGCATTTTTTCTTTCCCTTTGTCCTTCTGCAAGTTTTTGAGACGATTTCTTAGTTCTGCCATATCTGGTTCTTTTCTGAAGGGATCTTCTGGAATGGCAGCAAAAATAGACGCCTGTGGTGGTGGAGGCAAATACCCAGTTCTGACAGAAGGTGCCAGTGGATCGAAAGGTCTAAACCTTCCTTATTCGAGAAGTTGGATTTGCCTTTTGAGCTTTTCTATCTCTGGCTTTGGGCTTTCAAGATAATGATACCCAAGATGTTGTCCAGATTCCAAGGCATGAAGCCTTTTAAGAATTCGAAAGCATTTTTTAGTGGCTTCATCATACCTTCGGAGATCTTGTTGCACATTTCCAATCTTGGAGTCAATTGCCTTGAAGGCATTGTTTTGTGCCAACAGAGTCTCTGATTGCCAATTTAGAATAGCTTCAGCAGCAGGAGTCTTTCTTTGTCTACCATGTTCATCCACATCAGTGGGGGTTGCTATCTTTGGGACATGACGATATTTGTTTTGTGGATCAATGAATTCCTCTGGAGCAGGAAAAGAAAGTTTTGAACTTTCTTTGACAAGAGGAGGAAAGTCAGTATCATGGAACATGGCGATAGAAGAAGTGGGTGGTGCTTCTGCTGGAACTTCGAGGGGGTAAGAGTGCTTCTTAGCCCATTTTAGGATTGGCTTGTAAAACGGGGAGAGAGCTTGTTTTTTTTTGGGGAGGAGATGGTGGAGATGTTTTTGGTGGGTCTGGTAGAACTTGGGATGTAGCACTGGACTCTGGTGATGGAGGTGGAGCATAGGAAACCATGAACTGGTATTTATCACATTCACCAAGAGTATCAACGGAGGGATCTCCGTTTAAGTACCTTTGGTACATCTTATCCTTGGACTTTTTCCGTCGAGGTGAAGATCTTGCAAGAGGATCTACCTCGTCAGGGGAGTTTGTACAATAGGAACATTGGCAAAAAGGATCCCAAAAACAATGGCCATAATTGTCTTTGTAGTAATGGACAGGATGTCCATCACCGTTAAAATGTCGAACAAGCTTTTTTGGATCTGGCTCGGAAATTGATTGAGGAACACATGGTTCAATCATGAAGAGGGTCTGGAAGATAGAAGGACTTTCTTCCTTTTCCTTGCTAAATTTAATGGAAACAGTTCCATCTTTTTTTCGAACGAATTCTGAGTTTGTAGACTGGAAAGGCTTGTTATGCTGATGTAGCTTTTCGTAGTTGGTAATCCAAGTCTCTGGAAGAAGCTTGGCCAATGTATCCTTCGGGATCTGTCTAGGAACATGGATACATGATGCCTGATCATTCTGCATGGAGATGAACAAGGCATCTTCATTACCATTGTTGAAATTAATATCAAGAGCATGATTCTGCACTCGATTAACCATCTGGTAATGTAGAGTTGCAGCTACAGAGTCAGCAGTTTGAGGAGCTCCAATGAGCTGGACTTGGACTTTTAGAAAAGAAAGTAGCTGGGGATCTGAAAGAGCGATGTTGAAGTTTGGATACAAAGTCACGAAGACTGTTCCAGCGTTCAGGGTGGTTTGGATAGTACCGATGCAAGCATGCTGGTATTGTAAAAACCTAGTATCCAACAAAGCAATGCATGCCACGACTGGCAAACCTTTGCGACCATGAAAAGTAAGAGCAAGACGAACGGCGCCATAATGGACATGAGTATATCCTTGTTGAGCCCATTGTCTGGGGAATTCTGGAGGGATCTGAAGGGTAACAAAGTACTCCTTTTCAGTAGCAGGAATGGGGTGCTGGTCGAATTTGGAGGACTGGACATACTCCTTTACTTGCTTTGGGGATTGGTGAATAAGCTGGCGGATGGAGCAGATGGATGAGAAAGATGTGTGTGGTTTGGCAAAAGCAGAGTAAGGGTTCATGAGGGGAAGTTGGGTCTCAGAGATCTTGGTTTCATCACTAAGAGAGACTTCATAGAGATAGTCTATCTTAGAGGCATTAGAAACACGAAATTCTGGAGAGGTTGAAGATGAAGGAGATGAAGTAAGAGAAACAGGTGCTTCGAGAATTTCTGGTTCTGTAGACATGATGAGAAGGGATCTTCTCAGCACTGGATTCACCTACCAAGCGCATGGAATGGATAACTTTAAAAACGAAACCATGGCTCTGATACCATGAATGGACATAGACTTAGAACCAGGGAGGACCAAGAAAATCTTCTGCAGGTATGCCTTCTCACAATGGGCGAACAACAAAATCCGACCAAAGCGGCGACGTGTTAATTTTCCGGCAAAGCGAGCACAAAATGGCGTCGTTTTGGTGCGACGTGGTAAAAAATTTAATATAAAAATTAATTTAATTTAATTTAAAACTAAATTTATTTAAAACATTTAAAATTTTAAAAAATTTTAAAAAATTTTAAATTTTAAAATTTAAAAATGTTAAAAATTTTAAAAATTTAAATAAAAAAAAAGGGAGGCGGCCCCGCCGACCCTCCCCCACCTTTCGATGATAGCGGGGAGGTGGTGGCGGCGAGGGCTCTGCCCTCAACCATTGGCTGCCTTCCTCCTCCTCCTCCTCCTCCGTTTTTTTTTTAAAATAAATATAAATTATATTATTATTTTATTTTAAATTAATTTAATTAATTTTTATATTATATTAAAATTTAAATTATGCCAAAACAACGTCATTTTGGCCGATTTAAGAGCTCTATTCTGGACAACACCCGAAACGACGTCGTTTTGGTGCGACGTGGTAAAAATTTAATATAAAAAATAATTAAATTAAATTTAAAACTAAGTTTATTTAAAAAAAATTTAAAAAAATTTATGAATTTTTAAAAAAAATAGAAAAAGGAGGCGGTTGAGGGTTGAAATTTTTTTAAATTTTGTAAATTTTTTGTAATTTTTTGTAATTTTCTAAATTTTTTTAAATTTTTTTAAGTTTTTTAATTTTTTAAATTTTTTAAATAAATTTATTTTTAAATTTAATTTAAATAATTTTTATATTATATTAAAATTCAAATTTTGCCAAAACGACGTTGTTTTGGCCGATTTAAGAATTCTATTTTGGCCAACACCCAAAACGACGTCGTTTGGGGTGAATTCGAGCTGACTCGGCTCTCGGCAAGACACATCAGCGATAAATATTAATATTTTAATGCCACGTATGATTTCCGGCCAATTTCGCCGGAGATGACACTCAGGTGTCTCACTTTTCTTAAAATGTGACATTTAAAGTGTATTTTTCATAAGTTATGACACTTAAGTGTCCCTTTGTGCCAAGTTATAGACTTGAAGCGTTCTTTTGCCCAAATACTGCATAAGAAACAGAATTCATGTTATTTGGCTTATTTAAGCAGAAACTCTTTTTGGAGCATAAGAACATAAATATGCAAGCGACGCTGTAGCAGATCTCCAACCTTTGGGATTGTTGATGGCCACACAGAAGTCCTGAAGAGGACTCGGGTCATAGGCAAAAGCGGTGGCGGTTGCCAGAGCCAAGATGAGAAGGCTAATTGGAAGAAACTTCATTGTGGTTGCGCACCGGAGAGCTGGGGCTTCAATGTCTTCTCTTCTTGGGTTTGCTTGAGATAGGAGCGAGATGTCTTGCATGGAGACATTATCCCTTCTTATAAATGATGGTGGTGTTGACCCAGTTCAAAACTTTCTCGGGTAAGCAACCCTTGCCGAATCTATACCAAATCTCCTACGCGCTGGTTAATATTTTACTCCCGGAGATGAATTGATCCGCAACTGCTGCAACAAAAAGCCCCTTACTCTGACCCATCCTCTTTCCCAGATAAGAAAAAGCATGGTATCTGACATGGACGTGGACTTCTTCAATCCTATTTAAATATTCGGTTTTCTTCTTTACTGTTTTGACGTCCTGCGCAGATTCAAGTTCATCTGGATTGAGCGAGGGCCCATTCTTCTCTAATTGCATCGTATGATGATATCAATCTGTCAATTAAAAAAGATGCAGGAACCGGGGTTTTCACATGCATCTCCGTCCTCCACCAGGAGAACACTTTCCAAGATATGTTTACTTTCTTATATAAACATGCAGGGTGTTCACACATAAAGAGAATATCCAGAAATCATCAGTTCCCTCAGTTTTCTTTGTCTGATTATCCACGCTCTAAAAATTCGAACGTGGCATCTAAAGTTGAACTAGCCCGATGCATCCATTATAGACTATAAAATCTGAGAATATTAAAAAGATGAAAAATAAAGGGGGAATCCTTCACGTCGAAAGATCGAAAGACTAATTCTCGACGAGAACGCATTTATTTCTACAAGCAAGGTAGAAACATGAGGTCATCGAGGTGGCAGAACGATTCGCCAGCAACACGGAAGAATAAACTATTGTTGTGGACTTGGCAACGTTCCTGGCTTCAGCTGCTTCCTGCAGGCCAATTGACTGTGACCGAGTCCAATGACTAACTACTATAAATGGAGTTGCTGCACATTCAGCAATTCCCATCCATCCTCAACGAAACAGAATTTCCGAGACAGGCTAAACCAAGCTTAGAAATTTTTCCATGATGAAGTTCCTTCAAACATTTGTCCTTTTGGCTTTGGCATCAAGCCATGCCTTTGCCTCCGACCCGAGTCCTCTTCAGGACTTCTGTGTGGCTGTCAACGACTCCAACTCTGCGGTGTTTGTCAATGGGAAGTTCTGCAAGGACCCAAAGCTCGTCATAGCAGATGATTTCTCCTTCACAAAGTTCAGATACCCCGGGAACACATCGAATCCACTTGCATCCAAAGTCACGACTGCTTTTGTCGACCAATTCCCAGGACTCAACACACTCGGCATCGCCACGGCCCGCCTTGACTTTGCTCCCTATGGTCTGAACCCTCCCCACATTCATCCTCGTGGCACGGAGATGCTATTGGTCGTGGAGGGTACACTCCACGTCGGTTTCGTTACATCCAACCAATTAAACAACACCCTCTTTACCAAAGTCCTGACCAAAGGAGATGTTTTCGTGTTTCCACAAGGCCTCATTCACTTCCAGCTGAATATTGGACAAACAAATGCACTGGCTTTTGCTTTCTTGAGCAGCCAGAACCCGGGACTCATAACAATCGCGAATACAGTCTTTGGATCCAAGCCGCCAATCAATGTCGATGTCCTCACAAAGGCTTTCCAAGTGGACAACGAACTGATCAACTATCTCCAGACACAGAACTGGTTTGACAACCATTAGGAAGATGTTGTCAGGAACTATTGTTTGTTCATTACATTACGAAGAATAATTCTTCAGAATATCATACTGAATTCTGGATACTAATACAATTGCTTGTTATCTGATATTTGATAAGATTCCACTCTTTGCTCTCTCTCTCTCTCTCTCTCTCTCTCTCTCTCTCTACATCATCTCTCTCTCTCTCTCTCTCTCTCTCTACATCATCTCTCTCTCTCTCTCTCTCTCTCTCTCTCTACATCATATAACAATAGGTATCATATATCAATACTGCAATAAAAAAAATGGATATTTATTCATAGTCTCATCCTACGCTCTACTTGATATGCTTAGCCTTTTGCTGGGTCATTCACATGATTAAGATTTTTTCTTTTTTTTTTATACCCAGGGCGGCAGTCAGCGGGTAAACCCTGGAGTGACACTAGCAAAGGACCCACCACCCTGACATCACGCTTAAGACACCAAGCGCCTCCACTAGATTTCGAACCCCTCATCTCTGGGCAAGGATCAACGGAGCTCTTATCTAGCGGAGCCACCACGGCCGGTGGTTTCACATGATTAAAATTCGTCTCCAATAACTCAACACAAGTCGGTGAATGAAAAATGGCAAACCAGCGACAAATGCTCAACTCAATTCTGTTTTTTCCTCTCTTTTCCAAATGGTAATCAGTCAACCTAATCATCTCGTCTTTCAGAATGTGTCGAGCTCCCTTCACTCTATTTCTTAAAGCATGTCCAATAATTGTATTTTTTTTTTTTTTAGTTAATATTACCAAAAAGCACAAACCGGTATATTCATACAACATTTACCCTAAACTACTTTTCGTAATCACAAAAATCCAGAAATTGATACACTTTGTGTCTCATTTATCTCAAACTATCTTTTGTATCACCAAAAATCACAAGTTAATATTCATGTTAGAAAAAAATTTCAATATTTGGGTAAATATATCACATATCTACTAATTTGTGGTAAAGTTGACACAGTTGTATTAGTTTGAAATTTTTTGTAATACAAAAATTAATTTGTAGTAAACGTGATATGGATATACCCATTTAAATTAGTTAGGGGTAAATGTAACACAAGCGTATCAATTTGTGCTTTTTGGTAAGGGTGGGCATTGATCCCGATCCAACTCAAGAACCGAACGAGACCAAACTGAGCCATCTAGTTATGGCTAGTTCTAACGAAATTGGTCTTGTTCCCGGTTCCCAAAATTTGGACTCCCAAGAACCGATCCCGATTTCTTAAGTAGAACTAGAATGAATCAGACCGCAAAACTTGCTGCCCTAAAATAAAATTTAGGGCTTTAGTGACTTTTCATCATTTCATCTCCCTCAAGGTGATTAACAATTAAGATAAGTCTTAGGTCTTCATGCTTCTAAAGATTACTCTTCATTTCTCTCTATTTAGTCACCTGCTCAACCTTCCGAGTCGCAACGACCTTTGAGTTCGAAAAGGGCAAATCTTGGGTGTTTCCATCATACATGATGGAGTTGCAAAAATTTCTGGATAGTTTCATCTCTCTCCCGCTTGACGCTCGGTCCCTACGATCATCTCCCTCACTCGTCGCTATAAGGAGCCCCTGCTCTTTCCTTATGAAAACGAGGTAAATTTCTTGATTTATTTGGTTTATCTTTCCTTTCATTTTTTCCTGCATTCACAATTCTCTTCTTCCGAGGCTTGAATTGAACCGGGGAGTGAGCATCTGGGCAGGCTGGCACCGTCGTGGGGATCAGAGGGCTTGCGAGGGTTCGAGTCATCAGGTTTGGAGGAGGAGGAAGTGAAAGCAAGGAAATGTAGCTGATGTTTCAGTTCTTTGGTACCGAGGAAAGATTTGCTTCTGAAATCGATCAGTTGCAAGTGTTGCCATAGTCCAAGAATCTCTTTCCAACATGTCTCTTGTTGTTCAAATATTGTCAATAATTAATACAATTTTCAATTATGATCTTTAATAATGTTATATTAATTTGGGCATAGGAATCAATGTTGAGGATTTACCATGGTGGTTGTACAGAAAATGATATTCTTGACAATGGCAAATCTATGCTTAAGATGACGTTAGAGGATTTTTGAACAGTCGTTAAGGCTCCGTTTGGTAATGTTCCAATTTTTCTATTGTTCCTCAAAATAGAAAAAATAATAGAAATTCATTTTGCAATGTCAGTTAATTTTTCTACTCTCCGTAATAGAAAAGTGACCAGAGAATAAATTCGGATCATAAACAAGAAGTTTAAAAAAAAAAAAAGATAACTTTTTGTTCTTGAGATGAATTTCTAGAATAAGTCATTTTCTTCTTCTTCCTCTTCTAATGGATCGCTGGAGCCTCGCCGCCCACCACCATCTACCACCCCCCACATGCCACCATTGCCGTTCGTTGTTGCCCACTATCATCCACCACCACCCCTGCCTCCCGCCGCCTCCAGCCACCATCGCTCACCGTCCGCAGCCACCCGACAACTAGCTAGAGAGGGAAGTAGAAGAGAACAAAAAAAGAAAAAAAATTATAAAAAAGATGATAAAAATTTACGTCACAAAAAACTTGTAGGTCGTACCAAATACATTATTGTTCTTTTTCTGTCATAAGAATAAAAAATTTGTGTAGTTACTAAATGTGTTGTTTAACTCAGAGATTGTTTCAGGGAACATAAATAAATAGAACTATTTCTGGAAAAAAAATTGTTTCCAAGAAATAAAAATATTACTAAACGCACCTTAAGCATATGTTGACATCCTTGTGCCACATAACTTTTACTATTTGAGATGCATTAGATATACCCGTTCCTACTTGAGGACCAGAGCGAGAGAAATCGGTCCAATTCTCGAGTGAATAGGGTCAATTCTCGTTCTTGATTCCAAGATGGAAATCGACCCATCCTATAATTGATTACCTATGCTTCTTGGTGGTATTAGGCTTGTTTTTTGAGTAAATTAGGGCCGAAGTTTACAGTGACTAAGGAATTGTTACATAGGTGTAATACCTTCTTTTTTTTTTTCAGAAAATCACTTTTTAAAAAACATTTATACCTTTATAAAGTCATTGGCACCTTTTCACAATTTACATGCTACTTCAATTTTTTCTAATAATTTTACATTAATGTTACAAGTGAATTTGCCTCTTGCATCTCATCATCAAAATGACATAAATATAATGTTTTAAATGTTTTTCTTAAATTTCATACTTGTTTTTTTTTTTTTTGTAATTCTTGAAAAGAAATTACGTATCTTTGGAGGGCTCCTTCATGTTCGATTTTTGCTTTTTCCTAGCTCCATCAACCCCCTCGAAGCCTCCTCTCAATCTCCGATTCGATAGGAAAGTTCAGAATTGGGAAGCGGCCGAAATCTCACCCCCGCCACCGATCCTCTCTCTGGCCCCCTCCCCCTCTGGTTCCTCCCTACTCGGGTCGTCGTCGGAGGTCGAAGAGGAAGACTGCCGCTCTTCTTTATGTTGTTGCTCCATGATTCCACACTCTAACTTAGCAACGGCGAGAGATTCCCCGAATCAAGCGGCAATCGGTGGGTGGGACCGTCCACGGCGTCGGTGCTGAACCAACTGACCAATGTGGATCTCTTCGATTTGTATTTCGGGAGGATGGATTTGGATTAAGATGGCCGGGTCAGCAGCCTTGAGGCATAAATAATGTACTTGCATTTAGCTGTTCCTTCATTAACATCGTTATGAGGGGATGGATGACTCATGATGCATTGGATGATACATCAAAATCAACCCGAAAAAAAGAACTAGTAAGATGTTATTTATCTCCTGAAGCAAGCTCTTTTATAGTTGAAATAGAAAGACATTTATTTGGCTTTAGGATGTAGGGATAGCAAATTCTTTGCCTGTCACACATACATGAAGCAGTAGACTTGTATTTTGTGTTTGAAACTTCTCTCTCACAGCATATAACTTGGATAATGCATTCGTCATGTCCATGTGTTCAATCAGAAGTTAAGCCAGCAATGTTTTCCTAAAATCTTCCCATGTCGGCATCACTAATTTAGCCATCACCGATCCCTGCTGGATATTTCGTAAATAGCAGTGAAGGGTCTAGGATCTTCACCAAGCTTTCATGCTGAGCAGTCTTGATGAAATCACAAAGGGTCCATCTATCCTTAGACATAATATTAGTAGGTCTTATTCCAGTGAACATCTCGATCAACGATATTTCGAAGCTGCACACATCTCTTTGTAAAGATGAAGTATCACCGAGGCCATATTCTAGAAAACAACATTGGCTTTGTCATGTTAGATGGGTACTTAGCTTTGGAAATTCATTTTCTTCACTAGAATTTAGCATTTTGAATAAGATATTAACTCGGACCCACATGATTATAAAGTAGAAGGATTAACAAACCTAGAGTTACATAGCCAATGGTTCTTTTTAACCCATTGGAGCTTGCTTGACATTGAGAAGCATCTAATTTTGTGCTTGCATGAAGAAATTGTGCTAGTACGAAATCACACACTTGAGCTACCATGTCATGATCAAGAATAACGTTGCTTGGATTTAGATCACCGTATGCGATGCTCGTCTAACAATGGTGGTGAAGATATTCAGTGGTATAAGCTGCATCAATGGTAATGTCTAACCTCTGGCTAAGATTAAGCTTTGGCATGTCAAGCTGAGTTTCGCTAGATGCAACCACTGTTCTAAACTACCATTTCACATCAAGTTGTAGACTTGAGCCTTAAATTCCACTTGAAATCGTTGCTCAAACAATCAGTGAAGACATTGACAAGATTTTGGTGGTATATGTTTCTTAGCGCTTCACATTCTGCCAATAAGCTCTTAAAAATCCCGTTTTGAATTAGGTTGAGGACTTTTACTTCCACCAATCCATTTCCATCTAGCATTCCTCTATCATAGAGCCATGGCTCCCCTAGACTATCAAATTAGATGGCGACAACTCATTGGTCACTTGGTGGAGCTTTGCATGGGAAAGCTTTTGGAAGTGCTCCTCTGTTGGTAATGCAGAGCTAGGTCTCGTTGTAAATTTCCTCCTCTAGTATGCAGCAACAACAAAGAAGCATGTCAACACGATTAAAAATAAGACAGATACCACCATAGATAATTTTAATTTTGGAAGATTTCTCTAATTCTTTGTGTCATGGACTTTGCACGTGGGAAGTCCAAGTTTCTTGATGCCCCCACATAGTTCTTTGTTTTCAATTATTGATATGCACTTTGCATCTTTGTAAATCCCCTCCTGCGGCACCTCTCCTTCAAGGTTGTCGAAATATCGATTCAACGCTTCAAAGGACAGTGAAATATTTGAAATAGATAGGAATTTGACTAGACAATTTGTTTCTCTGAAAAAATTACGTATCTTCAGAGGACCAATTTTGGATTAGTTTGCATTTTCTATTTTTAGTTAAGCGAATTTTAGTTGATAACATAATATATTTGAGATAATTCAAATTACCGGCATCGAAAATGGAGATAGATTCAAATGCTATTAGAATTTTCCATACGGTGTAAGTCGAGCACTATTCTATACATACTTCAAGCAGTCGCCTTTCATCACTCATTTCATTCAAGGAGGGAAAAAAAAAATCTACAGAGGAACAATCCTTTTTTTTATGACCCAGGGAAGCCCCGTACGCTACAGACGGCTGGAGTAAATCCTGGGGGCGAACTGAAGGACCCACCACCCCAGCCACCGGGTAAGACGCAGGCGATTCCGCGGTGATTCGAACCCTCTCCCTTGAGCAAGGGGTCAGTGGGTCTCCCCACGAAGGGAAAGAACTACCAACAAAGCCACCAAAGCAGGTGGTAAAGAGGAACAATCCTTTGCTCACTTGTTAAAAAGTAAATTTCGAAATATTGTCAAAATAGCTTCTTTTTTTTTTTTTTTTTTTTGGGATTACAAAGAAAAGCCAAATCGATGGGCTATGATGATTAGGCTTATGCATCTCATCTCGAGAGGACCCTCCCTAACAAAATTTCCTTTCCCCATTTCCCTAAAATTTCATTTTTTCCCCATTTCGTCGAGTCCTTTTCATTATTAGAAAAAGAAAAGAAAAAAGAAGCGAAGTCCCTTTCGTCATTAATTAATGGGCCGCCAATTGGACCGGAAATCGACGCGATCTCCCCATTTTGCCCGTCTACCGGCACTATTACTAATCACAAAGTTCAATTAAACCGATAATTTAAAGGGATAAGTTATGACTAAAAGAACAAAAAAGGGGATAAATACTATGACTTATCAAGAAAGTGTAATTTAATTTTAAAATTTTTAAAAAAGTCCACTTAAATCCTAAAACTTATTATAAAAGTGTCATGAAGTCCTAAAATTTATTACAAAAATGAAATAAAATTCTAAAATTTTCAAAAAATACAATTAAATTTTAAGATTTGTCAAATTAACCAAATTAAGTCCTCAATTAATAAAAAATTTTAAAATTTTTATGACGCAATCATATTTTCGTGATAAGTCTTTATAACTTAATGTATTTTTAAAAATTTTAAGGCTCGAATGCACTTTTTGATAAGTTGTAAGACTTAATTAATTGTAATTTTTTAAAAATTTTATGATTCAAATGTATTTTCGTAATAAGTTTTAAAGCTTCCAATGTATTTATCCTAATTTAAATATCATTTCATTTGAACTCGAAGGAGGCCATCATTTTTTTCATTTGATAAAAAAAAAAAAATTGGTTTCCGCAGGTTAAATCGGAGGAAAAGAAAAAGAGTCGGGAGAGAAACCCGTCGCCATCGTCATTCCTCGTCATCGTCTTCTTCTTCATCTTCGTCGATTTCCTGCCTTCTCAGTCCGTCCGATTTCCCCATTTCCTCCCCTTCTCCCCATCTCCGATTCGACGGCGAAGTCCGGAATCGGGAAGCGGCCGAAGCCCTCTCCGACCGGCGCCGATCTCTCTCTCTCTCTCCGATTCCTCTTCGGTCGGGTCGTCGGAGGCGGAGGCGAAGGCGGCTGCCGCCGCTGTCTCTATGTTGTGGCTCCGTGATCCCGCGCTCTGACTGACCCGGCGGCGGCGGCGGCGGCGGCGAGGGATTTCCCCGAATCGGGCGGCGATCGGTGGGTGGGTGGGTGGCGGGAGGACGGGCCCATGGCGTCGGCGCAGAACCAGCCGGCCAATGCGGATCTCTTCGATTTGTACTTCAGGAGGGCGGATTTGGATCGGGACGGCCGGATCAGCGGCCTCGAGGCCGTCACCTTCTTCCAGGCCTCCGGCTTGCCCAAGCCGGTCCTCGCCAAGGTGATTCCGGATGGCTTCTCTTCGTTGGGTTTGGGCCGTGCGCGTCTGTGTGTGTGGGTTGTGTGCGGTCGGGTCGCGTGCTCGATCGCGTCGGCTGATTGGACGCTTTTTGGGGGTGAGGGGAGTGGCGCGCATAGGGTTGCGAGGATAGTTTAGATGCTTAAGTGGTTTTTAGTAGTAGTGCTTACTGTGGAGGTCAAATGAGAGAGTTCCTTGTTGGTTGGTTGAATTTGGGAGATGGAAATGTAAATGTATAGTCTTCATCGGAGAATGGAGTTCACGTTGTAGATTATATCAAAGGTGAGTGGGAGTGGGATCAAAGTCACGAGAACTTAGATAGCAGCTTTGGAGTTTCTTGATCTAATTATCTAAGCATTGTATGTTAATAGCACTCGTTGGCGGAGTTTTGTGCAAGGCACAATTTTTTTCTTTCCTTTCTTTTGCCGATAAAAAGATATTGTCCCTGTGCATATCCAGGAAAAAAGATGTAGTATCTACTATATGAATCCATGTGCACGTCGTGATGACACACCTCCACACATATTCGCACATTAAAATTCCTTGCCGGGTTGTGTCACCATATTAACATGTCAAGACTGTTCTTGACAACATTGTTGTGTGAAAATCGAACCTTTTCATATCCCTCTGGATTGAGTGTCGTATCAAAGACGGTGGCTGTTGTCAGAGGAAATGGACACACCTAATGGGTAAAGTCTAAGGAGTGCCCAGTGCAAATGCATGAGTGCTTGCTTGGGCAAATAGATGATCAAATTTGGAAGTTCATTGGAATTGATTCAGCATCTGTGCTGAACAATGCCTTTTTATACAAGCTACAAGGGTGAATAGAAGTATGATCTGAACCAACAAGAAAGATTCGAGGAATGAGAGGAAGAGATATACAAACGGAGAAGGATTGAATATGAATGTTTTAACAGTGGTTGGTTCTCTGTGTTCTTCTATTTTAGTTGGCACTTTTTTTTTTTTTTTTGGTGAAGTTTATATCTCTGCAGTTGGCTGTATATGAACTTGACGCTTTATATTGGAGCTATTATGTGGACTCATTTGGAGGTTATAGGAGTAAGTTCTACATTGGCAAGTCGACATTTGAATGGTGTTTCCTGAGTACATGCGAAGATGTGTTGTCCTTTTGCATTTGAAGATGCTTTTTCATGTTACAACTTGCTAGGGGGATCATTCATTGAAGTCGACTGCCTTGTTTAGAGATTCTAAATCATCCCCACCTCTGACATCATTTTCTTTTTCGAAGGTATGGGACTATGCTGACCAGAATCGGACTGGTTTCCTTGGTCGGGCTGAATTTTATAATGCTCTTAAACTCGTAACAGTTGCACAAAAAAAACGGGAACTGACTCCTGAAATTGTGAAGGCTGCATTATATAGCCCAGCCACTGCTAGAATTCCTGCACCAGAAATAAATCTTGCTGGTGTTCCTGCACCACAACCAAACACTAGCACACAAGCAGCTGCTCCTCAAGCTGGCGTCATTGCTTCATCAACTCCCCAGAGTCTTGGATTTGGAGTATCACAAGCGCCTCTTGGTGTAAACTTAAGCCAGCAGCAGCTCTCTTCTCAAGCTAGTGCATTGCGTCCGCCGGCAGTATCCGGTTCAGCTTTGCAATCAACACAAGGTGCTCCCACCCAGGGTTTTCCTGTGAGAGGTGCTGCAGTGGGTCCATCCCTTCCAAACTCAAGCACTTCAAGTGATTGGACTGGTGGAAAGATGGGGGTACCTTCTAGTGGAACAATCCCACAGGTCCCCAATAGAGGAGTTGCCTCCTCAATGACACCACATGGATTTGGGATTTCTACACCAGGCCATGAAACTTCACTGCCACCTAGGCCACAGGGCCCCTCTGCAACACCATCCAGGCCAGATGTTAGGGATCCCAAACAAATGGGTGTTTCAGGCAATGGATTTGCTTCCAACTCTTTTTTCGGAGAAGGTGCCTTCTCAGCAAGCCAACCTCAACCACGGCAAGAATCTTCTGCACTCAGTGCACCTAACTCATTGGCTACTTCTCCTCTGTCTGCTGCTAATCAGCCTTCTGTTCGGCCGAATGCTCTGGACTCTCTGCAAACTTCATATGTGCAACCTGGGGGTGGGCAACCCCGGCCAGCTCAGTCTATTTTGAGACCAGCTCAGCAGGTCTCAGCTGCAAGTGCATCCAGATTTTCCTCACCTGTGGTTTCACTCCCATCTGCCAATGCACCTCCCAGCCAATCACAGATGCCATGGCCTAAAATGACTCAAACGGATGTTCAGAAATATATGAAAGTCTTCGTGGAAGTAGACAAAGACAAAGATGGGAAAATTACTGGTGAACAGGCGCGCAACCTCTTTCTGAGTTGGAGACTTCCTCGAGGTAAAATCTGTTTTATATATATATATATATATATATATATATATATATATGGGATTGGCTGTTCTGCTAGTTAGCTATTTCAGTGATTGAAAATGGGCAACATCTAAACTGGCACTCTTTTATTCTCTTTAATGGTAATTTCTTTAGTTGAGTGTTCTGCTGGTTTTTCCATCAAGCTCTGGATGTTGGAGTGATGATTCTTACTGAATATTGAAGTAAATGAAGCTTTAGATGCGTTATACTGAAAAATTTAGTCACTTTTATGAACTATGGGTTTCATAAGTGTTATTGTAGCCAACCTAAAGGCACTGTAATGAAGGAGTGATGAAAGAATGTTCTGCTGAACCCTGAAAAAAAAGTCATAAAGTAGAAGCTTTCCATTGGTAACTATAAGGATGAATCATGAAACTTTAAGATGAGTGCATTTTTTGTATTTTGCATGATGGGCTTGTACAGGATTTTGAATTGGGGTTGAAGTGTATGTTTGATTTACCCTTATGCAGTATTTTGTTTATATTGGTTTTTATTTCTGGAGTTGATGCTTTTCGTTTTTTGGACAAATTTTCTCATCATCTACTGCCTGTTTGTGTTTTTGTCAGATATTTTAAAGCAAGTATGGGACTTGTCGGATCAGGATAATGATAGCATGCTTTCTCTCAGGGAGTTCTGTATTGCACTCTATTTGTTGGAGCGATATAGAGAGGGACGTACTCTTCCAACTGTCCTTCCAAGCAACATTGTATTTGACCACCCTGGTCAACCATCTGCGGGATATGCAAATGCAGCTTCGGCGCAGGCATCTGGTACTGATGGAACAACTCTTTATATATTACTGCTTGAACGTTTCTGCCATCATAACCAAATTATGCCTTTCGTTTTTAGTAGGTTTGCAGCAACAAGGGATGGCTGCACCTTTTTCTCAGCACATGGCACATCCACCCAGAGGAAGGCCTCCAAGACCCCCTGCTGCCCCTCCATCGGATGATGTGGTACAGCCTAAGCAGCAGAAAAAAGTTCCGGTTTTGGAGAAGCACCTTGTGGACCAGCTTAGTAAGGAGGAACAGAGTTCTCTCAGTTCAAAGTTCCAGGAAGCGATAGATGCTGATAAGAAGGTAATGTGGATCTTGGTCCATTCTTATCTGTTTGAGATTGATTTGTGATTTGGAGTGTGCTTTTGTTTGTAATTTGTCTGGAGTTATTAGATGGCCGTTTGAAAAGCATTTTGGCTATCTAAGAACTATCATATAACAAGGTATTGTAAGTAGCAATCCAATGTTCTCCACTCTGGCTCATAATTTACATTTGCATGAACCATGCCATTGTAAGTCTGAGTTGTATAAGATAAAATTAGTTGAAGTGTAACTCTTGGCAGACCATTATCAATTGCATACATGGTTACTGATCATATAGAGGATCTCCCGTGTGCCATACTGACTTGAGTATAGATTGCCCTTCCCTCTGCATCTACATCATGAAGTAATTGATGGTTCTAGTAGCAGCTGCCTTTCTCCAAAACTTTTGGAGTTCAATTTTCACAAGCATGATTTCAAAGATTATATAATCAAGATTTGATGCTTTTTCTGCTTTTGGCAATGATTAACCAATTCTTTTGACCTTTTTTTTCACTGTAGGTGGAGGAGCTGGAGAAAGAAATAATGGATGCTAAAGAGAAAATTGAGTTTTGCCGTACTAAGATGCAAGAACTCGTGAGTAATTTCTCTTCGTGTGGGCCTCTTTGTTATTGAAAGGAATGTGTTATTCAGGATGTGCACAATTCCAGTGTCCATCCATGTAGTGATTTGGCTCGTGTGTTTTAATTCAGTATTGCCATTTTTTCACAATAACTACATAAACCTCTTACCTACCAAATGTTGGCCGTGTCATCCAATGTCATGAGTTGGTTTGACAATTTAGTGATTACCAAATAGAAAAACTTGATTCAGCTTATCTACTTACTACATCTTGCTTTCACCTTTTGGATACTTTGATTATGTCTCTGTCTTAATGGCTGCAAACCATCATTACACAATTGTACATTCTTAACATATCAGCATTTTCTCGGTAGTCTGAGGATATCATCTGTTTCTCTGGCCTGCCTTTGACTTCCCTTCTTTGATAGGTTCTGTATAAGAGCAGATGTGACAATCGCCTCAATGAAATCATGGAAAGAGTATCTGGTGACAAACGTGAGGTACTTGTTCAATGCTCATATTTTAAATATAAGCAATTTTATTGTATTGGTCCTGACATGATGACCTATTGACTTAGGTGGAGGCCTTATCGAAAAAATACGAAGAGAAATGCAGGCAAGCTGGAGATGTGGCCTCTAAGTTAACCATTGAAGAAGCAACATTCCGCGATTTACAGGTATTATTTGTTGCGGTAGACTGTGACCTCACTGGGTAATGGGTTTTGCGTAATTTATCTGATATTTTTAGCCCTTGAATAAAACACTGGCCATTCAAATTGAAGAGAGCAAAATATGGGAGCTATGTTCCCCTTTGGTTGAATAGAATGGAGCTATGTTTCCCTTTCAATTAGATGTTTTTATTTGTTTTTCTTACAGGAGAAGAAAATGGAGCTGTACCGAGCTATCGTCAGCATGGAAAAAGATGGTGGTGCTGATGGTGCTCTTCAGGTAAATAATTAATTGGTGGGCTTGTTTAAATATTAAAGAAATACTCAGTCGCCTTCCCCCCCCTTTCTCTTCTCAGGGCCGTGCTGAACATATCCAGACAGATCTTGATGAGCTTGTGAAAAATCTCAATGAGCGCTGCAAGAAGTACGGACTACGTGCAAAGCCAACTTCACTACTTGAACTTCCTTTTGGTAATTTCCTTCTACATATCTCTAATTCTCTCGATCATCTCTATGAATTTGTTAGTGTAACAACATACTTCTGGTTGCTACTTGCAATGTTTTTCTTGTTTTATTAATTAAGTTAATGTAGGTTTCAGTGGTTGTATAGTCTATTTATTTTCCTTGTGAGAAGTAGATGGCTTAAGGAGTGGTTGAGAAGGTCAACTTCTATCAACTCAAGGATGAAAGAATGATGAATTGATTCATATGTGCACAGTGATTGTTTCTCTTAGCCTATGTGTCACTATCTCGTCAATTAGCTTTGAGTCATTTAAACATAGCTCTAGAATATTATTGAAAGGGATGCTTCTTGTGCACTACGTAATGATTACAGGTTATTGTGATCAATTAAGCTGATCAATCTCATGTGCTCTCTTCTCTTATGTTTGTCTATTTGTTTTGTTCGTGTTCGCAACAGTTTAGTTTCGCTGATGCATCTGGCTGCTTAATATTTTCTTCTTCATGGTTGAAGGCTGGCAGACTGGTATCCAAGAGACAGCTGCTGATTGGGATGAAGACTGGGATAAGTTCGAAGAAGAAGGTGTGCTATTTTATCCTCTGTGTTTTATGATAGCGGATTTTCCTGTTTTAGGTATTTTAATTGGAGTTGCCCAATAATTTTGACCTGTGACGTCTCTACTGTCTCGTCCCAATGCATGGATGATTTTATCATTGAGCAGCATACTGTTATTGGAAGTTGGCATGTAGTGAGACACAGTCTGACATAATTTCTTCGTGGATTACATGATTACATGATGCATTGGCTTGTAATTTTAACTGTCAGGGTCGAATGTAATGGTTATCAGTGGTTCTAGCGTACTTTTGTCAATTCTGCAGATTTATATGTAAAACATGCTCCTGCAGTTTTTAACAATGTAGCTCTGTACCATCAATTCAGGTTTCACATTTGTCAAGGAGTTCACGCTTGATGTCCAAAATGTCATAGCACCCCCTAAACAGAAATCTTCATCAGCTCAGGTAGTAAAGCCATCTGCACTTCAGAGCCCAGTAGCCCCTTCATCACCTCATGCAGATGTGGACAAAGAGAAGCCTTTGACTTCAGATGGGCATGCAGTCGAAAATGGAATACACCACAACAAAAGTGAAAATGGCACACCCAAAAGCGCACCGAGCAGTCCTGCTGCTACAAGTACAATTGAAAGCCCCTCTAGAGATTTTGCGGATTCTGGATATGGAAAGACAACCGCCGTGGATTCTTCATTGCATTATGACAAAGAAACTCAAAGGTAATAAATATTAGTACAATACAATGCCACTTAAGCAAAGAGAGAAGGTAAATCTTTTGGTAATTCTACTTAAGACATGGCATGTGTTTCAGATAGTAGAGGTAGGATGCAGTTTGTCCTTACAGCAAACGTAAGAACTTAAAATGAAAATGTTGAAATCTAGGTCTCCCCTTTGTTAGTGTTACTTATGTGCATATTGTTGCCGGCAAACTTCATCCGCTCCTCGGTCGAATGCTTCCCAGAGCAGTGAGTCACCCTGATTAGATTGAGAACTTGAAAAGAACTTAAAATGAAAGATAACTCTGAGCAAGTAAAACATTATAGGCATGGCATCTCTATAAGCATCACCTCTAACATTTCTTAGGCATCACACTTAAGGGAAGAATTGCATGAGAATTCTGAAGTGGAGATGTGCTACAATTTGATAATCTTCATCAAATAAAAGGTTGAAATTAGAATTCTAATAGAGGTCAAAGTCTAGTAAATTGTTGACTGTTGAATTTGGAGAAGAATCTTAATTCTTTAGAGCTCTTAGTCAAGTTGTGATGTGATGCCAAAGGTCAATCTTTGCTAAAACTTGATTGTAGCATTGGCATTTTGGTCTCAAACCACTCATTTGATGTTGTGGGCTGCATTGCTAGTTCTACAATCCTTGTTGATTGGTTGTTTATTGGTCTCTTTTGGGACACTGGACTAATGCCTCTTGATTTTGGCATTTGTTGCCCTTACTGTTTAGTGGAGCTGTGAGGGACAGAGGAGAGATGTTAGCAAACGTTAGGGGCTAAATTAAATGCAGATGGACCAGTGTTCTTTGATATTTGGGTTTCTGATGATTACATACATACATACATACATACATACATACATACATATAGAAAGAACATATACATTTTGGAGTTTGGGTTTCTGAATTGTGTGTTCCCCTTTTATGCTAAAGTACTCATTACAGTTGTCCATTAGAGGACAGTTTCCTGTGGTATGGTCCCAGTGGGGATGTGGTTTGTGTTTCATATTTTGTTTGTGTAGAAAGAAGATATTCATGTAGTTTGAGGTGTATTCAAGACACCCTAAGAAAAGAGTTAGCTCTAATTCGAATTTAACAATTGCTCGGTACTTGATGTTTATTCAGAAATGAAAATAGCCCACTGAATGTAAGTTTTCTTTTCTTCCCCCCCCAATTTAAAAAGGACAATCCTTTTCCAGCTAAAAAAGGGCATTTTTATTTTGATCTTCTTTTTAACGTGAGGGATCTTCAGCTTACTTTTTATCATTATACCTTACATCCTTGATCTTTGTGGTGTTGTATGGGAGGTGGAGCTCTTTTGTTATGGTGCGATCAACTTCAGCATGCCAATATTACTTTCACTGACAACTGCATGTGTACTTTTACCACATGCAGTGATCATGAGGCCACCAGCTCTGTTCTTTATGAGGATAGGAGTTTTGATGAACCAGCATGGGGAACATTCGATACAAATGATGATTTAGACTCCGTGTGGGGATTCAACCCAGTAAGTTCCAGCAAGGTGAGATTCTTCTTGTACCATCTAGTGGATGCTTAGATGTTCCAAAGATTGGTTACTGAATGCGGCTTATTATCTATGGTATATGTCTACTTAAGAGATAAACGAACTATGTTATCTGAACAGCTGGGTGAGTGCCCCCATACAAGGATTATGAGGTTTTACTTTCAACCAATAGGTTTGGTCTGGGTAGCACAGACTTATCTTAAAGTTTCATTCTTTTGATATTATTATCTGGGAGATCAAGTCAATTCTTATTGCGAATAGAGAAGTTGTCAAATTGTGTGCCAACTTATTGAACTTTAGGTTCTGGAATTGTTGAGGGTCTTCTTTATCTCGTCGAATGTGCAATTTTGGGTGCGGCTGGTGTGGAATTTGGAGCTGAGCTTTGTTGTCAAAATCATGTTTCATTTCTTTTTTTCTTTTTAATCCTGAAGTTGCTTGATTAAAAAATTGAGAATTTGGAAAGTGATCTATTTTGGGAATGGAGAAGTAAAATACACGTCGACTTGTTTGACCAGTAGAGATTGCTGACTTGCTAGATTGAACTGTTATAAAATATTCCTACATCTTTGTCAGGCAGAAGAGCCTAACTGTCCTGTCCCATTTGTCATTCATCTTCAGAGAGTTGAGCTCGAGGTCACCAATGCTTAGCTCAATAGGCTCACTAGCCTAATCAAGCTTCTATTGTTTGTTAAAAAAAATTAATTACAGATTCAGACACAAAGATCTTTAAAATATTTTCCCCTGCAATTATATAATTTCAGGGGAAAATAGGCGAAGATTATTTGTAACTTGATTGTTTTTGAGTTGAGTCGAGCCGACATGTGAGGCAAGTTGTGGTCGAGCTAGATACTGGATTGGCTCGATTACACCAGCTTTATCACACCCCTTTGTTTCATTGGACTAGTAAATTGTGTTTTGTAAAACCATTAGAAATGAAGTCTGCCGTAAACTGTAAGCCTTACCATGACATGCTGTATTAGGTGAAGACCTTTGAAGCTACTGCTTTGCCCTTGCTACTGCAGTCTGCAGATCAGCAAGTTACGGAGGAGTGGCTTTATTGGGATATGCATAGAGTCGCTTCTTATAATACACTTGGATTTCTTATAAGGCACTTTTAATCCTCTTTTGATTCTTATTCATCTCATGATTTTCTGAATGCTGGTTGATAAGTTCCCGAAATCATTTTCTCTAATTAAGACTCAATTTGAGCTTGCGAACACTGCACTATTTAGTTCTGGATATTTGAGGTAGATTTGATTTGTCTCTGGAAAAGCAAAAGTCTCTAGACATTTGATTGACACTTGATACAAAGATATGTTAAAGGAAGTTAGCTTTGTATTTTCTTTTAATGTGATTACATTTGTCATGTCTGTTGTCATCGTTATTGTTAACATTATGTTGTTGCTTAATCAGGTAAACTATTGTTCTTCTCGGTGTTTCACAGCTATTACTCATGCTTGGTGTCATTGGATCTAGTTGTGGAATCTTACGATTCTGTTATTTGATCTAAAGATTCAATTGATGGTCATCTTTCAGAACCCTAGTATATAAGTAATTCTGACAGCCTTAGTGCTAAACTCTCATTGTACTTTTTGTCAATCACACTTCCATATAGTTATAGCTGAGCAGTCAATTTCTCTCTGCTCAAGAAAACTTTCATCATGTTCTCACTTTTTGTACGTGATGTAGGATACGGATCATGAAGGATTCAAAGAAGACTACTCATTTGGATCGATGGAATTTGGCCTTAATCCTATCCGGACTGGGCCACCACAGGCTGGTTTTCAGAAGAAGAGCATGTTTTTTGATGAATCTGTTCCCAGCACACCACTCTATGCTTCAGGCTTTTCTCCAAAATACAGTGAGCCATCACGGCCATCATTCGACAGCTCCTCAGGACCGAAGAAGAGCATATTTTTTGATGAATCTGTTCCCAGCACACCACTCTATACTTCAGGCTTTTCTCCAAAATACGGTGAGCCATCAGGACCGTCATTCGACAGCTCCTCGAGATTTGATTCTTTTAACATGCCCGACAGTGGAGTCTTTTCCCACCGTGATGCGTTCTCGCGGTTTGATTCTTTCAACACGCAAGACAGTGGAACCTTCCCCCAACGCGATATGTTCTCGAGATTTGATTCTTTCAGCACACACGACGGTGAAAGCTTTCCCCAGCGCGAAACATTGACACGATTTGATTCGATTCGCAGCAGTGTCGACTTTGACCAGGGTCATGGTTTTCCGTCATTTGATGATTCAGATCCTTTTGGGACTGGCCCATTTAGGACTTCCAAGGAGAGTCAAACTCCAAAAAGTTCAGATAATTGGGGTCATACTCCAAAGAGTGCAGATAACTGGAGTGCCTTCTAGCTGGGAAAAGAGTCATGCCGCGTTGCTTCCCGGACTGGGCTATCGAGTTCACCAAGTGGTTTCTGTGTGTCGCATTGTGTTTCTCAACCGATTGGAGGACCATAGGGTATTCTCCTGTATTATTTTTGTGTGTATTAATAGCTTTTCAGTGATCTGTGCTTATTTTTGGCATCTCCAACGATGGATAATAACTTCTCTTTCTTCCTGTTCTTGCTTTAGAGCTCTCGAATTCTTAATTTTCCATGTTCTACTGATTGAGGATCTTAAATTCTTTATGTCATACTACGGCTATAGAAAAGCTGTTTTGATACTGTTCGGACTGTTGGATGAATAAAATAGCCTTTGCCCTAGTTTCCTTTGCAACTCGATTGCGGCTTGTGCTATTTTCTTCCGGCGCAAGGAATGTTCGTTGAGTGTTCTATAATTCTTTGATTTGCGTAGAATCCAAGCGGGTTATTTGTGAGGAAGTGTTTTCTTTAATCTGTTTCTATAGGTTAAAGAGTATTATTTGCTGTTGGTTACAAGGTTGATCAGAGTATTGTTTTCCTTGTCGGGAGTCTAATTGATATTGCGATTTCTGCAAAATCCCGAATTACTGATTGATGACTTTAAGCAGTATTGAGTAATACGCATTTGTTGAAGAGTGTTCCTCGGCACTTGATGAAGGAAAGATTGAATAAAGAAAGTTTGCTATGAATCGGACTGGCAAATTGAGCTTTTCTGCATCGATAAGGACGGCTTCCATCCTTTTCGGTCATCTTTTTGGAAGTTCGCTAAGCTTATCGGATGTGGATGAAATGCGGCCGTCACTGCACAAGGCTTAATACTGGTCCAAACAAAAGAAGAGTCGCCCTTGCATCGTCCTTCATTCCAAAGCCGTGTCCTCCAAAGAAAGCCGCCTTTCAAGTTTGAAACGTAATTAATTCGCATCGTTCCAAATTTCGTGTCCTTCTCAATTGAAAGCTGCCTTTAAAATTCGAGCTGTAATCCAAATTCTAGAAGGATCAGATTCTTGAAAATTGATGAACGTTGAATCGCGAATAAATAAATCTTGGTCGTTCATCAATAATTTTTTTAGTGTTTGTGAGGTGCGACGGTTTTGTTTAGGAGGTTTGACAAAGTACATGACACGCGACTTCCTAAGGATGGTTACGTCTGTCAACTGAGTACGTGTTTTAACGTCCTTTGCGGTTTTTAGTATTATTCTCTCCTTGCCCTTTGTCTCCAAACACATCCACAGAAACATCCATATAAACACATCGTAATGGATGTCAAGATTTGTCGTCTTCAAAGGACTGCTCTTCCCATCGAACGATCAGTAGTTCTTACGGCACGAGAGGATGGTTCGAAGTTCGGGAGGAAAAGGAGATCAAGGCCTTGGTACTTATTTGCTGAAAAGAATCTTCAGTTTTCAGGTGAAAGCCGAAGAACATTGGCCTCATACGTCGAGAACGTCACGCCATTTCGACAACTTAACCTGCGAGTGAAAAAGTATCGAGCCGTGCATGCCAGCATGAGTTTTCGACCCTTTACTAATGCTGGCACAAAACCAATGAAGAAGCGGACACCGGTGGGGGAAGCATTTTTCAAGTTTTCAATTCCCTTCTCTCTCTCTCTCTCTCTCTCTCTCTCTTCAGACTAGGGAAGAAGATAACTCTCATCGCTAAGGTTGTTTACTCGAGTAGTTTAAACCGTTCGAAGAAACCAAGTAGACGAGAATTGTGTGAAATCAATCCAAATTTTCCGCGAGAGAACACGGAGCAAGTTTGAAAGTTGATATATGAAAGCTAAGTTGAACTTGTCATTTGGACTCAGTACTCAGTTTTCAATTTATCAAAGAAATTAATCACCCAATCAGACAATGAGATAAAAGCTCTCTCGAAAGTTGTCGCGCACCTTCGGGACATGCCAACGCCGGTGAGCAAGTCATTTACACAAACCAATGTTTCACTGACAAAAAGGCATGCGCCATCTGTGCATTGCAGAGATGACAAGATCGAGTATTTTGCAGGTATTAGAAACTGAGCAGGGCTTTGCACTTATCAGGGCATCTGGTATGGAAACGCTCTAGTTCCTCCAAGGAAGTAACGAATATAACTTTTTAACCATAAACTCCCGAAGGGGTGCCTGACTTACTTCCAAAACCTGTTTCCAGTGAATAGATGTAGTTCATAAGCATAACGCTATGAGCTTTACCTGACTACTCTCTGTACAGTTAATTCACTCAACCACTGCTCGACTCGAAAACTAAATGCTGCAGGCGTTTATAAAAGAATGTCAGACAGGAAATTAACGTACCCAACAAACTGACTGATCAGACAAAAGCAACATATAATCAGTAGAAGATGAAAGTTGAGGACATGGAAATCGCATTTACATTTCACATGATTCAGCTCAGCAGCACACTAATATACGCACTGCTTATTGAATTTTTCCATAGGATAAACAAGTACTATGCGCTCATCAATTTTATTGTCCAGGGAAAGAGTCCATTCTCATGACAGAGTGATGCAAATATTCATCACACCGCTACCCTGTTATGAAATTTGAAAACGAAGATCAATACCATACCTATGAAAAGAAAATTTCCGTGAGTGCATACCAAGTCCCTGAAACAGCTAGCACCAATCCCAGCACAAAAATCCCTACGTCCGTGCTCAGGCCTATCCAACCCATCTCTTCCTTGCACACCAGCAAGTGAAACAGAGACGGCAACACGAATCCCAGTCCACAGCACACGCTGCTTCCAACCAATGACAAGAAATCCCCAAAGTTAGGCACCAGCAAGGCAACCAAACTCACAAACAACACCAGCAGCCATCTCAGCCAAATGCAATATCGTCCGCCCCAGAATCGCCTCTCCACGATTTCATAAACCGGGTGCATCATCAAAGGGAAGGTAAAGAACAAATTGATACAAAGACCCAGTTGCACTATAGTACTGATCAAGCCCTTCCCCATGTTCGCCGTAATTATATCCCTCGTGTTTGCGCCGAACGCCAAGTAACCCAGCAATCCGAATCCTCCATACATCAACGCAATAAAGGCCATCGCAATGGCCAAGATCTTCCCAAACTTCCTCTTATCTTCCATCTCAGACTCCAAATGCAACGCCATGCCGATCCCTTCGAAAGCATAGACAGCCACACCCATTCCATAAAAGAACACAGACAGGCCCCCAAAGGCCTGCACATTCGCCCCGTTCTTCCAAACAATACTCGCCTCATCAGCCATCACCACGCCCATGGCACCGAGATCGACTACATCCGCGAAAATGCTCAAAGGCGCCAAATGCGTCAACGTTTTGATTGAATTTATGCCCAACTGGAATGGCAAACACCCCCATATGTAGAAACTCTTGGCGGAAATGCCCCATATCCTTGAACTCATATACGCAGCCACATGCGTAGCCGGACTCGAATTGAACAAATTAGCCATCGTATTGCCGATGAAAATCAAGTAACTGACGCAGAACCCGGCCTGCGACAGCACCATCATGATGTCCACCACGACCCGGCCGATCCACCCGCACACCGTGAACCCGAGATCCCCGAAGGACGCGATCTTCGAGAACCCGTCGAGGGACTCGAGCCGGCGGCGGGTGCGGACCAGGAGCATCATGCAGTGGTAGGTCAGGGCGGCGACGGAGAAGATCATGAGCAGGCCCGTGAGCCACCCGGTGCGCTTGAACGCGTACGGCAGGCCCAGGACCCCGGCCCCGACGATGGCGATGAACACGTTCGCGAAGGTCTTGGCCTGCGAGGAGAGCGGCTGCTGCTTGCCCAGGAGCGGCGTGTCCTCCCGGGGGACGGGCGTCAGGGTCCGCGACGACGAGCTCGCTTCCTTGTCGAAACCCATCTCCCCAACTCCACCCGAGACTGATCCGACCACCTCCGGATCCGAAACTGGGTCGCCGCCGAACGGATCCCTCCCGGAGAAAGGCCCCAACTTTTGCCGATTCCGCGCGACAAAATCGGAGCTTTACAGCTGAGTTCGGGGATTGCCCCTGAACGAGAACCAGAGGGACGGCGAGCGATGAAATGACGACGGTTCAGCTTCTGGGTCGGTGACGATGAAGATGAAGAAGATGATGAAAATGAAGACGAAGATGAAGAAGAAGATGATGATGAAGATGGTGGTGGTGGTGGTGATGGTGATGGTGATGGTGATGGTTTTCTGAATATCTTGGCAATTGCAGAAGAAGATGATATATATTGAGGAAGGAAGGAGGAGGGAAAGAGAGAGAAGTTGGGTAGGCAGACGTGTTGGAGTTGCCTGTGGAGACACCTGCGTATTAATTTGGGAAATACAATGATTATATATTAATATATTAACATATTATAATATAATTAGGATCCCAAAAGATCCTGACAAGTTTTTTGGCAATGACCTAATTACTGCGGGGATCCCACCACACAACACAAGTGGGTTACGAGGAGCGAAAGGGGGAGAAACCAAGAGCCCAGAGGATTAGTAGAGAAATTACACCGTGACAAATTATCAGAATTTGCCAGATATTTCGAGGGAAAAATAAAATTATTTCTGGCCTTTTTTTAAATTTTCTTTAATATATATATATTAAATTATCTGGCATAGGCACACAGATCTTGATACCATTTTATATTATGAGGTCATCTCATTTTTTCCACAGCAAAATATCTTGCAATCATGGTCTGAATTTTTTTATGAAATATATAAATTCCTCACGTGTGGAAGAGGAAGAATTGAGAAATCACGAGAGACTTTCCAAATTTAAAAAAAAAAAAAAATCAATAGACTAATTATGGAGTGAGATAAAAGTGATTTTACTTTGGTTAGGTTGGCTGTGGCTTTCTGGTTCAATGCATGTACTTGGGATGTTTTCACATGACATGACAGAGCTCCCAGTGTCCTCCACTGGCTAACCGGCCTCTTTTCGTCCAACCCTTTGAGCTCGTGTTGGTTTTGTCTGTTTCACCTTTTTCGGAGTGTAATTTGATCCATCATTAGTTGTATTTGTGGCAGCCTTCAAGATTTTCCTTGGGAAAAAAAAAACTGTCAGCTCTAAAACTCTGAAAAAATGACTTGTCTTTGAATTTTGATTTGGTATACCATGTTATTCTTGGATTTTTAATTTGTTCTAAGTGGTCGTTGGATTATTCCTTATTATTTGGTCTAATTATTAAACTTTTGATTTATTTAATCTGGTTTTTAATTACTCCTAAATCGGCCTACGTCATGTTCAATTCACAAGTTGTTACAATTACTATGTTGCTCAAGTTTTAAAAACATATGTTTCACTTCAGTCCATTATCCTAAATTAACAAATAGTATGCATTCCATTTATTACTTTTTTTTTTTTTTTACTTTTTTGGTCTTTACAAATGTTACATGGTTCCATATAAGTATGTTGTAGCTAACGCTCTCTATAACACTAAAACGATAACCTCATTTAGGGTAGAATTGGATTGATATTTTAGCTATCTTAATTTCTTATGTTGTGTTATCTATTTGAAAGATCGGAATAATGTTTAGATCAACATAAGTACAATTATCTATGGATAAATTAATATCAAATATAGATATTCTTTTGAAAACACTTAAAATGATATCAAATACGTATTCTTTATATTTAAGAACAAGATTTAAAGTTATATTGAATCAATATTCCTACTATTTAATAAATAAGCGTTCTAATGAGGATATCCAAAAAATTTATCAATTTATATACTCATACTTATATTAATCTATTTTTTCCTACTATTTTAAATAGGTAAAATCGTCAATTTTTTGTGTTTTGTGGTTTTTAATTAAATGTAACCAAATCTATAAATTACGAAATTGAAATAGCAGTTGTATAAATCACATACTACTTCAAATGAGGTTCTATTTTTACTATTATAACGATCATAGGTTACAACATACTTAACTGGAACTATCATAACATTTATAAGGACAAAAAAAAAATTAGTAAAGAATTAATAAAAATACGGCATTTTTTTATTTAGATAATAGATAGAAATGAAAAAATATGTTGTAATTCTAGGAATAGTGTAATTATGAAAACTTGTGAAATAATATTGAAGGATGACATTGGACATTTACGATTTGTCAAGGGGAATAGATTGAGCAAATTTAAATTTATGGATTAAATTGAACATTTATGAATAGTTTAACGACTGCATTAAACAAATTAAAAGTTTAAAAATCATATTGCACACTATATCAAAGTTAAGGAATAACTAATGTCATGTCCCTTAAACCTTTGCAGCAATTGGTACGGTGCATAGAAACAACGAAACATCCATGTTTTAGTAAATCTATGTACAAATGCAACAATCCATTTAGGCCATGATTGGACTGGACTGGTAATTGTTTTGCCATGTTTCAGTGATTGGGCCGAAGATGCCAACATCCTGAGCTGCGAAACTTTGTCTGCACCCTGCCGGCGGAATCTACTTTTCTTGGTTAACGACCATGCTGCATGCACATGATCAGCCAAAGTGCACCCTCTTCTAAGCCTCTGTAACGTTATTCAAATGGCTTCACAGCGTCATCTTTCTAACCCTTACCTACGCGGCTACGGTGTGTTGCTGAAAGGTGCGAGGTCATAGGCCCTCTTCGTGATGGCTTCGAAGGTCACGGTATTGAACAAATTAAGTCGTGTTTTGGAAGCTGATGATGGCTGTCCTAGTTCGAGTGCATTCCCAGAACGCCAAGAGATCTGGTGATGACTTTGGTGTTTGACAGCTCCGTTTTGATTATGTGATAGCAGCTTCACTGCGAGTCAAATGGTGCCTTTCTAACGAGAACTGTTTTTGGATGAGAAGCCAGTGGACTTCAGCATTCTTCTCTTGGCCATTGTTTCCAGTTGGACTTGACCTTCCAGTGTACAGACAACGTACGAGGGGTTGAAGCTGCTTCCGATCAAATTTGATCACCGTATGTTTCCTTTAATGCAATAACACAAGCTCATCTGAAGTGAATTGTTCCACAATTCAAGCGCCACTTACCGTTTTCTTTCCCCTTCTTGGATGACTGAGAATTATTTATGGCTGCAGGGCAGCAACATAATTGGCATAGGCATAGATGACACTTCATATCAATTCTGCAGAAGGTAAATCGTATCCATGAATCATACTTAAGCTGGAAATGCATCAATGCTCATGTTTCATCTAAAAGACCAGAAAATTAATTCTTCATAACGAAACTGGCGATGAGAGGTGATGGTGATTACTTGGTAGATCTCCTTAGTGATACCAACAGTTCTAGCTATTGTAAATCAAAACAAATTCCAGCGTGGATAATGTTCAGTTAAAAAGGTATATGTTCAAGCTCATACTTCACAGCATAATTTTGTACAGAGCAGACAAATTTGATGTAAAAGTGGCGCATTTCAGTCAACCTTTTGTACAGAGCAGACAGAAGCCATCCTTGAATCGATCAAACACTTGTTATTGTAGAATATAACGACACAAATCTGCCCAAAAAAGGATAACAATATGAAGAAATATAGCCATCATCTTCCTTTGATCGTCGTGTTGGTGACATTGTTGACAGACCAGATGCTTTCTTGCTGTGGTGGAATACCACCATTTGGCATTTCGGTTTGGAAAGTGAATGTAGGCTGTCTAGGCTGAGGAAGATCTGATTCACCGCTTAGCATCAGAACCACATCAGACATGTTCGGTCTATCCATGGCGTGGTCCTGAACACAGAGAAGCGCCATACGGATGCATCTTGTTACCTCCAACGGAGAGCTAACAGCAATTGTTTCATCCAGTAGGTCCAATGCTCTCCCCGTACTCCATAAATGCCATGCCTAGTAGAGAGAACACTGTAACAATATCGCCAGCGACTTACAATATCGATTAAGGTTGGAATTTGGCACTTACGAAGGAAAGGAGATTGAGATATTGTCCCTGGTCATACAGGGCCGTGTTCTTTTTGCCGCTAACAATCTCCAGTAGTAACACTCCAAAGCCATAGACATCGGACTTCTCTGAAAACATTCCGCCCATGGCGTACTCAGGAGACATATAACCACTGCAGTTGAGTAGAACACGTTGGGTACTCTTTAATTGAATTAAGAACAGCAGGATAAAACATGCATAAAGTGAGAAGTTCATTGCGGCAACTCAATCACATATATCCGCTTGAAAAGATTGACTCAATGGATTGATAATTCAAGTAGGACTAGAGAGCTTACAGTGTTCCCACAATTTTGTGAGTGTTCACCAAAACTTGAGTGCCCTCAAACATTCGGGCCAGCCCAAAATCCGAAATTTTTGGGTTCATCTTTTCATCCAAGAGAATATTGCTCACTTTCAAGTCTCGATGTATGACCCTGAGGCAAGAATCTCGATGGAGGTAGAGAAGCCCCCTTGCAATCCCCTGAATAATTCGAAATCGTTTTCCCCAATCGAGTTCTGCCTTCTTTCTTGAATCTGACGAACATGACGAACATGACAAACGTGAACTGTTTTCAATTTTTAGTGCTAAGTCAAAAAATACATTACAAACAAAAATCATTGGTGAGGGAAAAACCAACCAAAAAGAAAGGTGTCCAAGCTTTTGTTCGACAAGTACTCGTACACCAGAATCTTTTCTTCTCCTTCAATGCAGTAACCCAAGAGTTTAACAAGATTTCGATGTTGGAATTTCGATATAAGGACAATCTCGTTCTTGAACTCTTCAACCCCTTG
This sequence comes from Eucalyptus virginea, assembly GCA_014182375.1. Classification (NCBI taxonomy): domain Eukaryota; kingdom Viridiplantae; phylum Streptophyta; class Magnoliopsida; order Myrtales; family Myrtaceae; genus Eucalyptus; species Eucalyptus virginea. The sequence goes on from CM024520.1 coordinate 38,524,672, forward strand.
GGCCGAGCTACTAGAAAGTCTTTTCACAGCTACCTCTTTACCATCGTTGAGCTTTCCCTGTTTCGCAATTCCAATATCATTTAGACATTAAATTATATCTATATATCCATTAATCGAATATCCTGCGGGATGGTTTTACCTTGTAAACGGAGCCAAACCCTCCTTGGCCGAGTTTACTTGTCATGCTGAACTTGTTTGTAGCTAGTAGTATGCTATCAAAACTGAAAAGGGTCAAATCCAGAGAATCATCTTTCTTCAGCTTCTCTTTCCATGCGTTTCCTTGTACCAGTTCACCCAGATTTTCAGGTGTATTTACCGAGTCGAGGAGCCTTGGAATTTTGCTCAAGTTTCCTGTGTTTATTATTAGTGAAGATTTAGCTTACCTTCTTCATAGCAATGGAAAATGAAACAAGATAGAAGCACAATCCTCTGAAAACACAAATGTGGCTCTTTAAAAGTACCTGTTTTCTTAGCTCTCCATTTGTAAAGACCAAAAATCAATACGGCAAAGAACGTGATCCCGGCAATAGTACTCAGGCTGATTCTAACTGCTTTGTGTGATGAATCTGATGATCCTGCTTTGTGTGATGAATCTGATGAGCCACCTGAAATGGGACGGAGAGTTATGTAAAAGATGACTGGTGTCATTCAAACTCATCTCAGTGAAACAATTTCTAACCTGTTTCTACATATGCAACTCGAACAAATAGATCTTCCCCGCCGGTGGAAAATTCCTGAAGATCGATGAGGCCTTTAGTCCAAACCATACACCCGATGTTGCTGACATAAGAATAAGCCAAGCAAGAACAATTGCTCTGGCACCAGCTTACACATTCTTGATCTCCAACCCCTAACAAATAGTCCCCAGAGTCGGGTAGTTTCATCTGGCTCATTTGCCAAATGGTATCATTCTTTACATTTGTTGAAGCCGATGTGCTTGTGTTTTGGTGGCAATTCAATTCTGTCTCTCTTACACATCCTCCGGTCCAGTTTCCCCTATTCCATTCCTCATTTGACTTTGGCACAAACCCATTTATGCATTTGCAAATAGGCGAGTTCGATGAGTTACAAACTCCAAAAGGACCACAAGTTCCATAAATCTCGCAAGTATTGTTTGGTACCGTCCAACCCGTCAACCATGCCTTAGCTCCATCATCCCAGTACACCAACTTAAGAGATCCTTCAGGCGAAATGAACATGTACGCAAAGGACGAGCTGTTGTAAGTATCTATCCAAAAGTCAGTGGTACCCTGCTGAATATCTTGCTCGACACGGTACCCACTGAAGTACGTTTGGTCCATGTCTTCTATGCCGATAAATTTCGATTTGTCCCATCGCCCACTTCTCCAGTAAGGGGTCGAACCAATCCAAGTGAAAGCCTGAGGTGGCATCTCCGACGACATTCCAGTCGAGAAACTTCCAGGGGACGGATCACTGTCACTTCTCCAGGAAATTAAATACTGTTTCACTCCAGTCCTGACATTTACTTCCGACTTCATGCTCGGAAGAAGAGTGTCTGTTGGATCCTCGAAGCTTCCCCATATTTTACTATAATTTGCATCTTGCAGAACAAAATTCCCATTATCTAATAGGGTCGCTGACATATAATTGGACAGACCAGAGACATTCGTAGACCAAACTATACTCTTTTGTCCGTCCACGAGCTTCAAATTCCCATCACTGCCTATCGTTAATTTCGCAGATCTATCTGTGTACACAAGCGGTCCATACCTATTGGCCACCCACACGATTTTAGAAGGTGTGAAGTTCTTGTACCATATGCCAACATACTGATTTTCTGACCCGTTCGGCGTGAAGAACCCAAGCTCAAAGATTTGGCCAGGGGAGACGAGAGTTTGGTTCGGAAAGAGCGGCTTTGATGTAGTAAGATTGGAACCCGCACCGCAGGCTGTATGACTTGCCTGAAGCAGGAAGAAGACGACCAAGCAAGAGCACCGAGGAATCTTAAGTTGCATAATGAGAATGGCTGTATGAACCTAGCAAGTTCTGTGGGCTGGTTGATTCTGCACTGTCTTCCGATCAAGAGTAGATGATCAAGATCTTCTGTAAGTCCAACCTTGGAGCTGAAGGTATGATGTCATTTAAATCCTTTTTTAGCTGCCTGTCCAAAGTACATTTCATCAGCAAACCAAGTACACGGTGCAGATAATGCCTGTCTCAGATCACAAGGGCACACAGAACGGCCCAAAAGATCATTTGAAATTACTGTGTGACATCAGAATCAGCTGAGTCAAAAGGATGGCTCAAAAACAATTGTATTCAGAAGAGCATATCCTCATTGACTATCAAATGTCGGGAATGTTCCTCGCCACTGTTCAAATTTGACCCAGCCTCTCAGTTTACATTCGTATCATCCTCCTCGACAAATTTGAATTGCTTGTGTTAGCCAAGACATCTGATGAGATCAAAGTGTTGTGTAATCAGCTATTCAAAGATATGCGATGTCGGTTGGCGTGAGAACACGGGTTCAACGAAGAAATGCCCCTCAATAATTCAGTCGTGCCAGAAAAGGTCAACTCTCTAGTCACTTTTCCTGTTTAAGGATCAGTTCCAAGTCTTTGTAAACTCAATTGTGAAAACTTCTTTCGACCAAAAAATATAGATAAGTGATAACGACACAAATGGCACTGAAGGTCAATGTAATTCTTGAACTCTCAATTGTTTATCTAATATGTTATACCGTTTCTAGTTTGTCCAATATGTGATACCATTTATGAACTTTCTATTGCTTGAATTTGAATCAAACCATACTTTGAGATGAGTACAGTTAAGCCATTTAAATTGAGGAGATTTCGAAGGATGAACTTAAACGAATTCTATGATTGTCTTAAAGACCGGTATTGAATGTTCTTGCATGGCTCCTAACTCTACTCATGTTCCGTCAAAATCAAGGTGAGCGGATTTCCTGTCTTTTTTTTTCTTGTGTGTTTTTTTTTTAGGGGGGGTGAAATTTATGCTAGTTAGTTGATTGCTTCTCGTAGTTTTAAAATTTGATACCAAATAAATAATCTGTTTTTGCTAGATCAAATTTTGACTTGAAGCAGCCTAGGCCGAGCTAAATAAATTCAGTCAATTTTCTGTGATTTAGTGTTAGGCCACTAATTGAGCCCAGAAAATTTACCCTCGATTTGTTTGGACCTGGTCAAAAAATCTTTCCAGGCTTAGCCTGCGCAACACTTTTGCAACCCCTGCCTTCTACCCAAGCGTTGATCTTGTGTATTGCTGCAATCGTAGTTGATTTAATACATGAGCAGATCTATGTTCACCTGGGAGGCGCGCCAAGAGCCGACTTGACAGCTAATTTACTCTGAGCAAACTGTCCGTTCGATTCTTGATACTGCGGGCTCAGATTAGTTTATGTACATTACTCGTGGCCGAGGACAGTGACCGCCTCTTTTACAGGGGGCATCAATCGGACCATGACACCAAGAGAGAAACCTCTTGATTGAATCCGGGTCTCTGAGTCCAGAATAATCGCAAATGTTCATCGTGCAGCACACATGTGGGTCATGACCATGGGCTACGATAAATCCGGTCCATGTGTACTTGCCTCCAGCCAAGAGATTAGTGAAGAGAACGCCTTCTGATGTGGCTAATAATTCGCCAAATCAAATCGCTTGGACGTCGCGAATTTGAGGAATAATTCAAATGCATCTTCAGAGGTTCCTTCAATTTCCTAGCATTTTAGTGATAGTGCTTTTGGTATGATCTACGCCGAAATGAAGAAATAATGATTAGCGATGATGATCTTGACAGGATTATAAAGTGTTTTCGTTTCAATAATGCACTTGAAGTGGACTGGTGGAGTTGCAAGGGCGGTTCTGCTTGAACTATTTGTGCTAATTTGTACATTTGTGTCCCTAATGTGATCTAAGCTAGTGTTTTTTGCTGCTGCTGACAATCTCTAGGAGCAGTGTTCCGAAGCTATAGACATTGAATTTCCCAAAAAATATCCCACCCAATGGCATAGCCAGAAGACATGTAGCCTTTGTATAATTCAAACATGTTAAATTTTCGTCCATCTAATCATAATAAAGTTCTAAGGCCTGAACCGAAAAATTTGTGGAATGCACTTCAAAAGTTAGAAAATCTTTAACTAAGATAGGATGGAGGTCAGAAAAGTTGAGGCCGATAGATTTACGACATCCAGAGCACCAACATTTTTCTAATTCTTAAGAAATTACTCTGATCTTGTGGACATGCACAAGGTGAATTTGTTTTTCTTTATGTTTGATGACTTTTGTATCCTTAAGAATGTTTTTTTGACCATTTATTCATTTTGACTTGGTTGTTGTTTTTATAAGCTTTCAAAGATAAAAACAAAAATTTAAATATGAGTATTAAATGTGTTACAGTGCGTCTGATTATATCATAATAGAACAGATGACACAATAATTTAAACGTATCTATTATTGTCTAAACAGGTTAACACGATTTTTAATCATGGTAACCTTTATGGCGCATGAACCCTTTTATGCAGAACCCAAACATGTTTAATTGCGTGTTTCAATGACATTTGCAATTCCACTTCAATTCCATAAAAGTATTTTCATTCAAACAATTCCTTAATGAGATCAATGACTACCCCCACAAGGGCCACAACATCGTATAGCGAGCGCAATTTTTCCCATGACGGCTCTTGGGTTGGACTAATTTGGATTCCATTGCCGTTCTTTCATACATGTATTTCCATGCACTATCAGGTGACCCTATTTTTTTCTTTTTTCAAAATATTAAATATAAAATATGGACTTTCGTCTCGGGAATGTTATTATGTGGGAACTTTAGCCTAGCCTTAACGATGATATCTTTTATCTGAAAAAAAACCAGAAAATCAGATCTCCATAAGGCAACTGGTGACGACACGTGACGATGATCACTCGGTTGTTCTTCTTAAGAATACCAACAGTTCTGGCTATTGAAAATCAGAACAAATTTCTAAGTCGATGATGTCCTATCAAAGAAGAATATATTCTAAACGCCTCGTTCGTACCCAAAGATCCATGCAAAAGTGGAGCAGTACATTCAGCCTTTCGTACAGAATTCAAAGTGACGAAACATGACCATCATCTTCCTTCGACCGTTGTATTAGTGACAGTGTTAGCAAACCAGATGCTTTCTCGCTGTGATGGAATAGCACGATTTGGCAAGGTATGATGTCCTTTAAGTCATTTTCATGCTTGTCCAAAGTTCATTTCATCAACAAACTAAACGCTTGGTGCTGATAATGCCGTCTCAGTGTACAAGTGCATGCACAGAATGGCCCAAAAGATCATGTTGAGATTGTTGTTTTGTTACCACTTGCATTTTACTGCGTGGCATGACAATCATTTGATTCAAAAGGGTGGCTCCAAAAAACAATTGTACTTAGAAGAGCATACCCTCATTGACCAATATATATGTTGCAATTATTCCTCGCCACTGTTCAAATTTGACTCAGCCTCTTTGTTTGCACTTGAATCATCCTCCTCCTCAAATTCGAATTGCTTGTGTTAACCAATACATCGGATGAGACCGAAGTGTTGTGTAATCAGCTGTCCAAAGCTTAGTGATTTCAGTGGGCATGAGAACACGGGTTCAATGCAAAAATACTCCATACGTAACTGCTGTCGTGCCAGGGAAAGGTCAACTCTCTAGTACCTTTTCCTATGTAGGTGATGATGACACAAATCATGTTGAGTGTCAATGTAATTCTTAAACTCTCAATTGTTTATCCAATATACAATATCATTTCTAAACTTTCAATTACATGAATTTGTATCAAACCATACTCTAAAATGAGTACATCTAAGCCATTTAAATTGAGGAGACTTCGAAGCATGGAGCCTTAAACGGATTCTATGATTATCTTAAAAACTTGTATTGGTTGTTCTTGCAGGACATCTAACTCTATTTATGTTCCATTAAAATCACGGTGGGTGACATATTTATATTTAGATGTAACTTCGGTTAATTAGTTGATCGCCTCTCGTAGTTTTGAAATTTGATGCTGGATTTCGTTTTTCTAAATCAGGCTTTTACCCGAAGCAGCCTCAACCGAACTAAAACGATTCAGCAAATCTTCTGTGATATAAGGCTAGGCCACTGATCAAGACCTGAAAATTTATTCTTAATTTGTTTGGGCTTGGTCAAAAGATCTCTCTAGGCTTAGCCTCCACAACTTTCTCTCGCCCTTGATCTAGCGCATTGCTATTATCATAGCCGATTCAATACATTAGTAGATCTATGTTCGCCTGCGGGTTGGACCGTTACCCATCTAGCTAGGATACTTTGAAAAAACTGTGCGCTTGCTTCTTGACACTGCAAGCTCAAGTTAGTTGATGTGTATTACTCATGAGCGAGGATAAATACTGCCTACTTGACAGAGGGGCAACAACCGGACCATGACACAAAGGAGAGAAGCCTCTTGATTGAATCTGAGTCTCTAAATCCAAATTAATTGCAGCTGCAGATCGTGTAGCACATATATGAGGGTCCACATGATCCACAACTAAGATAAATTCGGTTCATGTGTACTTTGGTCTAGGCAAGGATTTGCCCACTGACGATCCCCTTTCTTCAGCATTCTCATTTGTCACCTTTGTTTTTTCAGTTCAGCCAAGAGATCAGCAATAGTCTCCCATGCAGACTTCTTCAACTCCAGAAGCTGTTCTATAACCCCGACAGATGAACTCCAGTAGGCTGAAAACATTTTGATACGGCTAATAATTAGCCAAATCAAGTCGCTTACACGTCCCAGGGAATCGCTCGACTGTGTCGTCAGAGATTCATTGAATTCCTAGCATTTTAGTGATAGTGCGTTGGGTATGATGGTACGCTGGAATGAAGCAGTAATTGTTGTTTTTCTCGCTTTTAAGCAAAATGCTTCAAGAAAGTTGTGAATGCATTTAGTGATGATGATCTTAACAGGACTATAAAGTGTTTTTGTTTCAATGATGCACTTGAAGTTGACTAGTGTTTTGCTTAAGGGGTGGTTCTGCTTGAACTATCTGTGCTGATGTACTAATGTTTGTCCTTAATGGAACCGAAGCTAAGCTTAGGTTATCAATTAAATAGTTGATTACATCAACCCTTTTTTACAGAGCGAACTGACACGATCCTTGAACTGAACATACACTAATATCTTAGAAAATAACAACAAAATCATCTGCTGAAAAAGGAAAATAAAAGGGAAGAAATATAACCGTCATCTTCCTTCGACCATTGTATCAGTGACGGTGTTAACAGACCAGATGCTTTCTTGCTGTGATGGAATAGCACGGTTTGGCACTTCGGTTTGGAAAGTACATGCGGGGTGTCTCGACTGGGGAAGATCAGATTCGCTGCTTAGCATCAGAACCATATCGGACATGTTTGGTCTATCCATGGCACGGTCCTGAACACAGAGAAGCCCAACATGGATGCATCTTGTTCCCTCCAACGGAGAGCTAACAGCAATTGTTTCATCCAGTAGGTCCAATTCTCTGCCTGTACTCCATAAATGCCATGCCTAGTAGAGAGAACAATGTCACAATATTGCCAGGGACTTACAATATCGATTGAGGTTGGAATTTGGCATTTACGAAGGAAAGGAGATTGAGATATTGTCTCTGTTCACACAGGGCCGTGTTCTTTTTGCCGCTCACAATCTCCAGTAGCAAGACCCCAAAGCTATAGATGTCGGACCTCTCGGAAAACATTCCGCCTATGGCATACTCAGGAGACATATAGCCACTGTAGTGGAGTTGAACATGCACAAATGACAAGTTCATTGCAGTAAATCAATCATTTTGTCTTCTTGAAAAGATTTACTCAATGGATTGATAATTCAAGTAAAACTAGAGAGTGTACAGTGTTCCAACAATTTTGTGAGTGTTCACCAAAATTTGAGTGCCCTCGACCATTTGAGCCAGCCCAAAAATCCGAAATTTTTGGGTTCATCTTTTCATCCAAGAGAATATTGCTCACTTTTAAATCTCGATGTATGATCCTGAGGCAAGAATCTCAATGGAGGTAGAGAAGCCCCCTTCCAATCTCCTGAATAATTTGGAATCATTTGCCCCAGTCGAGTTCTGGCTTTTTTCTTGAATCTAACAAACATGACGAACAAAAACAGTTATCAAGTTTTAGTGCTATGTGAAAATACATTACCGGAAAAAGTAATTTGGAGAGAAAAAACCAACCAAAAAGAAAGGTGTCCAAGCTTTTGTTCGACAAGTACTCGTACACCAAAATCTTTTCTTCTCCTTCAATGCAGTAACCAATGAGTTTAACAAGATTTCTATGTTGGAGTTTCGATATTAGGACAATCTCATTCTTGAACTCTTCAACACCTTGGGCCGAGCTACTAGAAAGTCTTTTCACAGCTATCTCTTTCCCATCATTCAGCTTTCCCTGTTTCGCAATTCCAATAGCATTTAGACGTTGAATTATATCTACGTATCCATTTATTGAATGTCCTGCTGAATGGTTTTACCTTGTAGACGGAGCCAAACCCTCCTTGGCCGAGTTTACTAGCTGTGCTGAACTTGTTTGTAGCTAGTAGTATGCTATCACAACTGAAAAGGGTCAAATCCGGAGAATCATCTTTGCTTCAACAGCTCTTTCCATGCATTTCCTTGTACCAGTTCATCCAGATTTTCAGGTGTATCTACCGAGTCAAGGAGCCTTGGAATTTTGCTCAAGTTTCCTGTGTTTATTATTGGTGAAGGTTTAGCTTACCTTCTTCAGAGCAATGGTAATTAAACAAATTGGAAGCACAATCCTCAAAATACTAATGTGGCTCTTTAATAGTACCTCTTTTCTTAGCTCTCCATTTGTAAAGACCAAAAACCAATGCGGCAAAGAACATGATCCCGGCGATAATACTCAAGCTGATGCTAACTGCTTTCTGGGATGATCCACCTGCAATGGGATGGAGAGTTATGTAAAAGATGATTGGTGTCGTTCAAACTCATCTCAGTGAAACAATTTCTAACCTGCCTTTACTTGTGCAACTCGAACAAATAGATCTTCCCCAACTGTGGGAAATTCCTGAAGATCAATGAGGTCTTTAGTCCAAACCATACACCCAATGGTGGGGATAAGTACACTAATGGTGCCATAAGTTGTGTACGGCGCTCACTTTGGTGCCAAAAGTTTCCGCCGGATCACTTAAGTGCCAAATCGGAGAAAAAACGATCACTTTGGTGCCACCGGCGAGAAATTCCGGCCAAAATGATTACGTGGCTTTATATTTAAAAAATAAATTCGATAAACCCTTTAAACGACGTCGTTTTCTGTCCTACTTAAGAAAACGACGTCGTTTTGCCGTCCTATGTGGATTGCTTAGGAAAAACGACGCCGTATTGCTCATTTGTGATTGAAATTAGGGTTTTTTTTTGTTCATCCTCACCGACCAAGCTTGCTTAGCCACCGTCGCTTGGCCACCGTGCTTGGCCACCGTCGCTCGGCCACTGTGCTCGGCCACCGTCGCTCGGCCACCGTGCTCGGCCACCATCGCTCGGCCACTGTGCTCGGCCACCATCGCTCGGCCAAGAAGTGATGGGAAAATAGGAGGCGAGGGCAGAGGAGGAGGAGGAAGAAGGGGGATTGAAGATGCAGAGAGAGAGAAGACGAGGAGTGCGAGGGAAACAAGGAGGGCGCAGATGGAGATGGTAGAATGGGCTATGTTCAAAGAGTGGTTGGTGCTAGTGTTGTTCTTCGAGGAAGAAGACGTCGCCGCCATGGCTTCGTTCTCTCTGTGTTGGTGTTGTTCTTTGGGGAAGAAGACGACATTGCCATGGCTTCTCTCTCTTTGCTGGTGTTGTTCTCTGAAGAAGAAGATGATGCTGCCATGGCTTCTCTCTCTCTGCGCTGGTGTTGTTCTTCGGGGAAGAAGACAACGCCACCGCCATGGCCTCTCTCTCTCTCTCTCTCTCTCTCTCTCTCAATTTGGGGATTTAGGGTTTCGACTTAGGGTTTAAAACGCCAAACGACGTCGTTTGGTGGTTTTCTTGCTGATTGGACTTTCTGGCAAGCCACATCAGTATAAGAAATTAATAAAAAAAAAAAAAAGGCCACGTTGGAATTCCGGCAGTTCAAATCGACATTGGCACCAAAGTGAGCGTTTTTCAAATTTTTTGGCACTTAAGTGATCCGACGGAAACTTTTGGCACCAAAGTGAGCACCATACATAACTTATGGCACCATTAGTGTACTTATCCCCCCAATGGTGCCAACATAAGAATAAGCCAAGCAAGAACAATTACTCAGGCACCAGCTTAGACATCCTTCTTGATCTCCAATGTCTGATAAATAGTCCTCTGATAAATAGTCCCCAGAGTCAGGTAGCTTCATCTGGCTCATTGGCCAAAAGGCATCTTTCTTTATGTTTGTTGAAGCCGATGTGCTTGTATTTTTCTGGCAATTCAATTCTATCTTTCTTACACATCCTCCAGTCCAGTTTCCACTGTTCCATTCTACATTTGATTTTGGCACAAACCCATACAAGCATCTGCAAGTACGTGAATTCAATGAGTTACAAACTCCAAAAGGACCACAAATTCCATAAATCTCACGCGTATTGTTTGGGGCCACCCAATTCGTCAACCATGCCTTAGCTCCATTATCCCATATCATTGTCTTAAGAGATCCTTCCGGTGATACGTACACGTATCCAAAGAAGCTGTTGTAGGTATCGAACCAAAAGTAAGTGGTCCCTTGCTGAATATCTTGCTGGACATTGAACCCACTCAAGTATGATTGGTCCCTTTCCGCTATGCCTATAAATTTTGATTTGTCCCATTGCCCGCCTCTCCAGTGAGGGGTTGCACCATTCCAAGTGAAAGGTTGTGGGGGAGTCTCTGATGTCATTCCAGTCGAGAAACTTCCAGAGGATGGATCACTGTCACTTCTCCAGGATATTATATACTGTTTCGCTCCAGTCCTGACATTTAATCCCATCTTCATTCCCGGAAGAAGAGTGTCTGTTGGATCCTCGAAGCTTCCCCATATTACACTATAAGTGGTATCTTGCAGAACAAAATTTCCACTATCTAATAGCGCTGCTGAAGTATAATTGGACTGACCTGAGACAATGGTGGACCAAACTATGTTCTGTTGTCCGTCCACGAGCTTCAAATTCCCGTCTCTGCCTATGGTTAATTTCGCAGACCGATCTGTGTACACAAGCGGCACATCCCTATTGGCCACCCACACGATTTTAGAAGGCCTCAAGTTCTTGTACCATTAGCCAAACATACTGATTTTCTGACCCATTCGGCGTGAAGAACCCAAGCTCGAAGATTTGGCCAGAGGAGACAAGAGTTTGGTTCGGAAAGAGCAGCTCTAATGTAGTAATATTGTAAATCACACCACTGGCTATATGACTTGCCTGAAGTATTTAGAAGAAGACCAAGCAAGAGCACAGTCGCATGATAACATTGGTTGAATGAGCCTAGCAAGCTCGGGGGGTCAGTTATTCTGTACTTTCTGCAGATCAAGAATAGATGAACAAGATCTTCTGCGGGTCAAACCTTGGTGCTTAAGGTATAATGTCTCTTTTAAGTCCTTTTCTTATGCTTGTAAGTTCATTTCACCGATAACCTAACCTCACCGATAACCTAACCACTCGGTGCGGATAACGCCTGTCTCAGGGTACTAGTACATGTTGAGACTATTGTTATGCTACTTGCAATCATCTTAGTCAAAAGGGTGGGTAAAAGATAATTTTTTTTTTTTCAGAAGAGCAAATCCTCATTGACTGTTGAAGGTTGAATTGTTCCTCGCCACTATTCAAATATGACTCGGCCTCTCAGTTTACACTTGAATCATTCTCCAAAAATTCGAATTGTATGTGTTAAACAAGACATCCGAGAGGATTGAAGTGTTGTGTAACAGAATATGTAAGGCCGGGAGATTTCGGTTGGCTTAAGAGCCCGGGGTCAGCCATATGTAAACTCAGCCGTGCGAAGAAAAGGTCAACTCTTTAGTACTTAATCCGGTTTAAGTATCAGTTTCGAGTGATTGCAACTGAACCTAGAATAAACAGCCAAAAAAAAAAAAAATGAACATACAGGATGACGACACAAAAAGTTTTGACGACTTATTTAATATGTAATGTTATTTTTGGACTCTCAATTATTTGTCCAATATATCATATGGTCCTTAAACTTTCAATTGCTAGAGTTTATATCAAGAATAAATGTTGAGATGACTATGAGTACATCTAAGCCATTTAAAATGAGGAGACTTCCAATCATAAAACCCTTAACAAATGCTAACATAAACTAAAAAACTTGTTTTGATTGTGTTTGGAGAGTCCCAACTCCACCCTAATCAAAACTTATGTCCCATAGGCGATTTCGTTTCTTTAGGTAGCATTTAAATATTTACAAATAACTTAATGTTATTTAATTGATCGCTTGTCGGAGTTTGATAGTATATAAATAATCTTCTTTTTTTTTTTTCTGTAAATCCGGCTTTGACCCAAAGCAGCCTAGACTGAACCAAACCGATTCACCCAATTTTCTTTGATTTAGAGCAAGGCCACTGACCGAGCCAATAAAATTTGCCCTCGATTTTTTGCGCCTGGTGAGAAAATCGCTATGGCCTTAGCTTGCGCAACACTTGCATACCCTGCTCTTGACCCAAGCACTAATCTAGTGCATTGCCACTATCATCGTTGATTCAATACACGTATGTTCACCTGCGAATTGGACCGAATCGACAGCTAATTTACTATGAACAAACTGTGCGTTCGCTTCTTGATACCGTGAGCTCAATTTAGTTGATGAATAGTACTCAATGAGTAAGGATAGAAACCACCTTTTTGACAGAGGGGCTTCAGCCAGACCATGCCACCAACAAAGAGAAAATCTTGCTTAAATTCGGGTCCACGAATCCAAAATCATCTCATCGTTGATCGTGTGGCACATATATTGGGGTCCACATGATCAACGCTTACTATAGATCTGGTCCATACGTACCCGAATCCAAACAAGGATATGCCAACCGATGAACCTTTCACCTTAGAATTCTCATCTGTGTCCTTTGGTTTTTAGTTTGGCCAAGAGAACAGCGATAGTTCTCCCAAAACTGAACCGTTCGTTCGTCCTTATGTACAAATGATAATTGCCCATCTACGTTCAACAACAGTGTTGGTGATAGCGTTTGTGGGCCAAATACTTTCTTCTTGTAATGACTGGATTTCGTGGGTTGTTAAGCTTTGAAAGGTAAATGTGGGTTGTTTTGGCTGGGGAAGATCCAATTGGCTCCGTAGGCATCAGAGCCACGTGTGACATGTGGTCCTGCACGTAGAGAAGCCCTACGGGAATGCATCGAATTACCTGTGACAGTGAAAAGGCGTCGGCAATTGCCTCATCCATTAATTGTGAGATAGATGTTGTGCTTACATGAAAGAGGAGATTGAGATGTCGTATATGTTAATATAAGCTAGTGTTCCTTTTGCTGCTGATATTCACTAGGATGAGTCCGAAGCTATAAACATTGAATTTCTCAGAAAATATCCTTCACCCATGGTATAACCCGAAAATATCCTGCACCCCATCCTCTGGCATATACATGGACACCTTCTCAAGATGTCACCCGGCTTGAGAGTGCTCTCTCCTAAGTATGCTTAATTTTGGAGTTCCAAAGCTAAGCATTATCGTTACCCCAAAAGGCACATTTATAAGCTAATTCTAGTCTTCACATATATAACTTAGAATTGTTCTTCCATGTTTGGTGCATAGTTCAATTTATTCCTGCCCCATTTGCCATTCTAGAAACCTGCTAAGAACCATTTATTGTCTAGACTTTCTAGCCCAGCGATCACTCCCCGATCAGGTCGTTACATGTGTAGGTGCTGTCTTAACTCAAACGTTAAATTCTCATCCATGGAATGGTACAGTCATAATAAAGCTAAAAGGCCTGAACAGAAGATTTGCGAGGTGTACTTCGAAAGTTGGAAAATCCTTAACTAAGACAGGATAAAAGATCGGAAAAGTTGAGGCTGATAGATTTTACAACATCCCGAGTACGAACAGCTTTGCTCTTGATTCATAATGATCCCTCTCGATCTTTTGGAGATGCACGAGGGGACATTGATTTTCTTTACGTTTCAAGACTTTGTAGTTTGTACCTCTAAAAAAGTTTTTTAACCACTTACTCATTTTGACATTTAGTTATTTTTAGAAGCTTTTTAAGGATAAAAAGTCTTCAGATATAAGTTAAAACATGTTAGAACATGTTGGAGAATATCATATTGAAACCAATGACACATTAATTTAAATGGATTGATTGTTGTCTAAACAGGTTTAGCGAATCAATTCATGTAAAACATTATTTCAACCGTGGGACTTGTTTATGACACATGAACCCGTTAATGTCTAATCCACATGTGTGTTAATTAAGTGTTGTGCGTGTAGTGCACACAGATTCTATCAAGAGTCATCCGCATTAATCAGACATGTTTTCATTGATAACTGCTCTTTATGACTCTTAGGAAACTAATAGACTATGACTAAAATATATCTATGTGAGTACAATCTGTCAATTTACCTCTAGGAACTTCTAGTGATATGATTGATGGATCATCGCACAACCTAAGCACTATAAAAATAAAAATATTGAAATTTATGTCGCGAGTTTTGATGATGACATCTAAAGTTTCACATCAATTCCAATCAAATATTTTCATCCAAGAACTTCCTTAACGAGATCAATGACTACCTAACAAGGGCTATTTCCGGACCACATATGTAGGAAGTTAGGCTACATTTGGAAGTCAAAACAAGATCTAGAGTAAGATAAAATCTATCATATCTTACCTTTGGTTCCTACCCAAGACAAGATAAACCAAATATTAAAGGAATATGGTCCGGGCAAAAATATCCCATAGAGAAAAGAGATAAAGATAAATAGAATTTCTAATATAGTTATTTTTCTCGAATAACAAATTTCTCAAATTAATAAAACTGAAATAATATTTGAATTTTAATAAAAAGAATTCAAAATAACACAAAATAACAACAGTTTCGTATTTATTTATTCATGTTTTTTTATTTATATAGTCGAATTTCTTTCCATCTTATAATATATATTCAATATATGTATATATATTGCATTTATATTATCACCTATTTTAGGTATATTAATATAGTTTACTATTTAGTAAAATTTGATTAAAGAATGAGAGAAGGGGAATAAAGAAAAGAAAAAAATAAGGGAAAAAATTAAGGAAATAAAAATGAAGTAGACAAGAGTGTTGTGAGAGATTCCTACCATCTCCGTTTGTATAATTTTAGATTCATTTATATTGATATGCCATTCATATCAAATAATAGACAAGATGGAATGTGAAAATATCTAGTTTTATTATTGCAATTTATCAAATAATGGATTGAATATAATAAAATTCTTAGATTTTATATCATATTATATCAAGTAATCTCGCTAGAAATCTGAATGACAAATGTAATTTTAAGGATGTTGAGAAGGACTAATAGTTTTAACATTCTTTCATGCATCCATCTACCCTATTTTTTCTTTTCTTTTTCCTTCAAAAGTTTAATTTAAAAAAACAAACAAACAACCTATGGACTTAAGATACGCACCAAGATTAGTAATTAATTGTTATTGTATTCTCTCGAACTCAGCTTTGGTTTTCTTTTTATTATAATATTTCCAGGTTGGACATGGACACATTCACTGGAAGTGCGCGAGATCAATTGGTATCACCTGATTTGTTCCTTTTCCCCATAATTTTCGCTTTTCCTTTTCTTGAAATAGCTGTCCGAGATTCAAATTCGCAAAAGGGGACGATTCTTGTCCGTTTATTCGTCTTAATAATGACTTCGAAGAATTGAAAACGTCTTAAAAGGCATGCCAAGAGTCTGTTCCTCTGAGGAAATGATGGCGACGAGGTCATTTGCACTTAATATCATAATTAGCCCTATTAAGATATTCCTATATTTCCATCATATGAGACACGTTAATGGGAATAAGATAATAAATTGCCCCTTAAAAAAATATTAGTGGATTGCCAAAGATGAAAAATAATACTGAGTCGTGCTTGACATGGATGTCCCTTTGTTAAGTAGAGGGATGCTCATGGGAACTCTCTGTTTCTCTAACGTCAGGTTAGGCATATTGTACTGTCAATAGTCTTGAGCATATCGTGGCATTAGATATAAAGAGCAACTAGCTGTATCTTGGTCTTTTCGGAGCCTTTCCAGATCTATAATCTTATAATAATCGATCGAAAATTAGTTAATTGTGATTCTTAATCTAATGCATTCTATCATAAACAATTCGAAGAAAGCATGTAAAAATTGTCCAATTGATTGGACAAGAAGGAGAAGCCCTTTTTAATCCATGAATTTGTCGAGGTTGCTTCAAAAAATGGATCAAGTGCGTGAATGCATGAAATTATGGCCTACACATCAAGAATATACAAGTGGCTTCCTTTTTTAAAATCATGTACTTATTCGATCTATATTTTGTAAGTGCGACTGCCTTTTGATCAACAACCTTATATGCACATTGAACCTTCTCCACTTGCCAAAGTATTTTATCAAAGTTTTGTTGTGATATATATAATGGATTGATCCATGGTTGATTTTTCATGTAACTCGGTTTTACTTTTGAGATGATCTTAAAAGCATACTCCCTCGAATTGAACTAATCTATCATAGACTTAAATAAATTAATCATTCAATTCATGACCTTATTTTCATTTCTTCATCTAATTAAAATAAAACTCTATATCAACGGTAATAGACGGGGAGTGTGATGCAAAGATAAAGGTGTGTAATTAATATTGATCAACAAATACATTGTATAACACTTAAATAAAAGACGCCGCTGTCGCCGCCACCCTGGGAGTCTCCTCCCCGGCCTTCTTCATTTCCTGCGCTGCGCACCCCTGTGTTTCAAGGGGGAAGCCCACTTGGATCTAAAGAGGTCAGGTTACTTTTCGAAGAGAGGTGTGGCGATCTGGCCAATGGAGAGAGTTTATTTATCGAGCCCTCTCCCGAGCTCTAACCAGGGGCTGAAAAGGACTCTCATCCTAGAGAGGTTCTCCCTCCATTAGCCCGGCCCCGTCTTTGCAGGCTGTCAAAGCCTTTTAAGATCCTGTCTAGGACCATGTAATTAATATTGATCAACAGATACATTGTATAACACTTAAATAAAAGAGTTTTATAAAATCTCTCACATCACTTGAATGATGTGCCACTTAGACGAAGGAGAAAGAAATTTCTTCGAGACAACGACGTGCCAAGTAGGAGAGGGACCAGCTTGACAGGACAGCCTTAATTGATTTATGCTTAAAAATCATAGTACCATTTGATTAAGGCCGACCTCTTGTCATTATTGTGCATGGGGCCCAATAACGCCATCAATCATGACTCCTCCCTTTCTTACTCTTTGCACAATTGCGTGGCATAATTTTCTGATGGAACACACAGAATTAGTCCCACATCGATGGTTAATAAAACATTGGGATCATCGATATTCAGTAACAATATATCTCATCATTTAATATCTTGATTATGTCTACTGTGTCACTTAATACAAAATTCTTATCATACCCAATCGTATTCAATGTTGGATTTATCATTTTAATAACCTCGCCAGCTTTTTATTTACTCTCTTTTTTAAATAAGTAGAAAGAGGAAATTACACAAAACACCCCGAAACTATGGGGTGCTCATCTCCAAACTCTCAAATGTTACTTATTAATATCCGTGAAATTTATTTTCTTATAGTTATTAATTCTACACTATATGCACATGACTTTCAAGAAGTAAAATACATTCATCTCATTATTTTAAGGAAATCTCCTTTTTACTTTAATTTTTGTCAAACATAAAAAATCATATAATAGGAGAAAACTAAATTAACTAGTACTAATAATAGAAGGAATAATTATTATTAATAATACATAGAATTTAAATTGGATAATTATAGTCACTTTAATTAAAAAAATAATGCATTTTAAGGAAAATAAGTAACATAAATAAATTAAACAAAAGGCGAAATGGCCTCAATAACAAATGACAAAAATTGATCACTCTTTATTTATATTTTAAGGGTTAATAAATATAAAAAATATCAATTAATAAAACTTTATATTGTAAAAGCAAATGATGTCGTCAACTCATAAAAGAAACCGATTAATCGAATTAGGTTTCAATTATGTATCATTAATGGGTATTATGGAAATTCTGTACTGTTCTTGAACTTATTTTTCATGGTATAATGATAAACCAAACAAGAGTATGGTCTTCAAATAACTATTCCATTTTGCAAACCAAACTAAACAAACGATTTTTTTCATTCTTATTCTTACTCTATCATATTCTCATAGATAATTATTCCATTCCCATGTCATTGCTTTCTACGAAACTGACGCATCATTAGGCTTTTTTTTTCTTCCGGTGAGTATCTATTTTATAGGGTTTTATTCATAAATACATTTGAGACAGCGGTAAAGATTTACTTTTTCGAGGCATTGATTGTGCATAATACGAGGAAAGTATTGTCTTGGAACTCGAAACTGACACATTTTTTTTTATTTAGACATTTAATATTCGTTCCAAAACTCTGGTAAAGAAAATCCTCTTTAAAGAAGCATTCGGTGGCGTTTATAGTCCTTGTCGTTTTCGTGATAAGTTGCACTGATGTTGAAGAAGACAGCTCATTCAAGTTTCAGATCTGTGTGCGAATCTGAACGCTGAAATTCGCATATAACGTTGCAGATTAATTTAAGTTATAATTCGGGGGATTGAAGACGGCAATAACCATTGCTTTTTTGGACTGACTTTGCTGAAGATTCCATAATTAAAAAAATATGAACAAATTTTAGATCGACCCGTGAGTGATAAATTTATAAATCGCTACAATCATGGACTCTTTTTCGCTTTAATCATCTGCTCCGAATAATTTACCAAAAAAAAAGAGAAGGATTTTCTTCCTTATTTTCCACTCCTCATTGTAGCTTGAATAATTCCAAGAATTAATCAGTTTTCTTAAAGTTTGAAAATTTTAACGTCGGTCCTCTCTGTATCCATGATGGGGAAGTTAGGAGCGTGCGAGTGAGAAGCTGTAAGAACCAACGCATGACATTATAAAAACTGCTGTACAATCTGACAAAAGTTGACGTGCGGTACAGTGAAAGAGCCACAAGAAAGAGGTGTATACTTCACGGAGGTTCGGTTGCCTTGCTGCCCTCTGTTGCAGATGTCGTGGTCTCTTTCTCTTTCCCTTTCCCCTTGCTTTTAGTTCCGGCGAATGGCCTTCTTACCCCTTTCTTGCACCCTTTTTCCTGTATGCAATTTCAAATATCTTTTTCTTAGGGGGAATTAAAATATCTGATCCCACAAAAGCCAACCTTTTAACGCCAAGTCGCGTGAGGGGGCAGATTGCAAATTCCACAGGGGCTTTTTTGGATCTAAGGTGGGGACACAACAGGCAATCAGGCACTCTGAGCTTCTTCACCTTGCCTGAGGTATCATAAAGATCACTGTACTTATTCTCACATAGGACCTGCAAACCTGGGTACGCCTGATTTTTGCTGCCCACCTTCCAATTGTTTAAATTTCAATATTTCTTGTGGGTTTTTGCAGAAATTAGGTTGGGTTGGTCTTTACCATATTGTCTGATGAAGTGAACTCTGTCATACCCATTTGCAAGGGCTTGTTTGGTTGTAGTGGGCGATTGTGATTCAATTCTTGATCTGGAACCAGCGGCTTGCGTGATTTTGTGGGGGGTTGTTGGTTTAGTTCAATAATGAGTGGAGCAGTGTGGGTTGCTGTTGCTGCTGCCGTTGGTAATTTGCTTCAAGGATGGGATAATGCAACTATTGCTGGTAATTTTGCTCTTTTCTTGGTATCTCTTCATGCTACTTCACGAGTTCTATTAAGTTCTTGAAGTTCCACACTCTTTTTATCTTTCTTTCTTCAAGTAGTGATTGTGACTTGAGAATCTTCTTAGATTTCAGAGTGATTCTCATGGACTGTAACTGGCTCCTGTCGTGCTTGAAAAACTTTTGCTTTGTTTTAAGAAATTCTCCCATGAAATCCCTATTTATAAACTCACTCGATCATCTTTCAAAAGCAAGAGATTCAATAGTACTAAGAAACTAATTTCCTTTTTCTGTTTCTGAATCAGGTGCTGTTTTGTACATAAAGAGGGAATTTGATTTAGAAAGTGAACCCGCTTTAGAAGGGCTAATAGTGGCCATGTCACTTATTGGTGCCACTTTGGTTACTACTTGCTCCGGAGCGATAGCAGACTGGCTTGGTCGCCGTCCTTTGCTAATTATTTCGTCTGTGTTTTATTTCGCCGGTGGTCTTGTTATGCTGTGGTCCCCCAATGTTTATGTGCTACTCCTTGCAAGGTTTTTAGACGGACTTGGTGTCGGCTTGGCTGTAACTCTTGTTCCCCTCTACATATCTGAGACAGCCCCGCCAGAAATAAGGGGTACACTGAATACGCTGCCACAATTTACCGGTTCTGCTGGGATGTTTATGTCGTATTGTATGGTTTTTGGGATGTCTTTGATGGAGTCGCCGAGTTGGAGATTGATGCTTGGAGTTCTGTCGGTTCCCTCCCTCATTTATTTTGTGTTGATGGTATTTTTCTTGCCTGAGTCTCCACGGTGGCTTGTGAGTAAAGGGCGGATGCATGAGGCTAAGGAAGTCTTGCAGAAGCTGTGTGGCAGAGAAGATGTATCTGGTGAGTTGTCTTACTACTTGTCATGCCAAGATTCCCTGAATGAAATTTATTCTCACTGGACTGAGCTTTGATGTTCAAATCAATGCTTTGGTCGATCTTCTTTTTATAGGGCAATCTGCTTGTACAATGGAATCATGTTTGCAAGAAGTGGCTTGCAACATATTGTTGCAAAAAAGTCATTGGACTATATTAACTGGAGTTGCTTGAGTGGAATGGGAACTTTTCGTCAACCCCTGCTATCTATAATTTGGGAACGTGTTTCCTTGATTCTGATATACCTGTCGTAGAACTTTTGAATCTCAATAATTTCCATTTGTCAACTGTTATATGCAATGTAAGGTGGTAGCATCCTGTGCCAAAACTAGCTAGGATATCTAGAATCGATCAAATTTTTAGTCTTAGGTTGTTAGAAAAACTGTGCTTTTGCATTACTTGAAGCTTATTCATAACCGCAAAGATGAAAATGAAGAGCTAATAAATTTCAGATGAACAGGTGAGATGGCTTTGCTGGTGGAGGGATTAGCAGTAGGGGGTGAAGCATCCTTAGAGGAGTACATAATTGGCCCACCCAATGATCACATGGATGACCAGGATATATCCAATGAAAAAGACCAGATCAAGTTATATGGCGCCGAACAGGGTCTTTCGTGGGTTGCCAGACCCATCTCTGGGCAGAGTGCTGTAGGTCTCGTGTCTCGGCATGGAAGCATGGCAAGCCAGAACATGCCTCTCATAGACCCTCTTGTGACCCTCTTCGGCAGTGTCCACGAGAAGCTCCCTGAGGGTGGAAGCATGCGCAGTATGCTTTTTCCTCACTTTGGCAGCATGTTCAGTGTTGGTGGTAATCAACCGAGAAACGAGGAATGGGATGTGGAGAGTGTAGCCAGGGAGGGTGAGGATTACCAATCCGATGCAGGTGTGGGTGATTCGGATGACAATCTGCAGAGTCCATTGATTTCACGGCAAGCCACAAGCATGGATCGAGACCTGGTCCCACCTGCCCATGGAAGCGCTTTTAGCATGAGACATGGTAGTCTTGTGCAAGGAGCTGGAGAAGCAGCTGGGAGCACAGGGATCGGCGGTGGATGGCAACTGGCGTGGAAATGGTCTGATAAAGAAGGCCCGGATGGAAAGAAGGAAGGGGAGTTCAGAAGAATTTATTTGCACCCGGAAGCAGTCACTAGTGGTTCACGGCGAGGCTCGATGGTTTCGCTTCCTGGGGGCGAGGGTCCAATGAATGTAGAATTCATCCAAGCCGCCGCTCTGGTAAGTCAACCAGCTTTGTATCCCAAGGAGCTCTTGGAGCAGCATCCGATTGGTCCGGCTATGGTTCATCCAGCTGAAACCGCCATGAAGGGGCCAAGTTGGAAAGATCTTTTTGAACCAGGAGTCAAGCATGCTTTGGTTGTTGGTGTGGGGATGCAAATTCTTCAGCAGGTGATATACAGTGGCTGATTTCTGACGAAAAAAAGAAAAGCAATCACAGTAGCTGATAGTTTTAGATTTCATTGGAAATTGCTATTTTCTTTCCATATATCATTTTAATGCTCTACTTCTGCCATGAGGAAACTAATTTCACCTCGCCATTAGACATTATCTCTGGTTTTTAGGTATAACATGTCTTGGCTTGCTCTTGATAAAAATCCTCATGCTATTGCTAGGAAACCACCCAAAACTGCATGAGTGCAAAGCCCCGCTGTCATTCTCGAGCTTTTAGGGAGCTTTTTGGATTTATTTATGATGTCATAGACTCGTACCAACATATACAATAGTAAGGATCTTGTGGTGTTGAATATAATTCTGGCGCACCAGTGCTTGATGTGGACTTTATAGCTGTTTTTGCTGAAACTTTAAGAGGTAAATGTTAAGAAGGTGGCAGTGCCAGCATGTTTGTTTAGTTTAAGTTGTTAACAGGATTGACAGTCCAGACAGCAGTTGAAATTTGTTTTGGTTAATTCTTCTTTTCCTGAGCAATGTTGCTTGATATAGTTATGATTCAGCACTCTTCGAGCAAATATTTGCTTTTTTTAACCATTAGATATTGTGCACAACAATGGATGCTTTCCTCCTCTACATGAAAACACCTGATATTGGCGGCGGTCCTCATGAATTTTTGACATTCTTGATATTGATTGCAGCATGTTGGATTAGACTCTTAGTAATAGTCAAGGCTTAGTTTCTTTTTGAAAAATTCCAACGAATATAAGCACTCAGCTTGTATTTTCACACAAATGTTTGCTTCATTTTTTGTCCCTTTGAACTTACTCACGATACTCATTTGTGCAGTTCTCTGGAATAAATGGGGTTCTGTACTACACTCCCCAAATTCTTGAGCAAGCAGGAGTCGGAGTTCTACTTTCGAATTTGGGTATCAGTTCAGCTTCTTCATCTCTTCTCATTAGCGCCTTGACGACCTTATTGATGCTTCCCTCAATTGCCATCGCCATGAGGCTCATGGACATTGCTGGCAGAAGGTACATTATCTAGAGCTATGCGATCTATCGATTCCTCTTCTTGTATAAACTTAAAATTAAGCCATGTACTCAATATACTATTTGTTGCTTGTTTAATCTGTTTCATTCGTCACCTTCATCGTGTGCTTTATAACCTCACAGGAGCCTGCTGCTCAGTACTATCCCAATCCTGATAGCGTCGCTCATCATCCTTGTCCTCAGCAGCGTCATAAGTATGGGCTCCGTCATTCACGCGGTGATCTCTACTGTCAGCGTCGTGCTCTACTTCTGTTTCTTTGTGATGGGATTCGGGCCGGTCCCCAACATACTCTGCGCCGAGATCTTCCCCACCAGGGTCCGCGGGCTCTGCATCGCCATATGTGCGCTCACGTTCTGGATCGGCGACATCGTTGTGACGTACTCGCTGCCCGTGATGCTCAAGTCCGTGGGCCTCGCCGGCGTGTTCGGCATGTACGCGATCGTGTGCCTCATATCATGGGGTTTCGTCTTTATGAAAGTCCCCGAAACGAAGGGCATGCCTCTCGAGGTCATCACAGAGTTCTTCTCCGTCGGGGCGAAGCAGGCCGTGGCCGCAAAAAACAACTAATTGCACGGCCGGCGTAAGATAGGAAGGTGCTTGATTTTTCCAGTTTTGGGTGGTTGCCTCTTCCTCTTTTCTTGGTGTTGCGCTCCTTCTCTCCTTATTTCTCGGTTGAAAAACCAGGAAAAGTGACTTCCTTGAGGACTGCAAT
Source organism: Eucalyptus virginea (assembly GCA_014182375.1). NCBI lineage: Eukaryota > Viridiplantae > Streptophyta > Magnoliopsida > Myrtales > Myrtaceae > Eucalyptus > Eucalyptus virginea. The sequence goes on from CM024520.1 coordinate 38,548,598, forward strand.
TTACAACTTGTTCTTGCTTTTATTCGTTTGTTACATCTGGATTGGCTATTTGTACATGCACAATTTTGGACTTCCGAGTCCTATTCATATTTGAAAGGGTAGTTTCCGCTAATTCTTACTTTAGATGATGCGCTTCACTTTTTTTCGAGCTACTCATCATGGCGTAGAACTTTTGTAGTTACTCACTTTGGCAACGTGGGTATTAGGAGTCCTAAAATTCATCCGAAAGTATGATCCATGCAATTGAGTAAAAATATTTTCAAAAATTATAATCAAGTTCTAAAACTTATCTAGTTAGTACGATTAAATTCTAAAATTCGTCGGCATTTTCCGTTTGTCAAGTTGGATAAAGTTTGATAAAAAGGAGTTGATTGCATAAACTTGACAAGTTCTAGGATTTAATTAGGGCGCAAATGATAATCATTCTCTTTTCGAGCCCTATTTTTGATTGGAAATAGGTTTTTTTTTTTTTTTTTTTTACTTTTCAGCCCTAGACAAGTTTTTGAACATAAATACATGTTTGATGACGAACTCAAATTTTTGTCCTTGCAATAAAAAGTTGGTATGTTAGACCTTAAATATCTCCCTTCTGGGTAGAGCTGGCAACGAGAGGTGGGTGGCGGCCGGCGGGTGGGCGAGCGGTGACTGTGAATGATGATAAGAATTTTTACTTTTCATTTTTGTTATAAACTTAATTTTAGGCTAAAAATTTGTCCCGGAAATAGAAAAATGTAACAGATTTTTGTTCCATATAGATTTTTATTTCAAATCTATTCCTAAGAACAAGAAAAATATATTAACGCAAAAATAGAATGGTAATCATTCACGTCCTTATACTTCCTTGATAAGTTTTAACATTTCATCATACTTTCGTGATAAATTTTACAATTTAATTACATATTTATTTTAAAATTATAAAAATTCTACCGTAATTAGGATTTTTAATGCACTTTTTCTCAATTTTTATTGTTCAATCAAAACGGGGAAAGAGACCTTCGCCAGATCACAAGCAATTGGAGAAATGAAGTGGGCCTATGGGCCCTGTATCCGACAACGGGGGACCTTCATGACCCATTAAATGAGAGCAGTCTATAACGTTTGCTGGCCGCGTCGATGGAGCTCTTCGTCCTCGTGTAAAACATTTGCTGCATTCTCTTCTCGGAGTTTAGAAACTTCCATACTCGTTGCCACAGCGTTCCGGTGAAGGGCGGAATCGAACCCACACGAGAGCCGTGAGAATTCGCTCGCCGGAGTATTTGAACATGGTGGTGGAAAGAAAATGGCCGATGGGTTTTTCCCCGACACCATGCCGGGCTCTACAGCAGAGAAGACAACTCTCGGAGTAGACGATAGGGGAGGACTGGCATCTTTGCTCTTGAAGCGGTCGTGGGTGGGCTGGTGTGTCTCACATTTCTTAAATAATTTAGGGACAAGTGCATTAAATGTTATAAAACTTAGAACGAAAGTTTAAGTAAGTCTTAAAACTTTTAAAAAGTGCAATACATAAGACTTGTCATGAAAATGTAAACTAGTCATATAACTTTCAAAAAGTTCAGTTAAATCATAAAGCTTATCACAAAGGTTCAATTGAATTGTGAAACTTTCAAAATGCAACAAAAGGATTAATTGGACCAATTAGATAAGTTTTACAATTTGATTACATTTTTCAAACTTTTAGAACTCTATTTCACTTTTTGAAAGTTTTAGAACCCTATTAACACTTTCATACTTTCATGACATTTATAGTAGGGATAAGTGCATTGGAAGTCGTAAAATTTGTCATAAAAATGCAATTAAGTCCTAAAACTTTCAAAAAGTGCAATTAAGTCCTAAAACTTATCACAAAATACAATTAAGTCCTAAAACTTATCACAAAGTGCAATTAAGTCCTAAAATTTTTAAAAAGTGCAATCAAGTCTTAAAACTTATCAAAGTGGTTTAATTTAAGTTCTTCCATTGACTGTACTTTTTGAAAGTTTTAGGCATTGATTGCACTTTCGAGATAATTTTTAGGACTTTATTGAACATTTTGAAAGTTTTAGAAATTGCTATAACAAGTTTTAAAACTTAATTACACTTTTTGAAAGTTTTAGAACTCAATTGTATCATGATAAGTTTTAAGATTATTAATGCACTTATCCCTTTTTATGAGTTGAAGTCTAATTTCAACCCATCTTTATCCCACATGCGATGGAATTTTTATTCTCTTGAAATCATAGTTGAAAATTGGGAATAATCAAAATTATACAGTATCCATAATTGTTAGCTAACATATATGTATTATCCTGAAGATGAATGATTTATGGCGAGGTGTCGCTTTTTTTTTTTTTTTTTTTTTTGGAAGCTAAAAATCGGTACCATCATGCTAAGTAGGACCATTATTTTATAACAATGTTCATGTTTTTCTTTATTAATTAAAAAAGTAATACCTTTAGATAAGAATAAAACAAAACTTAGAATTGTTGAATTTCTGTATATTTTAACATTCTGATGAAGAATACATGAGCCTATAACTTTAATATATGATTATCTAATATTAATTAAGGATATGAATAACTAAAGAGACATATATGCACAATTCAAAGGGAATTCCAAATAAGGACCCGAAGTTGACCAATTTTCTCAAATAAGGACCCAAAATGAACTTTGTATTAGATTAAGACTTAAAGTGGATCCATTGTCTCAAATAAGGACCCGAAGTGGTTAAATCAATTCCAAATAAGAACCTGAGCTTGTTGGTCAGCCAAATATTCGCCAGCTATCAAGCATGTGACATTTCCGACCACCGAAGTTTGGGCAATTTTGTCCAAAAAAATATATAGGGAAAATTAACAAATCCTAAAAAAAAAAAAAAAACCAGGTTTTCAACGGTCTCCCGTTCCTTGTACCCATCCTCCGCAAAGTCGAAGACCCAAATTCTCCCCCGGTTGAGGCACGAATTCAAAAACAAGAAGAAAACCATATGCTTATTTCTTTGTTTGTGGAGACCCAAATTCTCCACCGATCGAGCAAGGTGAGGACCGACAAAAATCAAGTCGTGACGATCATTGGGTAGTGATTTGGTTGAGCAGCGAGGGAGAAGAAAGAAGAAAACATAAACATCTTAACTAATAACCTAAACTTAATTAATTTAGAATTTTCCCTTTTTTTGCAATCACAAATTTCTGACAAAATTGCCCATATTTTAATCGCGGAAAATGTTTGTCGGTGAACTAAGGTCCTCAATAGATATTAACTTAATCACTTCGGGTCCTTATTTGACATAAAATTCACTTTGGATTCTTATTTGAAACAATGGGTCCACTTCGGGTCCTTATATTACACAAAGTTCACTTTCAGTCCTTATTTGAGAAAATAGATTCATTTCGGGTCCTTATTTGAAATTTTCTTCAATTCTAAAAGATATAACAAATTGAGAGTAATATCTAAATTATCTCTAATGGAGGAATATCCCAGAGAAATATAGGTAACACTAAATATGATATTTTCTTTCTAAAATTTATGATGGGGGGCTCCAAAGTGAAATGAGAAATTAAAACCACTCCAACAAATTTCTATAATCATGAAATAAATAGATAGCCTATATGAGTTTTCAATATGTTTACGACGGAGAAAATAGTCAAACTTTGATTGGATATAACATTTCTGTCAAATGTCCTATTACCTCAATTTTTATACTTAAGAAAGCCTCGCTGTTTGATTTAACAAAAAAGAGTGTTGGCTCGTGACCAGATTGACCATAACTTTTCCTTCGAATATCCGATTGACTCGATTTTTGCATCTACGAAAAGCTCGAGACCCAATTATTCCAAAATACGATTCAATTTTTATTTTTAAAAAAGTGTCGAGATTGTGAATTTCCTCGATCGAGAGGTTGGACAATCACCATATTTTGTTCATTTAGAATTTAATTGTCATGATTTACCTGGTTTAGATATTATAAATCTGTAATTATCACAAATCATCTTATTGGAATTTAAAAAATATACATTTTGCATGTTTTTACTCAAATTTGGCCAAAATTTGACTGATCATAATTTTTCCATTTTACACATCTATTAGGTGGTTTGGGAGCACCAAGTCAGCGTGCTTCCTGACCAATCAGAAAGTTCCATATGGCTCCACGTCAACTAGTGGTCTTCACCTTCCTGCACAGAAATTATAAAATTTCTCTTTCTTATTTGAAAATTTTCTCCTAATTATAGGCCTGCACACATTAATTGCCGCCCACCTGTAGAGAGATAGAGATATTTCCCCTTCTCTCTCCTCCTTTTTCTCCTTTGAAGGAGGAAGACCGATAGGCCTCCCCAAACCCCAGAAAGTTTCACATCTCAAAATCCTCTACCTCTTGCCATCTCGCTTTCAACCCTCCCGGCGATGAATTTCCTTGCCCCCATCCTCGACTTCGAGAAATCGCTCGGCAGCATTCTTGCCAAGCGGGTAGCTACCGCCGACCTGGTCTGCAACAGGAAGAAGGAACTCTGGAAAAAGCTTGCCGACAAGCACCCCGCCATCCCGGTCCTGGGTGACATCTTGCGTTTCCTCAAGAAAAGAAATGAGAGGAAATCGCCGAGGGGAATCATCGTCACCTCAATTCTCAGGCACATTCAAATCAAAGACACCAAGATCAAGGAGAAAATCCGGATTCTCATCTCCGACGATGACCACCCCCTCAAGGAGTTCCGTGTGTCGCTCAAAAAAGGAGTTTATTCTGGACCTGCAAGGTCTTCTATAGAAAAAATGCTCAAGCACTGTATATCTTATACGTCCAATGCCAAAAGAGATTCAATAATAGATGGTACACAACTCCCCAGATGCTCCCCTATATTGTGCACCTCTCTATAGGTTCTAATGTAGCCCTCAAATGAAAATATTCCTCTCCATGAATTGCCTGGTATTAAAAGGACAAATGCAAGTGTATGCAAGCGTCAAGTAAAGGAACAGATTCCGAACATACATAGCAAAAGAGCAAAAGCAAGGAACCTCCAACATATACCAAAAGTGATTCAATAGCCATTTTCTTCTCATTTTCCTCAAAGGCAAAACCTATTTTCTACTCATTTGGAACAATTACCAGTTTTTGCATTGATACTTCAATTAGTTAATCATAATAACCAACTCAAGCATTCACATATAAAGGGCAGAAAACTGCTCCTTGTACTCCAAGAACAGCTAGCAAAATTAATTAGTCTGAAAAATTACCGCCACTTCTCTGGGTTCAGCAGATTCTTCATCAGGGATCAAAGTGACGACAATTTTCTCCTATCAAATGATAAAAATCATCACTCGAACTTCTCCATAAAAAAAAAAAAAAAAAAAAAAAAAGTACTTGGAAGAGGCAACGTAACTCTTTCTAGAAGTTTTTGTAAATCATTAGCTGACCATTCTGAAATATCTGCACATTCAAGCCAACCATAAGAACACTATTTCAGCAACCCAAGAATTTACTGCATTGGATGCCAATTCGTTCGCAAGACGATGCCTCATTCGCAAGTGATGCTTCTCTATGTTAAGGGAAGTTAAAAATAAATATGCTCTCCCGATGAAGTAGCCGAGACTTTCATTGTTAACAATTCCCTAAAAATAAACATTGAAATGTGTGAAACTCAAAGTGAAAAAGATAGGGGAGAAAAGTCAAGTCCAAAAAATTATTCAAGCTAACGGAGGAAACTATTGCATCAAGCTGAATATTTATAGCAGTTTGGCTAGCTTGTCGTTCCAACATAAGCATTTCCAAATCTGCAACTTTAGAAAAGTGTTCATGGGATTTCTCTTCTGGATTGAAAAAATACAAAATCTCAGTAACACTGAACTCATAGACGTCCATATGAGTACGTTCAGTAGAAATCTACACATATAAAAAGCATTAGAACCAATCTTAGATTAAAAAGACGATGAAGTCTCACACGAAGAAAATGATGCACAACCTTTTCTCTGGAAGCCTCACCAATGTGAAAAACTGTAAATGGTGGTTTAACAAAAAAGAGTATTGGCTTGTGACCAAATTGACCATAACTTTTCCTTTGAACATTTGATTGACTCGATTTTTGCATCTACGAAAAGCTCGAGACCCAAAAAGTGTTTGACCTTCAGGTCACATATACCACCTACAAAGATTGAGGGAAAAAACTACTAAAAATCTCAAAAAAACACTTTTGAGAAAGGAAATTAACGGTGGTACTTACTCAGGGAGATTACGAGATGGCCACAGGCTCCTTTGTAGTTTAAATGAATTCCTCAGTTGGAGCATCTTTATGGAGCTGTGATGCCAAATTTAGCTATCATGGCAACCATCGCCTCATCAAAGAAGGAGCTAACTAGCTCATCGAATTTCTTAGTTGGAGCATCTTTATTCCACATAATCTTAGTTCTATATTTATGGAGCAGGTGCCTAGCTACATACTAAGACTTTGTTTTCTTATCACTTATCATTATTACAGATCCACTAGATACATTCCCAGTTACCCCACAAAAATCCTTCAGGTTCAGCAGATTCTCCTTGTACTCCAAGAACAGCTAGCAAAATTAATTAGTCTGAAAAATTACCGCCACTTCTCTGGGTTTAGCAAATTCTTCATCAAGGATCAAAGTGACGACAATTTTCTCCTATCAAATGATAAAAATCATCACTCCAACTTCTCCATAGAAAAGAAAAAGAAAAAAAGTACTTGGAAGAGGCAACATAACTCTTTCCAGAAGTTTTTGTAAATCATTAGCTGACCATTCTGAAATATCTACACATTCAAGCCAGCCATAGGAACACTATTTCAGCAACCCAATAATTTGCTGCATTGGATGCCAATTCGTTCGCAAGACGATGCCTCATCTGCAAGTGATGCTTCTCTATGTTAAGGGAAGTTAAAAATAAATATGCTCTCCCGATGAAGTAGCTGAGACTTTCATTGTTAACAATCCCTAAAAATAAACATTGAAATGTGTGAAACTCAAAGTGAAAAAGATAGGGGAGAAAAGTCAAGTCCAAAAGATTATTTTAGCTAACCGAGGAAACTGTTGCACCAAGCTGAATATTTATAGCAGTTTGGCCAGCTTGTCGTTCCCTTGGGAACATAAACATTTCCAAATCTGCAACTTTAGAAAAGTGTTCATGGGATTTCTCTTCTGGATTGAAAAAATACAAAATCTCAGTAACACTGAACTCATAGACGTCCATATGAGTACGTTCAGTAGAAATCTACACATATGAAAAGCATTAGAACCAATTTTAGATTAAAAAGACAATGAAGTCTTACATGAAGAAAATGATGCACAACCTTTTCTCTGGAAGCCTCACCAATGTGAAAAACTGTAAATGGTGATTTAACGAAAAAGAGTATTGGCCCGTGACCAAATTGACCATAACTTTTCATTCGAACATCCGATTGACTCAATTTTTGCATCTACGAAAAGCTCGAGACCCAAAGAGTGTTTGACCTTCAGGTCACACATACCACCTACAAAGATTGAGGGAAAAAAACTACTAAAAATCTCAAAGAAACACTTTTGAGAAAGGAAATTAACGGTGGTACTTACTCAGGGAGATTACGAGATGGCCACAGGCTCCTTTGTAGTTTAAACGAATTCCTCAGTTGGAGCATCTTTATGGAGCTGTGATGCCAAATTTTGCTATCATGGCAACCATCGCCTCATCAGAAAAGGAGCTAACTAGCTCATCGAATTCCTCAGTTGGAGCATCTTTATTCCACATAATCTTAGTTCTATATTTATGGAGCAGGTGCCTAGCTACATACTAAGACTTTGTTTTCTTATCACTTATCATCATTACAGATCCACTAGATACATTCTCAGATACCCCACAAAAATCCTTCGGGTTCAGCAGATTCTCCTTGTACTCCAAGAACAGCTAGCAAAATTAATTAGTTTGAAAAATTATTGCCACTTCTCTGGGTTCAACAAATTCTTCATCAGGGATCAAAGTGACGACAATTTTCTCCTATCAAATGATAAAAATCATCACTCCAACTTCTCCATAGGAAAGAAAAAGAAAAAAAAAGTACTTGGAAGAGGAAACGTAACTCTTTCCAGAAGTTTTTGTAAATCATTAGTTGACCATTTTGAAATATCTGCACATTCAAGCTAGCCATAGGAACACTATTTCAGCAACCCAATAATTTGCTGCATTGGATGCCAATTCGTTCGCACGACGATGCCTCATTCGCAAGTGATGCTTCTCTATGTTAAGGGAAGTTAAAAATAAATATGCTCTCCCGATGAAGTAGCCGAGACTTTCATTGTTAACAATTCCCTAAAAATAAACATTGAAATGTGTGAAACTCAAAATGAAAAAGATAGGGGAGAAAAGTCAAGTCCAAAAGATTATTCAAGCTAACCGAGGAAACTGTTGCACCAAGCTGAATATTTATAGCAGTTTGGCCAGCTTGTCGTTCCTTGGGAACATAAGCATTTCCAAATCTACAACTTTAGAAAAGTGTTTATGGGATTTCTCTTCTGGATTAAAAAAATACAGAATCTCAGCGATACTGAACTCATAGACGTCCATATGAGTACGTTCAGTAGAAATCTACACATATGAAAAGCATTAGAACCAATCTTAGATTAAAAAGACAATTAAGTCTTACATGAAGAAAATGATGCACAACCTTTTCTCCGGAAGCCTCACCAATGTGAAAAAATGTAAATGGTGATTTAACGAAAAAGAATATTGGCTCGTGACCAAATTGACCATAACTTTTCCTTCAAACATCTGATTAACTCGATTTTTGCATCTACGAAAAGCTCGAGACCCAAAGAGTGTTTGACTTTCAGGTCAGATATACCAACTACAAAGATTGAGGGAAAAAAATACTAAAAATCTCAAAGAAACACTTTTGAGAAAGGAAATTAATGTTGGTACTTACTCATGGAGATTACGAGATGGCCACAGGCTCCTTTGTAGTTGAAACGAATTCCTCAGTTGGAGCATCTTTATGGAGCTGTGATGCCAAATTTTGCTATCATGGCAACCATCGCCTCATCAGAGAAGGAGCTAACTAGCTCATCGAATTCCTCAGTTGGAGCATCTTTATTCCACATAATCTTAGTTCTATATTTTATGGAGCAGGTGCCTAGCTACATACCAAGACTTTGTTTTCTTATCACTTATCATCATTACAGATGCACTAGATACATTCCTAGATACCCCACGAAAATCGTTCAGGTTCGGCAAATTCTCCTTGTACTCCAAGAACAGCTAGCAAAATTAATTGGTCTGAAAAATTACCGCCACTTCTCTGGGTTCAGTAGATTCTTCATCAGGGATCAAAGTGACGACAATTTTCTCCTATCAAATGATAAAAATGATCACTCCAACTTCTCCATAGAAAAGAAAAAGAAAAAAAGTACTTGGAAGAGGCAACGTAACTCTTTCCAGAAGTTTTTGTAAATCATTAGCTGACCATTCTGAAATATCTACACTTTCAAGCCAGCCTTAGGAACACTATTTCAGCAACCCAATAATTTGCTGGCTTGGATGCCAATTCGTTTGCACGACGATGCCTCATCCGCAAGTGATGCTTCTCTTTGTTAAGGGAAGTTAAAAATAAATATGCTCTCCTATTGAAGTAGCCGAGACTTTCATTGTTAACAATTCCCTAAAAATAAACATTGAAATGTGTGAAACTCAAAGTGAAAAAGATAGGGGAGAAAAGTCAAGTCCAAAAAGTTATTCAAGCTAACCGAGGAAACTGTTGCACCAAGCTGAATATTTATAGCAGTTTGGCCAACTTGTCGTTCCCTTGGGAACATAAGCATTTCCAAATCTGCAACTTTAGAAAAGTGTTCATGGGATTTCTCTTCTAGATTGAAAAAATACAAAATCTCAGCAACACTGAACTCATAGACGTCCATATGAGTACGTTAAGTAGAAATCTACACATATGAAAAGCATTAGAACCAATCTTAGATTAAAAAGACAATGAAGTCTTACATGAAGAAAATGATGCACAACCTTTTCTCTGGAAGCCTCGCCAATGTGAAAAACTGTAAATGGTAATTTAACGAAAAAGAGTATTGGCCTGTGACCAAATTGACCATAACTTTTCCTTCGAACATCCAATTGACTCAATTTTTGCATCTACAAAAAGCTCGAGACCCAAAGAGTGTTTGACCTTCAGGTCACATATACCACCTACAAAGATTGAGGGAAAAAAACTACTAAAAATCTCAAAGAAACACTTTTGAGAAAGGAAATTAACGGTGGTACTTACTCAGGGAGATTACGAGATGGCCATAGGCTCCTTTGTAGTTGAAACGAATTCCTCAGTTGGAGCATCTTTATGGAGCTATGATGCCAAATTTTGCTATCATTGCAACCATCGCCTCATTAGAAAAGGAGATAACTAGCTCATCGAATTCCTCAGTTGGAGCATCTTTATTCCACATAATCTTAGTTCTATATTTATGGAGCAGGTGCCTAGCTACATACTAAGACTTTGTTTTCTTATCACTTATCATCATTATAGTTCCACAAGATACATTCCCAGATACCCCACAAAAATCCTTCGGGTTCAGCAGATTCTCCTTGTACTCTTTCCATAAGTTTTTGTAAATCATTAGCTGACTATTCTGAAATATCTACACATTCAAGCCAGCCATAGGAACACTATTTCAGCAACCCAACAATTTGCTGCATTGGATGCCAATTCGTTCGCACGACGATGCCTCATCCGCAAGTGATGCTTCTCTATGTTAAGGGAAGTTAAAAATAAATATGCTCTCCCGATGAAGTAGCCGAGACTCTCATTGTTAACAATTCCATAAAAATAGACATTGAAATGTGTGAAACTCAAAGTGAAAAAGATAGGGGAGAAAAGTCAAGTCCAAAAGATTATTCAAGCTAACTGAGGAAACTGTTGCACTAAGCTGAATATTTATAGCAGTTTGGCTAGCTTGTCATTCCCTTGGGAACATAAGCATTTCCAAATCTGCAACTTTAGAAAAGTGTTCATGGGATTTCTCTTCTAGATTGAAAAAATACAGAATCTCAGCAATATTGAACTCATAGACGTCCATATGAGCACGTTCAGTAGAAATCTACACATATGAAAAGCATTAGAACCAACCTTAGATTAAAAAGACAATGAAGTCTTACATGGAGAAAATGATGCACAACCTTTTCTCTGGAAGCCTCACCAATGTGAAAAACTGTAAATGGTGGTTTAACAAAAAAGAGTATTGGCTCGTGACCAAATTGACCATAACTTTTCCTTCGAACATTCGATTGACTCGATTTTTGCATCTACGAAAAGCTCGAGACCCAAAGAGGGTTTGACCTTCAGGTCACATATACCACCTACAAAGATTGAGGAAAAAACTACTGAAAATCTCAAAGAAACACTTTTGAGAAAGGAAATTAATGGTGGTACTTACTCAGGGAGATTACGAGATGGCCATAGGCTCCTTTGTAGTTGAAACGAATTCCTCAGTTGGAGCATCTTTATCCCACATAATCTTAGTTCTATATTTATGGAGCAGGTGCCTAGCTACATACTAAGACTTTGCTTTCTTATCACTTATCATCATTATAGATCCACTAGATAAATTCCCAGATACCCACAATAATCCTTCGGGTATTTAGGAGAATCAATCTCCATGCCATGATCGAGATGGAAACAATGCAAATGAAAATATATATATTAACACAAAAACCTATTTGTCCATGGCAAGGGATCAATTAAGGAAATGCTATCAATAGAGTTAATTAACACAAAAACCTATCAATCCATGGCAGTAGAGCAATTTGAACCACATCCATTGGTCAAATTGGTTTTTGGTAAGACAAACCATAATGTGATCATTTAGGATCTACATTATTCGTTTTATTGCATTTCCGCCATCCTTAAGAAAATGCTAACAACACAAATAAAAAAATATTAACACATAGAGATCAATTCTGACCTGACGCAACAATGATAAGATTTCACGCTCAACAGCAATGCTGATGGAGTTTTTGGAATCATCTTTTCTGTCTCCAATCTTAGATAAAAAGACAATGAAGTCTTACATGAAGAAAATGATGCACAACCTTTTCTCTGGAAGCCTCACCAATGTGAAAAACTGTAAATGGTGATTTAACAAAAAAGAGTGTTGGCTTGTGACCGGATTGACCATAACTTTTCCTTCGAACATCCGATTAACTCGATTTTTGCATCTATGAAAAGCTCAAGACCCAATTATTCCAAAATACGATTCAATTTTTTTTTTTTTTTTAAAAAAAAGTGTCGGGATTGTGAATTTCCTCGATCAAGAGGTTGGATAGTCACCATATTTTGTTCGGTTAGAATCTAATTGTCATGATTTACCTAATTTAGATATTATAAATCTGTAATTATCACAAATCATCTTATTGGAATTTAAAAATATATATATTACGCATGTTTTTACTCGAATTTAGCCAAAATTTGACTGATCATAATTTTTCCATTTGACATCCAATTGACTCAATTTTTGCACCTAGCTGAATTCAACCATATAGCATTTATCTTGAATAGAAAGTTCCAAAATGAGGGAAAAAAAAATCATTTTTCCAAACTTCTTCTGGTGACCCTCTCTTTAGTAGCTACGAGTTTGCATGCTTAGTAGATTCATGGTGTGTGTTTTTTTGCTGATGAATTGATCTTGCTTAGCATGGAGCTCCTTCTCTTTCTTCATTACTTTGACTTTGCGCCTCACTTGTGTCTTTGGCAAACCGGGGATTACGAGTGGCATAGCTAAGACGCCTTATGATTTGACTGATTTCACATAGAAAATGGAATCATCAGGTGAATCACTCTTCCTATGCATCTATTATTTATCTGTGATTGGTTGCGATTTGAAGATTCCATGTCTCCTCGTTCCGGATATTGAATTGGACCTTCTTATCCATGCCGTTGCCTTTAAATTGCTTGAGACATGAGAGCTCTTAGAAGAACCATGTTGCTAAGTGCTTGATCTGGCTACAATTTATGAAACTCGAGAGCAAAACCTTTCGTTGGTCTTCTACCTTTTTTGACTATTTACTCTTAAGTAAGGCATGTATCATTGATTCGGTTTGACCTAATATAAATTATTTGAACGTCCTAAACATCATAATGCCAATCATTTTAAATCATCTTATTGGAAAATAATTAAAAGATAATAATATCATACATTTTTTAATCAAAATTTCACTGGTCATAAAGGACTTTGGATATGTCTCGAGTAAAGCCATCAAAGCTTCTATTTCCTTTAGCGAATGCACCATGATGCTCCTTTGACGAGACAGTACATTTTGTTAAGATGAGACTGCTCAACAGCAATATAGTTTTTGGTCGCTTTAGACATTAGTCTCCTCCCATCCCTCGCCCTATCCCGCGTACGCAGGCGTGTTTGGCATGGAAAAACGTGTGCTGTTGGTAGAGTAGGACAAGATTTTGAGAGGAGCGACGGCTACAGATTTTTTTTATTTGGACCAAAAGGGCAAAAGGGAAAAATAGTGGCAATTTTTTTCCATTGATATTTATCACGAGACAATTATCTACAAAAGGGAACACTTAAAAGCAAAATTGTATGTCCAAAAGGAGATAAGAATGGTGCCAAAAAATGAACACAAGAAAATGTCCACCGCAAACAACGATTGGATACATAAAGTGCAATAAGCCAATACAAAATCAAATATGTATATCAATGCAATTTGTTGCACATCTATACACTTGCATGCAAAAACCAACTGCAGTAATAGATGTAATGTCGGTCAGCATACACAAAATCACTGAAATGTGAGGTGTCGCATTAGTAAAATGACATTCGAGTTCATTGTCCAAACCAAAATTTGGGAACCAACATATAATATCAAGCAAGCTGCTCCCATCATCATCTGATTAGTTTTTCCAAATGTTTGATTTCTAGATTTGAGAATAGTTGGCGATGAAATTGCCGAAATGGGGATATGACTACATGAATTGGGCAGAGATGCAAATGGTAAAATTGGATGCAATTCATGAGCTGCACATGAAATATCTGGTTAAAATTTAATGCAGCAATAAGGAATCTAGTATTTGACGTCTTCCTCATCTGCTAGCGGTTGTCATCATTGGAACTGTAGATCGATTGACTGAGCCTTTTATTGCTCCCGCCACGGCCTGCTTTCGCTGGACTTTTCTTTACTTTTATCCTGAAAGTCATGATCAAAACACATGACAAATTTTTCTCTTTCAGTAAAATTAAATATTAGAGCAATTAATACTTGTTGTCCTCAAAATTTCATCATCCGAAAAGCTTCTGATTCATCACTTGATGATTCCTTTGCAAAACTTCCTTCTGTTGTGCAGGCTCGACAACTTCATTAGCCAATAATCACGTTGAATTAACGAGACGCCATAGGTTGTGCGGAAAGAATTGACGAAATTTGCCATAAAAATAAATAAAATGACTATTTGTACTAACTTAATCCTCCCCGGATTCATCATTCGAAGACTCAGAGTCATTAGAACTGCTGGAAGACTGGCCCTTTCTTGGAAAGGCTAGCAATTGTGCCGTATCTAAACACTAATGGTTGCTTCTTCGGAGCAGGCTTCTAAAAGCAAAAGGGGCGAAATGTATATCCAAAATCACAGACAAAAGGGCCAATTAACACTGCCAGACTGACTATAAAGTAGATGCGCCATTAAAAGCGACTAAACAGCCATTTATGACAAAGACACAAGAAACGGTTTTGGTGCGAACATACTTTCTTTTGTTCCTCTGAATGTGAGCGTGAATCTTTTGAGCTACTGGTTTCTTCCTTATTTTTCAGTGGCTTTTTCATTTCAACTTTCTACCTTTTTTTGAACAGCCTAATGCAAATAAAGACAGATAGTTCAAATCTCCATGAAGAGATCACCAAATACAGTGATTGCACATCATAAGAAATTATAACACACCTCTTCCTTGAAATTAGGGCTTTCTGACATTTTTATGCTAGCTAATCATTTTACTGTTTGTATTAAACAATAGACTTTAAGGCGTTAAAACCTTTTCACTAATAATTGCAGTCGTCGTGTAATTTTCTTATATATTTATTTTCATATTGATACTAATTTGCTAAAATAATGCACCTAAACTTTCTCGAAGAAGAAAACAACCCCTAATCACTTGACACTTGTTGGCTCTTGAGTGAAGCTACATCACATAGTATGGTGTTTCCAAAGTATTTTCCAATAATTATATAGATTTTTTTGAAATATATATTTTAATGTTTACTGGTTGAATCAACGAATGTAATTTGCCAAGACGAGGGTACAAGGAATTTCATTAATTTTCACTCAACTTGGAATTTGGATAAGATGAGTCACTCTAGCTTTTCTTAAAAAAATGATTTGCACTCAAGAAAGAATCGGGGTTTTCTATCGTTGCTAGCAATTATAATTATGCTTTAAAATAAAATACTTTACTATAATCTATAAATTAACTTTTTATCCGTATGAAATGATAGAGGATTAAGTGTCTCATGATCATGCGAATCTTCTCAGCAAACCAACATGGAGCTATATTAGGTAAAATTTGTATAAAAATATATATAAAAATTCTTTTTTTTAAGTTCACTTTGATTCATGTGATCCTAAGATTGATTTTGTAATATTTTAGGTCCCTTTACATCTTCATCTACGAGATTTGGATCAACAAGATAAATTTTTTTCTCTACTAATTCATTATTCTTATTTTGGTCTTTTCTTTACTTCATTTGTTTTATGCATAACATATATCACTGGTCTTAATTTTATATCACCGGAGAGTTATTCTAAAGCAATTTAATTAGGGCTTAAGCAAAGAAAGCCATTTCATTCTACAATGATTTCATTATTAGTTATAAAGCTAACATTTCAAGTGTTCTTTCATCTTTTAAATTTAATAGATCTTTATAATGACATTAACAATTTCTTTTTAGTAAATGATAATTTTTTTTATGTATAATTATTCATATTTCGACATTAAATTTATTTTTCTTTCTTCACATTCAAATAAATTGATTCAGTGGGCCCTCCTCTGATTTTCTCTCTAAATTTGAGCTGGTAATAAGGAAATAGAGAAGTCAAAAGAAATGGAAAAGAAGAAGAAGAAATAAGTAACATGGAAGTCAAAAATTAAAATTGGTTAGAAAAGTCTGTCAATTTCCTCAAAAAAAGATCTGTGGCTGGTGTTTCACCGTTTACACTACACCTTGCCTTCTTGGCAACTTTTTATTTTATTTTTATTTTTTCACCCTTCTATTTGTTGGGTTGCTTTTAAATTGGACATATGAGACCAAAATAAATATATTTGGATAAGAAGACAATCCAAGTAAAATAATTTTATAACATGCTCAATTGTTTACAAGTGCTAGAGGGATTGGTGAACATGGATTAGGCTCTCACCTGGAACTCGACCTTATCGTATTGATGAATAGCCATATTATTTATATTCGCATCTGCTCAATTTTATCCCTTGAAACGGGTTTAGAAAATTGAAGGCTGAAACTCACGTATACACTAAAACCACGGAGGGAATTCCATGGAAATTCTGCTCTCGGATTGGTGATCCAGATGCAGATATTCCATCCCTTATCATCACGCTGAAGCATCACAGGTCGGAGTTATGAAGAATGGGTTTGGGCCCTTTCTTGGATGGGCTTTCTGTTCATTCTTATGGGCTTTTCTATTTAACTGCTGGGCTTCCTCTTTTTTTTTTTCCTTTTCCGGGCTGCGCTTGTGCAACAGTCTTGGGCCTGGCGAATTTTCTTTTGAAAATGAACGGGTCGGGTCCTAATCGGACTCTCTTTTATTTATTTATTTTTACTATTTTATTCTTTTCGTTATTTTGACTAATGTTAATTTTCTTTTTTTTTTTACAAATCTAAATGTTTGATATGTCGATAAAAATTATGCTGTCATCAACCGTTATTTTGACTACTGTTAATTTCTTCTTCTTTTTTTCCATTTTGAACTTACTTGCCCCATTGTTATTCACATAAATGGGTTCTCTACTGCACTATGAAATTGGCATTTTGGTTTTCAATGTCCAACAACACGCAGTATCGAGATACTTCCAAGGCAATGCCATGAAACTTTTTAAGGACTCGTTGAATCACATGGTTATCATCTGCTACTTTCATCGTATTTGTAACTAAAAAGACTTTTCACCGTGAAATTGATAATTATCTGAGAAAAAGATGGTCATATAAATGATTCTGGAATTTTAATTTGTTTAACATAGTTTTGAACTTTTTTGTACATATTCAATTTAATTCTTGAATTATATGAAAATGTTCAAAATTATCATTCCATTAATTCAAATTTAAGGACAATATTAGATATTTTAACATAGTTCAAGAACTAAACAAAGATGTACAAAAAGTTCAGGGACCACATTAAATAAACTAAATGCTTAGAAATCATATTGTACAATGGGTTAAAATTTGGAGATCATATTAAACATATTAAAAATTACAAACCATTTATATTATTTTCTCAAATAAAATGATGATAACTTTGACATAAATAAATCAAAGTCAACGGTAACATTAGCAAAACTATTTTGGATAGAACTGATCCCACCTCTTCGTTTGAATTCAAATGGTGGGAGAAATCGAATTTAAAACCTCTTAACCTACTCTTTCGTCTTGAGCTACATGTGACTACAAGTAAAAAGAAGAATAGGTTATCTCGGTGTATGTATAAATCGTTGGAGCTTTAACGATTTCCCAACAAGGTAAGCGGACATATATCCCTATCCTCTCCATGCAAGGACAAGCCATCCACGCCATCATGATGTCCTCAAAGATCACTCTCCATTTTCTTCTTCTCACCTTCGCGTCCTTCTTGTTATCCTCCACCGGCCGTGTTCACAGCGAAGCTGCTCGTCCTTGTCCGATCAACGCCATATACCAGTTTGGAGACTCAACCTCCGACACCAGCAACCTCATTCGCATCAGGGGTCCCAACGGCTCTGGCTTCCAGGCTGCTCATCTCCCTTATGGTGAGACTCTCGGCAAGCCCACCGGTCGCTTCTCTGATGGCCGCCTCATAGTCGACTACTTCAGTACAGGATCAAAATAACCCAACACCCTCCCGGGACAATGGATATCAGGTAAAACTATGATGCTAATGACACCTAGGGTTTAAAATGATCCCTTTTGTTTTGCAGCCATAGCTCTTGGCCTCCCTCTTTTGGATCCCTCGTTGGGCAAAAATCTTTCCTTTGAGCATGAAGTCAACTTCGCCCTCACCGGAAGCACCATCCTCAATCCTTCATTCTCCGCTGCAAGGAACATCACCGTGTCAGCTCCCGATGTTCCCTTGCATCTCCAGCTCAACTGGTTCAGAAACTATCCCAACTCAACCTGCAGGTCGCAAACTGGTACGCCACAACTCTCCTTTCCATGTCTAGTGACTTCGCACAGTCTGTGCTCTAC
Source organism: Eucalyptus virginea (assembly GCA_014182375.1). Taxonomy (NCBI): domain Eukaryota; kingdom Viridiplantae; phylum Streptophyta; class Magnoliopsida; order Myrtales; family Myrtaceae; genus Eucalyptus; species Eucalyptus virginea. The sequence continues at coordinate 38,566,998 of CM024520.1, forward strand.
TATTTGATTACTGTATGACTAGTGTTGCTGTGATCATCATTGTGATCTTGACATGTGATTTTGTGGCCGTGTGGAGATAAGTTGAATAGATCTCTTGTGATCGTTGGGGAGATGGGAAGCAATGACTTCCTCTATTCTTTTCTCAACGGGAAATCTATTCAAGAAGTCATGACTTATGTGCATCCCCTGGTTGAAGACCCGATTAAACTAGCGAACTTCATATTTTCTTTATTGAACCGCTTGTGCCTACATGATTTACCAAATAACCTCACTCCCCCCAATGTCTAATGAAATATACACACATAAGGGAATTCATAATTTGGTATAAATTTAGTTAAGACTAGACATCTCTTCTAAGTGCAGGAGATGATTATAATGGGTGCATGTAGTGGTGTTCGGAGACTTCGCCATCGCTTGCTCCCCAATATATCTAACTTATTTCAAGAGCAACGATTCAAACACATATGACAACAAAGGTTGCCAAAAAGCGTACAAGGCCTTTTCCCAATTCTGCAACACTTTATGCTCAAGTTGCACTTGATAAGCTTAGACGTGAATTACCTCAAGCTACCATGTTCTATGGAGACTACTACTACAATGGCTATAAGTATGTGCTCGACTGAGCCTCCTATCTGGGTAAAAAAATATCTGCTTTAGTCGTCTTAGCTTCGTCATGTACTCTCATAGGCTTTATCGTGTTGGGTGTGCCATCAACCTTCATTGCTAATATGGATGGGATGATTTCTTGCTTTGGCATTGCAGGATTCGACCCGGAATCAGCTCTGAAAGCTTGTTGCGGAACTGGAGTGATGATTTTTATCATTTGACAGGAGAAAATTATCGTCACTTTGATCCCTGATGAAGAATTTGCTGAACCCAGAGAAGTGACGGTAATTTTTCAAACTAATTAATTTTGCTAGCTGTTTTTGGAGTACAAGGAGCAGTTTTCTGCCCTTTATCTGTGAATGCTTGAGTTGGTTATCATGATTAACTAATTGAAGTATCAATGCAAAAACTGGTAATTGTTCCAAACGAGGAGAAAATAGGTTTTGCCTTTAAAGAAAATGAGAAGAAAATGGCTATTGAATTACTTTTGGTATATGTTGGAGGTTCTTGGCTTTTGCTCTTTTGCTATGTATGTTCGGAATCTGTTCCTTTACTTGATGCTTGCATTTGTCCTTTTAATACCAGAGAAGATTTTCATTTGAGGGTTGCATTAGAATTATAGAAGAGGTGCAAAATATAGGGGAGCATCCGGGGAGTTGTGTACCATCTGTTATTGAATCCTCATTTGACATTGGAGGTATAAAATATATAGTGCCTGAGCATTTTTTCAATAGAAGATCTTGCAACAAAGGTCCAAAACAAACTGTGTTCTGCTTTCCTCTGAGTATGGCACCTTGTCACTGTTCAGTTTTCCTTTGGAGAAATAATGCCGAATGGAAGGATGTGGTTGCAAATATTCACAGCAAATTGATTGCTGCTGATGTCAGAGAGGCTAAAAACATTAAATATACTTATCCAATATAGAATTTAGATTCTTAATTTCTTGCATAAAATAATTTTTTTTTGCACATATTTTATGTGAAGCTTGTATCTTTGTTACTGTATTTTCTTATCCTCAATGAAAGCACCAAAGTTACATCGGCTTATCATATACTATTGTGTCCTAAATGTGAAATTTATAAACTTCAAAGGCTTAAAGCAGAAATACAAGGCAAACAATGAGTGTGGCATTCCTTTCGCCATCACTGTTGGTGAAAATTTTAAGGTCATCATTCGAAAGTGTGATAGCAAATAGCAAGTTCGTGTATCGAAAGACACGGTGGCCTCAATAATGAAGAAGCTTGTTGATGGGAAAAGAACGTGGTCCAACTTATTGCTGAATTTTACACGAGTTAAATTTCAGTAGATGAATAGTTTAGTTGCTAAGTAAACAATGATATCAACAACTAAATTTATTCATCTACTGGAATTTAACTCGTGGAAAATTCAGTAATAAGTTGGACCTCGTTCTTTTCCCATCAATAAGTTCCTTCATTATTAAGTTCACCGTTCACCGTGTCTTTCAATACACGAACTTGCTATTTGCTGTCGCACTTTCGGATGGTGACCTTAAAATTTTCACCAACGGTGATGGTGAAAGAAATGCCACACTCATCATTTGCCTCATATTTTTGCTCTAGGCTTTTGAAGTTTATAAATTTCACATCTATGACAGTAGCATATGATAAGCCAATATAACTTTAGTGCTTTCACGAGGATAATAAAATACAATGACAAAGATACAAGCTTCACATAAAATATGTGCAAAAGAAAGTCATTTTACGCAAGAAATTAAGAATCTAAATTCTATATTGAATAAGTACCTTTGATACTTTTAACCTCTCTGACATCAGCAGCAATCAGTTTGTTGTGAATATCTGCAGCCACATCCTTCCATTTTGCATTATTTCTCCAAAGGGAAACTAAACAATGGCAATGTGCCATACTCAGTGGAAAGCATAACAAGTTTGTTATGAACCTTTGCTGCAAGGTTTTCTATAGAAAAAATGCTCAAGCATTGTCTATCTTATACGTCTAATAACAAAAGAGGATTCAATAACATATGGTACAGAACTCCCTGGATGCTCCCCTATATTTTGCACCTCGGTTCTAATGCAGCCCTAAAATGAAAATCTTCCTTTCCATGAATTGCCTAGTATTAAAAGGACAAATGGAAGCATCAAGTAAAGAAATAGATTCCGAACATACATAGCAAAAGAAGTCTTACATGAAGAAAATGATGCACAATCTTTTCGCTGGAAGCCTCACCAATGTAAAAAACTATAAATGGTGATTTAACAAAAAAAGAGTGTTGGCTCATGACCGGATTGACCATAACTTTTCCTTTGAATATCCGACTGACTCGATTTTTGCATCTATGAAAAGCTCGAGACCCAATTATTCCAAAATACGATTCAATTTTCTTTTTCTAAAAAAAAAGTGTTGGGATTGTGAATTTCCTCAATCGAGAGGTTAGATAGTCACCATATTTTGTTCGGTTAGAATCTAATTGTCATGATTTACCTAATTTAGATATTATAAGTTTGTAATTATCAGAAATCATCTTATTGGAATTTAAAAAAATATATATTACGCATGTTTTTACTCAAATTTGGCCAAAATTTGACTCATCATAATTTTTCCATTTGACATCCAATTGACTCAATTTTTGCACCTAGCTTAATTCAACCATATAGCGTTTATCTTGAATAGAAAGTTCCAAAATGAGGGAAAAAAAAGTTATTTCTCCAAACTTTTTCTGGTGACCCTCTCTTTAGTAGCTATGAGTTAGCGTGCTTAGTTGATTCATGGTGCGTGTTTTTTCGCTGATGGATTGATCTTGCTTAGCACGGAGCTCCTTCTCTTTCTTCATTGCTTCGACTTTGCACCTCACTTGTGTGTTTGGCAAACCAGGGATTACAAGTGGCATAGCTAAGACACCTTCTGATTTGGCTGGTTTCACACAGAAAATTGAATCGTTGATTGAATCACTGTTTCTATGCATCTTATTTAGCTATGATTGGTTGCGATTTGAAGATTCCATGTCTCCTCATTCCGGATTTTGAATTGGACCTTCTTATCCATGCCGTTGCCTTTAAATTGCTTCAGACATGAGAGCTCTTAGAAGAACCATGTTGCTAAGTGCTTGATTTGGCTACAATTTATGAAACTCGAGAGCAAAACCCTTCGTTGGTCTTCTACCTTTTTTTAACTATTTACTCTTCAATAAGGCATGTACTTTGATTTGGTTTGACCTTATTTAAATTATTAGATTGTCCTAAACATCATAAAGTCAATCATTTTATGTCGCAACCTACCACTCGGGGGAAGAGAACAGGTTTAGGGGTATTGCTTAAGGGACGGACCTAAGGCCCATGATTAGGCGTGGGCTCTCCCAAGCCGATACCTCGCATGACATTGGGATATTTTGAGAATTTTGCAATAAAGAGTCGTCACTAACCTATTGGGGTTAGCTAGAAATCAAGTGAAACATAAGAATATACCTCACTTCCAATGCAATCAGAGAATCTAAGTTTGGGACTTGATTACATTCATTAACCAATTAGTGCTCTTTCAGTACCTAATCTTGTTCATTTTAGAATAAAAGATTTTTGTCAGGCAGTTTGGATTGATTTTATACTTATTTACTAACATGCGAGGTAATCATGCGGGTAGCAGGTGCACAATCATTAAAATAACAATTATAACTACAAAAATCTTAATTGCAGTAAAATTGAGCACGTACAATTAAACATAATAAAATATGCAAATTAAACATGCGATATAATCAATATACGAGCAAATAAATGCCTAATTACACTAAAAATGCAAGACATGGCAATTCCTAACTAAATCCTACATTTTTTGGATTTTCAAATTTTTTTTAATTTTTTAATTTTTTTTTAATTTTTTTAAGAAGGTCGAATTTTTTAATGTTTTAGTTTTTGAATTTTCGGAATTTTTTCGAATACTTATAATTTTTCGAAATTCTTTATTTTTTATTTATGTTTTTGAATTTTTAATATTTAATATTATTATATTCGGAAAAAGGGGTCGAACCGGGTAGATCCGATCCAGCCATTGACCCGACCCAAAACCAGATTCGACCCTATCGGATTGAAAAAGAAAATAAGATTTTTAATTAAATTTTTTTAAATTTTTAAATATTTTTTCATGTTTTTTCCTTCTTCCTTTTTTTTTTTTTTTTTTTTTTGGTCATCCTACTCTATTCCTACTCTACACTCACTCTGGGACTTTCATACGCTCATATGCATTTTGCCGAAACCCACTCCTAAAACTTACGCGTCCCCACTTCATCTCCTAGAAGGTGGGGATTTGAACCCCTCATCTCTCCCTTTCTTCCTCTTTTTTGGCTTCTTCTATGTTTTGTCTTTTTCCCTGCACTATCCTCTCATCCACGCCGCCTTCACCGTACGTCTGCCTCCCATGTCTTTTCCACCTTTCTATTTTTTTGTTTTCATTATTTCATTACTCTTTTTATTTCTTTATTTCTTGTTTTTCTTTTAAGCTTTTTTTTTTCTAGGTGGTCTTCTTCCCTTGTCTTCTTCACGATGTCCCCTCTCTGCCCGGAGCTTCCTCATTCTGCAGCATGCACAACGCCGGCCGAATTAAGCGGCGTTGACAGCCGGGCCAACACCGTCCACCGGTCATCCCCCTCGACCGACGTTGGCTACCATCGGCCACATATTCCGACGACCACTAACTCATTCTCCGGTGCAACGAAAGACTCCGTCGATTCGAATACATGCAAATATTTCGCATAAACCACATGAAAATACAATGAATACAGGCAAAGCAACAAGGATTCAGCAAGCACTGGGGCAAAAATGAGTCGGTCTCGCGTTAAAACGCAGGCTATGCTTCGGTTTTCTTTAAGGCATTTTGTCGAACAGAGGGCATGCACTAATAAAACGAGAAGGTTTTGCCTCGATCGAAACTCAACTTGAGCTTAGGCTTCTACATGAGCATAGCAGCATGCACAGAAACATCAATGGAGGCTCCACGGGACCGAAGCTCGCGTGAACTGGTCAACCGCGAGTTCCAATCCGGCGCCCTACAAAAATGGAGCATACATGAGCAGAAAAGACCTACCTGGTTTGGTTCGATGGGATGCAGCGACGGATGGTGGCTGATGGACGGGCCACCGACGATGGTGGATCACTCCCTCAAGCTCCAGCTCTCTCAGTTTGCTCTCTGTCTCTCTCTCTCCCTTGGACTCACGCTCTTGTTGGTCCCTCTCGGCCAAAACCAACGTCGAGGACATGGAAGAAGGGAGGAATCGCGAGGGACGGCTGGACGACGCCCACCCGGGGCTAAATTTCAGCCCTCTCGCTCTCTCGGTTGCTCTCGCTCGAACTCCCTCAAGCTCTCTCTCCTGGATTCCCACTGAAGAGCTCCCCCCTTTTCTCACTCATCTTCTCCCTCTTTTCAGGGCCACCGACCAGCCCGCATGGCTTCTGCGCTTTTGGCTGGCCTAGCCCCGACACGCAGATCATGTTGCCATCCTGCTCACGATCTTCTGCCCCTCTGGTTTGTACGTTTCTTTTCTATCAAAGCCAGACCGGCATGAGGGCGTGAGGAAGAGAGGAAAGAGAGAGGGGCCGGGCTTGGGGAGAAAAGTGAGGTTGGACTGGCCAGGCTAAAAAAATGATACAGAGGAGAGTAGAACAAAAAGGACCGGGCATAGCCTGGTTCGCTCTTTTTTTTTTTCTTTTTTTTTTCAATTTTTAAAAAATAGATTTAATAATTAGTGATAGTTATGTAAATGCTCCTAATGTCTACGTATAATAGATTTTAATGAAAACATACACAATGTATTTTAATGAAAATTATTTACTTTACTCTTTACATTTTTTCTAGCAACTAATACTAATTTTGTATGCGATTAAATCCTAAATAAAATGATAAAATTTAGGTGTCAAAAAATTAAAAGATAATAATATCATGCATTTTTTAATCAAAATAACACTGGTCATAAAGGGCCATGGATATGTCTCGAGTAAAGCCATTAAAGCTTCTATTGCTATAGACATTAGTCTCCTCCCATCCCTTGCCCTATCCCATGTCGTGCAGCCGTGTTCGGCATGGAAAAACATGTTTCGTTGGTAGAGTAGGACAAGATTTGTGAGAGGAGCGGCAACTACAGATTTATTTTTTTATTTGGACAAAAGGGAAAAAGGGAAAAATAGTGGCAATTTTTTTCCGTTGATATTTATCACGAGACAATTATTAACAAAAGGGAACAATTAAAAGTAACATTGTATGTCCAAAAGGAGATAAGAATGGTGCCAAAAAATGACCACAAGAAAATATCCATTGCAAACAACGATTGGATACATAAAATGCAATAAGCCAATACAAAATCAAAAATGTAGATCAATGCAATTTGTTGCACATCTATACACTTGCATGCAAAAACCAATTGCAGTAATAGATGTAATGTCGATCAGCATACATAAAATCACTAAAATGTGAGGTGTCGCATTAGTAAAATGACATTCGAGTTCATTGCCCAAACCATAATTTGGGAACCAACATATAATATCAAGCAAGCTGCTCACATCATCATCTGATTAGAAACGGTTTTGTTTTAGTTTTTCCAAATGTTTGATTTCTAGATTTGAGAATAGTTGGCGATGAAATTGCCGAAATGGGGATATGACTACATGAATTGGACAGAGATGCAAATGGTAAAATTGAATGCAATTCATGAGCTGCACATGAAATATCTGGTTAAAATTTAATGCATCAATAAGGAATCTAGTATTTGACGTCTTCCTCATCTGCTCGCGGCTTTCATCATTGGAACTGTAGATCAATCGACTGAGCCTTTTATTGCTCCCACCACGGCCTGCTTTCGCTGGACTTTTCTTTAGAAAAAATGTCACAAATGGTTTATGAACTTTTATCTAATATTCAATTTGATCTCTAAGCTTTTGATTTGCTCGATTTTGTTACTAAACTTTCATCTAATGTTTAATTTCATCCATAAGCTTTCGATTTGCTCAATTTGGTCCCTAAACTTTCATCTAATGTTCTATCTAGTCCCTAACTATTTGAAAATTGACCAATATCCCTTTTTTTTTAATACCAAACTGTTTTTTTTTTATAAATAAAAAAAATACCAAACTGGTTTTTTTTTTTTTTTGAAAAAATACCACATTTGTGCAAAGTAATAAATGTCAATATTTCTTTCATTTCTCCATATTAAAAACAAATGGAAAAAGGGACAATAATAAACAAAAAGGTGAATCTTGCATTTTGATTTCTTTTTTGTATATGCAAATTACTTGAATAATGTACAAAAACCCATCAATTGATTTTTCCCTTTTTGGTGAAGTCCATGAAAAAAAAAAAATCGATTGATGAGCTTTTGTACATTATTCAAGTAATTTGCATATACAAAAAAGAAATCAAAATGCAAAATTCACCTTTGTTTATTATTACCGTCCCTTTTTCCATTTGTTTTTAATATGGATAAATGAAAGAAATATTGACCTTTATTACTTTGCATAAATGTGGTATTTTTTCGACCAAAAAAAACCCAGTTTAGTATTAAAAAAAAAAGAAATTGGTCAATTTTCAAATAGTTAGGGACTAAATGGAACATTAAATGAAAGTTCAGGAACAAAATTGAGCAAATCGAAAGTTCAGGGATGAAATTGAACATTAAATGAAAGTTTATGGACCAAATTGAGCAAATCGAAAGCTCGGGGATGAAATTGAATATTAGATGAAAGTTCTGGGACCATTTGTGACATTTTTTCATTAGATAAAACAATGCGAAGGAACGAAACAATAGTGGTTCACATTTTCTTTTGGCGTTTTATGAGGAAAGGGCTTGAAATTATGTGGACCACTTAGGTAAGTGTCCATTGTCTGAATTAGTAACTTGCGGTGCTGTTTAATCAAAATTTTCTCTTTTGTTTTTTGAGAATCACCAATAATTAGCACCATTGCGGTCGGTCCACGGTTGGCAGAAGTGGTAATGTGCAAAAGAATTGATACTTATTCTTGGCATTGAGTTCATCCGTGCAACTTCGTTTTAGAGTGACAAATTATTAAATGAACAGCTATCGATGTAAATTGACAAAAACTGGACATTTCTTATGAAAGAACATTTTTAGTATTTCCTCTGTTTAACATTGTTTGGAAGTTCAGTACTCAAGAAGTCTCTGTGTGTAGACAAGTTCTCTTTGTGTGTCAGTAATGCTGCTGCCATTGTGCTTAATGAGAAAGCTGAAACCATTTCCTAGAGAAGGCTCCTTTGTTTTGGGAATCCTGTCTAGAATTAAAGGAAATGTTAGGAACTTGTGCAATCATGATGCAAGTCGCAATCTTCTACGTTGTTACTTATCTCTTTATTTACGCAGTGCTGCCTAAAGCATTCATAAATTTTCATGCTTTAGTTTTCACAAATACTCATCTGACTTTCCTTTAATGATGGATTATCTAGGATGGGATTATGCTGGTAGAAAGGATTTACCATTTTCAACCTCGGCTTTTTCGAGCAACATTATTTTTGGGATTATCTTGATCTTTTACATTGACAATATAGTTGAAAAGAGGTACCTTACATTAAAATTTGGTCATGTGAGATTACTATCTTGTGAGTTTTCATGGCATATGAATTGATGATCATGTTTTAAAAGAACATGACCATATTCGGCTGTTAACGTATACTTGATGGCAAACAAACTTTCTAAGAGCAAACTACATATCTCAACATGCAATTATGAACTTTCAAACCAGTCATTAATTTAAGGGGAAGATAAAATGCCAAATATGAAAAATCTATTTCTCGGGAAGAAAAGGAAACCCCAAACGTGAACAATCTAACAACCAACAAAGAGTTAGGTTAATTTTTTTTTTTTCCTTCTTTTTTCTTCTCTTTTTCATTTTTAATTTATTTGTTGGAACACCCACACCATTCCAAATATGGAGGGGTGATTGGAGAAGAGAAAGGTAGATGAGACGAGAGAGGAGAAGCGTAGGAATAGTGTTCCTTTTATGATAATTCCTTTGGTAGCGATGACATTTTCAATGTAAAGCGACCCCAAAGAAAAAGCATAAAAGGAACATTGCTCATACTCTTCTCTTCTCTCCTTTACTTTCCTCTGTGTTTCTCTTCTCTAGTCGCCCGTCCATGTTCGGAATTGTTTCTAAGATAACTCCCAATAAACCCATGGTCGGTCCTTTCGCTTATCTTATCCTAACCTCTAAAAGGCACACCATGCCAGGCACATCCTAGTGATTGCAAAGTCTTTGACAGCTCAGAAGAGCACAGGATCGGAATGAGAGGAACTCCGTGAAGATTTTGTTTAGAGTTTGACTTACTTTTGATAAAAAGAACCGGCAATCATCACCATTGATACTTTCAAAAGAACAGGGTGAGTAACTATTAAAATTATGGATGCTAAGCCCATCCAAATCATAAAGAGAAACTTTAGATAGAAGCGTTTAGAAGAGAATTTTTTCTTTATTGAAATTGTGTATGCTACAAATGAGAGGGGAGAACCTTATGTATATTAGAACCCTTCTAATTACCACTGTATATCTTCCCTTACCTAATGGCGGAGATCCGATCTCTCTAACTACTAGTTACCTAACAAAAATCCTTTATACAAGTGTACGATATCTATAATGCCTTATGCGTATTCTAGAATATTCATGAAACCTAGACCTTGAGAAGCCTTAAGACATGTTCAGTCATCTTGGCTATCTCCTCTAACTGTCGTGCCTTGACCTTCGTTTGGTGACTCTTTGCTTAATCCTGTTCAAAAGTATAAGGTCGACACAGCAACGAGCTTTACAATCGTTGGAGGTTCACACAAGATGAGAGGAGAGTTGGAAGAAATTATTAGGATATTATTAAATCGAAATAATTAACAAAAAGAATAACAAAAGCACAAGAACGTGACTTAAAGAAAAGAGGAGCAGCAAGCTTTGGCAGCGAGCTCCGAGTGATTGGGGAATTAGTGGAGATTTCTCTAGCATTCATCTGATAGAGACAATTTTTGTACCTATATTAAAAAAAAAAAAAAAGATTGTAAACCAAAGTTTTGATGATCGGATATAGGAAGTTTTATCAAGATAAGGAGCTCCTAGAAAATGGGTTAAATAGAAGATCATGCAAAAAAAATTATGATGTTTTTCATGTTTTAAACCAAATTAATGCAATTTTATACATTGGAAAGTTTTGTGAGTGGTTGATCTTTGTTACAATATCTATTTTTGACATTATTAAAAATGTTCAATGTAATCTCTGAACTGCATGAAAATGTGAGTAGCCGCTAAACTGAATGAAAATGTTCTATAAAGTCTCTGATCTTGAATTAATGAAAATAGACTATATTAAATATTTTCATACAGTTCATGGACTCTATTAAAATATATTAAAAATTCATAGACTGCATTGAACAAACTAAAAATTCCGGAATTATATTATTCATTGAGTTAAAATTCATGAATCACATTAAACAAATTAAGAGTTCATGTATATTAAATTGAAAATTGAGTCAAAATTTACGAACTTTTCTTTAATTAAAAAGCAAATATTTAGCTATTTAGTGATATTTTGAATGGATGAATATATTTTAATTCAAGCATAAAACAGTACAGTTGCTATTTAATATCTCTGCCGTCGCTCGAAGGTCGAGCCTCCAGAAAGCCAAGCTCTTTCATCTCTCTCTCTCTCTCTCTCTAGTAACTAAGACCAAGACCGTCCCTGAAAGGCAAAGCTCTTTTTATCTTATTGCTAATGCACCACGAGAGAAAATCTCTCTCTTCTTTATCAGATATACTTCCTGCGAAAACACCAGGTCGGGAATAAAGATATCATTGGGTCATTCTCTTTTGATCACTCACGGCAAGTTTCCCCTGCCTGTAAAAGCGGGGCGGGTTCCCGTGCACTCCGGTTCCCAATGCACTACAAGATGGAAAGCCTCTCTCCTTCCTTTCATTAAAACCAGGCGTGCAGGGTTCCCAATGCCACTATAAGACACGAGGGATGGACCCGAGCATGTCCTTAAACTGCTCCCTCCATCAGAGCCAACCCAAGAAGGTTAAAAACGGGTAATAGCAAACCGCCGGGGGTCCCCCAGGGTTTGAACCACCCAATCTCCAGGCCTGACCAAGCTCTACTTCCCCTGTGTTGGCAGAGCGCGCATCTTAGAATGATGGCAGCTGCTCCCTTCTTCATCATCGGATTCGAATCATGATGTGTATGATAAGCTGTGATTGCGGATTGTGCACGACACCAAATTACTTACGAGGCCATCTACTTGTTCGCCATCCCTCTTGAATCCATCGTTTCTTTTCCCTTTGTTATTTTTCTCTTGAAATCATTATGGATAAACGAGGAAGTGAGGATCCCAGCCGCAATTTTCTTATGGATGTTCATCACATTACTAGTCCGATTAGACGGTCATCCACGCTCTAGAAGCACCTGAAAATCCTTCCGTTCCTTCGACTCCGTTCACACTAGAAGAAACGGTGAACTTTGGCCGCACCCGACTTCTTTCTTTTGTTCAGTCACTTAAAATGTCTTTTTCCTACAGAACCAACGGTCGGGATCCATCCGCCATGCTTTTAAGGCTTGAGAGAGAGAGGGAAAGGGAGATTCGCTATTTAGAGACATCGGTCTTCGAGTGGAGAGAGAGATTGGGACATTAAATGGTAAATAGTACAAAAAATGTCAATAATAGGCTGTAATTATGAATGGTAGGTGTGGAAAGTTAATAGAGGCATTAAATTTTTGTTTCCCGTGCCATGTTTTCCTCGTCCCTTCGCTCGCACACGCTGCAGACAAATTATTTACCAATTCCCTTTAGTAGAAAGGATTAGTGTTTGATTAGCCTCGTAAGAAATCTACGTCTTGTATTAAATGCGTAGTTAAATTTCATGGTTCGATTTGAGTGTCAATGTTCATTCCTATGGGTGAATCAGCCGCGAGGATTACATTATCAACTGAATAAATAAGAAGTTTGCTCATGCATCTCTTAAGATCCCAATACATAATTTCACAGGCTCTCATGTTTCTCTAACCAAGTTCCGCTGCAAAACCTTGAAAGAAAACCTCACCAACTCTTTTCATGGTCTAAGCAAAATAAGCTTAAAAACTTACTTTAAGAAAAAATATATATGTTTTCGAGGGCCGGTGTGACACCCAATTGTCCACTTGAAATGGGCCAGGCGCCGGAAACACAGCCATAGACACCTCTTGCTAGGGGCCGGACCATGAATTGCTTGGGTGAGCGACACTTTGGCTGGATGTTCGATACTTTTGCCTTAACTCAATATCCCTGGATTTCTTATCCTATCCTATCCAGTCCTATCCCGTTTAGAAATCCGGACGACCAAACGCAGCCTTATAATCTTGTAAACCCAACACCTCAAACATGACTCAGAGCTTTTAGAGAAGGTGGTGAATGAGGAGAAGACACGTGACTTTTCCCTCTCTCCTCTTCTATCTCCTCTTGTCTTCTTCTTCTTCTTCTTCTTTTCTACACCATAGTGATGGCGAGCCACAAGCTCCAAGTCCTAGAAAACACCCACAACCTCTACGATGCCTTCTTCAAGGCAACATTATTAGAACTCTCGTGACCCACAACCCTTCAACAGAGTTTGCAGGTGACGAGAGTTTTAACGGTGTGGCCTTTGAAGAAGACATCAAAGAGGAAGTATGGTCGCGACGCGATTTCAACTTATATAATTTTTACTGTTATCTCTCATTTCCGATTTTTCTTTTGCTTTCTGTGCGTTCATCACAGAGTTGGCTAATTCACTTCAAGCCTAAATGGATGCGGAGCAAGCTTTGTTCAGCGAAATGGAATCCATGCCCGCCTAGCGTTGTTCTTGGTCCAATCACTCAACGAAACAGAAGCCCTTACGGTTTTAGTTCATGAGCATCCGAAGCCGTTTACACTAAACAGGGTCATAGTTCATGGGAAAGTCCCCGCCAGTGAACAAATAATGGACGTGGACGTCCAAATTCCAAGGGAGAGGCCGGAGGCGAGCAGATTCATGCCCGTGGAAGGGTACAGTATTTGCTCTGTTCTTCTGTTTTTACACTTCTTTTTTTCCTCTTTTTTTCACTTTTTAATCTATTTGCAGGAACACATGTGCAATTCCATTTTCTCCTGAGGCGTAGTGACTAGGCGGAAAGGCATGAGGAGAGGAGAGGAGGGGTGTTAAGATTGTTCCTGACAGTTTAGCTTTTTGAAGTTTATGCTTGTCGTTTACCTCCGCTAAAGTGAGTGTTCTTGCCATCGCTTTGTTTATTTTACGGACGAGTACAACAGAATTATTTGAGTGCCTTAACTTTTTGTTCGTTCACTAGAGTGCCATCTTGAAGTAAAATTGACCGGATAAGTGCCAAAATCGTTGTTGATTTTTTGCAATTTTTTGCAATTTTTTATTATTTTTCAAAGAATTTAGCTATTTATATTTTATTTTATTTTTGTGCATGAGCCGCAAAGGTCTCGCCCTCGGCACTCATGCGGTGCTTATCTTGTTTATTTTATGTTTGTCATGGGTACTCAATTTAGCTATTTGAGGATTTATTGTTTCCTTTTCTTCCCCCAACGCGATTAAACTCAAATCCGTTGTTTGGACATATACATTATATGATATGTATAAACATAAATAAATGAATAAGTGGGATATTAAAAATGATGGACGAATAAAAATAATTATTTGTAGAAAAGGCCTGCGATTATGTGCAGTTCATCTTCATCATGTTAGTTGTTACTTCAAGCTAGATTTAGTCACCACTGAACGTCTCTCTCGATGATTTCACCATCACTACCGTCATCGAGGTAATGTCCCTGCAACATTCTTGCGATCCTCTCTATGGCGATTCACCTCTAGCATCAATTGACTATTTGTTCACCACCGGCACCCACAAGCTCGGCCATGATAGAACAAAGCGGAAAAAGTTCACACACAAATTGCTCAGGATTATATCTCTCGAGAATGGAATTCGTGGACTTCTCCATCTTGTTTCCCTTCCGTGATCATGAATCCACCAACTGCCGCCGCCGTAGCCGGTTCCACTGTTGTCAGTTCCACCGTAGCGGTAGTTCCTTCATCCAGCTATGTTGTGTAGCCGAGAAATGTGAAGTGATTAAATCTTATTCAAAATTCCATCAACATCGAATCAACTCAACAACGATGGACAAAATTTCTTGTAGCTGATTCCATCTCTAATTGCAATCCTGTCTCCGTTGAGTTGCATGAATATGCTAATGAGAAAATCAATCGACATTGGGGCTTATCTTTGATGATTCAAGCTGCTGTGTTGCTGATAAATCGATTCTGCATATTTCCAATGCACATAACCTATTCGCTAAAAGGTTTCTAAGATGTTTTTCGTGAAATAACCTTCCCTCTAAATTTGTGTTAGAATATGGATATATGACCCTTTTTGACAACCCTAGATCCAATCTTCAATTTGAAGGCAAGTAATTGTGACTAAAGACAAGGCATCAAACGTACCAACAACAAAAAAAAGATATGCTAAATCTCGTAAATTAGAATAAGACTAGATCTCAGAAAGGTAAGAAATTTTCCAAATCAACTTGAATATGATTTGACGTAAACTGAAATTTATGACAAATTTGCATGGGTTTGGATGTAAATTCTTGAAAAATGATTGAGGTTGAAATCTTACTTCTATTTACTTCACATATATAGTAGAGTTACATACTTACAGATATGGCTTGAGCCATAGATATTTGCCTTTAACAGCTGGTAGACTTTCCTATTTATTTGAAAAGGAAAAAAAATTATTCATTTTTTCCGGACTTGGAATATCAAATTTTGAAAAATATAAACAAAATAAATATTTAAAATACATAAAAAAAATCATGTAAAAAATATTTATTTGAAAAGAAAAGAAAACAAGAAAAAACATTAGATCGGTGAAGTATAGTTATGGAATCAAATTTTAAATATTATTAGTATACTAATTCCTCGTGTTTTAATTGTAATATGTATGTTCTTAGTTCTCTTTACATCTCCATTCCGTGCAATTTTTATTCAATATCTTAGTCTACATATTCAACTTTTATTTCTTTTTTAATGAAAATTTTTTAAAGTGCTATTTTTTTTTTAAAAGGCCTCCGAATTTCGAAACAATTAATTAGCTGTCCTATTGCCACTCCTCTATGGTTTAAACCGTAGACATTAGGTCTCCCATAACCTCCATATCTAATATTCCCTGCGGTTTTGCTTCGCTTAAGTCAATCTGTTTGTATCAATTAGTCACAGATTATTCTAATTTTAAGAGAAATGTTATAAATTGTTCATGAAAAACCAAACAATTTTATTGATGATGGATTATGATATATTGGTTTTCATTCGATCCACAATCGGTATAAGAATATTTTACACTTCGACCATTGGATATTTCACCCGTCTTTGACTTCAGTCACATAATTATTTGAGTACATGTGTTACACATCCAATCCAAAATAACCGATAATATGATAGGGTTGTGAAGCATTGATGATATGAGGAAGTCTTCAGGGGAGCAAATCTCCATGTCCATTAATCGTATCGGCTCATAATCTTCACGGACGGCCCCTATCAAAAGGGGAAATCCAATGGCTACAGTGTCGCCAAATCCCCTTATATTAGCTTTATCCCATCCTCCCCATTGTAAAATTACTCTTGCCAACCAAAACAAACCAATGGAAACCCCACCCGCTCGCTTTGTCCAACTCAGCAACGAAAGGGCGCTTCGCCGATATCAATACCAGCAGCAGTTTTTCGCATATGTGAGAGATACAGATACGAAGATGTAAGGACACAGCTCTATTTGCCTTTAGTGCTAAATTGGTAATGCTATTTTATTTGATTTGATTTATGATTTTTTTTTCTTGCACGTTTGTTAGAGGGGTCTACGAAGCTCCCGCTGCATTGGATTCAGTTGAGTTAGCCTATTGCGCGGAAGGCGACCGGATTCTGAACGAAAGAGCTTTAGATGTCTATAGCCTAGCCGAAGCAAGGGCACTAGTTGAGGTGCTGAGAGAATAGCCACCCCCTTTCTACTTGAAAGGGTAAGAGTTATGACGGCCACCCCAAAGGAGTAGCGTTGTCCGGGACTGTCATTACAGAGATTGTAAAAACGCTCGAGCAGGTCGTATTCCATCACCACGATAGGTATAGTGGTTCTCTACACCTTTTTAAAAAAAAAGACATGTTTGTTTCCGTATTCTCTTTTTCACTTTTAATGTATTTGCAGGGTTGTCAGTGTTGATGCATGGATTATTTAACTAGTTGTTTGTTATTTGCAGGAACACGTACTCCGTTGTGAAAATGGAGGAGAAGTGAGTGGACAAGAGAAAGGTAGACGAGAGGAGTGGAGAGCAGGGAAGAAGAAGAGTAGAGTTGAGAAGTGTTCCTTTTACGATTTTCTTTTGGTGTCAATTTACATTTTCAATGAACTCGCCAGTACTCCGATTAGGGTTTCTGCCTGCCTAGCTGTGTTGGGGAAATAGATCTTTCTTGCTTGGCGATTCCTCTTTCCCCAGTTTGTGGGAGAATTACCAAAAAAAGTCCTAAACCTATTGCAATTATGCTAATTCAGTCATAAACCTTTTTTTGTCCAATTTAGTCCTAAACATTTTATAATCGTGCCAATTTAGTCCATTCGGCCAAAATTGGCTGGCTGACGCTGACGTGGACGCCGGTGGGGGACAGACGACCGGTGAGGTAATTTTTTAATTTTTTTTTTGAATTTTTGAATTTTTATAATTCTTTTATAATTTTTATTTTTTCCCACCTTCCCCTTCCTTTGGCCGGCCGGTGAGGCTAACCCTGCCGGCCAATGGTGAGGCTCGCCCCCGTCGGCCGGAGGCAAGGGCCGGTGAGGGCGAGGCCCCGCTAGATCTGGCGAGGTCAGCCTCACTAGCCATTGGCGAGGGCAAGGCCCTGCCAGATTCGCCCTCGCCAGATCCGGCAGGGCCTCGCCTAGCCAAGGCTAGGGTCGACCTCGCCAGTGGCCACGGTGAGGCTACCATATCTGCGACTTCCTTCCCGTTGTCAAGCGCGCCGTGAACCACCCCCACTCCTCGGTGCTCGGCATCGTGGCCCTCGAGAGGGCGACCCGGCCGGGAGGGTAGGGATCGGGTGCGGGGCGGCGGTGTTTGCTTGGAGAATGTCTTGTACGGGCAGCTCCGGCTCTTTCCGTTATGACGGCAGCCTCGCCGGCCACTAGCAAGGTCGACCCTCGCCGTGGCTAGGCGAGGCCCTACCGGATCTGGCTAGGCTCGACCTAGCCTCACCCAGCCTTGGCGAGGGCCGAGCTCGCCGTATCTGGCGGGCCTCGCCCTTGCCAGTGGCCAGCGAGGCTGACCTCACCGACCTTCGCCTCCGGCCGGCAGGGGCGAGTCTCGCCGGTCAGAGGAAGGGGAAGGTGGGAAAAAATAAAAAGAAAAAAAGAATTAAAAAATTAAAAAATATATATTTAAAAATTTGAAAAAAATAAAAATATATATATTAAAAATTTGCCTCGCCGGCCAGTTGTCCCCCACCGGTGTCCATGTTAGTGCCGGCCGGCCAATTTTGGCCGGATGGACTGAATTGGCACAATTATAAAAGGTTTAGGACTAAATTGGACAAAAAAAAGTTTATGACTGAATTGGCACAATTGCAATAGGTTTAGGACTTTTTTGGTAATTCTACCGAATGTTAGAGATAATTAAGATAATTCTTTAGGATATTTTCCTATATTAAAGATAATTAGAATATTTCTGTTGGTTTTCTATTGTGCAATATCTTCTATGATTGTGCATATCTTGATTGAAATTTATTACATTTAACAATCTCTTATAAAGCCTATAAATAGGCTTATATACTTCATTATTATAAATCGAAATGTACTAAAATTTCTCGATTCTTTTTCTATTTTATATTTAACAATTAATATTTTTTTAAGGTTTGGTTTTGAAATCGTATTATATGGGCTTCAAGCGTTTCAGTTTTGGTTCATTCTTGTTTGCTCAAACCATTTTTAAGATGGGTTCATTTCTCTTTTTGTGCATGGAGAAGAGAGACAATATATGTGGATGGGTAGAATTGAATATATACCATGTGGATGGAGTTTTGGTTTTGGTTTGCTTCTTTTTGGTTAAATCATTTTCAAATAGGATTGATTTCATTTCACAATTTATCAATTTAGATGAATTGAAAATACACTTTCAAAGAAATTGATAAAGAAGTTACACATATTCAAGGGCAATTGAACTACACATTCTTTCTTCTTTTTTTTGCTAGAAATTTTTTTATTAATTATTTTGTTTTAAAAAATGTGAGAAGAGAATGAGAGAAAATTTTTAATTGAATTTGATATTTGAATATAAAATACAACGGGGATGGGGAGAAATTTTTATTTTATTTTTTGGTCATCAAGCATGCCCTTAGTTAATTGCCAGAAAAATGTGAGAGGGAACATTGCCTTTGATGGTTTTATTTGTATGCTGATGGGTCTAAGTGGGCCCGTCCGCCCATGTTGGGCCTAAAAGCTCGGCCCACAAGATAAGAGCCCATGGATGAAGGGTTGAGATATGAAGAGGTGTTACGTTGAGGGGATGTGTCTTTTGGAGAAGACGTATTTAAGGGGAGAAAAGAAAAAGAGAACGTACCTTTTGGATGTACGTACGCTTTTCTTTTCTCCCTCTCCCAAAACCAACGAAAGTTTTCTTCCCCTTGAACTAATAGTACGCTCCTTGGTAGACCGGGATCAGATTCTTCCTCGAACTTCAACGTTGGTGTTTAATCTGTGGATAATAAGGTACGCTCGATTTTGTGGTGTGTCTTTGATCAGTGATACATGTTTCTTTCTAGGCTCATCTTCTACATTCGTTTTAGGGGTTCGATTTAGTGTCGAATCCGTTTTAGGAAATTAGTAATTCCCAACATTGGTATCAGAGCCCTAGTTCATGTTTCCCGATCCCCTTTTATGTTATTGAATAATTTTTGTGGTCGAAATTCAAGAAAAGCCGCTGCCGGTCGATCGTGGACGGAAAAACCCGACACGCGTGCACTGTTCGCCCTGTTTTGTGATTTTCTGCAAGTCGAAATTAGTTTTTGATAGCATAGGATCGAAGCTCTCGTCAATATGAGAAAAACGAGTGGTGGATCGCCGCCGGAGGCCGCCGGACGCGCCATCACGCGCAGCCGCAAGGAACTGGTGTCGTCAGCGTGTGCGTTGCACGCGCCGATTCGGTCTCTACCAGGCGCGTGCGACGCACACGCCGATTCGTTTCCCAGGCGCGTGCTGAGATAGCTAGTATAAGCACCTAGAGGGGGGTGAATAGGTGAAAAAAAAATTCTCGTGATAAGAGAGCAATACTAAGCAGACAATAGAAAGGAAGTTCTCATTTGGTTAACAAAACGAATTATGATCAAAGTAAAGCAGAGAGTAGGGAAGAGAGAATTGAACACAAGGTTTATAGCGGTTCGGCTTATTCCAAGCTTACGTCCACTCTTCCGCACTGACAGCCCACCGGCTGGATTTCACTATGAACAAAAGAGATGTTACAGCAATGCTCTCCCTTGATTCCACAGTGTAGATACTCTACCACACTTCCTCAAGGTTTTCTCACGAATATAGACTCTCTTTTGCATACAAGATTTCGCTCAGTAAATGAATTGACTAAGAACAAAGAGCTTCAGACTTTGGAATTCTTCTATCGTGCACACACTCGAACAACTAGAACGTCTTCCTTATATACTCCTTTATGCCATCATACCCGTTGGCACTTACCAAAGGAATTCTTCCAACCTTCCCGTTGGATATAATCAATTAGAAAGATCATTCGAGCTATTTAAGGAACATGTCGATAGCCCATCAATCCTGCTCGCCCATACAATCAGGATCTCGGTTTCCATAAGTAGAACCTTTCAAGTATACTTCGCCAATCATCGGATCATTAATCTCTGAATCAATCATGATCAAATAAAGGATTCCGTTATGTCATATCCAGCCAAGAGATCTTCTCCAGTCGATAAGGTCAAATCCTTAATGAAACACCCAGTTCTGGATAGCCTTTCTTCAACGGATTAGAAACTGTCAGTGAGGATAGACTTTGAGTCTTGAGTCTGGCAGTCCGGAGGTCTTCAGACTTTAAATAGTAGAGTCTGCAAATCTTCAGACTAGACTGATGGAAACATTTTGTCAGCTTCAAAATACTCTAGGAAAATTTCTCCAACAATCTCCCCCTTTTTTATGGTGACAAAACTTTCCTGCAGATTTGGATAACTTTGACTTGCAAAACATTACTCAAGCAAATATGGATATCTTATAAAGATAAATGGCTTAATGATAACACAAGAATCTGCAATCACAGAAAATAGGTTAGTATTGCATGTGAGTAAAGCCATTCATAAGATATCAATAGTATTTAATATAAGCAGTCAAACCCAAATCCCAAATTCAGTCCACATCCAGACACAAAAGTCAAGTCAAACATCAAAACAAACATCAAAAGTTCAAGTTCAAAGTTTCAAATCTTGCATCTCTCCCCCTTTTTGTCATCATAAAAAAGGTTGAGATGGAAAGATAATGGAATCAAGAATGCTTGGGAACACGAACAAGCTGGAAATCTCCCATTGACTGGACAATGCCTTACAGCTTTTTCAACTCTTCCTTCAGTTAAGCCACCTCTTCACCCTTAGCATTTGCTTGAATCAAGAGCAAGGGCTTGGATCTCGATCATTCAAAGAAACTGAAGAAGCTTAACCTGCAGTCTGCAAATTCTGAACTTCGCATCCCAGAGCATATATCTGACCCCGCATTCCCAAGAGAACATCAAGAATTCTGCGAAAATCTACCGAATTATCAGTCTGCGTACTGGCTTCTGCACGATCAGATGGAGTAAAGGCAGACGATGGCAAATCAGCATAGTCACGCAGATTGGGCGATGAAATATCATGTCCCTCCTCAGGAAATTGAGAGGCATAGATGTTCTCTGGATCTGCTGGAGAGCAACTGACTTCTTTACTGGTAGCAGGATATGAGGACATTCCTCTTTTCTCACGGTCTCCCCCTGTTTCCATGCCTTCAGGTGGAGAAGAGAGTTCCTCATGCTCTCCTTCCTCTTGATTTTCTCTTTCCTCTTCTTCTTCTTCTTCAAATCTTTCCTCCTCTGCATCTCTTTCTTTAGCTTCTCTCTCCTCTGTTTCTTTCTCTTCTGCTTCCAAATCTTCTCTTTCTCCAGTCCTCTGTTCTGTGTCTTTCTCTTGTCGTTCCATTGATTTTGGAACAGAACGACTCAGGTTCCTCAATGCCATAGCAGAAATGGTGATATCTTCCTCATCATCTTCATCTTCAACAATGAGAGCTCTTCTTTTCTTGGATGGAGCAACCATGGGCTCCTTCCATTTTCTTTTTGCTACCGAAGAGACTTGATGAGTTTTGACAGGGGTTTTCTCCTTGAATTTCTCCAACGCCTTGTTGAGTTCCTTCAGACGCATTTTAGACACCATTTTCAGTCCCACCACCATTTGATCACAAGATCGAATACAGAGAATTCGTGGAGGCTGAACATTCAAATGTCTGAATAACTTTGTCACAAGGGCTGGATAAGGAAGTTGACCCTTGTCCTTCACCACTGCTCTATACATGTGGAACATAATAGTGTGAGGAAGAGAAAACTTTTTCCCAAAGATTGATGGCATACATCAGCTTTGCCTCTGAGTTTGAAACATCAGTCTTTGAAGTAGATTTTGGTCTGAGGCAATTAATCACAATCTTGTGAAGTAGAATGTTGAATGCACTCATCCTTGAGTAGGAAACTTTTCCCTCTGTCCTTCTATCTTTAACAAGTTCCAACGTAGCACGAGCAATAGAGACATTGATAGGTTGATATCTCCCTCTCTCAACCCCAATCACATCAGCCAACATATCTACATCCACCACATAGTCCTAATCTCGGACACAAAAAGAGAATCTATTTGCATCCAAGAAACTAAGATTCGAATAGAAATAAGCAGTGAGTTCAGCATAGGCTTCTGTAGAGTCAGAACAGAACTATTCAAGTTGAAGAAGACTGAATTTTTCCCTCAAATTAACATTCACAGCATCAAGGAAATCAAAATCCACACTTCTAGGGTTTATCACCCCACGTTTCAACAACTTAGAGTATAGATGCTTTTGTTCCTCCGATCGAAACAAGTCTCTCATTTTTCCCCGAATTTTTGCTGCAACACCCATTCTCGGTTGAAACTGACTGTACAACTTGTCATCATCATTCCCATCTATCTGATTCAGCCCTCCAACACGCGGATCACTTGGGATATTAGCAAGGGTTTCTTCTGCCGACCCCGCATGGGCAATTCCCAAACGTTCCATATTTCGTAAGAAGATGTACTCATTACCATACCCTTTGTCCTTAAGAAACTCATCCATGTAGTTCAATGAAATACCGCTCCTCTTTAAAGCACGGTAAAGCTTATAAGTAAAAGAGGGCTTATGAATTCTTACAGGTTATGTGCCTTCAATGATTTCTTCATTTTCTCGATGAGCAACATCCTGTGGACTAGATGGAGGAGATAGACGCTGCTGAGAATGTTGTGGGCTCTGCTGCTGACTAGGAGACTCTTATTCCTCGGTGAGATCAAAGTGCGTAGGCCCCTCACTCATTTGCTGCGGTCCCCTGTTTGCGATCCTCGAAGACTTCTTTTGAGACGACATCTTTCACAGTTTTTGAAAGATTCCAAACTTGACTTTCCCAAGAAAAATGACAACTTTTCGAAGATTAAACAAGAGAAGAAGACAGGAGTGGAAGATCGATGTTTTTTAGGGTTTTTGGAGTTAAACGAAGAGGAACCAACAGTATATAGGTCAGTCGAAGAGAGGCATTCAAAACGTCGTAATGGAAAGTAAAAAGATGCCATTCAAAAATAACTGCCTTTTAAAAAAAAAATAGATAACTACCATTTAAAAAAAATATTAACTCCTTTTTGAAAAAGAAAGATTGCACTTATCACGGAAATTGAAAGTAGCAAAAATCAATTATAGATAGATGATCGTACCTTTCCGAGATTTAATATGAGAGAGAATAAAATAACTTACAGTAAAAAATCTTGTTTGTCTGAGTCTGAGAGTCTCTAGACTTTAACTTCTTCAAACCTCAAGATGTTGAGTCTGGAACGGATGATTTCAAATTGATTTTTCTCCAAAGGCTTTGTAAATATATCCGCCAGTTGGTTCTTTGAGTCAACAAACTGAATCGAAACTTCTCCATTTTGAACATGATCTCTAATGAAGTGATGTCGAATCTCTATATGCTTTGCTCTTGAGTGAAGAATTGGATTTTTGGTGAGATTGATTGCGCTGGTGTTGTCACGGTTAATCTCCGTGCATGAATCTTTAATTCCAAAGTCTCTTAGCTGTTGTTTTATCCACGTAATTTGTAAACAACAACTTCCAAGAGCTACATACTCGCTTCGTTTGTAGAAAGAGCTACTGTATTTTGCTTCCTTGAAAACCAAGACATTGTCCTGCTTCCAAGTAGTTGACAGGTACCCGATGTGCTCTTTCTATCAACTCTGCAACCAGCTAGATCTGCGTCTGAGTATCCAAGAAGAGTAAAGTCTCCCCTTTTAGGATACCAAAGACCAAGGCTTGAAGTTGATGCAATGTATTTGATAATACGCTTTGCAGCACTTAGATGAGATTCTTTAAGGTCTGCTTGAAATCTGGCACAAATGCAAACACTAAACAAAATGTCAGGTCTAGAAGCAGTAAGATAAAGAAGTGAACCAATGATACTCCTGTATAGCTTCTGGTCAACTTTCTTTCCTCCTTCGTCTTTGTCTATCTTCAAAGAACTTGACATTGGTATATCAGTCTTTTTGCAATTTTTCAGTCCAAATTTTTTGACAAGATCATTAGCATATTTTTCTTGATGAATAAAAGTCCATTCCTTCAATTGTTTCACTTGAAGTCCAAGAAAGAAGGTTAGTTCACCCATCATGCTCATTTCAAATTCATCCTGCATAGACTTAGAGAATTTCTTGCATAGACTTTCATTAGAGGATCCAAAAATAATATCATCAACATATATTTGAACAATCAGAAAACTTTTGCTTTCCTTTTTGATAAACAGAGTAGTGTCTACTTTACCTTTAACAAAACCGTTTTGAATTAAAAACTTACTCAGCCTGTCGTACCAAGCTCGAGGTGCTTGCTTTAAACCATATAAGGCCTTTTTCGGTCCCGAATACGAGTCCGGTTTCCTTGGGTCTTCAAACCCGGTGGTTGTTCCACATAGACTTCCTCATAGATAAATCCATTCAGGAAAGCACTTTTGACATCCATTTGGAATAACCTGAAATTCTTATAACAAGCAAAAGCAAGTAATAATCTAATTGCTTCTAACCTTGCTACTGGTGCATAAGTCTCGTCATAGTCTATCCCTTCTTCTTGCGTATATCCCCTGGCCACGAGTCTTGCTTTATTTCTTACGACCTTTCCTTTCTGGTCCATCTTGTTCCTGAAAACTCATTTAGCTCAAATAATAGATTTACCTTTCGGTTTAGGAGTCAATTCCCAGACATCATTAATACTGAATTGCCTAAGTTCTTCTTGCATAGCTTCAATCCAGCTTTCATCAGATAAAGCTTCTTCTATGCTTTTGGGTTCTATTTCAGAAATAAGAGCCACAGCACTAGACTCTTCGCGCCTTTTGGATCTTGTGCAAATTCCTTCATTAATATTGCCAATAATGAGATCTTTGGGATGACTGGACTTATGCTTCTAATTACTAGTTGATTTGTCAAGTTGATGATCACTTCCTTCATTTGAATCTTCAATAATCAGTTGTTGCTAGTCTTTCAAAGTCTAAGCTGCTTCTTGAGATTTAGACTTTGTAGAGTCTAGAGCAGGTTCAGATTATTCAAGATGAGTCTGAATAGATCCATTTTACATAGAATCTTGGAATTTGACATTCATTGATTCCTCAACAGATTGAGTCTTCTTGTTGTAGACTCGTAGGCTTTGCTTGAGGTAGAATATCCAAGGAAAATGCCTTCATCTGATTTTTTTTCAAACTTGCCTACTCGATCATTTGCATTTTTCAATATAAAGTATTTACATCCAAACACATGAAAGTATGAAACAATAGGCTTCTTTTCTTTGAATAACTCATAGGGGTTTTTTTTCCAGAATAGGCCTTAGAAAAACTCTATTAATAATATAACATGCTGTAGAAACTGCTTCAGCCCAAAATCGTGAAGAGATGTTACTTTCAATTAAAAGAGTTCTAGCCATTTCTTGAAGTGAGCTATTATTTCTTTCTACAACTCCGTTTTGCTCTGGAGTATATGGAGAGGAGAACACATGCTGAAAACCAGATTCATCACAAAATTTTGTAAAATCTTGATTTTCAAATTCACCTCCATGGTCTGTTCTTATACTTGAAATAACATATCATTTTTCATTTTGAACCTTTTTAGCAAACTTTTCAAAGTAAGAGAAGGTTTCAGACTTACTTGCCAGGAAATATACCCAAGTAAATCGTGAGTAGTCATCCACAATTACTAGGCAATATTTCTTACCTCCAATGCTCTGAGTTCTGGTTGGTCCAAAGAGATCCATATGCAGTAGCTGCAGTACACGATTAGTGGAAACTTGATTTATTGGTTTAAAGGAATTTCTTACCTGCTTTCCCAATATGCATGGTGTACATAGATCAGACTTTTGGTATGATAGATTGGGTAGACCACGAACAAGCTTCTTTGCTGAAATTTTGGCTATCTGCTTCATATTGATGTGCCCAAGCTTTATGTGCCATAAGTTCGCTTCGTCTTGAATTGAGATTAGACATTGCGATTCATCTGGTTTCACATCCAAGAGGTAGATATTTCCATGTCTTCGACCCATGAATGACTGAGTAGAATCTTTATTGGTTCCTAAACATATTCCCTCTTGAAAGTTGATTTTGAAACCAGTATCACACAGTTGACTGATACTGAGCAAATTGTAGTTGAGTCCTTCCACTAAGGAAACATTGCTTATTGTGAGGTTTCCAATTTTTACAGTTCCAAATCCCACAATTCTTCCTTTGTTGTTTCCTCCAAATGAGACTTTTCCACCATTTATTTGAACGAGCTTTATGAAGCAATTTGAATCTCCTGTCATATGTCTTGAGCATCCACTATCCGGATACCATTTTACCTTTTTCTTGATAGTGACCCGCATTTAAAAAAAGAGACTCAAACTTTCTTTGGTATCCATATTTTCTTGGGTCCATTGGTGTTAGTATGATATGCGGTTTTTGCCCATACTTTCTTAACAGGTTTCCAAACCATAGGACATTCTTTTTCAAAATGATCTGCACTATTGCACTTTGAACATCTGAGAGCATTGCGACCTACTGGTTTTACAAAGATATTTTTAAAATGATTTTTGTAAGCGTCTCTTGTGGGTTTTTGCTTAATTCTTTCCTTCACTTTAGGAAAATCAATTAAAGGAATGGTTTCCACAGTCATTCCCAAACTAGATTTATTGAAATAAGGTCTTTGTCTTTGAAAGAATTTTCTCAAGTTTCTCGATCCTATTGAAAATCTTTTGAAATATTTGATATGTCATTTTTTAAAAATACATTTTCTTTTAAAAGATTATCTTCACTTTCTTTAAGAGTAGAAACATTCATGTCTAAACATTTCACCTTATCTTTCAAAACATTTTCTTGTTGTTTCATTACAGAGTTTTCCTTTTTAAGTTCGAAAATCCTTTTAAGAGAAGTCTTAAGACTAAAACACAACTCATCAATGTATTTAGAAACTTTAATAGGGATTTTAAAGTTACTCACCTCAAATTCACTGTCGAATTTGAGTCTGTCTCGAGTTTGAATCTGAATCCGATTGTGCCATTAGACATATATTGGCATAATCATCATCACTTTCTTCACATTCTCGTATCACTCCGGTTTCGCTTTAAGAGCCTTTCGATACTTTTCAGCTTTTCCTTTTTCTTCCTCGAAGATGACAGGTTGGGTCGATGTGTCCCTTTTTCTTACATTCAAAGTAGACTACATCTTTATTTGATTCATCATCCTCAACAGACTTAGTCTTTGCTTTTGAAAACTCTGTTTCTTTGGATTGAATCTTCTTCCTTTTACTCGTTCAGCTTTCAATCTTCTTATCATGAGTGCAAGCTCCTCATCATCCATATCGTCTTCGAATCGTAACATCGAATCATCATTGGATTTTAATGCAATGGATTTCTTACCTTTAGGATCTTCGTCTTCATTGATTCGCTCTACTTCATAAGACTGAAGAGTCCCAACCAACTCATCGACAGATAGTGGCATGATTCTTTGTGTCTCTTTTATTGAGGTCTTTATGTGATTCCAATCCTTGGAGAGTCCACGCAGTAGCTTGTTTACCTTCATGGGATCAGAAATTGGTTGACCTTGATTTTCAAGACCATTCACGATTTCTGTAAAACGACTAAACATATCAGTTATAAATTCTCCTGATTTCATTTTGAAGGCTTCGTATTGACCGAGGAGAATGTTGATTCCGGTTTCTTTCACTCGATCGGTTCCTTCATAGGTAATATGTATCTATCCCAGACTTCTTTCGCTGTAACACAAGAAGATATTCTGTTATATTCAGTAGGTGACAAAGCACAATATAAAGAATAAATTGCTTTTGCATCAAGAGCTTGTCTCTTGATTATCTCTTCCCGAGTCATTTCACTAGACTCAACAGCTTCTTTTCCTCTCTCTGAAACAGGTACAGCTTTAGGAATGATTCATTTTTCTACAACGTCCCATTCCGGAGGATCCTTTGATCTTAGAAACGCCTTCATCTTGTTTTTCCATATGTTGTATTCATTTCCATCAAAGTAAGGCGGTCTGGTATTGCTTTGCCCTTCTACCAGCCCTGGAGCTAACATACTAGCCATGGATCTTTAACTCTGAAGTAAAACATTTCAAACAAAGTGAGTACACAGGCTCTGATACCAATTGAGATAGCTAGTATAAGCACATAGAGGAGGGTGAATAGGTGAAAAAAAATTTCTCGTGATAAGAGAGTAATACTAAGCAGACAATAGAAAGGAAGTTCTCCTTTGGTTAACAAAACGAATTATGATCAAAGTAAAGCAGAGAGTAGGGAAGAGAGAATTGAACACAAGGTTTATAGTGGTTCGGCTTATTCCAAGCCTACGTCCACTCTTCCGCACTGACAGCCTACCGGCTGGATTTCACTATGAACAAAAGAGATGTTATAGCAATGCTCTCCCTTGATTCCATAGTGTAGATACTCTACCACACTTCCTCAAGGTTTTCTCACGAATATAGACTCTCTTTTGCGTACAAGATTTCGCTCAGTAAATGAATTAACTAAGAACAAAGAGCTTCAGACTTTGGAATTCTTCTATCGTGCACACACTCGAACAACTCAAACGTCTTCCTTATATACTCCTTTATGCCATCATACCCGTTGGCACTTACCAAAGGAATTCTTCCAACCTTCCCGTTGGACAGAATCAATTAGGAAGATCATTCGAGCTATTTAAGAAACATGTCGATAGCCCATCAATCCTGCTCGCCCATACAATCAGGATCTCGGTTTCCATAAGTAGAACCTTCCAAGTATACTTCGCCAATCATCGGATCCTTAATCTCTGAATCAATCATGATCAAATAAAGGATTCTGTTATGTCATATCCAGCCAAGAGATCTTCTCCAGTCGATAAGGTCAAATCCTTAATGAAACACCCAGTTCTTGATAGCCTTTCTTCAACGGATTAGAAACTGTCAGTAAGGATAGACTTTGAGTCTTGAGTCTGGCAGTCCGGAGATCTTCAGACTTTAAATAGTAGAGTCTGCAAATCTTCAGACTAGACTGATGGAAACGTTTTGTCAGCTTCAAAATACTCCGGGAAGATTTCTCTAACATGTGCGACGCAAGCGCAGAAGCCTAGCGCGTGCTGCGCACACGCCAGCTGACGTCTGCGTGACGTCAGCCCGCGCACGCGCACAGCACGTGCCGGTTGGTTTGTTCGCCCTGGTCCAACCGGCCCGACCGGTCCAACCCGATTTGACCCGACCCGACGGCCGTTGACTCGACCCGTTGACCACCTTTGACCCGTTGACCCGACCCATTGACCCGTTGACTCCATCCGGTCATTCGTTGACTATTGACTGGCGTTGACTAGCCGAAAAAAAAAGGAAAAAAAAAGAGAGGAAAATTTTGTATTTTTCAATTTTGTTTATTATGGATTATAAGTAATCCTTTTTTTTTATTCTGCATTTGTTGCATGAACCATGGAAAATTCTATATTTTCCCTTTTGTTCATTGTGGATAAGTAATCCATTTTTGTGCTGCATTTGTTGCAGAAAATATGATCCGTTATGCACGCATACCTGCATTTCCAAGAACGAACGAAGAAAATGTAAGACTTAAATAGTTAATGATAGAGTTAGCTAATTATCGGTGGAACGACGGTAATATAGTATCACACGTGGTCAGGGTCAATTAGATGATACAAGAAATCATCTGGAATGGTTATTCTATGCCGGATTTTGAGAAGGTGTCAGCTTTAATGAACACTCTTCCACCTGAATGGCAAGCAGTGTTAGATCGCCTATGGGAGGTCAATGTGGTCTTGGATTATAGGAGGCTTGCAGTAGCTTTTGTAAGAGAATATTATAGGATCGAGTTAACCAAAACTTTAACCCTAGGGATGAGTGCCACATGGTGCAGAGTGAATGCACCTTGGAGGTGGCATGAGATCTCTCCAAAAGTCTTTCCTTGATTGGCCAATGTGCCTTCAAATTTCTTAGAAAATTTTAATGATAGATTAAAAAAGACTTTCCCTATTTATTTCTTAGATTAGTTTGAGATGTTTTAGGTGTAGATATCTCTTTCTATGTTGATATTTTTTTTCCTCTAAATATATTACTTAGTGTAATGGACATGTTTGATTATTGAAAGTTCAATGTTATTTATTGTTGTAAATTAGTATGTTAATTTACAATACATCGTGGGAAGTTCAAGAAAGTTTTAGTGACTTTGCTGAACTTATTTTGCATAGAAGATTATATTAATGATAGTTTTAAATTATGATTTTTTAGATGATGATTGGAAACATAGTGACATTTTGATTCTGAAACCGTACTTAATATTATTCATTAATAAGATGGGTCTATGCAAAATGGATGCATAAATGATAGGCATTAATAATTCGTGCATATGTGTCTGATATGTTCAGATCGATGACTTCAGCAACTAAGAACATAAATGCTGATTTGAACAAAGAAGACAAAATGAACGGCGAGAATTGTGAAATATTGAATATGAAAATTCAATGTGTGCTTGAAAAGTAAGAAGCACTAGAAGCTCTTGACCATGTTATAGAAGAAATTGAGGATGTTGTGCGCCACCTTGAGCTAGCAGAGGACTGTCTCAAGGCATTTGAGAAGGAAACACATATTTGCTATATTGCTTCCAGCTCGGAAGGAGCTTCGAGCTCTAAATGCAAGCGTATTGATTCGTTCAATATGTGGAAATGTAAGGGATCAAGTCCTTCTTGCAAAAAACCAAAAGCTAACCAACATAAGAGAGGAAAACGTCATCAAGTGAAGAGTATTTCAAGGGTGAAGTGTTACAACTGTGACAAGAAGGGTCACTACACTCGCGACTGTCGTGAGTCAAAGAAGGTACTCACCCCTTGTACTCTTAAGAGCTTTGCTAATGTGTCAAGTTTTGTATTCTTAGCTGAATCTAATCTTTTGTAGACTGTAGATTCGGGAGCAACAGACCATGTAGCGAATGATAAAGAATCCTTCGTAAAATTTCGACGAGTTCCGACTGGAACTAAGTGGATATATGTAGGAAATAACACCAGAGCTGAAGTTAAAGGGATTGGCACCTGCCAATTGAACATGCGTGGTGGACACACCTTGTTCCTACATGATGTTTTATATGCTCCAGAGATTCGTCGAAATTTAGTGTCTGTTTTTGGTGTTGGTTAAGCTTGGTTTTAGTGTGAACTTCCATAATAGTGGTGTGGATTTGTATTTGGATACAAATTACTATGGTTGTGGTTATTTTCAAGATGATTTTATTGTATTAAATGTTGACTATAGTAATGCCAATGTTTGTTATTCCCTTTTCACGTCTCCCAATTCATATGATAATGATGTGAGTGTGTGGCATGCTAGACTTGGTCACATTAGCCAACAATGTATGGATAAACTAGCCAAAGAGGGCTTGTTAGGCAATATTGAAAAAGTCGATTTGCCCATATGTGAGCATTGCCTAATAGGGAAAACGACAAGAAAACCATTTGGAAAAGGTAAAAGAGCTGAATTTCCTTTGCAATTAATCCATTCTGACGTCTGTGGTCCGATGAATGTGAGAGGAAGGCATGGGGCTGTTTATTTCATCACATTTATAGATGATTATACTCGATTCGGATATATCTATTTGATTTCTCATAAATCTGAAACATTGAGTTGTTTCAAAAGGTTTATGAACTTGGTAGAAAATCAATTAGACAAGAAAATAAAAGTATTGCGATCCGATCGAGATCGAGAATATTTATCAGATGAGTTTAGAAAATTATGTGATGAAAAAGGAATAGAAAGACAGTTGTCTATTCCATATACTCCTCAACAAAATGGTGTTGCGGAGAGAAGGAATAGAATCCTATTGGAAATGGTTAGGTCCATGATGGCGCATGCTAACTTACCTATTACTTTTTGGAGTGATGCGTTGTTAACTACTGCCTATATACTTAACTGAGTGCCTTCCAAATCAGTTACTTCCACTCCATATGACTTATGGACAAACAGAAAACCGGACTTAAGTTTCCTTAAGCCATGGGGTTGTGCTGCCTATACTCATGAGCCCTCTCACAAGTTTGGGAAATTTGGTCCCAGAGGAAAAAAGAGTATTTTCATAAGATACTCTAAACACTCAAAAGGGTATGTGTTCATAGGTGAGCAGGAAAGTGAAAGTATAACTGAATTCGAATCACGGGATGTCACATTCTTAGATAATGAATTTCCTAAAAATGGCGAAATAAGTGAGGATTACTCCCTATTTGAAATCTTGGATCAAGATAATGAACTTAATGAAGTTTGTCCAAGTGGGAGTAACATGAGAAGTGATGAATTTAATTCAACTCACTCTTAATTACAACCACATGATAAGATGATATCATCATTATCTAATCTGAGTAGGATCATGATAGGGAATGATGTGCAAAGTGTACAATCTCCCATACGGCGAACAAGTCGCAAAAGTATTCACCGTCGACGTTTTGACATTGAAGGGGAAACTTTTATGGTTGCTCCACAAGATGAAGATGAGCCAAGAAATGTTAATGAGGCTCTAAATTGCCCTAATAAGAAAAAATAGATTCATGCAATGAAAGAAGAAATGAAGTTAATGAAGTCAAACCATGTTTGGGAACTGGTTGATTTTCCAAAAGGACGCAAAGCCATTGGGACCAAATGGGTTCTCAAAATTAAGCGTAAAGCTGATGGCTCGATAGAAAGGCATAAGGCTCACCTTGTGGCGAAGGGGTATAATCAACAGGAAGGAATTGATTATGAGGAAACATTTTCTCCTGTCGTGAGATTTACCTCGATTCGCATTATTCTGGCAATAGTGGCAAGTATGGATCTTAAGTTATATCAAATGGATGTAAAGACTGTTTTTCTCAATGGAGAATTAGACGAAGAAATTTATATAGAATAACCTATTGGTTTCATTATGAAAGGCCAAGAACAAAAAGTATGTCGACTTTTGAGATCGATATATGGCTTTCAGCAGTCGTCGAGACAATGGTATATACGTTTTCATAATGTCATAATGAGATATGATTTTACAATAATTGATGAGGATCATTGTGTATATATCAAAAGATCCAAAGATCAATTTGTGATCATATCATTATATGTTGATGATATACTAATTACTGGAAGTAATAAGGAGTTTGTTAATATTGTCAAAAAGTTGGCTATCTTCCAACTTTGAGATAAAAGACATGGGTGAGGCTGCATACATTCTTGGAATTAAGATTTCAAGAAATCGTTCGAAGAGATCATTGTCTCTTTCGCAAGAAACATACATAAATAGGGTTCTTGAACGATTTCGTATGCAAGATTATAAACCCATAGATACTCCTATTGCAAAAGGCGAAGGATTGAGCCACAGATTGTGTCTAAGGACTCCACAAGAGAAGGAACAAATGCAACATGTTCCTTATGCTAGTGCTGTGGGATGCTTGATGTACGCTATGATGTGTACAAGACCTGACATATGTTTTGCAGTTGGAATGGTGAGTAGATACCAATCCAATCCAGGTCAAGTACATTGGAAAGCTGTTAAGAGAATACTGAGGTATCTAAAGGGAACTGCTGATTATACGCTGAGTTATCAAGGAAAGGATATGCGACTCGAAGGCTATTCAGATGCTGATTGGGGATGAGATTTAGAT
The DNA here is from genome assembly GCA_014182375.1 of Eucalyptus virginea. NCBI lineage: Eukaryota > Viridiplantae > Streptophyta > Magnoliopsida > Myrtales > Myrtaceae > Eucalyptus > Eucalyptus virginea. Next base: position 38,601,037 of record CM024520.1, read on the forward strand.
GAAAGGAAATCTACCTCTGGATTTGTTTTCTTACTGAATAATTGCGCCATATATTGGAGCAGTAAAAAACAAACGTGTATAGCCTTGTCCACGATGGAAGCTGAGTTCGTGGCATTATCAACAGCAATACAAGAAGATGTTTGGTTTAAGAGATTTTTGGATCATTTAAGTGTTATTGAAAGTGTTGCAGACTCATTTGTTGGTTAATTATGATAGCCAAGCAACAATAGTGTACACCAAATATCCAAAATATCATGACAAGACTAAACATATAGATACAAAGTATAATTTTGTCAAAGATATGATTGCACGAAAAGATATGAACTTACATTACATGTTACGCATATTATGGTAGCAGATCCTATGACAAAGCTAATATCTAAAAATGTATTTTGTGGTCATGTGAAATCTCTAGGATTGCATAGAGGCTGATGTACTGAATATTGTAATTTCCCTAAGTGTTCACATTTAATGAATTTGTGTTTTCATCATTAATGTCTATAAATCTTTGTTTGACATTTATGCATCTTAATGCTCAGTGCATTATATTAAGTTGAGAAAGTATGTTAGACAGATAAAAGATTAACCCACTCACACAAGTAATCGCCTCTATTTACTGTGTGATAAATAAAGATGAGACGGTTTTTAAGTTTATTATCTAGGTGATAATCGAGAGCTCAAGCTTAAAATATATATGTCGCCTTAACTAAGTGTTAAGATGAGGACATAATATTTACTATGTCCGAAAGTAAAATAACCCACATATTTTACTTTATCTGTCTATGATGCTAGATGTGAGTTCTAATAAATTCTGTAAATGAGTAGATATGTGAACTCAAGTTAGACATTATATATGTCTGAACTATCATCTGTACGGTATTAAAGGTGTAGACATATGCTCCATGAGAAATGAGTTAAATATCGTAATACATATTTCATACTATGTATGCATGAGACGACCAATAAGAGTGGCAAAAGTTTGATCTTAACTTTTGTGTCATGTGAGACTCTTGAGGAAAAGAGTTCCTCAATTTAGTGCCCTCATGACTCTTACTTATTTTCAAGATTTCTATTTAGTATTTGCTATCTTAGGATGTTACCAATGATCATGAATTGATTCGATCTAATGGGACATTTCTAGAAAAGCAAGCTGAACTGAAATTGAGAGTTTGAAGAAAAGAGGAAGATCGAATTTGGAGGATCACATATTAGTTTTGTGTTCACTAGTCGACCAATTATGACTGTCTTTGGGATAATCATAATTGTGAATACAATATATCGTTGTTTAAAAGGAGATCAAGAGAGATATAAATGTGATCGATTGATCTAGGGTACTGCATACTAAATCTACTTAGAGTGTGATGCCCATTATGAGCTGCTATATATTCCTAACAGATGTATAGCAACGAGCTCTCAAAGTATGCTGGTCGCACGGATTATTCACTGGTATGAACGTTGTAGAGAGGTAAAGAGAATCTTGTTCGGCCCACCATGTGCGAGTGGGAGATGATTGTTTTATTTGTATGCTGATGGGCCTAAGTGGGCCCGTCCGCCCATGTTGGGCCTAAAAGCTTGGCCCGCAAGATAAGGGCCCATAGATGAAGGGTTGAGATATGAAGATGTGTTACGTTAAGGGGATGTGTCTTTTGGAGAAGACGTATTTAAGGGGAGAAAAGAAAAAGAGAACGCACCTTTTGGATGTACGTACGCTTTTCTTTTCTCCCTCTCCCAAAACTAACGTAAGTTTTCTCTCTCTTGAACCAACAGTACGCTCCTTGGTAGACCGGGATCAGATTCTTCCTTGAACTTCAATGTTGGTGTTTAATCTGTGGATAATAAGGTACACTCGATTCTGTGGTGTGTCTTTGATCGGTGATACATGTTTGTTTCTAGGCTCGTCTTCCGCATTCGTTTTAGAGGTTCGATTTAGTGTCGAATCCATTTTAAGAAATCAGTAATTCCCAACAGCCTTAAACAAATTAATCTGAATTGAAAAAACCACTATGTTTTATTATGCTAAATAGTAAATCACAGTACAAACACCTTGATTTTGAAAATTTGGCAATAATACGAAATTCAAAACTCTTCTAAAACCGATGTCCATCAAAAAAAGAAGTTCGTTTAAGTATAAAACAGAAAAGGCGAAAAGAGTGGGCAATGGAGATTGAACTAGCATTCAATGCTGCTAAGAAAAAAGCTCGGTGATTAAATAAGTGATGAGCCCTAAATCAAGTTGTCAAATTCTCAAAGACAAGGAAAGGCAGAAACTAAAGCGTGAAAAGCTTATCTTCTTTTTGGGCTTTTTATGATGAAAGTATCAAACACTCGTGTAAGTGGTGTATTTTATTTTGAGCAGTAAATGTTTACGGTGATGTTTTAATTATGGAGATTATAAATTATAAAATAAGGGGTCATGACAATATTACAGCTACTACAGCTAGGTGATCATTAAAATTATATAGTTCTTTAGTTATCCATCAAGTAATTATGCTAAACTTAAAGGATATACAAAAAAAAAAAGCATTAAATTATTTTAGTAAAAGTACCAACCAACAGCATTTCCAGAGAATTAATTGAAGACACGTGAATTTAGTTGCATTAATCCACATATTTAGTTAATTATAGATGAGAGAGAGAAAGAGAGAGAGATATGCAGGTCAATATCAAGAGAAACAAACTTTTTCAGAGAATCAACTTCTCTTCTATAGAGAAAGGAAAGGTCAGAAAAGGAAAAAGGCCCGGAACGGAAATAAACTTTTCAGAGAATCAACTTCTCTTCTATAGAGAAAGGAAAGGTCAGAAGAGGAAAAAAGCCCGGAAGGGAAACAAACTTTTTCAGAGAAAAAACTTATAGAAAGGAAAGGGAAAAAAAGACGATAGGCTTGCATGCGTACTGCACTGAAGCAATCGTGCCATCCCTTCTTTAAAATCGACTTTGACCATTTTATTAAATTTAAATTATAGGGGGCCATGCATTTAATCCGAAATACTAGAAACTTTCACAATAAAAAAAAAAAAAAAGTAAAAGTAAAAATTGGTCTACACTTATCCTATTTTTTTCTTTTTTTTCACTATTTTCTTTTGCGCAACGCATGTGCTCCCTTTCTATCGCACCGGCTCTTTTTATTGCAAGAAGTAAGAGCTTACTGTGAGTTCAAAAACTGGAAAAAGATAATAAATAATAAAGACAACTGTAACTTGAGCAATCTCGTTAAGTGAGCTCCAAAGTTTTTTTTCTATTGTCATTTACTGAGCTATATGATGTAAGTATTAGGTATCCTAAAATTGACTTATTTTGAGCAATAAATATTTTCCATAAAATTTTTGTTTTGTATTTATATTTTCTTTGAGGTTTGTTTTGAAATCGTATCATATGGGTTTTAGGGGTTTTAGTTTTGGTTTATTTCTTTTAAACATTTTAAAGATGGGTTTATTTCTCTCTTTGTGCATGGAGCAGAAAGATAGTAAACGTGGATGGATAGTGGCCACATAGACAATAGATGACACACATAACATATAGAGAAACAACTTATAGAAAGAAAAAGAAAAAAAAATTGCAATTGACTTTAACCTTTTTGTTTAATTTAAATTTTATGGTGCCATGAATTTAATCCGAAATACTAGAAGTTTTCAAAGGAAAAAGTTAGTAAAGTTAAAATGGATCTAGACATGTCTTGTTTTTCTTTTTTTCTTTTTTTCTTTTTTGCTATTTTCTTTTGCATAACACATGTGCTCTCTTTCTATTGCACTAGCTAAAAGAATGAGGATTAAGACGTGCGCATGTTCTTCCATTTCCTTCGTTAAAAGTAGACTGGCAGATAGGTGGTACTAATAGTGGTTTCTTGTTTTTATTTTAAAGTAGAATTGCGTATGAGGGTGGTTCTCTTTGAGAGGAGACGATGCTTGCAGGGGCATTAATGGCGATTGAGACTTCGCCGCGCACGTCAAACATTGACCTTATTCAGCTTTGCTTTGCTCGGGTCAAGTATGGTGACACGACCGCCAAGAATCAACAGGAAAATAGAGAAATAAATCTGATTTTACAAAGTCTGACCTTCATGAGGGATGGGATTAATGACAGGAAAAATCTTTAAAACAAAACTAAAATAATATTAAACGTTTACTATCCAACAAAATTTTACAAATAAATGAAGAAATGAGGAGAAAAATGGAGGATGTGAGAAGATTAAGGGATTGTGGATGGAAAGATTAGACTTGCTTCTCTCATCACTTGTTTCTAGCAGGGTAATAGCGTTTTATGTTTTTCAAGTTAATTTCATTCGATTACCAGTTTATGCGTATGCAAATCTAGCAAGAAAAAAAAATGATAACTAATAGAGATTGCAATACCTCTATCATTAAAAGCATTGAAGAACACGCGCATGTCTCAAGAAATGAAAGAACGAGGATTGAGACATGCGCATGTCCTTCCATTTCATTCATTAAAGCAGACTCGCAAATAGGGGTACTAGTGGTGGTTTCTTGTTTAAAATAAAGAACAAGAACGCGCGCACGTCTCAATTTCTGTTCTTCCATTTCCTTCGTTAAAAGTATGGAAGAACACGCGCACTTCTCAATTGAACGCGTGCGCGTGTTCCATTTCCTCAGAGATGCACGTGTTCTTCCATTTTAAAGGTATGCATTTTTTTTAAAAGCATGGAAGAACACGCGCATGTCTCAGGAAATGGAAGAATGAGGATTGAGACGTGCACATGTTCTTCTATTTCCTTCATTAAAAGCAGACTGGCAGATAGGTGGCATTAGTGTTGGTTTATTGTTTAAAATAAAGAACACGCGGACGTCTCAATCCTTGTTCTTCCATTTCCTTCGTTAAAAGCATGAAAGAACATGTGCACGTCTTAGGAAATGGAAGAACACGTGCACGTCTCAATCATCGTTCTTCCATTTCCTTCGTTAAAAGCATGGAAGAACATGCACACGTCTCAATTGAACACGTGCACATATTCCATTTCCTGAGACATGCGCGTGTTCTTCCATTTTAAAGACATGCATTTTATTTAAAATCATGGAAAAACACGCGCACATCTCAATAAATGGAAGAACTAGGATTGAGACGTGCGCATGTTCTTCTATTTCCTTCATTAAAAGCAGACTGGTAGATATGTGGTGCTCGTGGTGGTTTCTTGTTTGTATTTGAAAGCAGAATTGCGTGTGAAGGAACCCGGTGCTTGCAATGGCATTAATGGCGATTGAGACTTCGCAGCGCACGTCAGACATTGACCTTATTCAGCTTTGCTTTGCTTGGGTTAGATATGATGACACAACCGCCAAGAATCAACAGGAAAATAGAGAAATAAATCTGATTTTACAAAGTCTCACCTTCATGGGAAATCAGGATTAATGACAGGAAAAATCTTTAAAACAAAACTAAAATAATATTAAACGTTTACTACCCAACAAAATTTTAAAAATAAATGAAGAAATGAGGAGAAAAATGGAGGATGTGAGAAGATTAAGGGATTGTGAATGGAAAGTTTAGACTCGCTTCTCTCATCACTTGTTTCTAGCAGGGTAATAGTGTTTTATGTTTTTCAAATTAATCTCATTCGATTACCAGTTTATGCGTATGCAAATCTAGCAAGAAAAAAAAATTGATAGCTAATCAAGATTGCGATACCTCTATCATTAAAATCAAAAAAAAAAATTATACCTAATTGAGCTAATTGAAAAAAACTATAGAAAATATCGATGTCTGTTTTGTATACTATTGAATGTGAAATTGATTTCTTTATCTTCATATACTTAGTCAAATAAATGACCCAAATCAATGTCATGTATATGAATTTTCACAGTTAATGAAGTCGTGACTTTTTTTTTTTTGTCAGTCCTACTCTATTCCTACTCTACACTCACTCGCAGACTTGTGCCATGCCTCTTGCAGGGCGTGGGAGTCGCAACCCACTCTCGAAACTTACGCGTCCCTACCCCCATCCCCCCCTGAGGAGGTGGGGATTTGAACCCCTCACCTCCCCCTTCCATGTTGGAAGGGTGGCCACTGGGGCGAACCCCCAGTGGTTAATGAGTGAAAAATGTTGTAATGATGAAAATCCTTAACCCAATTGTATGAGTTATTGTCTTTTGAAGGAGTATCTTCTCTGTATGGACATAAAAGATATAAGTATATTTAATGGTGGGATATGATATCCCTAAACCGTTTAGGGAAGTTATCCTAACATTACTTCTGTCTAGTGCAAGATTTGGTATTAGTTATTAGAAATTGGAGAGCCTCTTTCATTCATTATTATTAGCAAAAGCACATATATATGTATATGGAAAGTGAAAAAATTTTCAAGACTTAACATTTTTTTGTAAGGCTGCTTATGAGATAGGAACGATTCAAAGTTTAAATCCAAAATACATAAGAAATAAGATATAATCATTAATTTACATATTTTTCCATTAACAATACATTTATAAAATATCTAACCAAGGATATTTTGTTAAATAAAAAAAAAAGGAAGAATTCACGATCTCTTATTAAAGAACCTTTGTTATAATAGTATAGATAGTATAAATCAACTAATTATACAATTGTTATGCGTTAGTCTCTTGGTATAGCACCCGAGTCAAATCAACAGGCACAGAGGGAGAGGGGACCGGCAACAGATCATAAATTTTTTAACAAATCCATTTAGAATTTGACATATGTCTCAAATTAGAAAAAATAAAAATCTTATTTTTCTTTGTCTTCCCGTGTATTCTATCAAAGTTATTGATATATAGCAATACGCTAGCCCGTTGCCTCGTAAAAAGACTAATCTACACCAATATATATTATGTTAAAATAAATTTATGGACATTAAACACACTTACTCTAATGGAACGAGTCTTCTCTTTTCATATAAAAATTTCAAGATTTTTCTCAAGAAAGTGAAAATTAAAGATTTGAAATCTCAACATATATGACAATAACAACATAACTATCTTCTTTTTACATTTGCAATAGAATTGATTATGTATAGTAGTTATGAAGTGGAAAGAAAAATACTAAAAAATTGAATATATTATGATTTAATACAAATACTTAAATTAATTAGTCTCCAAACAACGTAATAGCATGCACTAAAAGAGAAATTGAAATGAATTGTAATTCACTTGTATTGCTTAACTTACAGTACAAATATTTATACAACATATTGCTTAATAGAAAAGAGAATAAAAAGATCTATGTAATATCTCCAGCTAATTTTAAGAGATACACCAAATATTATGCTAACTAAAAAACAAAAAATAAATTATAATTGATAATAAGAGATACACCAAATATTAGAAAAACAGAATATAGATCTTTAGCAAATCTTCCATAATAGAAATATATTAAAACATCTCGCTATATCTTGATTCATACATACATAATAAAATTAATTCGTCTATGCACGACACAATAAAATCATTCATCATATTCGTAGAATTAGACTATTTAAAAATGTAATATAGGTTATAAACAAACATAAAAAATAAAAAATAAAGATAAAAAACCCATGTGAAGTATAGACAAGAATCTAGTTATATGGTATAAGATAAGATAATATATATATACATTTTTACGCAAGTTGTTTTTACACATAGATAGTTCGTTATATTTCAAAAGAAGGAATGCTTTTCGGTGAGTCCAATAAATGTGCGGGAGACAACAGTTTTATTCAAAGTACTTACCTTGAAATTTTTTGTGAAAAGATTATTAACAGAGGTCTGAAGGGCAATTTTCCGACACCTTAGCTATGCCACGTCAGCAAAATTCGCAGCAAGTGATTAAAGGATCTAATTACATAAAGTAAAAAGTTTAGAGACTCAATCAATCATACATTTAATAGTAGTTAATGACCAAAAGTGAATTAAATAGAAAAAGAAATCAAATGGACTTCTCTATCTCGAGGAACAGAGCTGCATCATCACTGAGCGCTATTGTTCGGGAGATTTTTTTTTTTTTTTGGTCGGTGTTGTTTGGGAGATTCGATTGAAGCTTTTGCAACTAATGTTTATTTCAAGGTAGGAAAATTTCTCCTAATTTTTAGTAATACAATCTCGAAAGTGTTTTTTTGGGTTACAAGCTAGGGCTCTAGGGGAGAGCCCTCTTCGTAAACAAAATACAGAATCAATCTAATTAATAATTGTCCTTAGAGCACTAGATAAGATAGCTATAATTGCTATTATTAAAGAAGTAATAGTGTATGAATCCTTATTTTCAGCATGGACGACAAACCTGGAAAGATTGACTAAGTTTAGTGCATGAAATTCAGTCCAAAATAGAAAACAACTATTACAAAAAGAAAAGCATATATGGTGCAAGCTTGCGCAATTGAAAGGTACACATTAGAGGGTAAATTACTCATAACAACTTGGAAATAATACATTTTTCAAAACCCATTAAGAAGTCTTGACAATTGTCCTAAGGTCACATGTTCACATTTAAATGTACGAATTAGTAAGATAGATTTGGGACCCCACTTAGACATCTGTATAGTGTTTGGAATGAGTTTGGTATTGGGTTGGCAGGTTTCCTACAGTCCATACCCGGTTAATTATATAGCCAATTATTTTTTTCCACATGAACACTAGCTTATCTAAGCAATTATACTATTTTATGCTTGAAATGATAGATATCAATTTATCCAAAATAATCGCCAAATTAACTGGGAGAAGGGGCAGATTTGTGTCTCAATTTCAAAATACCCAACTCGATACTGGGACAGATTCGAGCTATTTACTCCTTGCAATCCTTGATATGAATTTGAAGCCATGACCAACCTCCATTCGAAGCCAATGAACGACCTCCAACTGCAGCCAAGCCAAAAGGGCCACCAGAGAGTTGAAGGCTTTCGTGAGAGACGGTGAGATTTTGTTTGTGTTAGAGACAGAGAGAGAGAGAGAGTACGGGCTCATTAAATGAGGGAGATTGCATTACAGTTGAAGAAGGGTCCTGAAGGTCAATCCATCTTTAATACCACAATAAATCTAACTTCTTCAATCGGGTCACTCAAAGTACTCATATTTCGCTCCAGTGGCCACCCTTCCAACATGAGAGGGGGAGGTGAGGGGTTCAAATCCCCACCTTCTCAGGCGGGGATGGGGTGGGGACGCGTAAGTTTTAAGAGTGGATTTCGACTCCCACGCCCTGCAAGAGGCAAGGCAAAAGTCTGAAAGTGAGTGTAGAGTAGGAATAGAGTAGGCCTGACCAAAAAAAAAAAAAAAGTACTCCTATGAATTGATAACAAGAATTTCGTTAAAAGGTGTCTTGGAACACTTATTAAAGTAGCAAATTGTATCGATTAATGGCCTATCTTCATGTTCATATCAAGATGGAATGAACTTCGCCTTTTTTTCCCTATCACGTGATGAAATATTTTAATTTTCAAATCATCGGTTATACATAAGATGAGAAAAGTCAGCATGATGAAATTGGCAAATTTACCTGAATGGGTTGATTAGTAAATGCCCTATGGGGAATTCGTAATGAAATTTTTCTTTTTCTTTTCCCTCTTTTCCCTAGCTTCTCAATTATCTTAGACGGAAAATATTATCATATAACAAGTTTTGTGAAGATTTTTAGATGGTAATGACCTTTGGAAAATACATAGTTCTTTTATAGATACTCAACCATGGTATCTTTATGTAGATTAGTTACTCAAGATTATTTTTATCTTTAGATAAATAAAGTGAGTAATTGTCTGGAACAATTTTCGGCTTCTAACATTCGTTCCTTAGTGCTTTTTTAAATATTTCGTGCATATCTTTTTCCGAAGAAATTTTAAGAATTATTTTCATCTCATCCTCCTCGGCCTGTTCCAACCCTAACCAAAATTTTCTGCATCCTCCACTTAGGTCAATTCTCTAATAACATCTATATCAAAATCATCTCATTTTCCCACAACTTTTTTTTATAAAAAATATTAAGTGATCTTCTCACTCTGACAAAGAAGTGACAAGATCAATTAAAGTACATCGATCTATGTTTACTATTTCCACTGTTCCTTCTTCTGAAATTGGATGAACGTCCCCTCAAACATCATCACAGCTGGCGTGGAAGTCCAACCACAATGCTCGAAGCTCTCCACTTCGTTCGGATTCGAGCAGAGCAAGTAAAGCACAAGAACACTTCGGACTTTGATTCTTATTAGTTTATCCTACTAATGGTGTCCAACAATATTAAGCTTATTAAAAAAGGGTAATAGATTTTTCTCCTATTTAATTGAAGTTAAATAAGTAAATAACTATGAATGAAATAATCAAAATGGTACGCACAACATTTGATCGTTAAATAAAAAATATATTGTCAAGATCAAGGCCGAAAAAGTGTTTTGTGTTTTACTTGTCCTTAAATTCGAAAGATGTGTAGAGCTTGAAGTACTGTCTTTGGACCACATCTTCTGGAAGAAAGACCGGTGCAACATGAAGCATGTAATTTTCATCGATGGATCTTGCCCCATTTACTTTCCTTCGTTGCAATTCTTACTTTCGTTGCTGACTATGAACACCGTGACGACATAGCACATGCTATTGCTACCTGACCTGTTGTGTAATTAGTAAAAAGAATTTAGTACACTTTTAATATCAGTGAAGCTACTCATTGCTACAACAATATATAATACCCAAAAGTGAAATAAAATATAAGCAATATATTTCCCTGAAATTTAATACATATTTATAAGATCTTTGAATAATATGTCTGAGTTTATTTAAGATATAGATGTTTTTAAATAAAGTTACAAGAATGTCAAATTTTACGTTCTTTTCTTATTACCGAACCCCATTTTCCTCTTTCCAAAATTAAAAAAGAAGGAAGACTTCTTCATATCATCAATATTTCACAACCCTATTATATCATGGATTATTTTGGATTGGATCTGTAACACATGTACTTAGAAATAATTTTGTGATCGAAGTCATAGGCATGTCAAATATCCAATGGCAGAAGTGTAAAATATTCTCATACAGGCGGTGGATCGAACAAAAATCAATATATCATTAATCCATTACGAGTAAATCACGAACAACTTATAACGCTTCTCTGTAGATTAGAATAATTTATGATTGATTGATTCAAACAGCTTAACTTAAGCAAAGCAAACAAAAGAAAATTGACCTCATTTAATGCAATTTGTTAATAATTTGAAAGGAGCTCTTTTAAGATGCAATTCAACGCTTGAAAATGGATCTAGCATACTTGCAAGAGATGTTCACCATTAAGAGTGAACTCTTCCAAAACTTCACCAAAAACTTTAGTATGGCTGAGGGTCCCTTGATAAATCAATAGACACAAACCAAAATGACTGTTCTCTTGGCCGGTGACAATTAACCACCGTTGTTTCTGCTTAGTAGGTGATCAAATGAGATTGACCCCCGAAATCTTTGTCCCAGCCTAGGGTTATTCGCAAGGTCTCCGCCCTTTCAATATCCTAAACGGAACAACCCCATTTAATATCGAGAGAGAGAGAGAGAGAGAGAGAGAGAGAGAGAGAGAGGATTCTTTCTGGTTTAGTGAGGGTGGGAGAGGGTCTGTTGTGACTTGTGAGGTTAATTTTAATTATTGCTTAGCATATTATGTAATATATGAATTACAATAGCCTACTTGTGTCTTTGCTTAGGTGAAATCATTTGATATCTGTTTATACTTCATGAATCCTCTATAATCTTAAGATTTCGACCGTGTGCCTATCCTCTACCGCCGCTTGGGTGAGAATCGCAAGAGCATTCTCGGCCATAGCTTCGTTTCTGTTTAGGAAAGACGAAAGGGCAAAAGTGATTTTCACCAAGGAAGTTGAGCTTAACATAACGGGCTCCGATGACTTTTTGGCCGTTGGATATGCCTAATTGATCGGGGCCATCCATTCTATATTTGATTGTTTTATTTCTTTCCTTTATTTCATATCGGAAATCATTTTTTAACAAAATTAGAATTCGGAAAATGGAATGGAAATATTTATTTATTACCTACTCGTTTAATGGCGATACGGACTATGCAGGTTTCCAAGTTTGGGTTCGAGTTCAAGTCCCATGGCAGTCTACTCTCAATCCCAGGAGTAGTTTCCTCGCCAATCCCACATTTAAGGCATCTTCAATTTCGTCTTCCCTATCTCTCTCTCTCTCTCTACATGTTGCGTCTTCCATCGCTCCAACGTTAAGAGCGAATGAGACAGGCGAAGAGTTCTTCCATTACTCCAAGATCAAGAGTCCGGCCATAACGTCAGTACGAATAGTTATGGTTTTTTAGAAGCTAAAGAGCCATCTAAATCAATGATGAAGAAGTGGTTTGTTTTGAGAGAGAGAGAGAGAATTTTGCTTTACCGCATGAACTATCCCTTTTATACAGGTTAAACACTATTTTCAAATCATTTCATTTTTCCTCCTTGAACCCTCACATTCTTACGCGGCAAAACTTTAAATCTTTCAAATAACCCCCACAGCTTTCACTCCGTTACATGTCAAATCCTAAATTTAAAATCCCTGCCCTTTACTCTCCCAAACTTAGAAATTATGCTATTCTTTATTAAACCGTGCAATGCATACGATTCCCAAGCTACAATGAATGATTGCACTAGAGAGTTCGTCCCTAAAAAGAACCTACTGTAGCGTAACTGGTTGCACATCTTAACGGGAAAGAAAAGATTAACGGTATTAGAAAGGCTAAAGTAATATGCAAGTTTCGAGAGAGTAAAGTTTAATGATTTGAAATATATGGTTTAGCATGCAAAAAGATGAGAGTTTGGAGAGATAAAGTCAAATGATTTGCAATTTAGAGTTTAACGTGTAAGACGATGAGATAAGTACATGTAGGTAATGTGAAATTTTATCCAAATATATTACATTAAGTGTACCTTACAAAAGTCCATGATTTGGATAAAATTTCACCTTTGTGATGTACAACCTTCGATTGGACTTGTCAACTTGGGATTGAGAAGAACCCAATTCACATCTTAAACCGAATTTGTAATAGAAACATCTCATATGGACGGGAATTTTTCCAACCAAATTAAAAACCATTGTTATTCTTCATTCTTAATTAAATACAACGCCCGGTATGAATCTTTTTGTGATTTACATGAAATCGTTTTTTTACTTTTATTTCATTGTTAAGGAAAAAAGAGCATGATCAATTTACAAAATTCTTAATTACCAAAGAACGCTTGCGGTGCCCAAAAAACACGTAGCTCCTTTAAAGTCCGATAACACGGCCTTTTTTGTCAAATTTTAGAGAAATTTTGATCAACAAAGCATAATGTACTCGTAGTGTGTAAAATTTTATAAAATTCAGTCATTACAAATCCCAATAATCAATTCTTACAAACCGTTATCTAATATGAAAATCAAGAAAAGTAGGGGCGACGGCCCTGTTTGGTAACCATCCAAACAGGGCCAAATTCTGATTCTTTGTTCCCAGAATCAGTTTGGGCCTAGAATTGCGTTTGGTAAAATTTTTGTTCCTGAAGATTGGGAATAGAATCAAGAACAAAAAAAAAGTTGATTCTTGTTCCGGGAACAAATTTGAGAATCAAAATCAAGAACTTTTCTTCTTCCCTTCGGCCATCTCGCGACCGCCATCCACCACCGCCCGCCACCGTCCGCCACCGGCCGCCGGTCCGGCGAGCGGCCAAGCGGGCCTCGCCGGGCCGGGGCAAGCCTCGCGACACCCGGCCCCACCGGTGGCCGAGCAAGGCTCGCCCGGCCCGCCGATGGCACAGCGGCCTCGCCCGGCCCGGCGAGGCCGAGCCTCGGCATGGCTAGGCAAGCCTTGCCTAGCCTAGCGGCGAGGCTCGGTTGACGAGGGTCAGCGACGCTACGGTGAGGTCGTCGGCCCTCGTCTGGCCGGTCGCCGGTCCGGCAACCGGCCACAAGAAGAAGAAGGAGATGAGAAAAAGGAAAAAAAGAAAAGAAAAAAGGAAAAAGAAAAGAACAAAGAAAAGAAAAAAAGAAAAAAAAGTAAAAAAGTAAAAAAAAAATTATTTAAAAATTAAAAGAAATTGATTTGGAACAAAATTAATAAGCACAAGACCAAACGCAATTCTATTCCCGAGAATCGAAATTTTGGACGAGTTACCAAACGGCTTAAAATGCTTAGAATCAGTTCCCGGGAACAGAATAAAAAAGAATCATTTCTGATCAGAATCTACTCCCGGGAACAGAATTGTTACTAAATGCGCCCTAATTGATTTCTATACGGAGGGTTAACGAAGGTTGATTCTTCGTTTTTCTTTAAAAGCAGACGTGTGTATCATGGTGGTTCTTCCAGGCACATTAACGGTTTAGATAGAGAGAGGAGATGGTGCTTCGCAGGGATATTTACGGCGATTGAGACTTTGCGGGGGCAGCAATGGCCCTGAGATCTCCATAACTCTTTCTCCGCCATATATGCCAGCCTCATGAATCTCATAAATTCCGAGATTTTTTATCCTAATTATTGGCGACCCAAATTGGGGATGGCTTGTTGATTGTTGCTCATGCATTTACAAGTAACACGTTGCTTCTTTGTAGCCTCGCTTTAAATTATAAATATACTTAAAAGGGAATTTAGTTTTCTTTTCACGTGTATGTTTAGGGTTCTTGTTAATTTTTTGAGTTTTTTTTTTTGTCAGTCCTACTCTACTCCTACTCTACACTCACTCTCAGACTTTTGCTCTGCCTCTTGCAGGGCGTGGGAGTCGAAGCCCACTCCTGAAACTTACGCGTCCCCACCCCATCCCCCCTGAGAAGGTGGGGATTTGAACCCCTCACCTCTTCCTTCCATGTTGGAAGGGTGGCCACTGGGGCGAATCCCAGTGGTTTTAATTTTCTGAGTTCACAGAACTTGATTCAGCGCAAAGTATTTCTATCAAGAGATTGAGTTAGCTCAGACAGTTTGAGAAGCTCTCGGAGAGCAGACTACTCTTGAGTGTCAACATTGGGCGATCGCATTACAAACTTTCAAACCCATCATTCGCTTCAGGGGAAGAGGGAACGCCAAACATGAACAAGAAAACACCAATTGTGATGCTTTTTACTCTCTCTCTCTCTCTCTCTCTCCATGTTAACACGGATGAACTAGCACTTCTCTTTTCTCCCGTGCCTTCTAGGCTTCACCCCATTTGGAGGAAGGCTCTGCAAAAAGATTAAAATGAATGAAGAAGAGAAGTAAAAGGAAGGCTAAAAAACAAAAGAGAGAGAACCACTACACCCTTCCCGCCACTCGTAGCCGCCAGCCTCGAGGGTCTCCCTCATTTGTTGTACGAGGGTTTATCACATAGCGATCCGGGACGGGGCCATGACCTGTCACCCCTTGAAGCAGATAAAGTAACGGAACTTCTCCTAGTAGCTCCATAAAGCTTCGATCGATTTCGTCCGAAGCTTCAGTGGAGCTACTGGAAGGAGTTCCATTCGCAATTACAAGCCCGCGGCTGTGCGAAGCCTCCTCTTTTCGGAGACTTGAACAGGCCTTGCCAGAGCAGCGGGAGGGGGACTGGCCATGGTTTGTCTTTGTTTCGAAAAGAGGAAAACGGCGGCGTGATTTTCACTCGGAGGCTGAGCGAAAACCTATTCGTGCGCTTACCGTGCTCAGAAAGCTCCTGCTCTATTCTATTTGTAGTCCTCCTGCAGGGGCGCCTAAAAGGAGAAGGGAACCATTTATGGCCATGTTGGTGACGCCATGGCTCTATTTGCAAAACTCCCGCAGGCGCCCTTGAAAGGCAAAGAGAAATCATTTATGGATTTGAAAAGAAAGAGAGGGGCTTGCGTGCGTTCATTAAAAGTAGACTTGGTTTCTACTTGGCACGTCAATGGCGATGGAGAACACGCCCTGCTTTTACAGGGCATTGGAAACCTGCCCTAGATTTTCGGGGCGCCTGCGGAGTGGAATTTATCTTTGGCCGATGATAATAGGTTTTCCGGATCCAAACGTATCTCTACTAAAAGAAAAAAAAAAAATTATGAAGTCACCTCCTATGTGTTCATAGCAAGATTTCAAATTACGATTAAATGTATATTTATATTTAGCAAATTTCAACAGTTGCAACAATAAAATATCTCAACGCATGTCAGACATAGTAGAATATCATTAGAGATAATTGATTCGTATTAAATAGAAAAAAATGATATCTTACAACATTAATTGACATGCGAGCCGGTTGTGATTAGGCTCGACGATAATGAGGATCAATCGGCATGTCCAATGTACAATGTATACATTGAAAGAGTGAGCTCGACCAACATTTGCTTGCGGATCTCATCAAGGCTTGATCGGTGTTATCAAATAGAAAATTCATTTGTATTTGAGCTATCGTGTTAGAGCACTTGTAATATTAAATCCCATTTGCATTTAACTACTCGATAACATCGCCATTTTATTTGTTTTTAGCATGTAAGATCTAGCGAGTGTGGCTTTCGCTTTTGAAGGAAGTTACATGTTTGTGACATTGGTATGTCTCCGCAAGTAATTTGTGTTGGCTCAAACACATGGAAAATGCCTAAGTTGCAAGCAAGCACGAGGTGAGTTAGCAGGATTCTCTAATTTTGATCACCACGTACCCTATTAATTTCATGGATATGGGAGGCCATCATAAGTATCATCCAAAGAGAATTTTCATTACAACAAATTTCTCATGACAATATATTAATCACATCGTAATTTTACGGGTGAAATAATGACATAAACAGTTCCTGAACTTTGTTCAAATATGTAATTTGGTCTATGAACTTTTAGTTTGTTCAATATGTTTTTTGAATTTTAACCCAAAGTATAATGTAGTCCCTAAATTTTGAATTTGTTTAATGTAGTCCATAAACTTTCAAACATGTCCAAACCAGTCCTTGAACTATATGAAATGTTCAACGTAGTCCCCGAATTTGAATAATTATGAAAGGACTACATTGAACATTTTTAGAATAATTATGGATAGATTATATTGAACATTTTTAAACAATTCAGGGACTTGATTGAATATGTACTAAAAGTTTAGGGATTGCATTGAATAAATTAGAAGTTTATAAACCACATTGCACATTGATTTAAAGTTCAGAGATCATATTGAATAAATTAAAATTTTAGGGATTAAATTATATATTAAGCTAAAGTTTATGGACTATTTGTGTCAATTTCCCTTTATGGGGTTAAAAGCATTAGAGATTTGCTTATATTATGACATCGATTATGTACTTTAAGCTAATGTGCTCTCGAGGCACTGAAAAATAAATGTGTCGCATGTTGTGCTGCCTTGCGATGATAAAGTCATTACTCTCTACTCGTTTTCCAGATAATTAAAACTCCAACACGACTGAAGTATTAAGCAACAACGGTTCTACTCCATAAAGAAAGACGTATTTTGTAAACTTGTTCCGGAAATAAAAAATGAATAGAAACACGTTTGGTAAATTTGTATTTTTTTTTATTTCTTTAAATTTTTTAATATTTTTATTTTATTTTTCTTTCTTTTTTCTTTTTTCTTTTTTTTCTTCTTTTGGCCGGCCTCGCCAGATCCGGCGAGTCCGAGCTCGCCGAGCCTCGCCCCGCGCCGGCGAGGCTCGAGCTCGCCCAGGGCCAGCGACCCTCCGGCAAGGTCGCCAGCCCTCGACGGCCAGTCGCCGGCCATGGCCGAGGCCAGCGACCGGCCAAAGAAAAAAAGAAGAAAAAAGAAGAAAAAAACAACTTTTTATTCTTTCAATTCTTAAAAAGTGTTTCTGGAACAAAAAAATAACTTTTTTTTTTAATTTCTTATTTCTGTTCTAATTTTGTTCCTGGAACAAAATAACAGATTTTGAATAAAAACGCAAACAAACGCGTTTATGTTCTTTTTTTGTTCTCGGAAACAAAAAAACAGAAAATCTATTCATGAACAACAAAAGGAAACACAAACATGCAGGCCCTTTCTCTTTTATTTTTTTGTATCAATATCGAGTGCTAAGTCTGAACTATGTTTATGAAAACTTTTTTTTTTTGTCTGAGTAATGAAAATAACTTAGGCTCCTGTGATATTAACAAAAAATTAAAGAATGCTCACCGGCCATGTAAGTATGAATTGTGTACGTGATTCTCGTGCCTGCAATGGATCATGATTGATGATATGGCCGTCTGAGGACCATAATTTCTAGACCCTTATAACATCTTTCTCGTCATCACTCATCGGCTTGTTACGAAGCAACAAAGAATGCTAATCTGCCAAGTGAATGCCAATTTTTCTTCGACTGAAAGAGTCCAACTACGCATGTGATGTGGAGAATTCAGCACGCTTACTCATTGCTCGATTCTATAGAGGATTAACTCCAGCGTCTCGGAAATGATCAAGATTGGGATTCCTTAGACAAATCAATTGAAAAGGACAAGATATCATCAAATACGTGAGCTCCCTTCTTTTGTACGGTGAAAGGAGCTCCTCTGTAAAGTTCATTCGTGGTCTTCCTCCATATGTATGAATTTAACCATTGTCGATTCAACAGATCTGATATATATCTCACACAATAACCGCCCAACAAAATCCAAACCTAATTATCTCTACAATTAGGATTGGCATGTATCCTCCAATCAGGCTGGGGCTTAGACTCGACACATTAATTTAAGTAGTAGTCTCACACATTGTCCATGTAACCGAGCCTTGCTCGGGTTGAAGAAAGTGATGGTGCATAGTAGGGCAGAAATTGAAGCTCTGAGGGCGCTACTCCTGAAGTATCCCAAACCTTATAGGCTCGAGAAAGTGAGGATTCAGCCTCCTGAAAACACTTACCGGATTAGTGGCAGGTGGGAACAGTGGAGCTGCGAATCGCGGGCACATTTGCTTGGACGATGCTTCCTCTCTAAGCAATCTGAACGTCTTTGATGAAGAAGATACAAATAGTAGTGACAAGGCAAGGCATGTATCGATAAGGAGCTCCTGTGTGATGAGATGAACGAACGACGGCTCAAATGATATGTAATTTCCGGCCCCGACTTATTAAAAGATAAAACTTCCTTCAAAGAGTCCTGAAGGAAGTACAGCAGCAAAGCCGAAATTACATGTATTGAAATGGTGGCCTAAAATTCATCCTTTTTTATACAAGGGTATGCTACCCAAACTAACAGGGTCACCATTTCTCCAAAATTAGAGGCAAATCTGCTTCTAAATATTTATCTAATTTTCGCCTTTAGCGTATTTGCTCTTTCCACAACATGTATTGAAAGATAAAATGGCATTGGCGACGTGCTTGTATAGTAATTATAGAGTGGAATAAAATTTGAATACATTAGGATTTATATACATACAATAAAGTGGACACGATGCAATGATGCAATGGCATAAATTAGGAGAGAAACATTTTAAAACGTTTCATTATATCTTAATGCATAGGTGCATGATAAAATGATTTCGTCTGTGCATGATTGACTCCGTTATTGGATTCATAGAACTAGAATATTTAAAAAAGAGACATTAAATAGTTATTTCCGATCCCCAGTGTCTTTTCAGACGAGGGTCGTGCTTGAATGTCCGAAGCAGCATGGAATTTTCCTCGATCGGATTGACTATGGCTGCCTAGAAAAGCTTCTCGGCCGGAGACGAACCCTGCCAAAAACCAGAGAAAGGAGACAAGGACATGGCACCCTCGTTGATCTAACATGTTTTGTACTTGGATCATCTTCCTGTGCTGATTCTTTATGTCTTGCAGATGAGAGCTCCGCCCCCACGGAATCCAAGAAAGAGCCAGGAAGACTAGGTAAACTAAGCTCTGGTTGGTCGTGAGAGAGAGAGAGAGAGGGACAGAGAGAGAGAGAGAGATTTGCTAAAAAAGAGAAAGCCTATTGCATGCACCTCAAAATGCTGACGAAAAAGCTTTCATTTAAATGTTCTAAATCACTTGACGGGGGCCAGGATTCACTGATGAATCACGGGTTGGAGAACGGCATGGGAAAACTGGGTGGAGTGGAGTGGAGTAGTCGCTCCTTCGTATTAATGACGATGATAATCAACCAGTCTCTATCCCCCTCGATCTGCACTGTCTCTGCACGATATAAACATGAAAAGGAAAAGAAGCCTGCCCCCTAGAACAGATTCCAATCCCCTAGAACAGATTCCAATCTAAGCTGTTCGCCAATGCAATAGAGAAGACCAAACAGACCGAGACAAAAAAAAGTACAGAAGCAAGGCAAAAATAATGGAGGCGGATAGGAGTATGGATTACATCTTAAGCGCAGCGCCACAGAAAATGAGATGAGTTTTTTGAATTTGGAGATTTCAAAGTAATTTTACATCTCTTCCCCAAGCATTTTTCCAATGAACCAGAACTAAAAATGTTCAACGCTGACTTCCTGTTGTTTTAGCCCGGACAAAGTGGAACCTAACATCCACGGGGAAAGAGTAGAGTTAAAAGCAAGACATAAAGCGCACTAGAATATGACAGCATGACGTGGATCCCGTTCCTTGAAAGTGGAGGACAGTCATGGTGTGGTAACGTATCAATTTCCCAAAGCGTAAGCTCCTGCAATGAGAAATGTCATCACTCGTTGACATGTTAAGAAACGACAGAGAAATGTTATCCTGCTATGTAGATTGCCAATTTCTCTTCGATTGAATGAGTTTGACTAAGCATAAGATGTAGAGAATATGGCACGCTTACTCATTGCATTAGTCTTCACAGGATTAGCTTTGTAATCCTGGAAATGATCAAAACCGGGTTTCCTTAGACAAATCTGTGCCAGTCGAGTCGTCTTCATTGCCAGCAGTCTACTCTTCCACTTTTCAGATGATCCTTGGCCTTGGACTCACCGTCTTCCTGCACATCTCCACAAATATGTGAGCGTGAGAGAATTTATTTCTTTGGCGGGTAACCGGTCGAACAGAAGCGTCATTCCACTAAATTAATGGTAAAAACTTGCTTCAAAGAGTCCTGGTAGAAGCTCAGAGAAAATATTTGAGTTCCATATCTTGTGTACAGAAAATGAGCACCTTAGGCTTATATTAAGATCTGCTCCTTGATATTGACTTGGAGAGGAAAAAAAAGGTAAAAGGAAAAGAACTAGTGTTCCTTCGTTCGAAATGAAATGCCTCGCACAATCTCATCAACGGACCTCTCTATCTTTGTCCAAAGCCAGAGATTCATTCAAATTTTGTGGCGCGACCAAGACATCCACTTCCCAAACGCCTCATCCAACTTGTCTGACAGAGGCAGGTAAATTCTAATCCATGTGTCATTTACTTATTCACAGTATTGCATACACAAGAAAACTTTGCGAACAAACTTCCATAAGACTAAATAACCATAGGACAGAGCAAAGAAACTGAAAATCCTGTGTATGCTATCGAAACAATAGCTTCTGCTTATATTGTTACAACTCTGTATATACAATGATATAATGTAGAGGCCTATCAACTCTTCATCTTATTCGAGTACACAACACATTCTAGAGCCCTCTTCCCTAGGCTGCGCAATACCACAAAGAATAAACCTCACCAGCTGAACTTAATCACTGCGATGAATGCAGCAGATAATCCATGATGGAACCACCTCCAGTAAACTTAAATGACAGATAAAGGCTGAAAGCTTAGTAATTAATTATACTTGGAAATCACATGACTACCATAACTACGAGCCGCTGTCGCTTTTTTCCGTAGAGTTTGAACATGTACCTTGTCTACAAGGTGAAAACTTTCTATGTCGTTAGTGTGCATGTGCAGATGCCATTGACACCTTGACGCATATATCCACATGGGATATGGCAGAGTTGATGTATATTGCTTAGAAAATATGCAGCTGAACCGAGATTAATCATTGGAAGAGCACAGGGAGAAGCTCCTGCATTTGACTTAATAATACAAAGGGGAAATAAAAATCTAGACAGAGCTCTAAATTGCAAGGTTTCATCTCTCTATCCAGAAACTTCTTGTCCGGAAAGGGGAAGACCAAGCGAAGAATAATTCTCCACAGAAGCAGCTGCACTTTGAAAAAAAGCAAAAGAGTCCCTAAAGTCCTCCAGACCAGTCCCCACACAGCAAACAGCAAGTTGAATAAGTAGAATTTTAATCTCTGATATGATCCCTTGTAGGTAATCTGTCCAAGATAGCATGCGCATCAATTTTCTGCCATCTCAATTTCATGCTTCTACACTTGATTTGGTGAAAGCACTATGGACATGACTAGAAGAGGACCGAAATCTCGTCCTGTTGTGAATTAAATGGCAATGTCACCCGCCAAACACCAGCTTCAATGGCAGCCACAGGTCGCTTCTGGTTGCAGGCCATTGCAGACAACTATAAACAACAGAGCAAAAGTGGGATCTAGACTGAGTACTGCAGCCAGAGACGTTAGAATGTAAATATTGTCCAAAAAAGCATTCACTAGATCATCTGGATCAAAAAATCTTTCAGGTTTTTGACAATGGAAAAGCCCAGAGGTGTAAAAGAAATGACACATTCCAAGCTCTATGCCATAAGTACTTCGATGCAGGAGTGGGGGGAGAAGGGAAGAGATGACATCAGTCCACGAATCAGATGTTGAGTGCAACAAGGGGATTCACTCGTTTGCAATAAGTGGATCATTTCTACTTGTTGATAAACCGAAACACCAAGATCAGACATGCAACTCATCGGCTTAAGATATGGACTATTCATGTGAGTGGGCGCGAAATATAATTTGATAAGTGTAGCTGCCCCAGAAAACAATTTTCAGAAATTTGACGAACCATCCTTCATCTCATATTCAATTTAATTCACCAGGAATTTCATCTGTTGGCCACCAAAGGCAGAGGGAAATTTCTCTTCGTGGACTGGAATTCACGTCTCAGCTAATTGCTATTTGTGTCCTGCATCAGTTGATGAGAACTGTAGAAAGATGTGCACACGCTGCATCCGGGGTGGTCGCCTACGATCTGAACCTGGGAACAGTTGACAATATCTTGAAAATGGAAACTCAATTCAGGAAGTACAAACTAGACCCTAAGCACGCATTTCCGAAGCACTTTCGTTCCCCCTGATTGATCAACTCAAAACTGGCACTATTTGACACAAGACTTTATCATTCCACGAATGCGCTATCTTCCTTTCAGGTTCCTCCTCTTCTGCTAAGAAATGCACTGCTAAAGCAGGGAATGAGAGTGCCATAGAACCCAACACGCCGCAGTTCTTGTTGTTTAGACACGCTTGTGACGGCATGAAAAATTCGCGCGGGTTTAATTTCTGTGAAACTCATGAACATATTTTCCAGCCATTGCCCGAACACTATTCGCATCATTGCATTATACTAATTCTTCGTACAGGAAGGTCGTTGCTTCAGGTTAGGGCCATGCATTACCAGAGGCAAGTAAAAGTGAATTTCATTCTGAAAGGATTACGGATACTCCAGCTATTAAGAACTTCTAACTCTAGATGCATCGAGCACACGAAAGCAAAATAAGAGCGGAAGCATATTGAAGCTTATTTCATGCCCTAAATCAATGAAATGCGACACGATCATCCATCCTCCACTAGCAAAATTGAGTACGAAATTTACTATACTTGGAGTCGCGAGCAAGACCGATTACAAGATTAAAAAGAGAGTCGGAGAGAGAGACTTGCCGTAGAAAGAAGCACTTTGAAACATCTCTTTATATCATGATTCATACGTACATAATAAAGTTAATTCGTCTATACACATGACACAATAAAATCCGTTATTGTATTCATAAATTAGAATAATTTAAAAATGTAATATGGGTTATCAACAAACACTTAAAAAATTCGAGATAAGACCCATGCAAATATAGTTAAATGGTATAAGACAAGTTGAAGGATGAAATATTTTTACACAAAATATAGATTTAATTGTCATTTTATATGCCGGATGCAGAAATTTTACTAAAATACGTGTCTAGAAAACTCGTCAGTAATTTTCACGGTAGGTTAATTACTAAAGGATCTAATTGCATAAATTAAAAAGTTTGTAGACTCAATCATAAATTGATAAGAGTTAGGGACCAAAATAGAATTAAATAGAAAAAGAAATCAGATGGACTCTTCTCTCTGTCGCGGAACAGAGTCGCACCGTTTGCTTAGCGCTGCTGCCGTTCGGGAGATGGAATCGAAGCTCTTGCTTGGTACGCACTGAAGCGTCGGAGCTCGCATTTTGCTCTCGAATTCCGTCCGCGATCGAGCTCGTTCAACGTCGCATCGCGTGCGGTGATACCACCTTGTGATCTGCGCTGAATCGATTGGCGTGTCGCGAGCATGATGTCGCCGAAGCAAACCTCGGAAGATCGAGGATCGCCCCAGTTCGGGTAAGCCTCGGAATTTATGCTTTTTTCGCTGCACGAATCCTGAAAATGCTCGTTTGGTTTGCCGAGGGAAGTAATTTGATGTCTTGGGTTGACTCCGTTTGCTGTCTCCGAGGTCGCCGACGAACTTGTGTCGAAATGTAGGTTTGAAAGCGATTAGGAATGGTTTTTTTTGTTTTTTTTGTTTTTTAAATTTTTCCAACCGTTTGATTTCTGGGTTTGAGTCCGGCCGGGGCTGAGATTGCGGAAATGGGGATGGCTACTTGAATTGGGTAGCGAGCGAATGGCGAGATTGGATGCGATTCGTGCGGCTGCGCGTAGTGAATTCGCAATGCGGGTGGTTGTTTTGTTCGGTTAAACCGTCTCTTGGGTGCGATTCATACGGCCGCGTATTTATGTTTTTGATAATTATAAGTGATGCGCATGACCACTTCCTGTTTGATTGGTATGTTGCTGCACACATTGCTGATGCAGTAGTTGGCTTTTATGAGTAAGCTAAGCTTGCTTCTAAAGTGCATAGGCACCTCATGGATTCTTTACTTGACATATATGGTATGATAGAGCAGGCAAAGATCAATGACTAGCGGTCGCATTCTTTCTGTAGGCACACACCCTTCCAGATAATTCATATATTGGGCAACTTTTTGAGAATATGGTCGGTCTACTCAATGTACCGTTACTTGACTCAGACGGGAGCATCAGTTGTGCTCTTCATCTTCTGTTGTCTGGTCCCTGCAACAATCGTGTTTTTGTTCCTGCAGAAGCCTTGGAAGGGTAGACCACTCTCTAATACTCAGGTAAAGCAATGAGGCTTTCCTCCTCATCCACTCTTGTCAAAAGAAAATGTGAACCTTTGTTGTTTGATTCTTGTGACCTGTTTCATCTAATCTTTGGGTTTCAGGTCGTACCTTCGGTGATAAATGGTGCCATAACAGCTTTCTACTTTGTTTTGTGGGGAAAGGGTGTGAAACTATGTGGACCGCTTAGGTAGGTTTCCAGAGTCTATGAATTTGTAATTCGCATTTAAAAATTTACTGTTACTCCTTGTTTTTGGGGAGGCAGGGGGGGAATCGCCAATAAATAGTACTGTTGCAGTCAGTCCACAGTTGGACGAAGTGGTAGATGTGTGAAAGGATTGATACTTAATTTTAGTTTTGATCTCGATCTGTGAAACTTGGATTTAATCTGACAAATTATTAAATGAACAGCTATTGATGTAAATTGACAATTTCAGGACGCTTTCTTTATAAGAAAACATTTTTTAGTATTTCCTCTGTTTAATATTGCTTGAAAGTTCAGTACTCATGAAGTCTTTGTCTATAGTCAAGTTTGCCTTTTGTGTCTCTAATGCTGCTGCCATTGTTGTTACTGAAAAAGTTGAAACCATTTCCCAAAGAAGGGTCCACATTTTTAGCATTTCCTCTGTTTAATATTGCTTGAAAGTTCAGTACTCATGAAGTCTTTGTCTATAGTCAAGTTTGCCTTTTGTGTCTCTAATGCTGCTGCCATTGTTGTTAATGAAAAAGTTGAAACCATTTCCCAAAGAAAAGTCCTTTATTTTGAAAATCTTTTATAGGTTAAAGGAAATGTTAGGAACTTCTGCAATCACGTTGCTTGTCACAATTTTCTATTTTGTTGCTTTTCTCTTACATATTTAACTGTGTAGATCTTATGTTAAATTTGGTCACAGAAATTATTCATCAACTTCACCTTTTGTTCTTTCACTCAAATAGAGCTTTAATGGCGGAGTATTCTGGCGCTGTTCTCGGGGTCTTATCTGCTGTACTCTATGGACAAAGGCAGCACGTATGGAAAAAGGTACCCCTTTTTCCCTTGAATGCTTGGATTTTTTAAGAGGATCTAGATAGAGCGCAATGATATGAGAGATTTCATCCATTCACTGGCCCAGTGGAAAACTGCTTTGTTTGTTTTCACCATTGTTGTCAAGTGGGATAGAACTATGTGATAAGCGAGTCAATAGTGAAAACATACAATGCACAGTCTTATTCCATAAATGCTAGAGAAGTCTCAGTGCATAACTATTATGTCTACAATTACTTGGAATGCCTATGCATTTGACCAGTCATAGTTCCTATCGTTCTTTTTAATTCATTATTGTGAATCTAGAAGATGGTCAAATAGTGATTTACTGCATCAAGAAAAGGAGAAGGATGAATGTTAATAGATTATTCTCTCTAGCAGGATAGACCGATAGACCTATCTGGCATGCACTGAAGTTCATTTCTAAGCTAATTGGGTGTCATAAATTTGTTAGTATGATCGTCTTGCACTATTATTTTATAGGTTGGCCATTTGATAGTGACAAAAAAGATCTCTCAATATTGTACTCATGTTTTCTTCCTCCAATCAGTGAATATTTCTTCCCTCCACAGGTTGGCGGGTTGATGGCAATGGTGGCGTCTTTCTACCTGTTGTCGCAAGGATGGGCTATGGCCTTATATTTTCCAATAAATATCCTGTAACTAATGGAATAGTATTTCATATTTTAACAGCAAGAAACTCATAAGTCTTAAAGTTTACAAGCGTTAATTCTGCTCTTATTCTGCCGAAATTATCAGATCTTTATTTGTCATGTCTACTTTTTTGTTGTTAGTCCACCCGTTCAATGTGATAAATACTTCTGGCATATGAATGTGGACTTAACTTTAACATAAAGTTCGGAGAAAGCCCCGATACCGGCGATCAGACAGAACACAATCTGGGTATTAAAGAAATGATACTTCCAATCTTTGCGGGAATCCTGTCAGCATTGAGGAGAGTGATTGCACGGCGTGTCTCACTCAAGGTTTAGGCGTTTACTTGTCCGGAATTATTTCTGTAATTTGGGATTATTCTATCTTAGAAAAGCATTTTCCCAAATAAGAAACTAGCAAGTAACTACTTAAAATCTGACTGCATTGTGCCTTTTGTTCTTTTACGTGTCAGAATCAATATAAAAGAAGACTTCATGCAATAACAGTTGCTTCCGCGACATGCTTTCTGTTTCCTGTGGCAATGTGGGATATGATCATAGTAAGTTCTTTAGTGTGTTATATAGTGTTATGCTGGTGCTGCATGAAGTATTTATTTATTTATACTTATGCTTAGGTTTTACAAATACTCATCTGGCTTCCCCCTTTATTCATGGATCATTCAGGGATCGGAGTCTGCTGATAGCAAGGATTTACCATTTTCAACATGGGCTTTTATAAGCACCATTGCTTTTGGGATTATCTTGATATTTTACATTGACAATATTGCGGAGGAGAGGTACCTTATTAAGGATTTGGTCATCTGAGATTAATATCCTGTGGGTTCTCATGGCATGTGAATTAATGGTTGTCTTTCAAAAAAATATGATCGTATCTCTCTGGAAAGTTGTACTTGGTGGTAGACAAACTCTTGGAGAGCAGACTTCATAGCAGATAAAAAAACCTTTCATGACCAGACTTCTACCCTTTAAACGAAAATCTGCTCATTATTTTAGGCCACATTCCCTCCATAATCTGCCATTTCGGCATAAAGTAATCAAGCTCTTGAGTCTATTAGCATAGAGCTGGACCTGTATGGGTATCAACATTGGGCAATGCCATTTCAACTTTCAAGTGACGTAATTGTTCTCTTATCAATGTTCTTCTAACTAGACAGACCTATTCAGCCTTGTTTAATAGAATCACCATTCACATTGTAGGATCTGACAATTTTTAAAACAGGGAAAAACATGTAGGATTATATAGGATTCCTATTGAATCAGTTTATGTATTAATCTACTTTATTCAAAATTGAAGTTTGCATAATTTGGTATTTTAGTTATGGAATATCTTCTGTTCTTTCTCTTTTGACTTTTTGGAGTTTTGATCCCACACAATATCATAGCTGGTAAATTTTGATGACAATTCTAGTTG